>CM062294.1:291967522-292567522 GCA_031216915.1 Pictodentalium vernedei | reverse complement strand
GAGTATGTATCTACAAAGAAAGGTAACATAAATGGTTCAATTAGGGACAACAAATGTAGACAAGTCAGTTAACAAGTTCATATTTTGAACCATTTGTCTCACAATGCAGAGCATACATTCAATTGTTGAAACATAAAAAAGGACGAAAAAATTGGGATAGCCCATTACACAATAAAATTTTCTTAAATGGTCGAGTACTCGGATGAGAAGTGATGGCAATAGCTCAGCTTGACTTGGTCAAGTTGAGGTAAAAATTATAAATTTAAAGTAATTTTTATACTTACCAATGGCCCAGACAAGCTGGTGTTTAACTCGAAGTTATTAAGGGCCAAACACAAATTTTGACACCCCCCCCCACCCCCCCCCCCATCCCCAAAATTTGCTTGCAAAACCGAAAATTAAAAGTCATATCTGGCCCTCCATAATTTATTCTCCATGCATGCGCAGACGCCAGGAAGTGACAGGAATTGGCGCCAACACCATTCTTTGTAGAAGAGAGTACTACATAATAATTCAGCAGGGAGGAATGAGTGCCCACTCATGGGAGGGCTATATTCGTCTGGGCCATTGGTAAGTATAAAAATATACAAATTACTTTAAATTTATAATATTTTTACACTATAACCCAATGGCCCAGGCTAGCTGAATCGTAAAAAGGCAGAGGGTCTAGGACTTCAGAATTAGTACATCAACCTAGTTCCAATCCTGTAAGCCAAGGTGAAAGGAAATTAAAATTATTAGGGATTACATGTATGTCTCTCTATACAGTAATAGAGACATATCATAAAAAAGGAGCCCAGTTCAAGTAATTCAGTATACTTAGCATAAAGAATATGCTAATTGGGTGTAATGAGATCCCAATTTCTAAGACTAGCCTGGACTAAGCCCCAAAAATTAGGATGGCGTATTTGAGAATGAGAGAATATCCCCCACAAACATACGCCATATACAATAAAACTCCAGCTGTAAGCAGGATATAATAACAGACAAAACAGCTTCACTCATAGTTACATACTTATTAAACCGGAGGTAAAAAAATACCCCCCCCCCCCCTTTTCTTTTGAAGGAATCTGTAAAAAGAAAGAGGGGGGCACTCTGGAATCAGTAAAAGCGGTGCCAAAAAACAATATATAAATATTCGTTGAACAGGCACTCAGATATCAATTATTATTAATAAATGGTGTTTAACGCCTCTTCAGAAGCTAAGGCTATAGCGACAATCCTGGTAATTAATTACTGGAGAGTAAACACACTTCTGAGGTAACCCACAGGCGACCCGATTCAGGCGTGCAGTAAATTCCAGTAACAACACTCCCGATGTGCTCTATCCGATATTTATGAAACTATAAACGTGCGAATATACGAGAGTGTTAAACAAGGTGTATTCAATTGGGTACTGACATTATTAGAAACCTGGATCTAGAAATGGAAGTAGATATGATTAACAGGCTCAACACGGACCACCCCCGAAATAATTCATAATTTCTAAGGTCCATAACATACAATAATGTGTCTGCCTAATAATTCATTATTATGCACGTGAGCATTGAAATCCTGCATGTAATCATCTGAATCCCAGTTAACTGGCTACGCAGCCTCCAAGGTACCCAAAGACTAGCAATTTATTTATAATGAATTATGCACTCGTATATGACATATAGACAACAACCACAGCAAACCAACCAACTAAAAAGTGGATTTGCCCATGAGGTCACAATAGAAAACGACCCAGCCGCCAATTGAGAAGTCATGAAATGCATGTATGTAATTAAACTCATATGAGGCTTACGGGAAGAAAACTATGTTTTTGCCCGGTAATCGCCTCTAAACACACTGGCGGTGGGTGGGGGAGGGATTCGAAGTCACATAGAACCCTTCTCATCCGCATTACTTTAATCCTTCTTGTATTAGTCATCAAATAATATAGGAACCGCAATGGTTCCCTCGCATCTAACCGACTCCATTATACCACTATGGGCAGAGAAGGATGTGAAGAACAAAAACTTCCTCTGATAAAGAAGGTCCTTTCGTGGAGGAAGTTTTCGGAGAACATCCCATAACAGACACCTGACAAGACTGATCCAAGGTTTCTGTGAAGACAGAGGTGCTACTAGTAGGATTCACAACCAGATTGTTTGATCTTAAACATAATCTACTGAATCAACTAAATTGGAGGATACGCATATCCTATCATTCAACCCTATGAGAACGACAGAGCGTCTACTGCGTACACTCGATGGTCTGGGCATGGCGACACGAATGATAACTGATTGTTCCGGGTGGGTTGCAAAAAGGTCTATCATGGGCCGATCCCTCTGGTAGCAAATCTGCCCAAATACTCGCTTGTTGAGCGTCCACTCCAATTGCAACAGACAACCTTTCCAAGAGAGAGAAAGTCTGCTAGTACTTTCAGACGACTGGTATATGACGGATAGAAGTTGAACATAATGATTCATGACAAAAAGGAAAATCTTGTCCGTTAGTTGGCATAATGGAAATGAATGGGTGCCGCCCTGGTTTCCGATGTATGCTACTACTGTCGAGTTGTCAGACCAAATCTGAACATGGACGTCCGTAATTATGTGAATCTGATGTTGTAGTGCTAGCCATACTGACATCATCTCTTTGATGTTTATGTGTTTCTCCTGGAACCGAAGGTCCCAAAGACCCTGACACTTCAAGTCTGCAGGACTTAGGGTCGTGCCCCAACCCGTCTGACTCGCATCCATCACATAATAGTGAAAGCCGGATCCGGCTGTTGCAGTGCAACTCCCCGAGTTAACCACTGAGTATCTGCCCAAATCTGAACCCATGTTTTACTAGGTCCGATAAAACAATACTGGCTCAAGCGAAAGCGCCTTCACACTCCAGTTCCGAGAAAAGAATATCTGGAGGGGATGTGCACGCAGGTGGCCCATCGGAATGAGATCCACAGCCACTCTGCACATCTCCAACAGTCGCATGAATTCCCTCATTATTAATGCATCTGAGTGTAGACAAAAGCGAGCATAACAACTGACTAATTTCGCTCTGAGTAACGGCAGATGAACCAGATTGTTGCGAGTCTCAAAGCTCATTCCCAAGTGATTAGATTACTTGTACGGAGCTAGATCAGACTTTTTCTAGTTTACGAAGAAACCAAGACGTCGGAGTAATAGAAGCAGACTCTGAACATCGTTCTGAAGAATAATTCTGTTGCCGTATCCATGTAGAAGGTCGTCCAAGTAAACCGACGTTACTGCAGACGAATGAGCTTGTAAGTATGACATTATCGAGTTCATTATTTGAGTGCACGCTCAGGGGGCCAGGTTCAGACCAAAGCATATTGCTCTGAATTGATACACATTCCCTTGTACAGCAAACCGCAGGTACTTTTAGAATGCCGGATGTACCAGGACATGAAAGTACGCATCCTTAGATCTATGCTTGCCGCATAGTCGATCACTCGAACACTCACTTTTACCAACTGAATGGTCTCCATAAATAAATTTTTGGAGCCATGATAAGCTTGTTATCCAGCTCAAGTCTATTACTGGTCAGAACGAGCTGTCTGGCTTCGGTATGAGGAACAGGTGACTGTAAAAATTTTGAGAATCCTGATTCTCGACGACCTGTATTGCTTCCTTTGATAAGAGAGCTTATACCTCTGGTTGGAGAAACTCTCTTATGCAAGAATTTGATGGAAGATTTGTCCAACGATATAGCCGGCTCAATTGTGTCTGAGCGAATAGTGAATGATACAGGTAAGGATACCTCTAGATACCCGGCCTGCTCATCCAAATGCAGAAGAACTCTCTGAACATCTTCCCCGACTGTTTTTATAGGAACATGGTCCAAAATATGATATGTATACGGAAGAGGAAGATAAGAAACCGCCTTCTACCTCGCACTCAAGAGGATAAATACAGCGTTGTCTATATGGCCGAAGGCCTGCAACACATGCATAAACTGAACCGGAAAAGAAAGGACTTCCTCCTTTATCCGGATAAAGTCTGCGTCCAATGATGCCAGCGGTTTCTCTATTGACGTCGCCGCATTCTGATTCGGCAGAACAAAATCAGGGTATTTGTATATTTATTGGTGTTTAAGGTCATATACTTATGCACAATGGCTAATCATGACGGTCACAGTTTTACGAGTGGGGGAAGCCGGAGTACCCGGAGAGAACCATCGAGCAGCTGCCAGCTTCCCAACATCGTAACCCTTGCTCTGCAGCACAGGCAGGGTTAGATTGGTTGAAGACAGGCGAACAATTCACGTGCAGTACGCCTTAGTACACGGCATCATCGTGCCCCATGTGGACAATCGGGGTTAAGTGCCTTGCCCAAGGACACAACGTGGGACTCCGAATCGATTGGTCACTGGACCAACCCAGCACCGGCCGACAGCTCAGATTCTGAGCGAGGCTGCATCTGCACTTGCTGGGATGCTGCGATCAGCTGCACAATCTGCGACAGCAAGTCCGTCATCGAGGCCTGAGGAGCAGCGGTCTTCCGTTCCTTAGCCGCATGCTGCTGCTGGGACGGTGTGTCGGAAATGGATCCTTTCTCAGAACGTCCCAATGATCGAGGCCTCGTCTCCCAAGCTACTGGATGGTCCGACATAATGGACGAAGAGTGGTTTCTTCTTTGAGCAACAGGCTGGATATCCGAAGTCGGGTAGCTAGGATGCTGTCGTGTGTGCTTAATTAACGTGGTGGAGGAAGCTGTGACTGAAGCCGACCACGGCTGCATACTGGACAGAGCATCCCGGGCGGCGTGCGGACATATGCTCCGTCTCGTGCAAGTTTCCAACCAGAAACCATCATTTCGGCCTTGTGAAACATAGCGGAGGAAGCTTTGACTGAAGCCGACCCCGGCTGCAGACTAAACAGAATGTCCTGAGTGGAGGTCGGACATATGCTCCGGCTTGTGCAAGTTTCTCAAAACAACATCTGACCCCAGACGTTGCTAGATTAGAGATGGGGGGGGGGGGGGGAGGGGCTCTCCCACTCGCGGTCTATCAGACCTCGCCGAGTACAAGAACTTGCTGACTTCCTCACTATTTCCTCCCTATTTCCGTCGTCGCTGGGTGAGCTATTCATATTATAGTGCTCGCTCAACCCACATCCACTTCCTATGACCGCAGCGGACTAACCCGGCATCACGGCACCCACGGACGGAGTGCCGCTTCATCGGTCGAGCTAGCTGCTTGCAAGAGATTAAATGAGCACTGCAGCTAGCTCCATATGCTCAATGGAGCATGACCACGGTAGCACACTTGGATGGGTGTCAAAATATCATCACCATGTTCATGTTCCTCTGAAACAGAAACTGACAGAATGAATAAAAACGCGAGGAGAGGCCTGATCCTCAGAACTTCACTGCCAACAACGTACCGCGACACCAGACTCCAACATCAGTCATCCCAGTGAACACAAGAATGACAAGAGTCTGCAGGAGTGTATCAACTAAAGTCGATATCAGTCCTACAAACTCCGCAACAAAATATATATATAACTGAGATACATGAATAATAGCAATCATAATTAAATTTAAAATATTGAGGAACATTAAGAGCCCAAGGGCATCCCGATAGAGCCTAAGTGAGGACAAAATTCAAATTTTTTGAGCTACACTACCGAGGATGCTGACAATGTAAACAACGTCAATGTAAACAAGACATCAGGCACACAAAAAGGCCCAGAGTCAGAACCAATTGAAATGCTATCAGATGCAAAGCTAGATCTTCATACGAAGAAAAAATAGGCCGATGAAGTCGTCAGATGTGTACCCATACGTGCAACTAGTAGAAAGCTGTATGACAGAGGGCCACCACGGACATTGTGTACACCATACATGGTATGGGTTCATATAGAAATTGATGGAGGAGTGCCTAATTTGATGGATAAAGGGTTAATATCTCCAGATCAAATTATTAGATTTACATAAAAAACTATACAGCACAACACAGCACATCAGTAACCTCAATACATATATAAAGTAACCTGATAATCAGATTAATATTTTTTAAGTTATCGCATTGGATTGCAGGAGTTCTCAATTTGAAGGATAACGGGTTAATATCAAAGGATCAAATTATCAGATTTACACCAAAAACTACACAGCTCGGCACATCAGTAACCTGAACTCATATATGAAGTAACATGACAATCAGATTGATATTTTTTTGAGTTATCTCATGCCAAAGGGATTGGAGGAATTTTCAATTTGAAGGATAAAGGGGTAATATCTCAGGATCAAATTATCAGATTTACACCAAAAACTATACAGCTCGGCATATCAGTAATCAGAACACAAATATAAAGTAACTTGACAATCCAAGCAACATTTTTCAAGTTATTGAATGCCAAAGGGATTGGAGGAATTTTCAATTTGAAGGATAAAGGGTTAATATCTCAGGATCAAAATAAAAGATTTACACCAAAAACTATACAGCTTGGCACATCAGTAACCTGAACACAAATACAAAGTAACTTGATAAACCAAGCAACATTTTTCAAGTTATCAAACGCCAAAGGGATTGGAGGAATTTTCAATTTGAAGGATAACGGGTTAATATCTCAGGATCAAATTATCAGATTTACACCAAAAACTATACAGCTTGGCACATCAGTAACCTGAACACAAATATAAAGTAACTTGACAATCCAAGCAATATTTTTCAAGTTATCGAATGCCAAAGGGATTGGAGGAATTTTCAATTTGAAGGATAAAGGCTTAATATCTCAGGATCAAATTATAAGATTTACACCAAAAACTATACAGCACGGCACATCAGTAACCTGAACACAAATATAAAGTAACTTGACAATCCAAGCAATATTTTTCAAGTTATCAAATGGACGAATTTTGAATTTGAAGGATAAAGGGTTAATATCTCAGGATCAAAATAACAGATTTACACCAAAAACTATACAGCTCGGAACATCAGTAAGCTGAAGATATATATAAAGTAACATGACAATTGGACTGATATTTTTTGAGTTATCTCATGCCAAAGGGATTGGAAGAATTCTCAATTTGAAGGATAAAGAGTTAATATCTCAGGATCAAATTATCAGATTTACACCAAAAACTATACAGCTCTGCACATAGTAACCTGAACACAAATATCAAGTAACTTGACAATCCAAGCAATATTTTTCAAGTTATCGAATGCCAAAGAAATGGATACGGATGCCGGCCGGCCAGACAGACAGACCGACAGACAAAGGATGGACAAACGACGGATGGCCACCCCGGATACTGGCATTATGTGTACCATACATGGTATGGGTACACATAAAAATGATATATCGGATAGAAGATGCAAGACTAAACGACTTAACACCCCTAGGGTGAGAACGTAACCCCGGGGGAAAAAACAGAATATTCTGTAATATATGTTAAACTTCCAAGAAATTTAATAAAAAAATTCCAATAAAAAATAGCCAAAAAGCTTAAGAGTTTAACAGGAAGGGTTCATGGAAGGATAGGGAAGGAATACTTTACAAACAGTGGAATAATCATTATCAAAAATGATGATGTCAGGCATATATCCCAAAATTGGGAAACATAAAATAATTTTATAAACTTTTATATTATAAAGTTAGTCCTTATCGTCCAAAACCACTGTTGAACACTTCCTTCATCCAATAACAGCCTTGTATCCACCAATTCTTGCATTGATTTGTGTCTGGCATCCTCAAAAAGGAGATTTAAAACAACAGATGTCATTTCATTGTTGATGACTTTAGGGCCAAACAAAGAATGGTGTTCTGCCAATTCCGGTCACTTCCTGACGTCTGCGCATGCGTGCAGAGTAAATGTATGGAGGTTCATATAGGACTTTTAATCTTTGGTTTTGTAAGCAAATTTTGGGGATTGGGGGGTTCAAAATTTGTGTTTGGCCCTTAATAACTTTGAGTTAAGCACCAGCTGGTCTGGGCCATTGGGTTATAGTGTAAAAATATGAGAGTACCAGAGTAACATTTTCCTTGCTCATGTTACATATTCAGTTGAATGCAAATACTTTTTATATAAATTTGTTTATTACAAATTATTGGAGAGTCCCATAGGCACTCTTCAATAATTTGCAATCAAACAAACTTTGAATAACAAATTCAGACCACCAAAAATAATCTATCCCTCAATCAGTTAAAAGGAAGTGGAATGCCTGTTCCTATTCTGAAGAAATTAAAATATTGTGAAACGACAAGAAAAATAAAATGAAAGTTAAAAAATTTATAGTAATTTCTATATTTTTTATACTTACCAATGACCCAGACATAGCTGGTGCTAACTCTTAAAATATAGGGCCAAACACAAATTTTGCCCCCCAATCCCCAAAATTTGCATCTAAAACCAAAGAAAACATGTCCTGAAAGGCCCTCCACACTTCGCCTCTACTGCGCATGCACAGTGTCAAGGACGTTCTGAAATTGGCGCCATTAATCATTCTAAAAACCAGTGCCTGGTAAGCACTATGTACTCAGCGGGGAGGCAAGAGTTCCCAACTCCTGGGAGGGCCATCCCCGTCTGGGTCATTGGTAAGTATAAAAAATATAGAAATTACTATAAATTTTTTAACATTTTTATACTGTACCAATGACCCAGACATAGCTGAATAGTAAAAAGGCTGGAGGGCCAAGGACATAGAGCAAAATGGAATACGCTCAATAATATAAAATAGAGTCATCCCCTGTAGGGAAAAAGAAGTAATAGGCCTTACATGTATCTTTCTTATTTATGATAAATTAGAAAGATACAACACCTTCCAAAATTGAGCTTCATACATCCATGTACTCTATTAATATCCAATATAATCCTTATACTAATAATTTTTAAAGTAAGCCAATAAATAAAGTAAGTCTAGAGAATAGAGACTCTTATACTCCTAAAAGTGTCTGAGGATTGCATAATCATGTCCGTTGACATATGCAATAATCAAAGGCTATACTTTAAAAACTAAGACTTGAATGAATTTTAAAAACCTAAACTTCTCACTAAACAACCATCCCAATAACAGCTCAGAATTACTAACTCCGGAGGAGGTATCCCCTTGTTTTCATAGTAAAACAGGTGACCCAAGGGAACACCCTCCCCACCCCCCCCCCCCCTTTTTCTTGCCCTGGGTCAAATAGCCCAGAGCGAAGAGGGCAGCAGAACAGAGACACTGCCGAAACAGACAGCCTACCTAGCTATAGTAGCAACTGTTAAGTGAATGACATTCTGAGCAGTAGATAATAGACCTAACAATAGAGGCCTCCAGAAATGGACTCGATATTTCTGAGATAAAAATTCATGAATGTGGATG
This sequence comes from Pictodentalium vernedei, assembly GCA_031216915.1. Taxonomy (NCBI): domain Eukaryota; kingdom Metazoa; phylum Mollusca; class Scaphopoda; order Dentaliida; family Dentaliidae; genus Pictodentalium; species Pictodentalium vernedei. The sequence continues at coordinate 292,558,225 of CM062294.1, read as the reverse complement.
GCTGAGCGCAATGAGCGGCCTTCAAAAATCTATAATAGCGACACTATTAATGTAAGCCCAAGATGTAGAAGAACTCTTACTTCATGAGCCGAAATCTTAAGCACAACTGCTAAGTCAATGATATACCATAAGCAGTACCGATAGTTAATAGAATCCATTAACAATAGAATGGAGCGTAATGTCCTTCTACTAGGCATCAAAGACAGAAGAACTTACGCCCATAGTAATAAACAGATATCTGTTTATAAATACATAAACTCTACCCGGAAAGAGTAAAGGCCTATGCCCGTACGAAGACGGAAGGACCTTAAAAACAATAGGTTCCAGATATTAGGAGCCTAACTCTTATGCAAAAATCCAACCTAAATAGTAACGGAAGTAGTGATTCCGAAACTACGAAAGTGAAAATCATCCATCGATAGTGCATGAAACTCACTGACTCAACAGTAAAAGAGAAACCAACAGAATTACTGTCTAAAAGGTCAGAATTTGAAAACTATTGTTTCCAGAGGCTCAAATGATTACTTAGCTAAATAAGAACCGAAGTTAAAATCCATATAGGAATTTAATCTAAAGATTCTAAGTCTATTTATCAAAAAGTTACTAACTGACTTAGATAAAGAGACATAAGACTCAATTGTAAACTATCGTAGAGTGCATAGGTATGAGGTAACATAAACCTATAACCTAAATAATAACAGGCTGCAGTAGATCTTGTGAAACAAGTATACTAAAAAATTGCAATGAGTAGTATGGAGGGATCAACAATATGAACATAATGATCCCTACACCAACGACGGAAGAGCCTCCACTTTAGCCGCATAGAATAGCGAAGAAGAGGATCTCCTATAGTAAGAAATCGCGTCCAAAGCTCGTCCAGTACAATGCTTACAATGCAATATGGACCACACAACGGAATACATGAAGGTTGCGACCTTGCGGGTTGTGATAAAGATGACACGATTTATCCAGTGAAAAAAGATCCTCACATAGAGGAAGATTTCACGTTAAGACCCACAGTAGACAAGAGAGTAAATTAGCCATGATCTCTGTGAAGATAGAGATGCTATCAACAGAAATGTATTGTGGTTGTTTATCTTAGCAATACCTGCTGAAACAACAGCGCCGGAGGATACGCGTATCCTATCATTCCGTCCTATAGATCAATAGAGCGTTAACAACATTAGCTCAGAGATCTGGATAAGCCAACACATACGTCTGCAATTGATTAGCAAGCTGTGTCGTAAATAAATCATCATTGGGCACTCCCATAGATAGCAAATCTGATTGAATACTTGTTTGTTGAGAGTCCATTCTGACAGCAACAAGCGACCCGTAAGTGAACGGGAATCCGGTAAAACAATCAGACGACCCGGAATATGACGGACCAAAACAGAACTTGGTGTACTATAACCAACAGACGGATTCTTTCCATTAAATTGAATAACGGAAACGAAAGAGTGCCTCCCTGATTCCGGAGATACGCCACTACTGTCGAATTAAAGGACAGGATTTGGTCATGCGTTTCTGAATAATGTTCATGCAATGACATAAAGCAAGCCTAAAAAACATTATTCCGCGGAAGAAAACTGGTTGCTAAGAGACTACGGAACCCAAAGACCCTGGCACTTCGAATCCGTAGGGATCAGTATTATATCCCAATCTGTTTGACTGGCAACCGTCATAACAGCCACACTCGGGTCCGGCAACTGCGGTGGCACTCTCTGAGTCAACCACCGAATGTTTGCCCCAGTCTGAATCTCTTGTAACACTAGATAGACAAGAGAACGTGTAAATCGAGCAATTCATGGATTGCCGAAAAGTTGCCGTCGAAGAGAAGCTCCTCCGAGAACGAAGCGACTCTGAGAGAGTTCTTAACCTTACTATCCACGCGTGTGGATGTAGCTAGGGCTGCGTCACGTCTAACCAACTCCAATCAGCCACTGAAGGGCGGAGTTATACGTGAAAAAACTACTGCCCTCAAAAGAAATTACATTGAGAATAATATCCCGTAAATCTTTTCTTGAAGACGTAATGATAACGCCTCCGTAAGGCGGATTACGTATGATAAAGCGTCTAAGTTAAGTCTACTATACATCATGTCGTTTCCAACATTGAAGTTGGAAAAGACATAAACGGCGAAAAAGAATATTTCCAGTCTTTAACCACACCGTCTAGACGCATATGAACTCTCGGTATGCCCTGCTCTGCCAAAATAAACTATTCGTATAAATGATAAAACGGCAGAAATGAGCAACGCGGACAAGAAACTAAACTATCATGCTTGGTAGCAGGCTTGTATGTATATATAGCGTCGAAAAATAAAACACATGTTGTAATGACATTATTGGACTGCGTCGGTAAGTCAGGGACAATGTCCCTATAAGTCTCTTATCCAAGATCGCAGCAATGAAGTCCGAAATAACAATCACTGGAAGATAATGCCATAAGATATGAAAGGCAGCTTCCGATACTACTAAAGGGAAAACTCGAAATCTTTCGAATCCCTTTCGCCATCCTGTCGGACCCTATAAAGCGTTCGGTCGTCCGTACCTGATGCAACCGCGAACAATTTATTCAACACTTACGAACAATAATAATGTATCTAGTTATGATTAAAATAATATCAAGATATTATTTTCCAGAAATCCCCCCCTCACACAGAGGGCTGTTGTAAATGTAAACAATGAGTGTAAAAACACTAAAATAAGACTCCAGGCACCCGGGCCCGAAATCAGTTACCAAAAACACACTATCTGATGCAAAACAGAGACTTCCAGGGAAGAAACTGCAGAACATCAGATGGTAGATGCAGAACACAATGCCTAACCACCCGTAGGTGAAGACGTAAACATGGGGAAAAGAACAGAATTCATTCTGTTATTCAGCTAAAACTCCCAAGAAAATTTAGTAATAATAATTACAAAAACTATGCCAAAAGCATGGGAGAATAGCAAGGGGGGACTTAAAGGACAGGGAGAGAGGAAAACACTTAAAAAACAGTGTAACTAAATAATCAGAATGACAACAAAATGGCTGCTGCCTCGAAAATAGGTAACTTAACATAATTTCATTAAAAAGTTAAAAAATTTATAGTAATTTCTATATTTTTTATACTTACCAATGACCCAGACATAGCTGGTGCTTACTCTTAAAATATAGGGCCAAACACAAATTTTGCCCCCCAATTCCCAAAATTTGCATCTAAAACCAAAGAAAACATGTCCTGAAAGGCCCTCCACAGTTCGCCTCTACTGCGCATGCGCAGTGTCAAGGACGTTCCGAAATTGGCGCCATTAATCATTCTAAAAACCAGTGCCTGGCAAGCGCTATGTACTCAGCGGGGAGGCAAGAGTTCCCAACTCCTGAGAGGGCCATCCCCGTCTGGGTCATTGGTAAGTATAAAAAATATAGAAATTACTATAAATTTTTTAACATTTTTATACTGTACCAATGACCCAGACATAGCTGAATAGTAAAAAGGCTGGAGGGCCTAGGACATAGAGCAAGTTGGAATACGCTCAATTATATAAAATAGAGTCATCCCCTCTCGGGAAAAAGAAGTATTAGGCCTTACATGTATCTTTCTTATTTATGTTAAATTAGAAAGATACAACACCTTGCAAAATTGAGCATCATACATCCATGAACTCTATTAATATCTAGTATAATCCTTATACTAATAATTTTTAAAGTAAGCCAATAAATAAAGTAAGTCTAGAGAATAGAGACTCTTATACTCCTAAAAGTGTCTGAGGATTGCATAATCATGTCCGTTGACATATGCAATAATCAAAAGCTATACTTTAAAAACTAAGACTTGAATGAATTTTAAAAACCTAAACTTCTCACTAAACAACCATCCCAATAACAGCTCAGAATTACTAACTCCGGAGGAGGTATCCCCTTGTTTTCATAGTAAAACAGGTGACCCAAGGGAACACCCTCCCCCCCCCCCCCCTTTTTCTTGCCCTGGGTCAAATAACCCAGAGCGAAGAGGGCAGCAGAACGGAGACACTGCCGAAACAGACAGCCTACCTAGCTATAGTAGCAACTGTTAAGTGAATGACATTCTGAGCAGTAGATAATAGACCTAACAATAGAGGCCTCCAGAAATGGACTCGATATTTCTGAGATAAAAATTCATGAATGTGGATGGCTGAGCGCAATGAGCAGCCTTCAAAAATCTATAATAGCGACACTATTAATGTAAGCCCAAGATGTAGAAGAACTCTTACTTCATGAGCCGAAATCTTAAGCACAACTGCTAAGTCAATGATATACCATAAGCAGTACCGATAGTTAATAGAATCCATTAACAAAAGAATGGAGCGTAACGTCCTTCTACTAGGCATCAAAGACAGAAGAAGCTTACGCCCATAGTAATAAACAGATATCTGTTTATAAATACATAAACTCTACCCGGAAAGAGTAAAGGCCTATGCCCGTACGAAGACGGAAGGACCTTAATAACAATAGGTTCCGGATATTAGGAGCCTAACTCTTATGCTAAAATCCAACCTAAATAGTAACGGAATAGTGATTCCGAAACAACGAAAGTGAAAATCATCCATCGATAGTGCATGAAACTCACTGACTCTACAGTAAAAGAGAAACCAACAGAATTACTGTCTAGAAGGTCAGAATTTGAAAACTACTGTTTCCAGAGGCTCAAATGATTACTTGGCTAAATAAGAACCGAAGTTAAAATCCATATAGGAATTTAATCTAAAGATTCTAAGTCTATATATCAAAAAGTTACTAACTGACTTAGATAAAGAGACATAAGACTCAATTGTAAACTATCGTAGAGTGCATAGGTATGAGGTAATATAAACCTATAACCTAACTAATAACAGGCTGCAGTAGATCTTGTGAAACAAGTATACTAAAAAATAGCAATGAGCAGTATGGAGGGATCAACAATATGAACATAATGATCCCTACACCAACGACGGAAGAACCTCCACTTTAGCCGCATAGAATAGCGAAGAAGAGGACCTCCTATAGTAAGAAATCGCGTCCAAGCTCGTCCAGTACAATGCTTACAATGCAATACGGACCACACAACGGAATACATGAAGGTTGAGACCTTGCGGGTTGTGATAAAGATGACACGATTTACCCAGTGAAAAAAGATCCTCACACTGAGGAAGATTTCACGTTAAGACCCACAGTAGACAAGAGAGTAAATTACCCATGATCTCTGTGAAGATAGAGATGCTATCAACAGAAATGTATAGTGGTTGTTTATCTTAGCAATACCTGCTGAAACAACAGCGCCGGAGGATACGCGTATCCTATCATTTCGTCCTATAGATCAATAGAGCGTTAACAACATTAGCTCAGAGATCTGGACAAGCCAACACATACGTCTGCAATTGATTAGCAAGCTGTGTCGTAAATAAATCATCATTGGGCGCTCCCATAGATAGCAAAACTGATTGAATACTTGTATGTTGAGAGTCCATTCTGACAGCAACAAGCGACCCGTAAGTGAACGGGAGTCCGGTAAAACAATCAGACGACCCGGAATATGACGGACGAAAACAGAACTTGGTGTGTAATAACCAACAGACGGATTCTTTCCATTAAATTGAATAACGGAAAAGAAAGAGTGCCTCCCTGGTTCCGGAGATACGCCACTACTGTCGAATTAACGGACAGGATTTGGGCATGCGTTTCTGAATAATGTTCATGCAATGACATAAAGCAAGCCTAAAAAACATTATTCCGCGGAAGAAAATTGGTTGCTAAGAGACTGCGGAACCCAAAGACCCTGGCACTTCGAATCCGTTGGGATCAGTATTATATCCCAATCTGTTTGACTGACAACCGTCATAACAGCCACACTCGGGTCTGGCAACTGCGGTGGCACTCTTGAGTCAACCACCGAATGTTTTCCCCAGACTGAATCTCTTGTAACACTAGATAGACAAGAGAACGTGTAATCGAGCAATTCATGGATTGCCGAAAAGTTGCCGTCGAAGAGAAGCTCTTCCGAGAACGAAGCGACTCTGAGAGAGTTCTTAACCTTACTATCCACGCGTATGGATGTAGCTAGGGCTGCGTCACGTCAACCAACTCCAATCAGCCACTGAAGGGCGGAGTTATACGTGAACAAACTACTGCCCTCAAAAGAAATTACATTGAGAATAATATCCCGTAAATCTTTTCTTGAAAACGTAATGATAACGCCTCAGTAAGGCGGATTACGTATGATAAAGCGTCTAAGATAAGTCTACTATACATCATGTCGTTTCCAACATTGAAGTTGGAAAAGACATAAACGGCGAAAAAGAATATATCCAGTCTTTAACCACACCGTCTAGACGCATATGAACTCTCGGTATGCCCTGCTCTGCCAAAATAAACTATTCGTATAAATGATAAAATGGCCGAAATGAGCAACGCGGACAAGAAACTAAACTATCATGCTTGGTAGCAGGCTTGTATATATATATATATATAGCGTCGAAAATAAAACACATGATGTAATGACAATATTGGACTGCGTCGGTAAGTCAGGGACAATGTCCCTGAACCGATCGAAAAATCCGAGTCCAATGACGCTATAAGTCTCTTATCCAAGATCGCAGCAATGAAGTCCGAAATAAGAATCACTGGAAGATAATGCCAGAAGATATGAAAGGCAGCTTCCGATACTACTAAAGGGAAAACTCGAAATCTTTCGAATCCCTTTCGCCATCCTGTCGGACCCTATAAAGCGTTCGGTCGTCTGTACCTGATGCAACCGCGGACCGCACCGACCCAGCGCCGTCGGATAATTCCTGATTCGACCGAGAAACTGTAAATTGCTGGGATGCTGCGAAACAACTGTGCTAACTCGGATAGCACGTCCGTCACTGAGGCCTGAGGAGAAGCGGTCTTACGATGCATTGCCGCTGGAAGCTCCGTGATCGTTACCCCGTGCATACTACCAATATGCGAGCGAACGGAGTGTATAGGCCTTGTGTCCCTTGGCTACCGGATGGCGCGACCTATTCGCCGTGGAATCACTGAATGACGAAACTGATCGGATACTCGAGGTCACGTAGCCAATGTGCGGTCGTGTGCCCTGCTGTGAGGATGAGGAAGCATTAAGGACAGTCTCTCGGACTGTCAATATAACGGAGCGTCCCGACCAACGGACATATGCTCCGAATGTAAAATATCTGAACCACTACATGCGGTCCCCTATGTTGTTGGACGAGAGAGGGACCTCTCTCGCTCACAGCCCGGACGGACCTGGACAAGCCAGAAACCGGACTAACAGGCTTCCTCCAATCTGTCCTCACTGGGTGAGTACTAAAGTAATTAAAGTGCTCGCATCACCCAAATCTCCTTCCTAGACCGCAACGGACGAACCCGGCAGCCGAACCATTCGATGAATGTACGCTACACCGGGTGAGCTAGCGAATGTCACTCCGTAGGCGATAGACATATTCCATGACCACTTATTACCGCTAGCTCTTCATTAACTATGACGACAGAGGCACACTTTTGAAAGACATCTCCGTAACTTTGCGAACAAGAAACCAGAAATGCTTGGTTATAGCAAGCATAAAATAATAATATATATAGCGTCGTTCAATAATTCGAAAGTTTGTGTGACATTATTGGACTATGTCGGAACTGAGGGACGATGTCCCTGAACCGAACCAAAAATTTCTAAGTCCACCGACGCTATCAGTTTCTTATCCGGCATCGCAGCATTCTGGTCCGACGAAAGAAGCTGTAGAAGACCAAGTCAGATGACATACACAACAGCATATGTTGTTCCGAAAGGGAAGGCTCGAAATCCTCCGAATCCCTTTTGGTATCCCGTCGGACCGGATGAAACTTTCGGACGTCCGTACCCGCTTCCGCGGAGCGTCCTGACCCAGCATCGTCGGATAAAAAATATGCGACAGATTCAGTTGATGCTGGGATGCTGCAATAAACTGTGCTATTTATGAAAGCACGTCCGTTCCCGAGGCCTGTGCAGTAGCGGTCTTACGATGCATTGCCGCTGGAAGCTCCGTGTACGTTGACTCCCGCACACTTCCTATGCGAACGTCCGGAGTCCGCAGGCCTCGTGTCCCTGGCTACCGGATGGTGTGACCTGGTCGCCGAAGAATCCTTGATCGGCGAAGCTGGTAATATATCGGCGGTCACGCAGCCAAGGTGCGGTCATGTGCGCTGACGAGAAGAGGAAGCCTTAGCAGTCTCTGCGGACTGCCTATACAACGGAGCGTCCCGAGCGACGGACGTATGCTCCGCTTGCGACACATTTTGTACCACAACATCTGGGGCCAGATGTTGTTGAACGAGAGAGGGGCCTCTCTCGCTTGCCGTCCGGATGGACCGGAACGAGCTATGAACCGGACTAAAAGGCTTCCTCCGTTCTCCCTCCGATCCGCCGTCACTGGTTGATTTATAGTGCTCGCATCACCCCAAAATTCCTTCTAGACCGCAACGGACGAACCCGGCTGCCGAACCATTCGGTGAATGGAAGCTACACCGGGCGAGCTAGCGGACGTCAAAGGCCGTCGAACCTACTAGGGTCCTCTTAGGCAATTGGCGTATTTACATGAGCACTTTTCCGCTAGCCCTTCATTAATTGTGACGACGGAGGCACACTGTTGGAAGACATCACAGATACATCACCCTAATCTTGATCGTCTGAAATAGAAATTGATAAAGTAGAGTGACCCTGCGGGGAAAGGACCGGAGTGTCCAATTCCCCAATAACATACCGTGACATACGCTTCCCATATTGTCATCGAAATCATACGATACAGAACAGGAGTTAATGCGAGTACACTGACCACATATAGAATGATTATAAAGTCAGAGGAAGACTTCCTCTTAATACAATTGATCAATATCCTTTCAATGTGAAAAGAAAACAAGTCCTGGTACTCGCAATAACCCCTGGCAATCAAAATACATAATAATAATATGATCCATTAATATAGAAAAAATAATTGAAATCAAAATATTTTGAAAAAATATTTTTTCAGAACAGCCCAACTTTCTGAAAAGTAACGTTGAGCCCCAATGGATCCCAAGCCTAAGTGTGGACAAAAATTTTAAAAATATTTTAAACAATTTATTCAACACTTACGAACAATAATAATGTATCTAGTTATGATTAAAATAACATCAGATATTATTTTCCAGAAATCCCCCCCCTCACACAGAGGGCTGTTGTAAATGTAAACAATGAGTGTAAAAACACTAAAATAAGACTCCAGGCACCCAGGCCCGAAATCAGTTACCAAAAATACACTATCTGATGCAAAACAGAGACTTCCAGGGAAGAAACTGCAGAACATCAGATGGTAGATGCAGAACACAACGCCTAACCACCCGTAGGTGAAGACTTAAACATGGGGAAAAGAACAGAATTCATTCTGTTATTCAGCTAAAACTCCCAAGAAAATTTAGTAATAATAATTACAAAAACTATGCCAAAAGCATGGGAGAATAGCAAGGGGGGACTTAAAGGACAGGGAGAGAGGAAAACACTTAAAAAACAGTGTAACTAAACAATCAGAATGACAACAAAATGGCTGCTGCCTCGAAAATAGGTAACTTAACATAATTTCATTAAAAAAATTTTAAGTTACAGCCCTGATAATATTCTGTCACACATTTTTTCCTCTCCTCCTTCTCTATCCTCCTTAGAATCACCAATTCACTAATATTTATGTGTCTGGCATCATTTAAACTGAGATTTACAAGCACAAAGATCAGTCAGATGTTAACTGATGAAGGGCCAAACTTAGAATGATTAATAGCGCCAATTTCGGAACGTCCTTGACACTGCGCATGCGCAGTAGAGGCGAAGTATGGAGGGCCTTTCAGGACATGTTTTCTTTGGTTTTAGATGCAAATTTTGGGGATTGGGGGGCAAAATTTGTGTTTGGCCCTATATTTTAAGAGTTAGCACCAGCTATGTCTGGGTCATTGGTACAGTATAAAAATATAGTATCTCAGGATTAACCCTTTACCCAACGAATCGGTCGCATTCCGCCCGCGTAATATGCAAATTCAGCTCTTGTAAAAATATTATTTTTTCAAAAAAATTCAATAAAACCATATCATGTGACCCCTCGTTGGAACGAGCTTGACGAGCTCGTTCCAACGAGGGGTCATATGATATGGTTTTGTTGAAATTTTTTGAAAAATTTGAAAAAATGGTATTTAAAATAATAAATTTTGATATCGTCTGTGTTGGGTAAAGGGTTAATGTTCTTGCATTTATTTTTCGAAGAAGAGTTTTTACACTATTGGGCGGAAGAATGTGGGCAGTGAATTTCACCCAGAAAGCGATACCAGCTGTGATCAGGCTGAAATTCTCTGTCTCCTCTTCTAATCACGGTTCTTTGAGTTGTTATTACAACTTTGCAGGGCATTCTAAGTACACTGACAGAATTTTACTCAAACTTTAAAAATGTGTCAAGCTAGACAGATCATGTGATGCATTGGGCCTTTAATGTGTTAGCATCTTAGTAACAGCCCAGCACACCACATGATTCAGATCTGTTTGATCGATAGTTCCCAGCATTCCTCTACACTCGAAATTTGATTCTCCAGGACACTGTGTAAACAAGTGTCATTTTAAAATGTTTCTGTCATGTCACAGAGAGGTTATACATAGAGACTGTGATAGACAAATGGCCTCCTAAACTGTGTGCTCCATATACTGTTTTGACCACTTGGTCAGTTTCCTAAATTCTCAATCGACTGGGCAGGCAACAGCTACGAGACGTTCGACTTCTGTTTGACAACAGAGATGATAGTTGCAGTTCAAGTGTTGGAATACAGTGGTTTCACCACTGCAGTTTTGCAGTTTATTAACGGCCCACCAGAAATGATAAACAACCCTCCACTTGAGCAGCCCTCAAATGTGTCTCGGGCCACTTATAAGCTCTCAGGGTTTTGATCATTTCAGTTGGGCCATTAAGAAACTACAATGCTTGTCCAGAATCATGCTATTGTTATATTCACCCAACTGTGGTTCAAGAGAGACTCCGGCCATAAGCGATTTATTTATTTATATTTATTTATTTATTGGTGTTCAAGGTCACATATTTCTGCACAATGGCTAATCATGACGACAGTTTTATTGGTGGAGGAAGCCGGAAAGAACCACAGAGCAACGGCGAGCAATTGTCAGCTCCCCAACAGACTAACTCCACACAAGCAAGGTTAGCATTGTTTGAAGGCAGATGCACCAACGACGTGCAATACGCCTTAGTACACAACGTCACCATGCCCCCACATGGGCAATGGGGGGTGAAGTGTCTTGCCCAAGGACAAAACGCGGTTCTCGCAGATGGGATTCAAACCGAGGACCTCTCGGCTTGCAGTCTGCACCTCTACCTACTGAGCCACCATGCCCCAGCTATAAGTGATTGCCACAGAAACAACAATACAGAAAAATAACCAAATGTGTTGACAGAGCAGTGCTGGCTTTGGATTCTTGTAGATTCGGACATGGAATGCTGGTAACAAACAGGATAGAAAATCAGAACAATTTTAAGAAGTAAAAACAAAGCTTTTCTTCAACACAGACATTGTTGATTGATATATATTAATATTATATTATATATATATATTAACACAGAAAAAATAATTGAAATCAAAATATTTTGAAAAAATATTTTTTCAGAACAGCCCAAGTTTCTGAAAAGTAACGTTGAGCCCCAATGGATCCCAAGCCTAAGTGTGGACAAAAAATTTAAAAATATTTTAAACAATTTATGCAACACTTACGAACAATAATAATGTATCTAGTTATGATTAAATTAACATCAAGATATTATTTTCAAGAAATCCCCCCTCACAGAGGGCTGTTGTAAATGTAAACAATAAGTGTAAAAACACTAAAATAAGACTCCAGGCACCCAGGCCCGAAATCAGTTACCAAAAATACACTATCTAAACAGAGACTTCCAGGGAAGAAACTGCAGAACATCAGATGGTAGATGCAGAACACAACGCCTAACCACCCATAGGTGAAGACGTAAACATGGGGAAAAGAACAGAATTCATTCTGTTATCAGCTAAAACTCCCAAGAAATTTTAGAAATAATAATTACAGAAAATATGCCAAAAGCATGGGAGAATAGCAAGAGGGGACTTAAAGGAAAGGGAGAGAGGAAAACACTGAAAAATCAGTGTAACTAAATAACAAGAATGACAACAAAATGGCTGCTGCCTCGAAAATAGGTAACTTAACATAATTTCATTAAAAAATTTTAAGTTACAGCCCTGATAATATTCTGTCACACATTTTTCCTCTCCTCCTTCTATATCCTCCTTAGAATCACCATTTCATTAATATTTATGTGTCTGGCATCATTTAAACTCAGATTTACAAGCACAAAGATCAGTCAGATGTTAACTGATGAAGGGCCAAACTAAGAATGATTAATGGAGCCAATTTCGGAACGTCCTTGACACTGCGCATGCGCAGTAGAGGTGAAGTGTGGAGGGCCATTCAGGACATGTTTTCTTTGGTTTTAGATGCAAATTTTGGGGATTGGGGGGCAAAATTTGTGTTTGGCCCTATATTTTAAGAGTTAGCACCAGCCAGCTATGTCTGGGTCATTGGTACAGTATAAAAATATATGTATTTTTTCCTCCTACAATTCTCTAAATTCCCAGGGGACACACAATACTTCATCTGGTCGGAGGTTTCATAAAAATACAAACCCAAAACACAAAATCCACGAATCCTGACAGTGACTGCGAGACTTGACCTCAATTTTTTTTATACAATCCAATATTCGAAAAGAACCATGATGCGGACGTGTTCTGTCATGCACGTGCAATTACACCATTTATTTGAGTCCGAAATGTTAAAGGCGATGTTTAGGATTTGAACTTTGTTTCCCCATCTCGTCTGGGGGTTATAAAGTATCAGGTTGTCGCCAGTAATAGTAGGCGTAGTATACAACATGATTATGCCTATATTACGTGGAAACAAAGGATCCTGATTTTCGTTATGATACAGCATTGTACTCGACATTTTAACCACCAGCTTTTCTGACTGAACATAGTATGATTGGCAGGGGGAATGGGTCCAGTCGACGGACCCGCAGCCGGTCTAGCGGAAACCCTAAGAGTACTTTTTTATGGCGGAGGTTATCGTCAAGTTTAAAAAAGTGTGTGGGGTGGGGGGTGTAGGGGGGCATCAAAAGTTGTGATCAAAATTTGTTTTTACTTCAGATGTCTTCAAAGGAATCTACTAGGGGTAGGTTTTTATCAGGAATCTAATGGTGAGGTTTAAAAAAGTGCCAGGGCGGGGTGGGGGTGTAGAGGGGCACTAACTTAGCCCAGGCAATGCCGCGTAACCCTGCAAGTCCTTCCATAAATACGACCTATAGACTATGCAAAAGGTTTTCGGCTTGGACAGCCATCACGGCTGAATGATCGTAACCAAAAGGGGACGTTCTCATCTAGACATTATTTGGAGTCATCCAGTCCTTCTTACGAAGCAGGCGCTATCGCTCTCGGGTTTTTTATTTTCCGAGCGCAAATTGATGAGCCCGTCTACCATACTACGGGAAGACAGCTTGCACATGTTAGTCGAAGTGGTTCGGGCCCTGGTCGGGATTATTCAGTGAGTTGAAGCCAGTGAGATGGGTGCATAATATACAGTGGAATATTTAGCGAGGTACATGTAAATGCAGTTCAAAATCCTGACAACACAAGTGAAAATCAAAGCACCGTCTGAACTCTGAAGTTTTCATTTGGGGATCTAGAAGCTGTTGCTTGATGAAAATTGCCAGGAATATTAAAAAATTTATAGTAATTTATATATTTTTTATACTTACCAATGACCCAGACATAGCTGGTGCTAACTCTTAAAAATCTAGGGCCAAACACAAATTTTGCCCCCAAATCCCCAAAATTTGCATCTAAAACCAAAAGAAATCATGTCCTAAAGGACCTCCATACTTTGCCCCTACTGCGCATGCGCAGTGTCAAGGACGTTCCGAAATTGGCGCCAATCATCATTCTTACTGGCAGTGCCTGGTCAGCGCTATGTACTCAGCGGGGAGGTATGAGTTCCCAACGCCTGGGTGGGCCATCCCCGTCTGGGTCATTGGTAAGTATAAAAAATATATAAATTACTATAAATTTTTTAACATTTTTATACTGTACCAATGACCCAGACATAGCTGAATAGTAAAAAGGCTGGAGGGCCTAGGACATAGAGGAAAATCCAATAAGCTCAACTATATAATATAGAGTGAACCCCTCAAGGAGAAAAAGAGTATTAGGCTTTACATGTATCTTTCTTATTTTATGATAAATTAGAAAGATACAATACCCTTCATAATTGAGCACAATAACATTCATGTTCTCTATTAACATCCAGTATAACCCATTATACTAATTATTTTTAAAGTAAGCCAATAAATAAAGTTAGTCCAGAGAATTGAGACTCTTTATATTCTTTAAAAGTGTCCGAGGATTGAATATTAACGCCCGTTTGACACTTGACATATACAAATGCTTCACACCGAGCTACACTTGAAAATATGACATGAATGAATTTTTAACATTAATATTACACTCTAAAACCATCCCGGAAACGACTCAGAATTACTGACTCCGGAGGAGGAATTCCCTTGCTTTTCACTATAAAGCAGGTGACCTAATGGAACACCCTCCCCCCCCCCCCCTTCCCCTTGCCCTGGGTCAAATAGCCCAGAGCGAAGAGGGCAGCAGGACGGAGTCACTGCCGGAACAGAAAGCCTGCATAACTATAGTTGCAACTGTTTAGTGGACGACATTCTGAGCAACAGATAACGGACCTAAACAATGCAGGTCTCCAGAAATGGACTCAATATTTCTGAGATAAAAATTCGTGAATGTGGATGGCTGAGACCAATAAGCAGCCTTCATTAAATCTGTAATAGCCACACTATTTGCGTAAGCACAAGATGTAGAAAGAGCTCTTACTTCATTAGTCGAAATCTTATGCACAGACTGCTGAGAAGAAGATAAATTTTCATAAGCAGTACGGATAGTTAATTGAATCCATCTAGCAATAGAATGGACCGAAATGTCCTTTCTATTAGGCATCAGAGACAGAAAGAAACGTTTTCGTCCCTTTCTGATAAACTGAGATCTCTGTTTATAAATGCGTAAAGCTCTAACAGGACAGAGTAAAGGCCTACGCCCGTCTGAAGACGGAAGAGCCTTAATAACAATAGGTTCCGGATATTTATTAGGAGCCTGATTCTTAGCTAAAAATCCAACATTAGTAGTGAAGGTGATCGTGTTCCCGACACTACGATAGTGAGAATCGTCCACCGATAGTGCATGAAGCTCACTGACTCTTCTAGCAGAAGAGAAAGCTAAGAGAAAAGCTGTCTTATAAGACAAGAATTTGAAATCTACTGTCCCAAGAGGCTCAAATGGCTTTTCCTTTAGTTTAAGAAGAACCCAAGCTAAATTCCACTTAGGAATTAATCTAAGAGTTCTGGGTCTATTTATCGAGAAGTTTCTAACTAACTTAGATAAAGAGACATTAGGTCCAATTTGTAAACTATCGTGATGTGCATAGATATCAGATAACATAGACCTATAACCCTTAATAGTAACAGGCTGCAGTTTGATTTTGTCAAACAAGTATACTAGAAAGTTTGCAATGTCTGGTATGGAGGGATCAAAAATATCAACAGAATGATCCCTACGCCAACGCCGAAAAACCTTCCACTTAGCCGCATAATTTAGCGAAGAGGTCCTCCTACAGTTAGAAATCGCGTCCACTGCTCGTCCTGTAAAGTGCTTGCCTTGCAAGAAGGACCGCACAACGGAAAAACGTGAAGGTTGAGACCTTGCGGGTTGTGATGAAGTCGACGCGGTTTCCCCTGCGAAAGAAGATCCTCCCGTGGAGGAAGCTTTTGCAGTAGGTCCCACAACAGACACCTGAGTAGAGTTATCCACAGTCTCTGTGGAGACAGAGATGCTACCAACAGAATCTTGCACTGAGATTGTTTTATCTTTAGCAATATTTGCTGAATCAACGGCGCTGGAGGATACTCATATCCTATCATTCCGTCCCATGAGATCGATAGAGCGTCATTTCAAATGCTCTTGGATCCGGGCACGGAGACACATACGTCTGCAACTGATTGTTGAGATGTGCCGCAAATAAGTCTATCATTGGCCGTTCCCACTGGTAGCAAAACTGATTGAATACTTGTTTGTTGAGAGTCCACTCCGACGGACACAAGCGACCCTTCCGTGAAAGGGAGTCTGCTAGTACATCCAGACAACCCAGTATATGAAGGACCGAAAGTAGAACTTGATGTTCTAGAGCAAACAGAAGGATTCTCTCCGTTAACTTGAATAACGGAACGGAATGAGTGCCACCCTGGTTCCGTATATACGCCACTACTGTCGTATTGTCGGACAGAATTTGGACATGAGCTTTGTGAATAATGTCCATCCAATGACGTAACGCAAGCCAAATTGACATCATTTCCTTGATGTTTATGTGCTTGCTTAGGAACTGTGGATCCCAAAGACCCTGGCATCTCGAATCCGTTGGGATCAATGTTGCACCCCAACCTGTTTGACTGGCATCCGTCATAATGGTAAAACTCGGATCCGGCAACTTCAGCGGAACTCCCTGAGTTAACCACTGAATGTTTGCCCAAGTCTGAATCTCTTGTTTCACTTGATCTGACAAGAAAACGTCTATGTCGAGCGAATGAATCTTCACACTCCAATTCTGAGTTAAGAAAATTTGGAGAGGACGAGTGCGTAACCGCCCCATCGGAATGAGATCCGCGGCGGCTCCGCACAGACCTATCAGTCTCATAAACTCCCTCGCTGTGACTTTGCCTGCATGAAGACAATAGCGAGCGTAACAACTGACTAATTTCGCTCTGGTTAACGGCAGACGAACGAGATTGTTGTGCGTCTCGAAGCTCATTCCCAGATGAGTGAATGACTTGGACGGCACCAGATCCGACTTCTCCTCGTTTATAACAAAACCGAGACGTCGGAGCAATAGAAGCAGATTCTGCACATCGTTCTGAAGCGTTAACTCGTTGCCGTACCTCTGAAGAATGTCGTCCAGGTAGGCCGACGTTACTGCAGACGAATGAGCTCGGAAATACATCATTACCAAGTTCATTACCCGAGTGAAAGCCCAGGGTGCTAGGTTCAATCCGAAGCACATCGCCCGGAATTGATACACAACTCCTAGGACTGCGAAGCATAGATACTTTCTGAATGTCGGATGTACCATGACATGAAAGTACGCATCCTTGAGATCTATGCTTGTAGCATAATCGTTCACCCGAATACTCGCTCTGACCGACCGAATCGTCTCCATATAAAATTTTGGAGAGACGATCAGCTTGTTTATCCAGCTCAAATCTATGACTGGACGGAATGAGCCGTCTGGTTTCGGAACCAGAAACAGATGGCTGTAGAATCCCGGTGTTTCCTGGTCTTCTACGACCTCTACCGCGTTCTTCATTAAAAGAGACTGCACTTCCGATAACAGAGCGTCTCTTTTCTGCGGATTTGACGGAAGTTGAGTCCATTTTGGACTTCGAGTTAAAGGAGGCTTTCGTCTGAAGGATATTCTTAGACCTTCCAAAATCAACCCTCTCACCCAAGGGTCGTCCGTAATCGACGCCCACTCTTCTGAAAAACTCGACAACCTTCCGCCAACCGGAACTCGATACGAGGTTGAAGCCATCACCTCCTGGACCTGCGAGGCCTGCGGGAGGAGAAACCACGTCCTCCACGACCCGCACCTTGTCCCGTCGACCTCGGGGCGTCCGTCCAATTGTCCCGGCCCGAAGGACGTCCCACATGTGAGTCGCTGCCTCGACGGTCTCTTTAATAAGACCAAGAGGACGCACCGGCACCTCTATAAGAACCTTTCTTGGGCGCATTAGACCCAGAAGTGCCTGTCTTATTCTTCTCTGCCGTATCCGACTTTTTGGAAGCTGATTTAAACAGCAGAGAATCCGAAGCTTTCTTAGTAATTTTATCGTAGATAGCAGAAAGCTTGCCGTCGAATAGAAGTTCTCCGGAGACCGAAGAGACTCTGAGAGAGTTCTTCACCTTACTATCCACGCGTGTGGATGTAGCTAAGGCTGCGTCACGTCTAACCAACTCCAGGTTTGCCACTGAGAGGGCGGAGTTATACATGGAATAAGCCACTGCCCTTGAAAGAAGTCTTAAAGAGGATTGTATATCCTGGAATTCTTTCCCTTGAAGCTGCAGTGATAACGCCTTTGTAAGGTGGTCTGCGTAAGATAAAGCGTCTAAACTGGCCCTGTTAGACGTGATTGTCGTATCCAACACCGCGGATGGAACGGACATAGACGACGGTAACAACAATTCTAAGTCTTCCGCCTCGTCGTCAAGACGCAGAGGAACTCTCGGAATACCCTGTCCTGCCGTATCGAATTTATTCCTTGCATTAATGAAAGGCAGGTTAAGAGCATTGGAGGACAAGAAACCAGCTCTGCCTGTTTTGGAAGCAAGCTTGAATATAGCGTCGTTCAATAATTCAAATGTTCTTGTGACATTATTGGACTGAGACGGAAACTCAGGGACGATGTCTCTGAACCGCTCGAAGAATTCAGTGTCCAATGACGCTATTATTCTCTGGCCCGACGGAACAACATGAGGAAGGAAGTGCCGGATGAAATCCATGGCAGCTTTATGTTGTTCCGAAAGGGATAGCTCCAAGTCATCCGTATCCCTTTCACCATCCGGTCGGACCTCATGATGCTCCCGGTCGTCCGGACCCGATGCTTCGGCGGAGCGTACCGACCCAGCGCCGTCGGATAATTCCCGATCCGACACCGATTCTGTCGGTTGCTGGGATGCTGGGATAATTTGTGCTATCTGAGCAAGCACGTCCGTCATCGAGGTCTGCGGAGTAGCAGTCTTTCGCTGCTTAGCCGCGGGAAGCTCCGCATCAACTGACTCCCGCATACTCTTCCTATGCGAACGTCCAGAGTCTACCGGCCTCGTGTCCCTGCCTACCGGATGGCGTGACCTGGTCGTCGAAGAATACCTTATCGGCGAAGCTGGTAGAATATCCGCGGTCACGTAGCCAAGGTGCGGTCGTGTGCGCTGGTGAGAGAATGAGGAAGCCTGAGCAGTCTCCGCGGACTGCCTAAACAACGGAGCGTCCCGAGCGACGGACGTGTGCTCCGCTTGCAACACATTTTGTACCACAACATCAGGTCCCTGATGTTGTTGTACGAGAGAGGGGCCTCTCTCGCTCGCGGCCCAGCTGGACCTGGACGAGCTAGGAACCGGACAAAAGGCTTCCTCCGATCTCTCCTAACATCCGCCGTCACTGGGTGTGCACCTAGTATGTTTATAGTGCTCGCATCACCCAACATTTCCTCCTGGACCGCAACGGACGAACCCGGCTGCCGAACCATTCGGTGAATGGACGCTACACCGGGCGAGCTAGCGGACGACAGCGCCGTCGATCCTACTCGGGACCTCTTAGGCAACTGTCGTATCTCCATGAGCACTTTTGCCGCTAGCTCTTCATTCAATTGTGATGACGGAAGCACACTCTTGGAAGATAACATGGAAACATGACCCTGTTCTTGTTCCTCTGAAATAGAAACTGATAGACTAGAGTGACCCTGCAGAGAAAGGACCGGCATAGCCCTTTCTCCACTAACAACATACCGTGACACACGTTTCCAATGTTTGTCATCCCAATATTGACATATTGAACAGGAGTTAGTGAGAGTACACTGACTACAATTAATACAATGATCATGAAAGTCAGAGGAAGATTTCTTCCTATTACAATTTGAACAATATCCTTTCATTGTGAAAAGACAAGTCCTAATACTCGCACAAACCCCTAAACACAAAGATACATAATAACATGATCCATTAACATTGAAAAAAGCAAATGAAATTCAAAATAATTTTTGAAAAATATTTTTTCAGCGAAGCCCAAGTTTCTGAAAAGTAACATTGAGCCCCAATGGATCCCAAGGGTAAGTGTGGTCAAAAATTTTAAAATTATTTTAAATAATTATTGCAACACTTACAGATAATAATAATGTATCTTATAATGAGATAAACTACTCCAAAGGCAAAAAGCCCCCCTCAAAAGAGACTGTTGCCAATGTAAACAAGAAGTGTATAAACACCAGAAAACATGACTCCAGGCACTGACAATACTGGCCCGAAATCAGTTATCAATATTACACACTATCTGATGCAAAACAGAGACTTCCAAAGAAGAATCTGCAGAACATCAGATGGTAGATGCAGAACACAACGTCTAAACACCCATGGGTGAAAACGTAAACATTCATTCTGTAACCAAGCTAATTCTCCAAAGAAATTTTAGTAGTAATCTTACTCAAAAATATGCCAAAAGCATGGGAGAATAGCAAGGGGGGACTTACAGAATAAGGAGAGAGGAAACACTGAATAAGCAGTGCAACTTCAAAGCAAGAATGACAACAACAGGCCCATGCCTCGAAAATAGGCAACTTAACATAATTTCATCACAAAATTTTAAGATACAGCCCTGAATATTTTCTGTCACTCCTTTTTCCTCTCCTCCTTCTCTATCCTCCTTAGAATCACCATTTCTCCAATATTTATGTGTCTGGCATCATTTAAACTGAGATTTACAAGCATAAAGATCAGTGAGATGTTAACTGATGAAGGGCCAAACAAAGAATGATGATTGGCGCCAACTTCGGAACGTCCTTGACACTGCGTATGCGCAGTAGGGGCAAAGTATGGAGGTCCTTTAGGACATGATTTCTTTTGGTTTTAGATGCAAATTTTGGGAATTGGGGGGCAAAATTTGTGTTTGGCCCTAGATTTTTAAGAGTTAGCACCAGCTATGTCTGGGTCATTGGTACAGTATAAAAATATAGCACACTGTGTTTATTCCAGCCAATCGGGTCATCTAAAAATGTGGGTTTACCAGGAATTCTTCATTGACGTAATCAACTTGGTGACAGTCACTGTCACGTGATGCTAACACTTCAAAGTGTGTCCATTCTTTCAGAAATTTAGTCACAGTAAATTCTACATCGCCATTAAATTTATCGTATTTAAAAATTGAAATGGCAAAAATTTACTTGGATTATCAACAATTTGCTCACTATAGCTTGATCCAGAGCGGAGTTTAGGTATGACAACGTCCATTTCATGAAATAATATGCCAGGGTAAAGTAAAAATTACTGCCTGTTTTCGTGATATAAACAATGAATGCGAAGGATAATAGGTACCGAGAAACGTTACTTGTCCCTCGCAGACCAATATTATCATTCAGTGGCATGATGTATACGGCTAAAAAAAAAATAGTTGACAATGGAAAAATAATAGTAGACTATAGCACCTAACCTTACACCGGTTATTCGATTAATCGAATAGGCAAGACAGTCAAGTTTTTACAGACACAGTTTTTGAAACTCTGACATTGAAAATTCCGGGGATAAAAAATAATCGGGTTTGATGTGGGGGGGGGGGGGGGGGGGGGTGGGGGGGGGGTGGGGGGGGGGGTGAATGGGGGGTGGCACTGATGTGCTTTCTAGTACTGATATTTTTCACCACTGGGCTCTCATTTTGAGGCAGAGATGTTTTCGTTTCTGGAAGAGGAAGAAGGGGGTGGAGGGGGTGGGGGTGGACAACAACAGTATACATGTATCTATAACAATAACATATAATATATTATCCAAGAAAAGGATCGCATTCAGTATAATTATTAATAAATGATAGCATCGAAGAAATACAAAGTAAAAAAGGTCAAAACTAGTACATCAATAGACCAGTTTCTTATGTAATTTTTGGACCACAATACCTCCTCACATAGCAAGATTAATGCGAATCTGAATCCAGTGCCCCCCCCCCCCCCTCCTTCCCCAATGACAGGAGCTCAAAACATAATTAGACTGTACATCCCCCACCCTCGAAAAGTGTCACATGTTGAAAATGCTCCATAACAGGCATTAAAAATGAAAATCTTTCTATCATTGGAAAATTGCATAAACATGGCATAACAAAGCCTGACCAGAGTTATCCCTTTCAAAAATGCACAAAAATCACGTTGCATTTGGTCAATAATGGTGATGTGTCATTGCGAGAGCAAATAGCTCCTGTGATGGATTTTGCGAGAGCAATTTTTCACTCCCGGTGCAATATATTCGTGAGGAGGACTGGTCATCCTACCGAGTTACAATGAAATCCTTTCAAAAATATGACCTGTAGACTGTGCTAAAGGTTTTTGGGTTTCAGGCTCCTATAGCCGTCACAGCTGACCAATCATCACCAAAAGGGGGACGTTCTCATCTAGACATTATATCAAGTCAACCTACCAAACTACAATGAAATCCCTCCATAAATACGATCTGTAGACTGTGCTGAAGGTTTTACAGGTTTTGGGCTCGAGCAGTCGTCACGGTTGACAGATCGCGAACAAATGAAGAAGTTCTCATCTAGACATCATACGGAGTCATCCTACCAAGTTACAATGACATTCCTCCATACTGAATATGACCTGCAGACTGTGCTAAAAGTTTTTGGATTTTGGGCTTCGGCAGCCATCACAGTTGACAGATCATGACCAAAAGGGGACGTTCTCATCTAGATGTTATACAGAGGCATCCTGCCAAGTTACAATGAAATCCCTTCATAAATACAACCTGTAGACTGTGCTAAAGGTTTTTGGGTTTTGGGCTCGGGCAGCCATACCGGACAACCGATCGCGACCACAAGGGTGACGTTCTCATCTAGACATGACCCCCAAACCTGTATATGAAATTTTGTGACAATCGGACAAGAACTACGGGGTGTAGCCTGTGCTAAAGAAAAATGTGAACAGACTCGCAGACTTCCGCACGCGCGATGGCAATAGCTTATCTTGACTTTGTCAAGTTAAGCTAATAATGCTATAGTCATGTTGTGTTTTCAGGGTTTGCTGGTTGTTTGGAAATGAATTTATCAATCTTTCTCTTGAAATTGAAAACATATATTTTGAATTTTTTATAGATCTTTTTCTTTTATTGGTGACAATATAATGAAACAAGCGTCAGGTTTGTTGTGTTTATTGTCAAAATCAATGCACATGGCATCACCTCATCATCAGGAGTGAATACAAAAAAAGCTTTCACATTTGTATTTCCTGAATTGGAATTGTATTTTCTATTCTACAGTTAAAACTAGAAGTCCTGTCACGAACTGTGCACTTATCTAGGCTTAACTGCGCGTTGGAATTGTGCGCAACTGCCATATCGAATGGCATCCAAAGCACGGCAGGTTCTCCTGGTTACTCATAGCAAACATGGGCAATGTTTCTGCCAATGGACCTCCGGGTTACCCGGAGGTCCATTGGCTGAAACATTGCTATTGGAAAGGCCATATCTACAGAATTTGATTGCCTTACTATGGTCATAACGCGAAGATTAACGCGCAGATGGGCGTGCTATTCATGCGCATTTCATGACAGGACTTCTACTTTTAACTGTAGTTCATAATTGACTGAAATATACATGTAATAGAGGTGGTAGGCCGGCTGTTGGTATGGAAGGTGAGACATCGTAGAAAACACTAAATACTCACTAAAGTCAATTATAACCAAGAGTAGAAAACATAAATCTGTCAAATACTATTATAAAAGATTTAAAGCATTGGGCCCTGTATTTGTACTGTCACTGTGATGGATTTGTTTCCATGGCCTGTTCACAGTCAAACTCAACACACATGTCAGCACTCTCCTCATCAACATTCATACTGTCACTGTGATTTGCATCACTCTCAGAGTCAAATGAATCTGAGTCGGGAACTTTCAAATCACTCCCACTGCCGGATTCCGAAAACTTGCACTTTCAGAACATAATGGAGATGAAGTGGATTTATCGCAGCTTGTGTTTCAAGAATGACTTTATGTTTGGTGGCACTGGAAAGATAAATCTCTACCGTGCATTCAATTAGTTCTTTTCTTTCTCTATTCATCCAACAATTATTGTTACCTTTTACCAACAATAAGTTTTCCATGGTAGCATGCTTTAATGGAAGACAGCGATCAGACAACATTCCTAAAATGCTAAAAGCGCTCTCTACTGTGCTGTTGCTCATGCCTACACACAAGAATATCTCAATAATGAGGCAAACATTTAGAAATTCAGGTCTTAGGTATATGGAAATTTTTTCCCACATTGCAAAAGCCTTTGCCCGGTTATAGTTAGATCTCACGACCGACTTTAAATCCTTCCACTCATTTTTTTGACGACTTGGATCAAATTCAACACTTGATGCACGTGATGGTTGTTTTAAAAGTTTCCCCCAGTGATATCAAAGTCTCCACCTCTTTTGTGGTAGCTACCCAATTTGCTGGGTTAGTCAGTAACTGCATAGACAGGTACGCTTCATCTTCTTCCAATTCCTTTGAGAACCGGGGGCATAAACATGTTACAAGTTCCACCAAGACTCGAGAATTTAGCGAGTTGTAGCTGCTCACAATTTTGTTTTTGCAACCAACGTTTTTAAGATTGGAAAAGTCATATTCCAAAGTGGTATACTCTCGATTTTTAACTTTTCTTCGCGTATAGTCATGATTTGGTATCAGAGCTTCTAAAACTTCCTTAATTTCTGATTCACCGTGGCCGTGCACAGTGGCTATTTCACTTTCAGTTTCCTGACTCAAATTCAGTGTCATGTCAGCATCCATATGAATTTCTGTCAAGACAGAAGGGGATTCTCCTATTTCTCGTAGATCAGAAAAACACTTTTCAAAAACGAGTTTAATATCACAAACTAAGATAGCTTCTTTTTCAAACTGCTTAGAGAAGAAGGAAAGGCATTGAACAATTTTCTGATAGAGAATACACGTGGTCCAGAACTCTATATTCCTGAGCCTATCCTGAAAACCCTGCTATTTTGCATTCACCTTTGAGAACTGCTCACAGGCCATAGAATTTTCAAAGGCGTGTAGAATGGGCATCCAGTTATTGAGTAAGTGGTCAATTCCACGATACTGGTGGGAAATAAACCTAGTTCCTTTTGATTTGGGGAGGTTGTAAACTTGACAGTCCAGGAGTTGAGCAGTACTCTTGAAGTGTGCTTTAAACTTCACAATCTGTTTACCAAATGTATACAGCATCTCTACAAATTGTGTGACTCCATTCAAAAGCTTCTCTTTGAAACACTGTCCTTTAAAGCTAATTCAACACGATGTGAAGCGCAGTGAATTGTCAAAAGCCAAGCATCTGAGTCATTCCGAAGTTGAGTGAGTACCCCCTTATAAATGCCCTTATTCATGCTGGCTCCATCTGCTGGTGCAGCCACCATTAGCGAGTAATATTTCTCCCTTGGCAAAATTAGTTTAGCTGTAAACGCGTCATCGAGAGCAGCTTTGATATTGTCCGTGTCGGCATTACCACATTCATAAATATCTTGCAAAGCAATGATAAAATATCCAGGAACCCCATCCTTCAAAATACTGGCCATTACAATTTTTTTTTCCTTGCCCGTCTTCCGGGCTTGGGAGCCATTGCTAAGTAGTGAGAAGGCATTAACAGAGATCATAAGTTTTTTTTTATCTTCTAACGGCTGTGGCAATAGCATCTATAAACTGTCTAGCACATTTGTGGCTGTCGCACCCCTTGACCAAACGAGTTCCTGTTGCCTTCTGTGCATGAACAATAGTTTTGAAACAGCTCAACGGCTGACTGTCAATGGCCAAAATGTAGGCATTGGTGACCAGCTTTCTATAAGCGTCTTTTGATGATGCTAGAATTGCTTAATATTTACAGAACCACGCATAGTGTCTGCAGTAAAGCCTGTCGAATTTGCAGTATTCAACTGTGTGCATGTAGGTCCTACTTGATATTCGAGGTCGTATTGAGTCTCTTTATCATATTTTACAGTGATGGCATGAATTTTGGAATTCAAATGTCGATCAACATTGTATTTCCTAAATAACTCGTTCCCATAACATGGCAGTCCAAATCTTTAAGTACTTTTCCAAGGAATCCAGCACACAGCTTAACACTGTGTCTGGTGCATACTTTACACCAAACTTTATCCGCGTACTCAGCACCATTTTCTATAACTGTTTGATAGCCGATCAGGCCTCAAGTGCTCAAAGACTTGAATGTTTTTTTTTTAACTTTACTGGCTTTAGGCTCTGTCATAATTACTTCAGTACAAAACTGCAGACAATCACAAATTGAGACATCCGACTTAATGAATCCCCGCAAACACAGCCGAGCACCAAGCAGAAAACTTCAAAGAGAATTCCTATAGCAATAACTCTTGCGTCATGAATGGTGAAATATTTCATCCGTCACAATTCATTGCTTGTCAGTTTGGGTTGCTGACAGTTTTGACAAGAGCGTTTCCTTTGATCTCTATAAATTTGTGGCAATTGTTGCAGTATTATTCTAGCATATTCGAGGCAGAGTAAGTTCTATTAACACTTTCTGTACCAAGCCTCGTTCAAATTTACCAGACTTCGGCTGGGAATTTATTGAGTGCAAGGAATTTTTTTGCTTGTGGGACCGAGTTTATGCGAGCGGTACAAGAGCAATAAAATCGCGCCTGATAAAATGCCAGGCCTGGAGACAGCCCAGTATAAGCCTTTGGCTTGTTGCTGAATCCATTTCCATGTTTGTTACTTTTTTGTCAATTTATGCTTGTTTCTGTATAATTTAAACATACTTTGGAAATAAATTTTGTTTAAACTAAAATGCCAGGCCTGATTTATTGGGGTTTAATGACACTTCTGTCAGTCAGGGGTCACCTCATGTCAGATACTTTTACAGGTGCAGGAAGTCGGAGTACTTGGAGAGAATCAGTGAGCAATGGCTAGCAACTGTCAGACTCCCCAATGATTTAACTCTACAGAAGCAGGGTTAGCATTGGTTGAAGACAAGTGAACCATGAACTTCCCAGAAATGGATCCAGTTGTTATTTCAGGCCTTGAAATTTGTCATGACACATGAGAATTGGTATTGATTTTTTGGACCTCCTGCTGCAAGAATCAAATTTCAGTTAATAAATAATTTAGAATTTGAGAGTAGTAGTTTGTTATACCTTTGTGAATGCAATCATATTCCACAGTAATATACAAACCTCATATTTAAGTATATACTAGAGTTAAACTCTATTTCCAATTTAAATAAAGGGTTAAACACATCACAAATTGTTTTGCAGTACTACTTCTATTTTATGTGCACAATTTCTACGGCTCACTATGAAAAAAAGGAATATATAATTTTCTCAAAACTAAAATTCAACTGCATAAATGTTCATGTTCAAACATTCTGTCACATTCGTGGTACTGTAGGTATGTGACTCTCAGGTAATGCCGCCAGTTAGATGTAGAATAATATTTGAACAGAGGAAAGTACAATTCTATCTTAAGATGCTGTTCACATCTCCAGAGAAATACTACAAGGGATAGATGAGGTCTATCTTATTATTCTTACTGCATGAAGCAAGAATACTTCCTTAAATATGTTGTCACCCGAGTTTCATTCTGTTCTATCTCCTTACTGGGAGATAGAACAGAACTCGAGAAACGATGTGTATCCTGGCGAGAGCATTTGCCCCCCTGGGAGGATTTAGGAGGGCAATTTTTAACCCTCCTGTATTTTTTATAATACCAGACCTGATTCCAACATGCAAGCTGTTGATGGTCTAGCTAATGGAAGTTACAGTGCAGAGATTTCTCAGTCTTTCGATTTTTGAGGTGCGTCATCATGTTTGTGCGCCATCGCGAATACAATTTTGAAAAGCTCTGCACCACTAATGCCGCACCTTGGCAAAAAGCAGCAGGGCACTACATGTATGTGATCACCTGTTTGAATTACCTTAACACAAGTGGGGCTAATGCTCATCAAGCATCAACAGCACGTGCGCATGGCCTTATGCAGACACAACTGCATGGTTCAATCGCTGTGCAGGTTTCACTATAAAAAGAAGACCGAAAACTATGTCGCAACTTCAAACAAGCCGACACATCAACAGTCGATGCCAAAGAGCGTCCTAATTTCAATGCAATGAAATTGGTTCATTCCTTATTATTCTAGTTAATGTTCCCGGTTCCGTTTTTTCCTTATTCAAACTGTGAACTCTACTTTTGATTCTTTGTGAGCATTTCAGTTTAGTTTACGGATTTATTTTTTGAAAAAGAATGTTCGAAATAATGAACATGTATTGTGAGTTTGTGATCTTTATTTTATTGTAATGACCCAATAAATGTGACTTAACGTCACTATGAAAATGGGAATATTTTTTAACAGAATACAGCATGTGTATGATAGATGGTCTGTCACTATCATACACATGCTGTATTCTATTAAAACATCTCTGTTTCCGTAACTTTTTCACAATAGCTGAGCCTTTCAGAAGTCGGGAAAATGGCGCTTGCGAATTAGAAATGGCCAGCGCCACACTTGGCACACCTGTATTTTACAAAATCGAAAGACTGGATTTCTGCTGAAGTCGTGACTGACTTTACTTGACAGTCAAAGTGTTAACATTTGTTATGAAGGAGCAAAAAATAAATATACAAAAATGCCTTTAACCCTCTGCACTCTGATGTCAAAATACTAAAGTTTTCAGCAGCAAATTTTTCCCACAATGCATCTGAGAAATTGATAAATTATATCTTGTTTGACAGAGCACAATAACTGATACATAACTAATAAACCTCAATCGCACCCATAGATCTCCTAATAATACACAATGTAATACCTACTTGTAGTTGGCTGCTGTTTGGGAGGGAGTAACTGTTGTAACCGCTGCCATGCTAAAATCTGTACTAATTTCTCATCAAGTTTATTAAGTTCTATTTCTGAAATGTACAATTAAATTGATGAAAAATAACCCACTTGAAAGTTGGGGAATATTCCGTGAGGACTTCATGCAATCTTACCAAGTATAAAAACGACAATGTATGCACAATCAACAATGAAGCAATGACAAGTTTTATAATGATAATAATAATTTTATAGACTGAAATCCACACATGGTGTTTTATGGCTGTACAAAATTGCAAAATACCATATCAGGCCAGCACAAATTGAAAATTAAGGCAACCTGTTTATGGGTTTCCTTAATCATTTTAAGGTAACCCTTGGAATTAAGGTAACCCAGTTCAGCGTTGCACTGTAATAACGTTTAACAGGCCTGGCATTCTGAAAAATGCAGGAGGGCAAAAAATCGCTCTCCTCAATCAGCTTAGGAGAGCAATTAGCTTTACACAGCATTTTAAGTATCCAATTGAACGAACTCATTGAAACTGAAACCAACAGACTATTACATCAGTGATTTTATTAACTTTACTAAGGTAAAGCGAAATCTCTTAGACATCTAGATGTCTCACTCAACAACCGAACACACACTTGACAAGACCTGTGTGTGAGCCCAAGTTGGGAGGGGGGGAGGGGGGTTGAAGGTGGTAGTGGTAGGCGTATGACTTTCTTGGACAACAGGTCTGCTTGAATCTACAGTCATATCCTGGTGCAAGTGCTTCAAATGACAGGATAGTAGTAATGGTAGTACATTATAGTGTCAATATTCCTTGAATAATTACCCCTCAAACTGTGATGTCAGTTGTTGAACTTGAAACTGACAGAAAAAAAAATACTGCTGTGACCCATTTTGCTTCAAATGATTGCAACTGTGTTTGGGTATGGTTGCAGCCATTACCTTTTACCACTAAACCACTTTCAAAATGAAATTACGTGATGTTATGTGACTTCGAAGTTAAATTACATTTTTGCTTTACAACAAAAATTTAATGTGAGCATAATACATGTAATCTCAATCATCCCAGACCAAAATATTTAGGAGGGCAATTTTTCACTCTCCTTAATTCTTTCAGGAGGGCAGTAAGGAGAGCTAAGAAATCGCTTTCCTGAAATTGCCAAGCCTGGTTTAACGGAAACCATTCAACATGTTAATAGTGTGCCACTAAAATAATATCTCTTTATATATGCTCCTGATTGCTCTAAACAGAATCCATGCAAATTTCCACTTTCAGTTTCTTAGAAAAGTAAAGAAAACATTGGTGATTGGACAAGAGTTTAAATTTCAGACTGTGACCGACAGATTTATTGATCGGTTTGAGTTCTACAAATTAATTGAGTTGAAACATCACTGAACTGTTCCCTGTGCCTATGGCACACCACAATTAAATAAATCTCTATCATGGGTGGTATGTCTTAATGATTCAATTTTAAAAAGAAAGAGGTTGAATTATATTATAAGATCGCGTCAGTGTACACCATAACACGTGCTAACTCAGTTGTTTTACTGTTCGGTTTGTTTACAGATCTGAAGTGCCACCACGAGACGATTTCCTCATGACCGATACTGTACCAATTGATAACTTAAAAGTCGAGGACTGTGACTGAGTTCAGCATGAAAATTTTATTTTTTTCAGCTGGAAATAATTATTCCTCTAAATAAATATATTTACAACATGGTTTCAACAACCGAAAATCATAAGTTACACTGTTTTATTTAGACACTGTCATCAATTAGTTTAGGCCACTGCTTGGGAAGAATCATCGACGTCATGCACGGTCATAGAGAACAATAAGGTCAAGACATGTTGCGACAAAAAACATTCAATGATGAATGCACAGTCTCCACAGTTATTTATTGTACAAGTGATTAGCACTGTCAATAGTAAATATGTCACACATATGATCTCACACATTTGCTGGGGATTCCCACACATGTACAAGTAACAACCGTACTTTCGCAAGTAATTAATTAAACTAGTATCAACCAGTCTCCATGCATAAACAATAAGAAAAAGGCGACCAGCTTTCAAGTTTTGTATTCAGTCGGGTATGTCAGAAACACAGCTGAAAATTTGGGCGAATGGGAAACAGCTCGCCATAAAATAATTAGGGCAACTTGTGGAGGCCTGCATATGATAAACAAGAGGCCCCACGGGGCCAGAAGCGCTCATCTTGAACAGAACACAATATAAACAGAGTCCAAGAATGAGTCTACATTAAGCAATCCATTTCCATAGGATACACTGTCAATTCTAGAGTCTCTCAGTCAGGAGTGACAAAAATAATCCGGGCATCGTGTCTTTTCTTCAGTTGAACATAATTTAAAATGTAGAGCTCCTCTATGAAGTCCTTTGATACAACCTATGTGGATTAATCTTAGTTACACACCTCTAGAGGGTACTGAATACAAAATTTGTAATTCTTCAGCAACATGACCAATTCCGGCTCCCATAGGGAGCCCAAATATTAACCAAGGCTCTCGATTTGAACACAGTTGAATCTGACTTCCCTAGAGATGTTGTTGACCAAATATGAAAACGTTCTGACTGGTGATCTGAAGAAGAAGATTTTTAAAGAAATTTCCTCATATCGCACTAAGTATTTATTTATTTATTTATTGGTGTTTAGAGTCATATATTTATGCACAATGGCTAATCATGACTGTGACAGTTTTATGGGTGGAGGAAGCCAGAGTACCTGGAGAGAACCACCGAGCAACGGCGAGCAACTGTCAGCTCCCCAACATACTAACTCCACACAAGCAGGGTTAGCATTGGTTGAAGACAAGTGCACCATCGACGTACAGTACGCCTTAGTACACAATGCCACCGTGCCCCCACACGGGCAATGGAGATGAAGTGTCTTGCCCAAGGACACAACGAGGTTGCCGCAGGTGAGATTCGAACCGAGGACCTCATGGCTTGCAGCCTGCACCTCTACCTACTGAGCCACCACGCTCCTTCGCACTAAGTAAACATCTGGGTTACCATAGCAAGCCCAAATATATACCTAGGGATTTGATTTGAACAAACTTGAATCTGACCCCTAGAGATGTTGTATACCAAATATGAAAGCATTCTGACTGGTGGATTTTTTAAAATTATCCTTCATATTGAAAAAAGTTAAAATTTGGGCTTCAATTTGCAATGGGATGATTTTAATAGATCAACAGACCTAGGGAATCCTGTAGGAGAAAGGTTCTTGTGACAAAAGTATGACGTAACTGAAATTGTGAGAATTCCAGTTCATGGCCACTGTGCAGTGATAAAAGAGATGCTGCCTCTTGTGTGCGTCTCTGACCGATTTTATGCACATATGCAGAGTGGTAGATTAGCGTGAAAGCTATGGTCTCAAAGATTGTAACTAAACAGAATTCAAGTACTTTTAACCTCTGCCACTCTGGTTGTACAACAAAATATTCTCTGATCACTCCGTTTTCCTCTTAACTATGAATTTAACCAATTATATCTTGTTTGACAGAACACACTGAGCTCTGTCAAACAAGGTATATTTGGCTCAATATCAAACTGTATTATGGGAAATATTTGCTGATGAAAACTTTGCCATTTTGACGTCAGATTGCAGAGGGTTCAAGGAAAGTGTTGGAAAATCAAGTACTTTTCAAGGTTATAAACAAATTCAACTACTTTCAATGAAAGGGTCTAAATTCTGGGTATCTGTTGTTCAGTTTCGCATCGCCATTTGCAAAGCAATATCTCCAGGTCTCAAACCAATATCTAAAGATGATTCGCCCACAGCGATACAGAGTCTTTCTAAGATTTCTGCCGGTATGACTGTCAGATATTCATCACCAAGATTGCTGTTACGGAACCACTAACGCAGGGATAACTAAGGCACGTTGCACTTTCTAGATCACCATGTCAAGTCACGGAATCAATCAATCATTATTTCAATGTCATTGGTTTGACATAATTTAACCCCTCTGGAAACAATTTGTTCCGTACAAATGTGCTGTTGTATTTATGTTGGATTTTCCTTAACGTGAGCACATTCAGGAAAATCCAACAAAAATACAATAACTGCGCATGTGTACGGCACAAACTGTGCTCTGAAATGAAACTTCAAAGTTTCAGTCACAAATGACTGACACCAATTGATTCACCTGTTGCTAGCAGAACTCAATTTAGATGACAGACCTGGATATAAAAAAAGTGATGGCTAGCAATTGTAAACTCTCCTAAAATAAGCTTTAGGCGAGTAACAAGCACCTCTCCTAAAATGACTCAAGATGAGCTCGTCAATGAATTAAAAATCATTTGAGTGCAACAAGGTGCCATCTGCAATGCTAAAGCATTGCAGATGGTACCTTGTTGCAATCAAGGGACGAATTAACATTGAGTGAAACATTATATGAGCACATATAATGCAAACTCGTAAAGAGAGACAAATTTCAAGGAGTTTCAAAAACTTTTCAAAGAGTGTTTAGTAGGATACAAAAATATCAAATCAAACAACTGCCTAGCCTTTAAGTGACTTAGTAGCTGCCAGAAAGTAGATTGATGTGTTTTATTTAGGCAAAATGAGTCTATATAAATCCTATTTTTCAGTAGTTGCTCGACCTGACAGGATTAAATTGCTAAATTTGTTATATTCATACTGACACATTCACACCATAGTTATTTTAAATTTCAGGATAGGAGAGTGACAAGTAGCTCTCCAGAAAATGAAACTAGGTGAGAAATAGGCAAGTGCAAGTGATTGTTCGCCTCTCATATCCACATCTGAGATGAGGGCTCTACCCGATTAAATACCACTAAGAGAAAATAAACTCAATATAATAAAACACCTTCACTTAAAATTATTTTGATAATCTGTTATGTTGTATAACAGTAAAATAGTGCAACACAAAGCACTGTCAACATAGGCAATACAAAAATTATTCAATTTTTTGCCGTCATTCAACAAAAATGAAAAAATTTATAGTACTTTATATATTTTTTAATCTTTCCAATGACCCAGACTTAGCTGGTGCTAACTCTAAATTATTCAGGGCCAACACAAATTTTACCCCCCCGCAATCCCCAAAATTTGCATCCAAATCCAAAAATTCAATGTCCTATATGGTCCTCCATACTTTTGTCCACTGCGCATGCACAGTGTCAAGGAAGTACCGAAACTGGCGCCAAATCCTCATTCTTACAACCAGTGCCTGGTAAATGTTATATGATCAGTGGGGAGGTATGAGTTTCCAACTCATGGGAGGGCCACCCCTCGTCTGAGTCATTGGTAAGTATAAATGAAAGTGTCAATGACACTGTAGCTCTACTTGTCAAGACAAAGACATGTACATGTATAGTATGTGACACAGCAATGACAAACATCTAGGTAATGACCTGATAACAAAGGTACATATAAAGTATTGTAACGGTCTGAACATAAATACTGACCGTTGCCTGTAACAAATGTATAGGTAAAGTATTGTAAAGGTGGGTGACAGTCAGATGCTAAACTAGAAAAAAATCTTTAGTCCCAGATTGGGTCTGACTGAACCCCAAAATATTTGTTCTCATAGCACAGTGATAACAAAGGCACGCCAAAACACACTCATTCCTGTCCCAAGGTGAAAACAAAGGTACCCATGAAGTTTCGTGAAGATCAGTTCACAAATATGAGCTGTGTAGAAGTTGTGACAAAAAACTGATTGGACGTAATTTCGGTACAAAATGGCCACTGGCAGCCATCTCGAATTTTGGACCGCACCCAGAAACACTCGTTCTCGTCCCAAGGTGATAACCAAGGTACCCAAGAAGTTTTGTGAAGATCGGTTCATAAATACAGCCTCTAGCCCAAGCCGTATTGACATGTGCACTTAGTGTATAAGTAGCACTGAATAAATCAAAGTTCATCTAATTTGCATAATTTCTGCACGAGAAAAAAACCCGTACTATATGTGATGTATTCCATGTTACTAAACATTCATACAAAAATTTATTCAAATCAGAACTTTCATACAGAAGTTCTGTACAAAAGACTGATTGCACTAATTTTGGTACAAAATGGCTGCTGGTGGCCATCTTGAATTTCAGACCACACCCAAAAACACTCGTTCTCATCCCACGGTGATAACAAAGGTACCCAAGAAGTTTCGTAAAGATCGGTTCATAAATACGGCCTCTTGACATGTGTACTTACTGTGTGTAAGTCGCACTGAAAAAATCAAAGTTCATCCAATTTGCATAATTTCTGCACGAGAAAAAAACCTGTATTATATGTGATGTATCCCATGGTACTAAACATTCACACAAAAAATTATTCAAATCAGCGCTTTCATATGGAAGTTCTGTGCAAAAATCTGATTGCACCAAATTTTGTACAAAATGGCTGCTATCGGCCATCTTGAATTTCAGACCGGACCCAAAAACACTCGTTCTCGTCCCACAGTGATAACAAAGGTACCCAAGGAGTTTCGTAAAGATCGTTTAATAAATACGGCCTCCAGCCCGAGCTGTACTGGCATTTGCAATTACAGTGCTGAAAGTAACACCAAAAAACATCAAAGTTAGTCTAAATTGCATAATTTACGCACGAGAAAAAAACCTGTATTATATGTGATGTATCCCATGGTACTAAACACTCATACAAAAAATTATGCAAATCAGAGCTTTCATATGGAAGTTCCGTACAAAAAACAGATTTCTGCATCGTCGGTACAAAATGGCGGCTGGCAGCCATCTTGAATTTTGGACCGCACCCAAAAACACTCGTTCTCATCCCACGGTCATAACAAAGGTACCCATGAAGTTTTGTAAAGATCGGTTCATAAATACGGCCTCTAGCCCGAGCCGTATCCAATTGTTGACGGACAGACGGACGACGGGCCATGGCATAAGCTCAAATTTGGCTTCGCCAAAGTTGAGCTACAAATATATAAATTACTATAAATTTGTTCATATTTTCATACTCTAGCAGAAGAGAAGACTAAGAGAAAAGCTGTCTTATAAGATAAGTATTTGAAGTCTACCATGTCAAGGGGTTCAAATGGCGCGTCTTTTAGCTTCAGAAGAACTCAAGCTAAATTCCACTTTGGAATTAACCTAAGGGTTCTAGGTCTATTTATCGAATAGTTTTTAACTAACTTTCATAAAGAGACATTAGATCCAATTTGTAAGCTATCATGATGAGCATAAGTATCCGATAGCATAGACCTATAACCCTTAATAGTTATTGGCTGCAGTTTGATCTCGTCAAACAAGTAGACCAAAAAATTAGCAATGTCTGGAATGGAGGGGTCATAGATATCAATTGAATGATCCCTACACCAACGAGAGAAAACCTTCCACTTAGCAGCATAATTTAGCAAAGAGGAGGTCCTCCTACAGTTAGAAATTGCGTCCACTGCTCGTCCTGTAAATCGCTTGCTGTGCAAGAAGGACTGCACAATGGAAATACGTGAAGGTTGAGACCTTGCGGGTTGTGATGCAGTGTGTGCGATTTCCCCTGCGAAAGAAGATCCTCCCATGGAGGAAGCTTCCGAGGAATGTCCAATAACAGACACCTGAGTAGATTTATCCATGGTCTCTGGGGCGACAGAGATGCTACCAACAGAATCTTGCAGTGAGATTGCTTGATTTTTAGCAATATCTGTTGAATCAACAGAGCTGGAAGATACGCATATCCTATCATTCCGTCCCAAGAGATCGAGAGAGCATCTACTGTGAATGCTCAAGGATCTGGGCATGGCGACACATACGTCTGCAACTGATTGTTGAGATGCGTCGCAAACAAGTCTATCATTGGACGATCCCATTCGTAGCAGAGATCTGATTGAATACTCGCTTGTTGAGAGTCCGTTCTGATGGCAACATACGTTCTGAATTATGTTCATCCAATGACGTAGCGCAAGCCAAATTGACATCATCTCTTTGATGTTTATGTGCTTGTTCAGAAATTGCGGATCCCAAAGACCCTGGCACCTTGAATCTGTTGGGCTCAAAGTTGCGCCCCAACCTGTTTGACTCGCATCCTTCATAATCGTAAAAATTGGATCCGGCAGTTGCAGTGGTACTCCCTGAGTTAACCACTGAATATCTGCCCAAGTCTGAATCTCTTGTTTTACTTGGTTGGACAAGACGATGTTCATTTCGAGCAAATGAATCTTCACACTCCAATTCTGAGTGAAAAATATCTGGAGTGGACGAGTGCGTAGGCGCCCCATCGGAATAAGGTCTGCGGCGGCTCCGCACAAACCTATCAGTCACATAAATTCTCTTGCTGTTACTACATCTGAGTGTAAACAAAAGTGAGCATAACAACTGACTAATTTAGCTCTGGGTAACGGCAGACGAACCAG
Source organism: Pictodentalium vernedei (assembly GCA_031216915.1). Taxonomy (NCBI): domain Eukaryota; kingdom Metazoa; phylum Mollusca; class Scaphopoda; order Dentaliida; family Dentaliidae; genus Pictodentalium; species Pictodentalium vernedei. The sequence goes on along the minus strand of CM062294.1, from coordinate 292,521,111 downwards.
ATTGTTGTGCGTCTTGAAGCTCATTCCCAAGTGAATGAACGACTTGGACGGAACTAGATCCGACTTCTTTTCGTTTACTATGAAACCGAGACGTCGGAGCAATTGAAGCAGACACTGAACATCGTTCTGGAGAGTTAATCTGTCGCTGTACCTCTGAAGAATGTCGTCCAAGTAGGCTGACGTTACTGCAGACGAATGAGCTCGGAAATGAGTCATTACCGAGTTCATTATTCGAGTGAAGGCCCAAGGCGCTAGATTCAGTCCGAAGCACATTGCTCGGAACTGATAAATGACTCCTAGGACAGTGAAGCGAAGGTACTTTCTGAACATCGGATGTACCATGACGTGAAAGTACGCATCCTTGAGATCTATGCTCGCAGCATAATCGTTCACTCGAATGCTCACTCTCACCGATCGAATGGTCTCCATATAAAATTTCAGAGCCACTATCAGCTTGCTGATCCAACTTAGATCTATAACTGGACGGAACGAGCCGTCTGGTTTTGGTACCAGGAACAAGTGACAGTAAAAAACGGGAGATACCTGGTTTTCTACGACCTCTATTGCGTTCTTCTCCAGAAGAGATTGCACCTCTGATAGAAGCGAATCTCTCTTCTGAAGGTTGACAGAAGCTGAGTCCATCGTGGACTTTGTGTTAATGGAGGTTTTTCCCTGAAGGACAGTTTTAGACCTTCCGAAATAACCTCCTGAACCCATCGGTAGTCTGTAACTGACAACCAATTGGTTAAGAATCTTGACAGCCTTCCGCCCACTGGAGCGCAATAGAGGTTCTGACCTTCACCTCCTGGACCTGCGAGGCTTGCTGGAGGAGAAACTACGTCCTCCCGACCCGCACCTCGACTAGTCAACCTAGGGGCATCTGACAGGTTGTCTCGGCCAGCATTACGTCCCCTACCTGAGTTGCTACTCTGACGGTCTCTGGAGTGAGAAGTAGAGGCTTTTTTAGATCCTCTATAGGAGCTTCCCTTGGACGTACTCACACCAGAAGTTCCTGACTTACTACTCTCTGCTGAGTCCGTTTTTTTAGAAACGGACTTAAAGAACAGAGAGTCTGAAGCTTTCTTGGTAATCTGATCATAGATTAATGAAAGCTTACCATCAAAGAGAAATTCGCCTGAAACCGGAGCGACTCGAAGAGAGTTTTTCACCTTAGAATCCACCTTTGTGGATGAAGCCAGGGCAGCATCACGTCTGACTAACTCCAAATTTGCCACTGAAAGGGCGAAGTTATACATGGAAAAAGTGATTGCCCTAGAAAGAACTGTGAAGGAAGTTTGAACATCCTGGAATTCTTTACCATGGAGACGTTGTGCTAACGCTCTGGTAAGGTGATCTGCGTATGATAAGGCGTCTAAACTGGCTCTGTTAGACGAGATTGTCGTCTCTAACGTGCTGGAGAAAATCGACATACACGCCGGCAATGACAACTCCAAGTCTTCTGCCTGGTCGCCTAAATGCAGAGGAACTCTCAGAACACCCTTTCCTGCCGTTTCAAATTTATTTCTACTGATGATGAATGGCAGATGTAGAGCATGTTGCGATAAGAAACTGGATCTGCCAGTCTTAGAGGCTAGCCTAAAAATAGCATCAGAAATTCAAACGTCCGTGAGACATTGCTGGACTGGACCGGAAACTCAGGAACGACGTCCTGAGTCCAGCCGAGGAAGTCTGTGTCCAGTGACGCTATCAGTCTCTTATCTGGTATCGCAGCTCTCTGGTCCGATGGAACAATGTCTGGAAGGTGTTGCCGGATAAAATCTACAGCCACCTTATGTTGTTCCAGAAGGGAAAAATCCAGCTCCGCAGATTCCCTTTCACCATCCGACTGGACCAGATGCGAATCTCGGTCTCCCCTATCTGACACTGCAGGGGAACGTACCGACCCAGCTTCCTCAGACAGTTCCTGATATGAAAGAGTTTCCAAAGGTTGTTGGGATGCTGCGCTGAGTTGTGCTAACTGCGATAGCAAGTCCGTCAAGGAGGCCTGTGGAGCTGCAGTCTTGCATTGTTTAGCCGCTGGAAGCTCCTGGAACGGTACCTCTTGCATAATTCTTTTATGCGTAAGGCCTCGTGTCCTTGGTTACCGGATGGAATGACCTGTTCAACGTGGAATCCTTTGTCGGTGAAGCAGGTTGGATATCTGAGGTCACGTAGCCAAGGTGCGGTCGTGTGTGCTGGCGTGTGGAAGAGGAAGCCAATAGACTAGCCGACCCCCGGCTGTCTATGCGACGGAGTGCCCCGAGCAGGAGGAATGGACATAAGCTCCAACTGACGAATGTTATGTACGATAACATCTGGCCCCAGATGTTGTTGTAAGAGAGAGGGGCCTCTCTCGCTCGCAGTCCGGGTAGACCTGAACGAGCTAGCTACCGGACTAACTGGCTTCCTCTGATCCATCCTCCGATCCATCGTTGCAGGGTGTCCGTGATCCGAGATTATAGTGCTCGCAACACCCTTTCTCCTCTCCTGGACCGCAACAGACGTACCCGGCATCACATCACCCACATTACGAGTGATAGATCCACCAGGCGAGCTAGCTGGCGACAAGGTCGTCAATCCTACTAAGGATCTAGGCACTTGTCCAATTTCCTTGAGCACTTTTGCCGCTAGTTCTTCATTGGTTTGCGACAACAGCAGCACACTTCCGGAAGACATCACGAAAACATCACCCTGTTCTTGTTCCTCTGAAAAAGAGACTGAAAAATTAGAGTGACTCTGTGGCGAGAGGACCGGCATGACCTCTCACCACTAACAATATACTGTGACACACGTCTCCAATGTTTGTCATCCCAACTGGCACACACTGAGCAAGAATTAGTGTGAGTACAGTGACTACAGCAAATACAATGAGCATGAGAATCAGAGGAAGACTTCCTCGATTTACAATTTGAACAATATTCCTTCATAATTAAAAAAAATATTATACAGGCATAGTACTCGAACTAACCCTTGAAAATAAAAAGATACATAGTAATAATATAATCCATAATAAAAATTTCGAAAAATAATTCAGAAGAAAATTTTCAAAAAAATTTTGACATGAGCCCAAGTTCCCAAAGGGAACGATGAGCCCAAATGGATCCCAAAAAAGCCTAAGTATGGACAAAAATTTTAAAACATTTCTAAAAATTAATGTTACACTTGCGGACAATATTAATGTATCTGACTATATAATAAACCTTACAGAAGACAAGGAATCACTGACAGAAGTAACCGTTGTCAACGTAAACAAAAGTCAATAAAAACCAGAAACAAGACTCCAGGCACTAAAAAACATGGCCCGAAATCAGTAACCAATTTAAAACACTATCCGATGTAAAACAGAATCTTCCACAGAAGCTGCAATACATCGGATGGTAGATGCATGACAAAAACGCCTAAACACCCCAAGGGTGAGGATGTAACCATGGGGATAACAGAATAAACATTCTGTAACTATGTTAAAACTCCCAAGAAATTTCAATAAAAAAATTTCAAAAATTATACCAAAAGCATGGGAGATTAGCAAGGGGGGTATCAAGGAAAGGGAGAGAGGAAAGACTTAACAAAATAGCAAGAATGACAACATCAGGCCCATGCCCCGAAATTAGGGAACATGAAATAATTTTACATAAAAATTTTAAGTTACAGCCCTGAACACATCCTTCCACTGTTTCTTCCTCTCATCCTCTTATTTCATCCTTGGATCCACCATTTCCTTCATGATTTTGTGTCTGGCATCATTTTAACTGAGATAATAAGCACAGATATCAGTGAGATGTTACTGATAGAAGGGCCAAACAAAGAATGAGGATTTGGCGCGAATTTCGGTACTTTCTTGACACTGCACATGACCAGTGGACAAAAGTATGGAGGACCATATGGATTTGGATGCAAATTTGGGGGGGGGGGGGGGGGTAAAATTTGTGTTTGGCCCTGAATAAGTTAGAGTTAGCACCAGCTAAGTCTGGGTCATTGGTACTGTATAAAAATATGAACAAAAAACAATGCAAAAACTCCTCACAGACCGACAGTCTAAAAAGGAGCATAAATGTGGTAAGGATGCATGGACATAACCTGCCATATGCAGACAGGCTTTCCCCCAGAATGGTCTATCACCACACCAAAGGGCATCAATATCTCAAAAGCATTATTGTAGTTTTACATTCTGTATTTAAAGGGTTAATTAAGGATGAGCATACTTTTCATTGTAAATAGCATTAAACTTGAGATAGTACGGGTGAACCGAGTAAAGTTAACTCAAGAAACAGACAGTAAATTCATCTTGCACCAAGTAAGGCTTTCATCTTGTTTTGAAAAACATCTCACCAATGGTGATAAACGTGTTTCCATTCAACCAGAGATGTCTAAACTGAGTAAAAGATATTTTATCTATTGTTTATCTCACGAATTGCGCTAAAATTTTTTTCACTTTCCTGCCTAACTTGACTTTGGCAAATAAGAAAGTATACTAGATCTGGCCTTGGTATTCCTTTGTTAACTCTTCTAGAACTGTGATCAACTTTATGATGATAAAACTTGCAGTCTTTAAACTATTTTAAAAAGAATGTTAACCCATTACTCAAACTAATGGCCACATCTGGCCAGTGCTATTCACAAAAATTATAGTTCAATTTTCATTTTTCTTCTTTTCATCAAAATTATAGCTTTGACCCCTCATTGAAATGAGCTCAATCATTTTCTGAGGACTTGTGACCACCCAGTTCAGGACACCAATTGAACATTTAATTCAAATTGCTTACATAATAAAGAGGGCAGAAGAATACCTGACACCAGTGATCAGCAAGCCAATGCTTATCAACATTCTTCCATTGGTGATTAGCTGTCATATATCTGTGATAGCAGACCTGGACTGAGCTATGGACTGCTAATCACTGATATCACACCAATAATGAAGTGTCACTTCTTTAAAAATCAGGTATTTGTTATGTTTGCAAGAAGATTGCCAGTGTTTCTTGTACTTTTCACATACACAGGGTTTGTAGCACATTTTTGAGATGAAATTCCAGGACTTTTCCATGATTTGAAGTGAATTTTCCAAAACTTTAATATGGTTTCCAGGAATAAATCTAGAAACAAAGTGGAATTTTTCAAGCATGTGGGTCATGGAAAAATTCTGGACTATCTAGGACTTTTTCACGATCCAGATGCTTGGAACAATCAACTTTTGTTCTCACTACCACACTGCGCAGATTTTGATGAGTCAATATTATAACATACAACATTTAATGAGCAAATCCTAAACATGTTCATAATTCTCCTTCTGCGAGTTAAATCGATCTTCGAGATGTTTTGTGGCCACATTTTTGTTAAGTTCAACATCAGCTATATTTCTTGAGAAATTTCCATGACTTGTCTAGACAAAAAGCAAAAATACACTATTTTTTCGGAACATTCAGATCTGGAAATATATTTTTTTAATTTCTATGTCTTCTATTTCAATGACTTTTCCAGGTTTCCAGGACCAGTACGAATCCTGCAGAGAGTACCGTCGTTTTTTGTGTGTTCTGATTGCACTTGACATCACGATGCACTTGACAGTGCAGGCCTGGCATTCTTTAGGAGTGCTGCGAGTGTAGAAAAAATTGAGGAGGACAATTTTTTGCACCCCTTGTTTTTTGGACCTGTTTGGGACTGCCTTAAAATCTATTACCATTTGGTCCCCGGAGTTCCAATGTGTTCTCTGCACCTACTGGGACAGAGAACACTTTCGAACTCTGGGGATGATTTGTCAATGTTGCATTGATTCGCAATAATTCATGACCCATTTCATACATTTTGAGTGTAGAAGAGAGTCACATAAGAAAGGAGTCAAATTTTTTTCTGCATGTAGTCACTCTAAATCCTTCAAAATGCATTTTGGACCAAAGAAAAAAAGTGCCCAATTGGCATGAGAGTGGAGGTGGAGGAGTTAAAAAAAAAGAAGTTCTGCACTCTAAATACTTTGAAATGCATTATGAAGCAAAGAAAAAAATGCCTAATTGGCAGGGGGGAAGGGAAAGGAGGGGGGGGGGGGCAGTTCAATAACTTCAACAACTTTCATTGGATAATTGTGGTCATCAAACTTGACAAAGACATTACTGCTGTAGAGACATGTACTGAAAAGAATTCAAATCTGTTAACTATTGTTCAAGTTATGTCATAAACAAAGTTTGGACAGACAGATGGATGGACGGACAGACGGACGGAATGGACAGACGGACGGACAGACAGATGGATGGATGGATGGACAGATGGACGGACAGACAGACAGACGGAGAGAGCTCTATGCTATATCCCTCTCTTGTGGGAGGATAAAAAATAAAAAAGTGGTAGAAGTGTAATTTTACATTTAGAGAAACAAAGTTGTTAGAAAACCGTTTTGAAAGGGGTTAAATTAATGCCAATATTATTTGAAACCACTGTATACAGGTTCAGTAGACCTTGCCCCAAAAGAAAAACAATGAAGTTGTAACACAGTGTTTGAAGAATGAAAGGTACAACCTGAAAAGCAAAACTTTAATCCCAAACTTTAAGCTGGCAATACTAAGTAAAACTGAGTGCCAAAAAAGGGTTAAATATTTCCTAAAACCAATAAAAGAAATCATTGATGTAAATGCAATCGTTAAGTTGTATTGACTATGCAAGAATTAAAGCAAGAACGTATGTGGCAAAGCCTACTTTCAAATACATGTACAAAGAAACTAAGTCTGAATACATGTTTAAAAGGGGTTAAAATCATGCCAATATTAATGAAAATTACTGTAGAAAGGTTCAGTAGAGAGTAGAAATTGTCCCAAATATGAAACAGCAACATTGCACTAATCTGTTTATAAAGAATTAAAGGTGTAACTTTGTAAACAAAAAAAAACTTCAACCTGGAAGTTGTAAATTAAATTGCCATACAAAAAAAGGGTTAAATATTTCCCAAAATAACATGAAACATTATGAGAATGATATAATCAATAGTAATTAATATTAATTTAAAAGAAAAAAAACTTCAACCTTGACTGAAACACTTTAACCAAAACTCGAAATGTTAACAGACGGACTCAAGTCATGACTATAGCCCAGACTGTAAACAGTTGGGCTTATAAAGGGCTAGTAAATTCTCTGAACTCTTCTCATGCGAATCCTAGTAGAGGTGCTGGATTCTCACTGGTTTTCGTGCGCGATTCTTTGCATGAGTCGATTCTCAGATTCATGTAAAAATACAAGAGGTGGTATTTCAGTCGTATCCACTCTCCCCATTACGCAGAATAGAACTTAAATAATCTATGATGATAATAAACTATACCTCCATCTCCCTCAAGACACTGATTGAGTGTACTATTCAGTGATATAATGGTTGGTGACGATGATATGCTGCCTGTCGAGGAAATTTTGCCTGGGTTGATAGTGACTGCTTGTGTTTCTCTAGTTTTATTTTCTGTAATAAACAAAACAAATAAGAACTATAAACAATAGAGCTGTAGGTTAACCGAAACGAGGTTTTTAGTTTTTTAAAAAAAACAAAACCGAAACCGTCGACATCCCGTAATCTTAAGGTTTTTCGTTTTTTATTAAATACTCTCTTGCTGCAGAAATTCACAGAATGCAGCCATCCCAGAGCAGTGAGAGTACCCAGACACTGCCAATGGCAGTGTCTGGGTACTCTCACTACTCTGGGAAGGCTACATTCTGTGAATTTCCGACATTTCAGTTTAGTTGTGTTTGCAGCTTTCCTCAAGTTGCGTGTAGGTGTCAGACCTCGAAAAATGGCCAAGCACAATAAAAGTTCTGTATATTTAGGCAATTATTATATTGGCCTTCCTGATTCTTCATGTATTATAGCTTATTTCAGGCATTCATTGAGATTCACTCAATTTCACTACCATTCAGTTATGACTCCGGACATAAGAACAAGTTTTATTGAATTTTACTTGGCCTCAGGAACAAATCGAAAACCGAACCGAACCGAGGTTTTTCTCCACCTGAAAAACCAAAACCGAACAAGAAATTTAAAAAGCTACAGCTCTAATAAACAAAGCAAAAAAACACTGTTAACAGGGATTCTTTTGGGCATCTACATGGGCTGCTTATGGGACGCTTTCCAAATGGCTTTTGGGCATGATTTTTTCCAATTCTTAACCCCAAATTTCCCAATCTCAGTTCCCACTCAAACAACAAGAAACTCAGTAAAACTGATGGATGCTCTCTGACAGTCAACTCGGATAACAAGTAGATTCATAAAATTGTGGTCCCCAACTGTGAGAAATAATTTTTGCACATGTCTTTGAAACACAAGAACCATAACTCGGGCGAAAAATATGCAGGCAACTTTTATGTAACATATGCAGAAGCGGCTTGTCACAAGGATCACTCATACCAAATTTCACTTAAAATTTCCACTCACTACCGAGATATCGCTGCAGACTGCTATTTGTATGGACAAAGGTCTGGACAAAGTGGCCTTTTTTATAACATGTGCAGGAGTGACTTGTTACAAGAATCCCACAGATCAAATTTCATTGATTTTCATCCACTCATTGCAGAGATATTGCTGCAGATGGAAAAAAAATCATGAAAAATGACAGAGAACAACCGTAACTCTGGCGAAAAATATGCGGGCAACTTTTTTATAAGATGTACAGGAGCAGCTTGTCACAAGGATCCCTCATACCAAACTTCATTGAAATCCATCAACTCACTGCTGAGATAGTGCAGTGGACAGATGGAGGCACGGATGGACAAAGCGGTTACAATATGTGCCACAAAATATTTTCGGGGAGCATAAAAATTTAATGCACATCTGGTGCCCTGAACTGGGTAGTGACAAAACCTCAGAAAATCATTGGTTTTCTGAGGCCTTATGACCACCCATTTCAGTAAACCAATTGGACATTAAATTTAAATTGCTTGCCTAACAACGTCTATAAATTCAAAGGCAAATGACAAGTTCTTCTTTGATAGTATAAGAACAGTTTAATGGAATCTACAGAGACTACATGAACATGATTTCATGTTTGTTATAAAACTTACTTGTAGTATACATTGCAATTGCTCAGGTATCAGTCCTAAATGTACTCTGATCAATCTGAATGTAAAATTTCATAGTTTTAATATGTTTTTCTCCTCCAAAACAAATTCCCCATTGCAGAACAAACAATCCGCATATTTAATTGTGATGCTTGTTTAAAAACTATGATTGATGAGATTCACTGGTTATCCTAACAAGCACCTTGCATTCATTCCCCCACCTCTACTTCCCCTATTCCTCTATTTTCAGCAGTCTCACTTCCCTGCAGGAATGTGAGGAATTAGGGTAACAACCAGTCAGTCCATGTTAGGACAGATTACAGTCTGCCACTACAAAAGAGGATAGAGAATTTGAAATGGTTCACAACTGGTTGTAATTAAGTTAACAATTCTGTCCACTTTTCAACCCACACTATCCAAAAGGAAATGTAACAAGGTCACTGACCCTGACCCATCTGCATGTTCAAAGTAGCCATAAAGGTATTGTGGGACAGAAAAAACCCAAAAGGAAATGTAACAAGGTCACTGAAACCCGACCCATCCGCATGTTCAAAGTAGCCATAAAGGTATTGTGGGACAGAAAAATTTTCTAAGTCGAAACAGTGAAAAAGGAACATAACTCTGTGAAAAATTATTGGACAGAACCTGTTCCTTGAGCATATCCGTTCCCCAATGCGGGTCTATCAGCATACCAAAGGAGATACAAATCTGACAGATGACTTTGCAATAACAATCCAAAATTGTTTGGATAGACGGATGGATGGAGGCAGGCCTCCACTAGATACCCCTGAGTCCTCCTTAGGAGATAGATATTTTATTTAACGGTATAGTTTACAGGCAATTACATATTTGACTATAAAATACAAATAGATAACTAGAAAATGATATTCAGTTTTTCCATTGGGAGATGGCACAGACAGATTGGCTGTCTACCTGTCACTCCCGTAATACATTTAACTTCAACACTGACTACATGCTCTGCGCATTAATCTTTGATAGAAAGATCTACTAGTATGGATACTTGTGAGTTGCTACTAGCACTGCAACTTTGACTTGGCTACATACCCTATTAATTTTTGAAGATGGGCGTGTTTCCAGTTTAGGAGGTTGGGGGCATAAAAACTTTACCTCACAGAGGCTGCATTCTGATTTCATTTGTTTACTTTTGTTCACTCCTGATTCTCCAATATTTTATTTATAAAATCTCGATCCACGTGTGTTAATCCAATACAGTGATTGCAAATGTGGATCTCTTTTTGGTCAGATCGGGATCTGGTCACAACACATTTATGCTAGTGGACCAAGATTTCCAAAATAAAATATTTCAAAATCAAAACTGAAGGAAGCAAGACAAATGAAAGTAGCATTCAAGAAGAAGAGATGAACTGGTTAACCCTTTACCTAACATGAAAAGCAGACGACACTTGCAAAAAAAAATTCTTGAATAACTAATTTTTTTCATTTTTGTCTCAAAAACATAGGTTATGACCCCTCATTGGAACGAGCTGGACGAGCTTGTTCCAATGAGGGGTCATAAACTATGTTTTTGAGACAAAAAATGAAAAAAATATAGAACTTTAGTGAGCATGCTCACATACCCCACGCGCCCCGATATTTCAGGCTCAGAAATGTGTAATTTTTAGGAAAATGACCCGGAAATCTGTTACTTTGTATTTTTCAGGGCCCGTAATTTCCACAAAAATCAGCCGAGCAGAACGAAACGCAAACTTGATCTGTAAGTCATTGTGGTAGACTCACATACTAAAATGGCCGTAAATTTGATAATATCTGAAAGCGTGGAGAAAAAAAAGTGCGGAAAACTGTAATTTTGGTGAACTTTTCAAAGCTGAAGGGCCGTAATTTCGGTAAAATTCAGTGGAGCAGAACAAAATGCAAACTTGATTTGTAGGCCACCATGTTAGACAAACATACCAAAAATCAGCTCAATATCTGGAAGGATGTAGAGAAAAAGCCCGGAAAACTGTAATTTTGATAAACTTTTCAAAGTCTATGGGGTGGTAATTTTGGTAAAAATCAGTGGAGCGGAACAAAACCCAAACTTGTTCTGTAGGCCACCATGTAAGACAAACATACCAAAAATCAGCTCAATATCTGGAAGGGTGTAGAAAAAGTCCGGAAAACTGTAATTTTGATGAATTTTTCAGAGTTCAAGGGCCGTAATTTGGGTAAAAATCAGTGGAGTGGAACAAAATTCAAACTTGATCTGTAGGCCACCATGTTAGACTCACATACCAAAAATCAGCTCAAAATCTGGAAGCGTGTAGAAAAAAAGTCCGGAAAACAAGTAGGACTGACTGACGGACTGACGAACTGACGGACGGACCAGTCAAAAACATTATACCCCCGCAACTTCGTTGCGTGGGGTATAATAATGAAAATTAATTGGAGATTTTTTAGAATAGCGCTGGCCGGTTTTGGTCATTATGTTGGGTAAAGGGTTAACCGATTAACAAATAATCAACGTCTTGATCGATCAAAAAACTAATTGATCGATTAACCGTTACTTTTGAACTTGTGAATTATATGGGTTAACAAAGGAACAAACCTGTTCCAAAACATGCAAACATTATCACACTGACACACATCAATTATATGAGACAGAGTAAAGCATGCAAGTTACTTGCTGACATACTTGTTTACTTGCATGATCATTATACTGTATCAGTAGCTGGAAATGGTCATTCTTAACTCTTTACTCAATACGGGTAGCAGACAATACATGCAAAATAAATTCCTGAATTACTAAAAAGATGTAGTATGGTACATGACAGCAAGGATTCACAAGTTGGAAGAAGGTGCGTTAAGCTCATCCAAATGTTGTCTAAAGTTTTGTAGGGATAACCTTTAATTTTCTTGCTCCTCAAAAATTATAAATTTAAAGTAATTTGTATATTTTTTATACTTACCCATGGCCCAGACTAGTTGGTGCCAACTCAAAGTTATCAAGGGCCAAACACAAATTTTGAAACCCCCCAATCCCCCAAATTTGCTTGCAAAACCGAAAATTAAAAGTCCTATCTGGTCCTCCATACGTTAACTCTCTGCGCATGTGCAGCCATCAGGAAGTGACCGGAATTGGCGCCAACATCATTCTTTCTTTGTAGAAGAGAGTACTACATAATAATTCAGTGGGAGGGTATGAGTACCCATCTCTGTCTGGGCCATTGGTAAATATAAAAAATATACAAATTACTTTAAATTTATAATATTTTTATACTATAACCCAATGGACCAGACAAGCTGAATCGTAAAAAGGCGGAGGGCCTAGGACTTCAAAATTAGTAGACCAACATAGTTCCAAGTCTGTCATCCAAGATGAAAGGATATTAAATTTAAAAGGAATTACATGTATGTGTCTCTATACAGTAATATAGAAGACATATCATAAATAAGGAGCCCAATTCAAGTAATTCCGTATTCTTAGCATGAAGACTATGCTAATTTGGATGTAACAAGTTCCCAATCTTTAAGGCTAGTCTGGACAAAGACCCAAAAATTAGGATGGCATATTTGAGAATGAGAGGATATCCCCACAAACATACTAGTGCTGAAACGGTTAGCCAGATAACCGATTTGCAACTGGTTATCGGCGTAACCGGTTGAAAAACCTGTCAACCAGATAACCGCTATGTATATATAGTATTTGGCCGCGAGACGTTATAATTCTTTTGTCGACACAAGCATTGTAAAAGCTACCAAACATTTGTTGATTTACAGTGATGTGTAGTCAGTGTAACATGAAAGGGTTATTTATTTATTTATTTATTGGTGTTTAAGGTCACATATTTCTGCACAATGGCTAACCAGGACCGGGACAGTTTTACGGGTGGAGGAAGCCGAAGTACCCGGAGAGAACCACCAAGCAACTGTCAGCTCCCCAACATACTAACTCCACACGAGCAGAGTTAGCATTGGTTGAAGACAGGTGCACCATCGACGTGCAGTACGCCTCAGTACACAACGTCCCTGTGCTCCCACATGGGCAATGGGGGTGAAGTGTCTTGCCCAAGGACACAACACGGTTGCCGCAGGTGGGATTCGAACCGAGGACCTCTCGGCTTGCAGCCCTGAAAGGGTTAAAGTGTTGTAATGTTGAAAGAACAGTTATTTTGGTTGCTTGGGATGTCAGGTTGCAGATAAATATGTCTGTTACTTTGTATCAAACTGCCAACAGTCAAGTGCACAGCAGCTTGTTTTCTGTGTGAGCAGCAGTGAGCATGTGCCTGTCAGTGTAAGATGGTCTTCTACAGACAAATTTGACATTCTTCTCTTTGATGAGGTGTTGTTGATTGCAGATTATAATGCTGAAAAAATCCCTCAGTCTTTTGTGTGTAATGGTGCGTTCAAAATAAATTGACCGTTTGGTACTTTACAAATATATTTCAGAAAAAAACTGTTTTGATTTTACTGAACTGTTTAAAAGTATGAACACATGTGACAAACACCCATTTTAAAATCTAGAATTGTAAAATTCATTTTTCAATTGTCAATGTTGGACGAAGGGGCTCTTGGTCAATGGGACATATAATAGTTTCTTACCACACCCCTTTCATGACTCGCAACATATTCCGGACAGAAATTTCAGTTCGAGGAATAGGCAAATGTAATTTGTAAATGTGGAACTGTTTGTGACTTTTGTCTTAGCAGTGAACAGAAAAAGATATTCAAAAAATTAGGATTGCATATTCCTTCTTTGATCATATCAAATTCAAGCCACTCAAGGTAAGCGGCTCTTTGCTAATACAGTTAACTAATAACTATGCCTAACAACAGTTTACTAACTGGTTGGAAAATTTTGGAAAATTCTTAACTAATATCAATGACATCTGTCCCTCACTTCAAAAGCGTGCAAATTGCATTCGCGATTTTTGTTTCAGGTGTGCTGCATGCCGTGCGCTTGTGATTTTCAAATGGGAAGGCCTGTTTTTTGTGACCTGGAAATGCAGGATGACCACAGTTACATTGTATCATCACTATTATGTGGGACCATTGCAGTCATATAAATTGTTAACGATTGTTTGCACAATGACAATTCCCGTTGTCACTCGATTGTGTTCATTTGTATAGGTTTTCAGAAAGTCAGGTGGTAGTGTTTTGAACTGTTTTCTCGCCATTCCTTACTGATTTTGCGTCATAGACAATGCAATAATACCAGCGGTTAAAATTAACAGTTATCCGGTTGAAATCTGGTAATGCCTGACTGTTAGCCGGTTACAAAAATGGGCCAACCGTTTCAGCACTACTAGAAATGAGTGGTATTGGAATTCTAAGTTTGGTATGGGTTTTGATATTTTCAGGAGGGTATGCCTTGGTAATGGTTCAGTATTCAGTATCTGACTTGACTGAAATTTACAGCAGACATCAAAGGGGAATTCACATCAGGAAAAAAAAAGAAAGTTGTTCTTGTACATGTATCACTCTACCACACCACTATAAATATCATGGCCAATAGCTCAACAGTGGCATTCTCTTTTAAACACAAAGCATATCTACAGTAATTTTGTTTAGAGATGGGCGGCTAACCGAAAATTTGGTTTGGTTTTCAACTTCAATGTTGGAAAGCTCTAATCCAGTCTTTACTTCTCATAATAAAGAAACAACCTAAAGTTAACCTTGTTTTCAAACTTCAGAGTAGCAATACCCTTTTTCAGAACAGCTGCACAAATTGGTATTGCATTCGAGTGTGGCATTTACCACGAAAATAGGTGACAAAATGACTTCTTTCTTTTGCAGAACTTGAACTTGTCACTTGCTCCACATTAATAACGACAAATATATTTATTTCTACACATAATTTTGAAAGCTTGAACTCCAAAGACAGCATCAAAATCACAGTTATTTGGGGGGGGGGGGGGGGGGCTGGCAGGGGGGGGGGGGGCTAATTTTGCAACAGACTCAAGGCAAAAAGCATTTTTCGCAAACTTGAAACGCTTGACTGAGAATTTTATGCAAATACAGTGTGCTCAGGAAATCAGAGTACCGGTATATTACACAGGTGCGGTATATTACACAGATGTGTTGCCCTGGAAAGGGAGTCCCTGTGACACTGACGCCGAATACATCTATTGTCCTTTCCATAACCCCCCAATGGTAAATAAACTCTGGAATAATACAAAATCAAGAAAATATCTTTTAGTTTTCAGCTCCCGATTACGTGTAATATATTTAACTTCGCCGTCGTTACGTTTCTGTGATTTTAGCTCGCTCGAAAATTATATGATCGAATTTTTTAATTCTCTATGGGAATTTGTGTGTATTTTCGGAAGAGCGTCCATTTTGCAACAATGCACAAGTGACGTAATTGGGACCGTCCATTTGAGGACAGGTAAATTTGAATTTTCACGGCTTGCCTTTGCAGAAGGCGTGTTTTGACGAAGTTGGAATATCAGTTCGTCGTGATGATGGTTCAAAATAAAACTCAAGTCTTGTTCAAAACACGTTAGTGAATTAGTGAATAAATAAAATATACATGTATTGTAGTCGTGACGTAACTTATTTTATTAATACGTGCCGCACCAGTTTTCCAAATTTGTCATGTCTTGCCGACAACTGCCCTCAGTAGCCTATGTTGCTACAAACCTCCATTTAGGCTTTGATTGTTTGTGTGACAGTGACACGGGTACAGGCGAAAACAACACCGTGTGAAATCCGGGATCGTTACTTTCGGTTTGGTACAGGAGTCCGGATTTCTTGGGTTTGGACTGCCCCCATCCAAATATGGCCTAAAAGACCTTGTTTTAATTTTTTACCTTGGCACGTCCTTTGAATTCGCCCCCACTCCCCACACACACACATACACAAGATTCTGATTTCTGCGTCAAATAATAAAGAAGGAGGTGTATCGTGAATCCAGGTTGGATAGATTCCAGGGCCGAGGAAAGGGTGGGGCTGCGGGAATGGTGTTATTGCTTTTAATGTTTAGAAGTCACTGCTAAACAACAAGAAAACCATGAGATAGTTGAGAGGGGAGATGTATCCTCTCATTTTTAACTGCTCAGTTTTCCACAAATTTATTAGAGAACCATAGGCTAAATACTCGGTTTCAAAACGAAACACAGAAAAAAAGCAGAATTTAAATGAATTAATTTCGCCATCGGAACTGGTGCCGTTCTCGCCACAATCCATTGGTGCCGTTTTCGCTCACTCGGTGCCGTTTACTCCAGGTGCCGTTTTCACACGGTGCCGCTTTCGCTATAACCCGACACAAGTCCAAGTAGGCCTAACCAATTTTCTTTTAAGAAAGTATATAGCTAATAGCATGAGAGACTTGGCATTTTCAGATACAACCCTTACGAATACGTATAATCACTAGAAAGCTTATTGGAAAATTGTAGGGGAGAGGGGGAGGGAGCGTCACGTACGCCACTTCGTGATCACGCTGCCCCCCCCCCCCCCCCCCCCTGCCATTTCTCAGCAAGCACCTGATAAATCTTCTGAGGGAGAAATCACTAGGCAAAGTTGATCAGAGAATTTATATAATATTAATCATATTTCGACTCCACTGATTATACCCAGCACAGGCGTATATACTATAGACCAACGGGCCACTTTTTTTTCCATGGCTGCGGGGGGTGGGGGGGGGGGGGGGGCTGGAAGATTTTGCCCGAAAAGTAACTACGTGCGTAGCCGTGGTGTGGATGTTCGTGAGCGTGTCTTCTCCTACTGGTGGGATCAAGGGACCCTCCCCGCGAACATTTTTAAAAATCTGATCCGCTTGAGGGTTTCTAGAGAACCCAGACTACCTTTCGAACCTTGTAATTGGAAGAAAAGACGATCGCTTTTGTAGAGGTGCCTGACTGAATGTGTTCGAGCGGTCTCGTCTGGTATCAGTCAACCGCAGTAAAACATTATATGCTTCTCGGGATTCAGCTGGAGTAAATACGTGTAATGTAAGGCCTGTGTGCCCATAGCATTAGATCGAACCCTACAGATGGATGAGGCTTTAACACTATTCACGTGGGTCGATATATAACAGTTTGGCTGGCCGCTGATTTGCCGTGGTTCTCAGTTAAGAAGGTTTTGGTTACTCATGTGCTTCCAACTGCCTCCCGATTCCCACGCATCTTTCCTCCCAATACTGAGACGAACTGCTTGAAAACACTCTGTACCCCCATTCTTCACAATCCCTCCAATGAGCATACTAACCATCGCATTTGTGTCAACCACTAACCACGTCCTTTATTCTCCCATCCCACGTCCTCATTATACTACTCTTAGTAAATTTTGATCTAGAAGATTGAGATTTTGGACTTTTTAATAAAACGTATTCCAAGGTCACCACTACGCCCAAGTTACACATTTGGCTCTCCTTTTCCACCGTCTTTCCCAATTCCCCCTAATCTCCAGTGATCGCGACCTCAACTTGAACAACAGTGACCACTCCTCCCCTTACCATGGTGCCATTGTCAAGGTACTCTTCAAAACCTGTCTTCTCTTTGTCACGCAGGCCACACAAAGACCTCTTTCTTTTGACCTACTCTCGCCAATTTTGGTTACAATCCCCATGACTCTTTCTCTAACGATTTTTTTTTACCTTTGGTTGTCTCTATTTCTGAGTTCGATACATCGTTTGGATAAATCCCTACAAACTTCTACCATTACTGCAGTTAATTATAACGAAATTTTTAAAAACCCTAAGCTATGAATCATTACCTCGACTGTCTAATATTTCTACATACCTGTGTTACTTCCACTGGGTCCAGTGGCGGCTCAAAAGTGCCTCCCCTCTGGATATACTTTAGCAAGGGGCGTCATATATGCCTAAGACCTAAGGTGGGATGCTAATAGAATTATAGATGGCGGCGGGGAGTATCCCCGGGAAAATTGGAAAAAAGATTTCAATCCCCAAGGGCTTTTTGGCCACTAAATAAACTATGTTCCCATTCAGCCTGCAATATTTTTCAGTGGGTAGGTAGAAAGTGTGACATTTTATATAATAAAATCAATCAGTAACTGGAGCTTTCGGCCACTTGGCCTTATTTGCCACATTGGGGGACCTAGTGAAGGGACCTAAGAAGTGATGGCACAGTAATGTGACCCAATTTAACTCATGTTAGCCTGCGGAAGCGGCCGTCTTGTGACGTCATCTCCATAGTGACACGTGGTCTTAGTGCGCATGCGCAGCGCGTGTTGTTAGGGTGATAGTACTTCTGTCGGACATTTTTGTCTGATGGAGGCCGCCATCTTGGTTTCTAAGGTAGCACGTGGTTGCTATGAGCCTGAATGGCCTACACCAAGACCGGGGTATGTGCGGAGGGTTTGTTCGTTTGAATAGGAGTAAATCTGATTACCCAGAAAGACCCATCAATCCATCCAAACCACCCAAAACGACTATTTGATATGGATTCCTCACGAATCCTTCTTTTTTCAATAACAGGTACGTTCCTTTGTATAAGAGTAGTTGTACTTTGTAGAATTACCACAAACAAGCCGACAATCCCTCCAAATCACCAAAATGCGCCCAAAACAACCGTAACGGACTTGTACTCCCCATCTATGGTTTTTAGTAGTAGCACGTACTGCTATAGGATCGAGAGTTTGTTCTATTACACTAAAGTACTGGTCCATATTTTCCAAGAACCCTATTTTTGTACCTATTACAGATACTACTCTAACACTAGCAGTATGTCTAGCCCAAACTAGCTCTAGTTCGTTCCCTCGTCCAAGTCTTATAATCACCAGTGCTTGGTTTCCCATAACATGTATGCAGTTATCTTCAGTGTGTATAACGAAAGCCTATATGATTCTTATAGCCACCAATCCATCGAAGAGTTACTGAAAAGTCATTGCTCAAGCGACTCGAATCCCATCGAAATGAGCTATAAAACAATTGTTCGTTCGAGTGACTCGAATATACTTTCATCGACTCATTTAGGTATTTGAGGAAAGCCAGTGTACAAAATGCCCGACGGAACAGCGTATCACCCTAACAACATGAGTTGCGCATGCGCACTAAGACCACGTATCACTATGAAATGACGCCACAAGATGACCGCTCACGCGGGCTAGCACATCAACCAAACTTGACGTAATTGGGTCACGTGACTAACTTGGCGTAACTGGGTCACGTGAATATGACGTCCTTCCTAGGTTTCCCATTAAGCCCCCTTAACCCCCCCCCCCCCCCCCTCATGTGGCACGATCACTACATCTGGTACTGATGATGTTACATAAAGGTAGACTTTCAGAAATACAGTTAACATTAGCGTCCTGCGTGATGAAGTTTATATTTTTTATAATTGTTGATAAAGACGAAGTGACCGAACACCCAAGATATCAATCACTTCTATTACACGTGGAACGGCAGTCCCCCACCTTCCCAACACTTAATTATCAATTTGATAATTTTTTTCCCACGGGGCGCCTGAAGCTTAAGCGCGCACACTCATAATATGGTAAATTTTCTGGATACGATCCTATCAGACATGCATTCGCTGTCATAGCATGAAACATCAGTGATGCAACAAATCCCGAAACCCAAACTAAATGCCAAATGACACTTCACTATTAATTCTATTATCATATGATACTCGTTAAACATATATTGGCCTATACAACAGAACCAATTGTCACAACTGTGAGTACAGTTTTACGTTGTAATACCATCACGCTGATTGTATCATCAAAATTATTGTGATGTGTATCGTAAAAATTACGACAGATTTGATGGCCGGCGAAAACACTGGACATGATCAGTCATTGATGATTGACTTTTTGTGTGATATCTTCCTTGCCTTTAGCGCTGCAAAATCTTCAGTCTACAGTGTCCACGTCAAGTCATTTAATTCCCGATGACTCAATAGCTGTCATCGCGCGGCCGTCTAATCTGTCGCGGCACACAGTGGATCTGGCATCGGTTTTTATAAGAATGAGGAACCTCTATTATTAAATATAGATACTCTCAACAGGTATCAGGGAACTAAAAATTTGAATTATAGTTACCCAACTTGAATTAGAGTTACCCGCCTGGAAAGGTTGCACTCGGAAATGATGCAATTGTTACGGAATTTAGTAAAAAGTCTGTCGATCTGCGATCCTAAATTCTGACTCCAAGCGTTGTGATTACTGAGAGAACTACGGAGCCCCACCAACCGCGAAGTCCCATCAGCCCGTGGCGTTTTGTGATTCCTTACCAGACACAGGTTCCAGATTCTAGGTTCAGGCTGGTTACCTCACGGGCTAGTCGTGTTCAGCACAACGAAGGCCAGTTTACCAGTTATCTACGATTTTTATTAACAAATAAAACTCAACTGACAATCGTTTTCTCTGGTATAAAGTAAAATTCACAATGTTCAGTCAAAGTTCATACCTTATAGCAACAGTGGCGGCATCCATCTTACTTCTTGTAGGTAGGTACTTGCTCGTCGGGAGCCCAGAGACAACTTCCCAAACATCCAGGAATCAGTGCTTATATCCACTAGATTTTTGATGCCAAACCTGATCACTCGACTACCAGTCAACGGAATAGTTAGGGAAAGTTCCCGTGACGTGGCAGTCACCATTGTTAGACGCTTGTACTGCCATGCAGACTGTCGGCAATCTGCATGCAATCTATCGAGTGGTTGTTCCACAAACACATCCCGTCGGGGTTCTGTTGACCGGGGGAATTGTGTGATAGAATTTACAGTTCTGCAACTTTAGCATTATGTGATGCCCGTTTGTTCTGGGAGTGTGATTTATGGGTTGATGACAGCTATGACAGTTCAAATAGTACCAATTCGGGGATTTCCGCCCGTGATATTTATCAACTAAAACTCGACTACCGGCGTCATCTCTGATCAGGTCTTCTGAGTGTAGGTCAGTCGGTCGAGTGTTAGTCGGAGTATTTCTTATTAGTTTATCCAATTCTACGAATATCGGCTCTGAGGAAAATTAACAGCAATAATATGAGTCCCATTCAAACTAATAGAAAACTGTCCTGTTATTTCTATAATTTCCATGGAAGAACTATAGCTCTTCTTTCGAGCTTGCTTAACTTCTGTGGGCCAACTTCGCAACACAATCGCTAAAAATAAACAGCCTTTGGAAAATATATTTTTTCAATAAAGGTTTGAAATATTCTATTGACATCTTGCACTATTGTTGAATATGCCTGATAAAAAGAGGGTGATTTGATGACTCTCAGACCTAAAAAATACAATTTACTTTTTGTGTGTTTTTGTAGGGAATTACCTGAAAAATGCACGTGACCTGTACTTCCTTTCGTGTCAGTTTTTCTCTCTTATTTGTTGCATGACCCCTGTTCTCGGGTGAGAAAAAATTGTCTGAAGGGCTATACTTGACAAAGATATTTGAATGGCAAAATTGAAGTGGTGCGATCATATTTTTTCGCCTGAACGTTACTATTGTCGCATGTGGGAAAATATTTTGTTCCGTGATACCTGTAACTTTGTTTCACTCTCGAATTCAAATTCAAAACCTGGGCATATTGGTCTGCGTCACGCAGCGCGTTCCGTGTGGCTTGTAAGTGAAGCTAAGCGCACATGTTTGCATTTGCGGCAATAGATCTGGGGTCCGATGTATTATTTTTACCGGAAGCGTTTGTCAGAGAGAAAACTGATTTCGGAACTCATTGACATCGGCACATGTGTGCGGTTGCGTAGGAAACTGAATTTGCTGCCGCGAATCCAATCGGCATCGGACAGAAAATGTCGGTGTTCGGCGTCCGAACGATGAGGCTCGTTGGCCCATATAAAAACAGTCCGCCTTCTTTTTTGGCAAACTTCCTTTTCTTCTCTGAATTGTTTTACCGTTTCGCGTATTTTTTTTTTTTTTTGGGGGGGGGGGGGGGGCTGAACCCACTCAAACAGACCACTCCCATTTGGGTGGAGCAAAATATTCTCCGCCTCGCGAGTTCCAACTTTCGGTTTCTGTAATTTCCACTTATGACGACTTATCCACTGTGAGTTGATGGTACACTATAGTAAAATAGATTAGAATATTTGCCACCTCATCTGCTCGTTTCAGGCATAGTGGATGAAATTTGGCGCAGATTCAGGCAGATTGAACAAATTTGAGAAAGACTGGTGCTCAATTTGAAATAACTTTTAAAACTCAACTTAGACTAGAGAAGGGGGCGGGGTTGAAAATAAAAAATATAGATACTAGGCTGAAAAAACCAGTTGTTTTAGACAACCCCTACCTCCGATCCAAACTTTGCCCCTCTTGAATTTACTTCCCACCTCCTGCACAGGATGTAATTTTGTCTGTTTGCGTCGCATTCCAAGAGGTATTTCACGATTTCTACCATAGTATGTGAAGGTTCCAGCTGTTAGTCAAATAGTGATTCGAAATTTCTAGACGTTGATTTTATTTTTTTTTTGGGGGGGGGGGGGGGGGGAGCCCCACTCCCGCGACAACGAACGTGCACGTCATCGAGAAACGTGACGTTTTACGACATACATGTAACAATGATTATAGCTGAATTCACTGTGACCAAGAGGGGTGGCAACCGCCCCCCCCCCCCCCCCCCCCCCCCCATCGTCTCATGCGCGCATGGTTCTTGGAACAAATTCAAATGGCCTCCTGTTAATTAATGATATGTGTCAGTTCTGGTGTAGCCGTTTAACTTTCTCCCTACATTTCACCCCCACCCGATAGGATAAAATCTCGTGTGTTTCTCCTCTCTAAATATAAAAAAAACATTTGCTTTTAAAAAGCTTATTTCTGGCTCCCAAGACTGGTGGAAGATGAAAAGATACACGCAGGCCATGACGGAATATCTCACCCCCTGCATGCCTCCGCCCTGTGACTTTGCATTCGATTTATATATTCTTTATTTCTTCATATTTGAAGATTTTGTTTGTAAAGTTAAAACTTTGAGCTATAACTGAGACGTTGTAACTTTTCCTCTTAGTAACGTGGAAGAGAGATAATCCACGCACACTGAAAACTACGTACGGTAAGTTTTACAAGCCAAAAATTAACCTACCCTCGCGAAGTATGTTACAATTTTTTTTTCTAACGATTATTTGAATGGTATTAAAGGCCGACGACCCAAAATATATGTAAAAAACGAACGCGAATTACTTTGGCGAAGTCCAAGTTCAATGTTATTGAACTGGTTCGGACGGGTGGGGGTCGAAACATGACACGTCCTGAATAGCCATGTTAATCTTTTAAAATTTAGTTCAATTTATATGCTCTGCCCAGACTTCAAAGAGTATGGGCTATAAATTCACTGGCAGAGAAAAATTGGAACGTGTGTCTATATGTCACTTGGAGAGGTGGAGTGCATTTTTTGTGAGCACCGTGTACTGTACACAGTCAGTGATGCCAGGTCGAGGATCTGCCGCCAGCTATCTCAACCCCATACTGTCTTGAATCTGTTTCTCTGCAAGACACATATATGCGATAAACCAAAGATGGTTAGCCCATTTCCCCAAACTTGATTTCAATGCGATTCGCTTGACTTAATTATATTCTACACAGTTCAAGGGCAGGACAGTGCCGGAGTGGACTTCAGGTGGTGGAGGTGGGGGGGGGGGGGGGGGGGGGAGGGTTGTTTTAGGTTTCATGTTGGTAAATTTGGCGAAATGGAAGTAAAAGCCGGTATTCTGACAGTAACATACTTTAGAGCTTGATTTTTCGATAAGTAATCCGCGTTGGATGCAAAAAAACGTTACATCTGGGCGCGGTGGCTCAGTTGGTAGGGTGCAGGCTGCAAGCCGAGAGGTACTTTGTTCGAACCCCACCTGCGGCAACCGGGTTGTGTCCTTGGGCAAGACACTTCACCCCATTGCCCACGTTGGGGCATGGTGGCGTTGTGTACTAAGGCCTACTGCTCCTCGTGGATGGAGCACCTGTCTTCAACCAGTGTTATAACCCTGCTTGTGTGGAGTTACCATGTTGTGGAGCTGAGAGTTGCTTGCCATTGTTCGATGGTTCTCTTCGGGTAATCCGGCTTCCTCTGTCCATAAAAATGTCGTGGTCGTGATTAGCCATTGTGCATAAATATATGTGGCTTTAAACACCAATAACTAACTAAAAACGGTACATAATTTGGTTCTTCAATCAGAAATCTGTTGAAATCAGTGTTTTGGTCTTCAATCAGAAACCTGTTGAAATCGGTGTTTTATCGCCGAATGGGGTGGGGATAAATCCCATATATTGAAAAATATGGGGTTTATCCCCACCCCAATCGGCGATAAACTTCGACTCTACTAAAGAATTTTCATCGAAAAGGAATTTTCGGCAGAAAAACATTATTAAATCACAAGTCTGCTTTCGTGCACAATGTTTCTAAAGCTGTTACAAAATTTATCAGGGTGAACTTCAAAATTTTATTTAGAAAGCATCAACAGTTATTTTCTGACGTATTTTATTTATTTTACAGAAACGGTCATCACTTTGTGATCGTAAGTTTCACTTGGGCCCGAATTTCGCAACAAACGTTCCGATGTTGTGGAACGGTTCAGATTTATGTTTTGATCTGTATCCAAATCCATCAAAACACAACTCCTTGCAACAACCTAGAAACCCTCAGGTAAAAATAGATTATGCTATCCGTTACGTCATTGGTAAACAAACATGTCGGCTGCTGGCGTAAAATGACAACAACGGTGAGCTTTTGAGTGAAATCAAGGGAAAATGAAGATGCACCGATAAGGTAGTAATGCGAAAATTGTCTCCTTCATCTATTCTTTAATTTGAGTGGTTGATTATAATTGAATAACAAACAGAACAGGAGATACGCGATACAGTCTTTCGCCAAGTATGTTTCGGAAAATACTATAGTTATAAGAAATGCAATGTATTGTTATGTTTGTACAATGAAAACTGAAACCACAAACCAAACTCTTTGAATGAAACCGAAACTGCAACCCGACATGAAATTTGAAAACTGCCCAACTCTAATTTTGTAAGTTGTGCTAAACGCACCTATACATTTAAAGACCTATTTCAGGTTTTTGTGATCTGCATGTGCCCTGATCATGCCATCTTCAGGAAGTCCTGCTGACAATAGGACAAATTACCTGGACAGTGATTTCTAGTCAGGTCTTGGCTGCTTAAGGCAGCAGACTTGACTAGAAATAACTGCTAAGCAACTAGATATGTAAAGGATATAGTCTAGTGGGAATTCAGGATAATTGCCAGTCCATTGAGGGTTAACAAAACTGAAAAGCACATCAGTCACTTCTTTCATGAAAATGAACCTTTCAACTGTTATCAAACTTCAGCAAGGCCTTATAAATAGTGAATGTAGGAAAATTTGAAAATTCAGAGGTTTTGGTATTCAACAATTGTTTCGGTTTGTTTTTTTGGTATCCCCATATCAGCATTGGTTCAGTTGTTAGATATATTGCCCATCTCTAGCGTGGACATCACTGCCCATGCACTAAATATATGGCCAATCCATGGCTACTGTACTGTAGTTTGCTTTGTTTTCTGTTAGACAGTTACGAGTAGTTTGCTTTGTTTTCTGTTTTTCTTAATATTTACTAAATACATATTATCATAACAGTGTGTTGATCCGTGTCGTTGTATCACGTCGAGTTGAGGTGGCCAGACTGTTGGATCACACGAGCTGCCACAGGCAGCAAGTGTGATCCAACAATCTGGTTACCTCAACGAGACGTGATACTACAGCACGGATCAACACAATGTTATGATAATAGGTTTATTATGTGACTGACACACTAACAGTAACTTAATTTGCTTGCCTCGATTTACTTTTTCTTGAAAGCCGAACATAAAAATAGCAGATGAAACTTTGTAAACAACAGCAACGGCTTCCCCAGTTATGAAGTCTATTTTTAACAGATATATTCCGTAGGAGTGTGATATGGATTTTTGATCCGAGAAAATCTCTCCTTGTGTGACAGTCTGGATAAAATCGTCAAACAGTAGTGGCATATAGGGTAAAAATATCATAGTCATATAATAATCAAAAGTATTTATTGTTTGTCTGTTGTAGGGGAGAACTTTAAATTTAAGGGATTATGCTTTCATTCACTTGACTGATTCGCCAGGCTCAATTCTCACAGCAATGCAACCTGGAGGCAATACTATAAAGCTTTTACAATTGTATTTTCTAGGATTGTATTTTCTAGTTATGACTTTAAATGGGGTGAAATGAACCATTAACATTTTCAAATATGTGTCAATTTGCCTGCCAACTTGGCAAATTGTCATATCTTTTAAATGATTGAGTGCTAAATTACTTTTTGATGGTGATTTGAAACATGAGAGTTTTTTTTTATAAGGATACTATGCTTCCAGCAAAGGGAGCACTATTTTAGCAACATTTTGTTCATAAACAATTGTTTTGTTATAATTTATTGGAGTGCTTATTGGCACTCTCTAATAAATTGTAACAAAGCAATTTTGCATATACATTTTTGTGTTTCTGCTGCTGAACAAACTAGCTAAATCAATACAGTGTAAAGCCACTACAGTGGTTTCCAGCATTTTTCAAAAGAGCAATGTTAGTGGCTTCTAGCACTCAGTTAAAATGCTAATGATTCATTTTAGTCAGTTATATTAATAGGTAGAAAATACAATTCTAGAAAATACAACTGTAAAATTTTTATAGTATTGGCGTCACGATCATATAGGTAGCTGTCATTACAAAAGTAAACTAGAGATACTGTGAGCAAGCTCACAAAGTGATACCCCCGTGCCTGAAATGTATAAGTTAGATTATCTCCCCTTGGAAATGTCAGAACGGAATTATATTGCTTTATGCACATCTTCATATGGAGTTCCTCCATTGTGTAAAGTTTCATGAAAATTCTTCAAATGGTTTAGGAGGAGTTGCACTTATAAGGATAGACAGACAGACAGACTGATTCCTATATACCTCCCCACTCCCCCCCCCCCCCCCCCCAAAAAAAAACTTTGTTTGCGGGGGGTATAATAATTTCGACCGGATCACAATCTGGTCAAAATTTTTTGTCTACCTTCTAGCAATGCTGTAGAATCTTACAGGCTGAAAAAGAAACATGAAAACATCGCATCTCTGATACTAATTTTTGTTTGCTTTTCTTGGTTCAGTCTTCATTTGGCAATGTTTTATGTATGAAAACATAATTCACTGGTGAAAATGTGTCACAATCAGATCGTGATTTCATCGAAAGAGATCACGTTTATGATCATAGAACTGTACTGCTTTCTTCCAACACCGCCATAACCAGACTTTTAATAGAGTGTTGTAGCCTTCTTAGAGGAACAGGGAGCGTGGTGGCCCAGTGGCTACATCATTGAACTTCAAACTGAAAGGTCCACAGTTCGATCCCAGCGAGGAGTAACTGAGTTCTGTCATTGGACAAGGCACTTCATCTTAACTGCCCATGTGGGGGCATGGCGGCAATGTGTATTAAGGCGTACTGAATGTCGATGATGAACTTGTCTTCAACCAATGCTAACCATGCTTGTGTGGAGTTACTACCTTGGGGAGAGTGGCAGTTGCATGCAGATTGATCGATGGTTCTCTCCAGGTACTCTGGCTTCCTCCACCTGTAAAACTGTCTGACACGAGGTGACGCTGGCTGTCGAAAGTGTCGTTAAATTTCAATAATTATAAAGAAATAAACAAGAGGGACAACGTAAAGCGTGTGCCAATGCCCCAACCCGCCAAAGATTTTCTAAGTTGAAAAAGTGAAAAAGGGCCATAACTCTGGAAAAAATGTGTGGAAGAAACTCATGCTAACAGGTATCTTTGGCCATGATCTTGCTATGAACCAATTACCGATTATTTCTCTGCCGATTATGATGGTTGAAACAGGACCCAGAAAATCTGTTAGTGTATGTTATACTGAAGAATTTCATTGATAAATCATCAATTTCGAAAGCTTAATACTACATAAGTTCTCAGAGTATGCATGTATAGTGCTGGGCAATATTAGCCAAAATAATATCTGCATTTTTCAGAGTTGATATGGGGGGAGATCGTTATAAACGATACAATGACACAATATTGTTCTCTTGTGATGATTGTGTGTTATTCTGGTAAATAGTGTTAATATAGTTTTGTGTACGAATACAATACACTTGACTGTATTAACCAGGAAGAGAGCACTCATACTTTGTGTCTTAATTGAATAATAACTTTGATGTTAATGTGTATTGTGAAGTTGTACGGTGCATTGTTTACTGATATTCACGCGACATCAGAATATATCAACATTGGAGAGAAACATCAAGGGAGGTGACTGAATTAAATGAAAGTGTCAATGACACTGTAGCTCAACTTGTGTAAGACATGTACATGTATAGTGAGACAGCAATGACACATATCTAAGTAATGACCTGATAAAAAAGGTACATCTAATTTGCATAATTTATGAACGAGAAAAAAACCTGTATTATATGTGATGTATTCCATGTTATTAAACATTCATACAAACATTTATTCAAATCAGAACCTTTGTATAGAAGTTCTGTACAAAAAACTGATTGGTACAAAATGGCCACCGGCAACCATCTTGAATTTTGGACTGCACTCCAAAACATTCGTTCTCATCCCAAGGTGATAACAAAGGTACCCAAGAAGTTTCATGAAGATCGGTTCACAAATACAGCCCCTAGACCAAGACGTATTGACATGTGTACTTACTGTGTATAAATATTTATTTATTTATTTATTTATTGGTGCTTAAGGTCACATATTTCTGCATAATGGCTAATCATGACCTCGGCAGTTTTACGGGTGGAGGAAGCCGGAGTACCTGCAGAGAACCACAGAGCAACGGCGAGCAACTGTCAGCTCCCCAACATACTAACTCCACACAAGCAGGGTTAGCATTGGTTGAAGACAGGTGCACCATCGACGTGCAGTACGCATTAGTACACAGCGTAACCGTGCTCCCACGTGGGCAATGGGGGTGGTGTCTTGCCCATGGACACAACACGATTGCTGCAGGTGGGATTCGAACCGAAGATCTCTCGGCTTGCAGCCTGCACCTCTACCTACTGAGCCACCGCACACCCACTGTGTATAAATAGCACCGAATAAATCAAAGTTCATCTAATTTGCATAATTTATTCAAATCAGAACTTTGATACAAAGTTCTGTATAAAAAACTGATTGCACTAATTTTGGTACAAAATGGCTGCCGGTGGCCATTTTGAATTTTGGACTGCACCCCAAAACACTTGTTCTCGTCCTACGGAGATAACAAAGATACCCAAGAAGTTTTGTAAAGATCGGTTTATAAATACGGCCTCTAGTCTGAGTCTAGACTGACGGACGACAGGCCATGACATAACCTCAAATTTGACTTTGTCGAAGTGAGCTGAAAACATGTTTGTGGCAGTCATTCGACTGACATGTTGCGTAACAATCATCTAGCATTGAAAAAAGAGCATTTTTTTAGTTCTTCTCCAAGTTTAATTTCTTATTGTATTGTGATGCTTGCATCATGAAGTACTACAGACTTACGGCTGAACACATTTTATTTATACACGTACCCAATGCAACGTTGTACAGCACCATGACTGAAGACCAGTGACTTCGATCAGTTGAACTTGTAGATTGCAGATGGTAAATTCTGTAATATCTCAGCTCTACAAAACCCTAAATATTCTGATATGCACTACACGCATTTTTAATGGGGAAACCTTATTGAAATGGCCAGGTATCAAAGAGATTTTAATCGTCTGTGTTAAATATAGAATAACCAGAAACTGCCGGTTGTCATAATCGGCCGATGCCCCATAACTGTCCAGTTCCGACTGCCGATTATCAGTTCATCACTAGTTAATTGAATATAACTTTCAAACACAAAACTATTTACTATCACCATAATTTCAGTATAAGTTTTACCTGTTAATTGCATATAGGTAATAGAGTAAACTCCTGTTACAATTAAAACTATAAGTCCTGTCATGACAAGTGCAGAAAAATAATGCTCTAACTAGTGCAGAACAGCCGAGTAAACTAAGTTAAAGATGCTATAACTTCTGCGCTATATAATGCAGAATGTAGTATGCTATTAGCGTGGTCGATACATTAATGATGACAATGTTAAGAAAAAAAAAAACAGTGAAAAAATTGTCAAAAAGACGGATATTAATTTTTGAAAGTAGTTGGGACAGTGAAATCAGTCGTTGCCAAATTGGATAATCGCCTTTTAAATGACCGATTCAGTGCTGCGTTAATAGTGTTAATTACGAGGCCCAGACTTTAGTGAGATGTGTATGTAAGAACATCCCAGCACACAATCATCTTGAAATAGCCTAATAAAAATGTTTTTTAACACCTACATTTATCAACTAATATCTGACTTCATTCAACTTGGAAAACATGAATAAATTTGTTTGTAGAATTACTGCAACTCAAAAACTCCAAAAACTGATAATACCTCTCAGTCGCCAACTAAATTTTTAACGAGCAATTCGCAGCAAATTTTCAATCGCATTTAAAGCCTTCTCATGATGCCTTGTTCACATCACTTGATAAGTCTAAAAATAACAAAACTTATGCAGATGCAACTCACTATTCAGTATGATGGGAATAGCCCAAACTGTCCCCTGGCCAAAGCGACCCACATCGTTTTGAACAAAACCGTCCACACTATTTGACCCAAAACGACCTTCAACGACCAGACCGATCAATAAGGCTGTCCAACGATTTCACCCATACCACATCCCCAGAATATTCTGGCAGGCACCCCCTCCCTCCCCCCCCCCCCCCCCCCACACATACCCATCCAAAAGATTTTGAAATCTCACACGAGTGCTCACAAGTTTTGTTTTTGAGGCAAATGCTGTACATAATGGTGCTAGCCGAAGGGTTAAATAAGCATTATAATTTTTGGGTGTTAATTGAAAAATGTTCAATGTTTGGGTATTTTCCAGCACTTGGAGACTTCTTAATAATAGGCCTAAATAATTTCCCCCTCCCCCCACCAATACCATTTCAGTCACTGCTGCTCATATTTTCAGATGATCCTTTCATAAGAGTAATGACACTTTGGAATAAATTCTGCTGAAGCTTAGTGGTTTTCGTAATTTTTGATTTGTATAACTTGTCTTAGTTTGCTTTTCAACTTTTCTGAACAGTATAAATTTTACACTTAATTGTTTGCCTTTGTCATCTGGTTATTAAATAAATAATCACTTTTTTTACACTTAATTGTTTGCCTTTGTCATCTGGTTATTAAATAAATAATCACTTTTTTCCTAATTAAAGTCATAAAATGGGAGATGTGCATATTGACACCGCTGTTTTCAAAGCTTATTCACACCTACCACTGTTCAAAACGCAAGGCAACCTCTCCATAACCATATGCGACTTATTTTCAGGACTGCATTCGTGTGCATTATCAGAGGAGTCGAGTTATTGTATGGATTGGAAATTTCACTTCACTGGTGTTTTATTAGTAAACCACTCTTCACAAACATTACACACTATGGATTGAAATTTCATAAATACAATATTGCACCATCAAGACCAAATCAAGAAAATTCAAATGAAAATGGCAAATCTCAATGTTCTCACATTTCCCTTCCAACAAGTGAGATTTTCTAGTACAATTGGCAGGCCTGGCATTTTACAGGAGAGCGATTTACTCACTCGCCTACTGCTCGCCTTAAAAAAAATTAAGGAGGGCAAAACCTAGCCCTCCTGGCCTTAGAATAAACTGATTACCATAACAGCCTATTCATGAAACCCACATATTATCAGATCTCTGCTATCTTAGTGGTCTCTGTGAGATGGCTACACTGCCCCTCTCACACCTCCGGGCCCTGCCGAGGCCCTGAGGTGTGGGAGGGGCAGTGTATCAATCTCAGGGAGACTACCTTGTGAGCAGCACCAAATAAAATGTACCCAGCCCACTAGGCAGAATTCTTTAGTAGTAAAACTTCATTGGAAGATATAAAATGCCAGCAAAGATAATAAAAATAATGATGACAAAAAACCCCCCAATACACTTGAACGTTTTTCCACTTGGCCTATGTTAAATCAGAGGGATAGTGAAAGCTAAAATTATTACTTACGTGATGGAGAAGCAGTGACTGTAATGACTTTTGCCTGAGATGTTGGAACTGCTGCTTTTGATGGGCAGACAGCTTTAATTGCAGGCTGTACCGATGCCCGCGGTGATAACACAGAAGTCTGATTGATTCCACTGTTGTTAGCTTTAGCTGCCGAGGAACAATTTATTAAAGCCTTTTGTCCTTGGCTTACATTAGAAACAACTTTTGTAACAACAGTATTGTTTGATTTATTAATAGCACTTATAACAATGTTTTTACCAAGTGATGTGGAGGTTGTTGATGGTACAATAGATGAAGAAGGCCTTTCACTTGAAGGCCAGGACACTTTTAAAATACTAGGTGAAGCCGAATCTACACTGTTTCTCCGAGATTTAAGTACAACAGCATCTGGTCGAGTCCTCAGTAATTCAGAATTCAGTTCAAAATCACCATTAAAACTAGTCTCAGCATGAAGACCTACAGCACTATTTTTTGAAAGCTCTCCATTTGAAGAGTCTTCTGAATTTTCTGAGAGAAAATTTGACGTCCGTTCAGAAACACACTGTTTTGAATCTGTGCCCGATAATGAATTTTCAGAAAAGTTTTGAGATGAGCATTCCATGTTCTGAACAGGTTGAACTGATGCAGTTGGTTTCTCTGGCTTTACTTCTGTTTTGATAGAATCTGTGCATGAAGGTGGTTTGGATGAATTCCGCTGTGATAAATATTTGGCAATGCTGGTTTGTAAGCACACCACTGATGATAACCACTGAAATAATTTATAAACACATCAGAACATTTAGTTAACACATAAAAAAGTTAAACACCTGTTTCTCATGCCCTCCCACATTGGTCAGTTTGGCAGCTGCATGCTCTCTTTTTATAACCAATGCAAACTTAAAAACAAGAGGCCCCAGGGGGTCTGAGGGTGCTCACTTGACATGGTAGTCTAAATATCAAACCAGGGACTTGATTTGAATAAGCTGCCAACGCCCCTCCTAAGAAAAGCATATACCAACTAGATGAAGCAGTTGTGCCCACACAATACACAGGATTTTCCTTCTATTTTCAGTTCCTGCACTTTTATGTCCCACAATTTAGATAAACGCATAAAAAACAGATTTTTTTTTTTATTTTTGTTTGGAAATTTTCGAAGTCCTGAACAAAATATTTTCAGCCTAAATTATTTTTTTCTTCTTAAAATTGACCAAAACGCATAAAAAAACCAAAAACTCCAACCCAGCCCCAAATTTTCAGTGTGAAAAAAAAAAAAATTTTGTCTTAAAATTGACCGAAACGCATAAAAAACGCAAAAAAAATTTACGGATTTTGGTCCAAAATTTCTAAATCCAGAACGGGGTCCCAAATTTTCAGCCTAAATATGAACCCAGGGACTTGGCTAGAACAAACTTGAATCTCACCCCCTAAGGATGCTGCATACCAAATATCAAAAGATTCTTATTGGTTGATCTGAAGAAGATTTTTAAAAAATGTTCCTCATACTGCACTAATTTTTAAACATTTGGGCTCCCATAGAGTGGACCCAGGGAATTGATTTCAATAAACATGTGAAACAATCTTCCAAAGATGTTATGTGTGAAATTTGAAAGCTTTTGGAGCAGTGGTTTGGGAGAAAAGTAGTCTTATATGTTTTTCCCATTACCCCTGTTATGAGGGGTTAAATCATGGTAGAATGATAAAAAAAAGAAGATGTATGGTGAATATAAGCACCATGGGAAGAGAAGGAACACAGCAGGTGAGCTAAACACTAAGTTAAACATGACATTCTGAGCTAAACAGAAAACTAAACACAACTAAAAATGTCAAGAAAAATGTTTAAAATGCAGAGTATGAAGGGTTAAATCATGGTAGAATGATAATAATTATCATATAGCAGCATTATAAAGGCCATGATATGGAAATAGGGTGAGTAAGTGACCTAAACAGAAATTTTAACATTATTGAACACGTACGTTGATGCCGACCGATCGAGCCCTGCCATAAGCTCACACAACTAAAGTTGGTGAGCTAAAAAGTGAAAAGTAAGAAATATTATTAGAGACTCATTTGAAAGCCTTTTCCATAAACAATCTTCATTCCAAATTTCATTGAGATCCAATAAGCCAAACCTGAGATACGAGTGAACAGACAAAAAATAGCCTATTTTTGTTTTCAAAGGGCCATAACTCACAGATAAAATATTCCAATGACAAAACGGCTGATCCTACTTAAAGACTTTATGATAGTGAACATCTGTATGAAATTTCATCAAAATCTGAGCAGTAAAGTTGAAGTTATAACGTGAAAAGAATATGAGATCAGACAGACGTATGGGTGGATGGACGGACGGAGACATATGGATGGATGCACGAACAGGTGCAATCCACTATACCCCACTTTTTTAAAAAAGTGGCGGTATAAAAAAAAAGATTTTTGAAATGTGCATCTGATAAAATACATTCAATATTGAGCGTGATTTACTATTAGTTAGAAAATCAATTTGTACAAAAATGTTTCACTTCAATTTTCAACTTGATAAATCTGAAAAACCATCATCCTCAGCAGCAAAATTTCATATAAAGCAGCTGCAAATTTAGCCAACTATATCTTGTTTGACAGGGCTCAATCAGCTCTGTCAAACAAGGTATAAATGGTTAAAGAGTTAGTCCTACAAGAGCAAAATAGTATTACTGAAGTGATTTCTGGGTGAAAAAATATGAAGCAGATTTTCAGTTATAATGAGGCAGGTGTCTGAGAAAGAAGACTTTTTTTTTATAGGTGCTGGTGGTTACTTTCTGCATCAATGGAAATATCATGGCTGCAACACAAGTATAATGTCAAACTTAACCAATAGATTAAACCTATGCTGCCCACTTTTGAGACATTCCACCCTAGAGAATGGTGACCAGGTTTTAATGTACTAGTAAAACAGTAAACAAGCATTGTGCCACTTCCTGAAATTCTCACAGGGAGAAAGTTATATGAAATATTTGATGTCTTAACAATCAAACAGCCAACACTTTACTTACCTCAACTGGAGGACAAGAGGTGCGCATCAGAGATGCAGACATCAAGTTGTGGCTACTTTCTTCATGCACTCTCTATTGAAAATCAGAAAAGTCACTGTGCTGAGCTCAAAATTTGTAAAAATTAATGCTAATGAGCTCAAAATTTGTAAAAATGGACTAATTAAGGTCCATAAATCAACAGATTGGCCTCAGCCAGTTCTCAAACTTGCTTGAGATATTATTGCAAAAGACCTGTATGGCAAATATTAATTAAATCAGAGAACGTTTGTTCAAGTTATTGTGCTAACAAGCTAAAAATTCGTAAAAATTGACTAATTAAGGCCCATAACTCTGTAATGAAAAATCGGCCCGGACTAGTCTCAAACCTGCTTGAAATATTATTGCAAAAGACCTGTATGGCAAATATTAGTCAAATCGAAGAACCTTGTTCAAGTTATTGTGCTAACAAGCTCAAAATTCATAAAAATTGACTAATTATGGTCCATGACCCTGTCACGAAAAATCGGGCCTGGCCAGTTTTCGAACTCGCTTGAGATATTATTGCAAAAGACTTGTATGGCAAATATTAGTCAAATCAAAGAAACGTTAGTTCAAGTTACTGCACTGACAGGCTCAAAATTCATAAAAAAAAAATTGACTAATTAATGCATATAACTCTGTAACGAAAAATCGGGCAAGGCCTGTTTTTTAACTTGATTGAGATATTATTGCAAAAGACCTGTATGGCAAATATTAGAGAAATTGGAGAATGTTTGTTCAAATTATTGAACTAACATGCTCAAAATTTGTAAAAACTGACTAAATCAGGTCCATAACCCTAATGAAAAATTGGGCCCATTCAGTTTTCAAACTCGCTTGAGATATTATTGCAAAGACCTGTGTGGCAAATATTAGTCAAATCGGAGAATGTTCAAGTTATTGCACTAACAGTGCGAGGATGCCTGCCGCCAGCCCACTAACCGTAGCCAAACCATTGGTCTTGATTGTTAACACAACTCGACAAAAGACTCCTGCTAAAAGTTTTCTGCATTTTTTTTAATTTTATAGTTTTTTTTTCCATTTTCCTTCCAAATTATATCTTATAACCCCTCACTGGAAAAGATCAATGATCTTGTTCCAAGTAGGTGGAAATAAGCTGTTTAAGTCACAAAATTTTGGGAGAAAAATCTCCAAATGTTTAACCCTTTACATAGGATAATGGCCATATACAGACAGTGCTACACACAAAAATGACCATTAAATTTTTTTAGTTATTTTTGTCTCATCATGTTTGTTGGATCCAAAGCTTTGTTTGTGAGGCAAAAACTGAGAATTTATTTGTATTTAAGAAAATGTTTTTGAAAGTGTTGTCTTCTGGTCGTGTTTGGAACATGGTTAACAGCAACTTTTAGTGTGCAGGTCTTGGTGGATTTTGACCAATTCGTTTGGGTCAAGAATAAATTGAAAGCCAATTCAATTCCAACTGCTTTGCTTCCTATTACCATTTTAATAAAAACTGGAATTTGTGAACATAAAAATCTTAACTTTTATGTTATCAAGAGGAGGTAAACATGTCTACCACAATTAGTAAGAGAAAACACAATAACATTGCTTTTTATAAAACAAAAAATATATTTACAACTTGAAACAACTGATAAAAAAAACTGTTTCTTGCTCAGCTGCACAGTTGAATTCAAAATTAAGTATTAACAATTGTAATTAACAAAGAACTTTTGGATTTTTTTTTTTTTTTTGGAGAATCAAGGACTTTTATAGCTTTTATAAATGTGAACAGTGGGCTGTTAAAATAAAATTCTTGTTCTTGTTTCAGGCACCTCCACCCTCTGAAAATCTGCCTTGTCATTTTTTGTTTTACCTGGAAATTTCATCAATATTTCTTTGGCTCTGGTAGGACCAAAAATTTAACCAATGGTATCTTGTCTGAGAGTTCACTGAGCACTATCAAACAAGATTTTTATGGTTTAATTTGCAAATGCATTATGGACAATTTACAGAACAGTTTTTTGGATTGAAAGAATAAAAAAGGCCTTCCTCGCTCATCATAAAATTAAGAAAAAATGCCGACAGGATCCAATGTCGAGTTGTGACAGCACAAAAGTGGGTATAATCATTATCAACTTATCGTCCGGAAACCAATTGTGTAAAATTTACTATGTGAAGGGTCACTGTGACCTTGAACTTTGACCTAGTGATTCCGAAATAAATAGGGCTCTTTCTTGCACCAATGCCAACCTACCTATGAAGTTTCATGAACATAGGTGGAACCATTGTCATATTATCATCTGGAAACCAATTGTTTATGATTTATTATGTTCAAGGTCACTGTGACCTTGGCCTTTGACCTACAGAGTCCAAAATAAATAGAGGTCTTCCACTCACCTAGGCCAATCTACCTACGAAGTTTCTAGAATGTGGATCAAACCATTATCAAGTTATCCGGAAACCAATTGCTTACGATTTACTATGTTGAAGGTCACCGTGCCCTTGACCTTTCACTTAGCAAATCCAAAATACATAGGGTTCTGCCTCTCACTGATGCCAACCTACCTATGAAGTTTCATGAACGTGGATCGAAACATTATCAAGTTATCATCTGGAAATCAATTGTTTATGATTTACTTTGTTGAAGGTCACTGTGACCTTGACCTTTCACCTAGCAAATCCAAAATAAATAGAGTTCTTCCTCTCACTGATGCCAACCTACCTATGAAGATTCATGACTGTGCGTCGAAACATTATCAAGTTATCATCCAGAAACCAATTGTTTACGATTTACCATGATGACGGTCACTGTGACCTTTACCTTTCACCTAGCGAGTCCAAAATAAATAGGGTTCTTCCTCTGATGACAACCTAACTATGAAGTTTCATGAACATGGGTCAAACCATTATCAAGTTATCACCCGGAAACCCAATTGTTTTGATTTACTATGTTCAGGGTCACTGTGACCTTGACCTTTGACCTAGGGAGTCCAAAATAAATAGGTTCTTCCTCTCACGAAGGCCAAAGTACATATGAAGTTTCATGAATGTGGGTTGAACCGTAGTCAAGTTATCATCCGGAAACCAACTGTTTACAATTTACTATGTTCAAGGTCACTGTGACCTTGACCTTTGACCAAGCAAGTCCAAAATTAATAGGGTTCTTCCTCTCACCGATACCAACCAACCTGTGAAGTTTCATGAACATGGGTTGAACCATTATCAAGTTATCATCCGGAAACTAATTGTTTACGCCCACCCGCCCGCCATTCATCAAACTATAAGTCGAGTTTGACTTCGTCACAACTCGACTAAAAATTACCAGAGAAAGAAGGGTTTTTTTGCAGCTCTTATTTTCACTTGAGTTTCTTTACAACTATAAAAACTGAGAAAATATAAAAACATTCATCACAATTGAATGCTAGAAATTCATAAAATAAGACTTACTTCCTCCTGCTCCTCTGGTGTAACTTCTGGTGTGCCCTTACTAGAGAATTGTGACCCACTCAGTATTTGTGCATCACTAATTCTTGGTAATAAGGAAGGAGGTCTGTGATAATGGTCTTTTATTGCATATGGAACCTATAAGAATGAAACCAGAGATAAAAGTGGAAGATGCAAAAAATATTGGAAATTGTAAATCGCCGTGCAAATCGAGTCAAGCACGACTAAGAAGGGGTCGCTCTAGAGTTGTAGATGCTCCGAGATTGATTCATAAGTTTATTTACTTGGAACTGAAAAATGTTGATGGCAGGGAATGATTTGAATTTATGTATGAACGTTTTCCGATATGTACCTTCATTTTCATGCTGTTTTAATGATTTTTTGCCATCATTTCCATAGCCGATTTCTTTTGCACGCCAAATACACTTCACTTTTCCAGCGTGATTTATTTCTTCTTATCAAGTGAGATAGAAAGTAACTATTAAAATCCTTTTCTTGTAACCAGCCCCAACAGGTTATATATCCTCCTGTCCTTTCAATTCCATTGTTCACTTTGAAAAGAATGCTTTCATTCAGCACTCAATACACACAAGAAACAAGAAATTGCATTGGTTGAACTCTCACACAAATTCACTTACTGAATATGACAGTCCAATCGACAGTTAGAACACAAACGAACTTGGTCTGACTTCCAACAATTAATAAAATATGAAAAACAGAGCTACAAGTGGAATGGAAAAGTTGATTACCAGAAAAAGCAAGACCTTGGGTTTCATAAAAAGTAAAATACGGAACACAAAAAATGGACCCGAAAATTCTGGAATTCCTTCAAATTCGGGAAAACTTTTATCCCTGAATGAAAGTAACTTGAAGCCAAGAAAATAAAATTTGCGTGAGCACTCAAGAAGTACTAGAATTCATATGTCAGTTTGTTTGTTTTATTTGACCATGTGGAAACTTTCTATTTGTAACAGTTCAAGTGCACTACTTTTCTTTTTTAGGTTTGGTGTGTATTACCATAGCAACACCCCATCCCCCCAAAAAAGCCTTTCTCTGCTCTCCATGACCTGTTAACTTTTATTTAGGGAGGGGGGGGGGGGGGAAGGTTAACAACACTTTTGACATTTACAGGTGGAAGAAGCCGGATACCCTGAGAGGACCACAAAGCAATGACGAGCAACTGTCAACACTCTCCACTGTACTAACTTCACACAAGTGGGGTTAGCAATGGCTGAAGACAAGTGCACCATCGACGTGTAGTACGCCTTAGTACACAATGCCACCGTGCCCCAACATGGGCAATTGGGATGAAGTGTCTTGCCCAAGGTCACAACGTGGTTGCCGCAGGTGAGATTCAAACTAAGGACCTCTTGGCTTGCAGCCAACATCTCTTATGAGCCACAATCCTCCCAGTTAACTTTTAACCCTTTATGTAGAACAGAGGCCACAAGCAACAGGCACTATTTAATAAAAAATCATTTTTCATATTTTAGTTTGTCAACTTTTGCTCAAAAAGCACAGCTTGTAACACTCTTTGGAATATACATCAAATTTGTTTCTAGTGATGGTTCATAAGTTATGTTTTTTGAGGCAAATAAATAAATTTTTCAGTTGCGAATTTTTTTTTTTTTTTCAAAGTGTGGTCTGTAAATCATGCTGGGTAAAGGGTTCAAATAAATTACACAACTGCCTACCCCGTCCCCTCCCCATGGAGAACCAATCTCCCACTTGCCCTTGCATAAACAAACCAGGGCTTAAGTGAGCCTAAAACACTCACCACATATTCAAGTCTACAAAGAAAGGGCAACATATCAGATAGTCTGAATGGAGAAGTGAAGCCACTTTAAAATCAATTTATTGGTGTTTAAAATCACATACTTATGCACAATGGCTAATCACGACATGACAGTTTTACAGGTGGAGGAGGCCGGAATACCCAGACAGAACCACCGAGCAACGACGAGCAACTGCCATCTCCCCAACATCGTAACTCCACAATGCAGCACCGGCAGGGTTAGATTAGTTGAAGACACGTACACCATCAACGTGCAGTACGCCTTAGTACACGGCGTCATCGTGCCCTCATGTGGACAATCAGGGTTAAGTGCCTTGTCCAAGGACACAACGTGGGAGTCTGAATCGATCGCTCAGACGGTCACCCATCCGAGGACTAACCAGGCTATGCGTTGCTTAACTTCAGTGAGCTGACAAGAACCGGTTACTGCAATGCCACTGCACCTCCTTTTATATCATAAAAAGACTAAAAAGAAAATAAAACAAATATTTGTTCCACGCAATTTAGACAAATAGGCATTTGAAATTTGTTTTCTGTTTTTGGCCATTCAATGAGCTGAAATTATCTAAAAAATAATGCAACAGAAAATATGGATCAAAGAAGCCAGTCTGTTCCAAAACATTGAAATTTGGGGTGGGGGGGGGGGGGGGGGGGGGGGGGGAATGAGCGGGGTGGAAACAATGCAAAATGTTTGAACATACAGATCACAAGCAGATCAAGAGGCATGACTCTTTTAAAAATCAGAGGATAAATTCCAATGAAGGTGTTTCCCCA
Source organism: Pictodentalium vernedei (assembly GCA_031216915.1). Classification (NCBI taxonomy): domain Eukaryota; kingdom Metazoa; phylum Mollusca; class Scaphopoda; order Dentaliida; family Dentaliidae; genus Pictodentalium; species Pictodentalium vernedei. The sequence goes on along the minus strand of CM062294.1, from coordinate 292,480,128 downwards.
ATGCTGTCTATAATCAAAGCAAAGGAAATTGAAATCAGACTGAAGGTTTTTGAATAACTAGAGTGATGTCTCGCATGCAGCCTGACTGTCCCAGCAACGACAATGCTTAGACACAAAACAGTCTTAGCCATTTTTTGGTAACCGAATCTGCCATATCTGCACTAATGATATACAAAAATTGAGATTCAAATTTTATTTTTTCATTTTTCTACCCCAAAAGATACCTCATGACCTATTAATGGAACAAGATTGATGAAGAATTGATGAAGAATTAAAGGTGTAACTCTGTAAATAAAAAACTTTAACCAAAAACTTTAACCTGGAAGTTCTAAGTTAAATTGACTGCAAAAAGGGCTAAATATGTCCCAAAATAATATAAAACAAAATGAGAATAATACAATCAATAGTAAAAAATATTAATTAAAAATAAAAGAAACTGTAACCTTCACTAAAAAACTTTAACCACAAACTTTAACCGAAATTCTAAATGTTAACAGACAAATGGATGGACAGACTGATGGATGGGTGATGGACGGACAGACACCATAACTGTAGCCCGGACTGTAAACATTCAGGCTAAAAATGCCAAACTGGCACCCCAACTGGAGGGTGGGGGATGGGGTTTGGGGTTGTAGGAGTCAAATTTTTTTCTGCATGTCGTCACTCTAAATCCTTCAAAATGCATTTTTGGACCAAAGAAATGGCCCTGGGGAGGAGGAAAGGGGTAGGAGGGGAGAGGGGGGGTTATAGTAGGAGTCAATTTTTGTCTGTGCACATGTAGTCACTCTAAATCCTTAAAAATGCATTTTGGACCAAAGACCAAAAAGTGCCTAATTGGCATGGGGGTGGGGAGGGTATAGGAGTTAAAAAAAAGTTCTGCATGTAATCACTCTAAATACTTCAAAATGCATTTGTAAGTACAAAGAAAAAAATGCCCAATTGGACATGGAAGAGGCAGAGCAATAACTTCCAACAATTTTCAATTGATATTGGTGGTCAACGAACTTGACATACACTGCTGCTGTAGAGACATGTACAAGAATTGAAATCTGTTAAATATTGTTCAAGTTATGCCATAAACAAAATTCGGACGGACAGACGGACGGATGGATAGATGGACAGACGGATGGAGCTCTATGTTATATTCCTCCCTTGTGGCGGGGGGGGGGGGAGGGGGGAGGGGCTGGGGGAGGATAAAGTAACAAAGTATGTGGCAGAAGCCTAATTTCAAATTTAGAGAAACTAAGTTCGAAAACCGTTTTGAAAAGGGTTAAGATAATGCAAATATTATTTGAAACCACTGTATACAAGTTCAGTAGACCTTGCCCCAAATGAAAATCAATGTCGCTGTAAGAGTGTTTGAAGAATGAAAGGTACAACCTTGAAAAGCAAAACTTTAAACCGAAACTTTAAGCTAGGAATACTAAGTAAAACTGACTACCAAAAAAGAGTTAAATATTTCCTAAAACGGATAAAAGAAATCATTGATGTAAATGCAATCATTAAGTTGTATTGACGATGCAAGAATTAAAGTAAGAAAGTATGTGGCAAAGCCTAATTTCAAATACAAAGAAACTAAGTCTGAAAACATTATTAAAATGGGTTAAAATCATGTCAATATTAATCAAAATTACTCTAGAAAGGTTCAGTAGACAGTAGACATTGTCCCAAATGAGAAACGGGGAGATTGCACTGAACTGTTTGAAGAATTAAAGGTGTAACTTTGTAAACAAACAAGAGGCCACACGGGGCCTGAAGCGCTCATCTTGTACAGAACACAATTTGAACAGAGTCCAAGAATGAGTCTACATTAAGCAAGCCATCTCCATAGGCTACACTGTCAATCCTTGAGTCCCTCAGGAGTGACAAAAATAATCTGGGCATCATGCCTTTTCTTCAGTTGATCATAAGTAAAATGTAGAGCTCCCCTATGAAGCCCCTTGATACAACCTACGTGGATTAATCTTAGTACCTCTAAAGGGTACTGAATACAAAATTTTTAATTCTTCAGCAAAATGGCCAATTCCGGCTGCCATAGAGAGCCCAAATATTAACCCAGGCTCTTGATTTGAACACAGTTAAATCTGACTTCCCTAGATATGTTGTGTACCGAATATGAAAGCATTCTGACTGTTGGATCTGAAGAAGAGAAATTGTAAAGAAATTTCTTTGAATTGCACTAAGTTCAAATTTGGACTACCATAGCGAGTCCAAATATTGACCTATGGATCCGGTTTGAACAAACTTGAATCTGACCCCCCTAGAGATGTTGTATACCAAATGTGAAAGCATTCTGACAAGTGAATCTGAAGAAGAAGATTTTTTAAGAAATTCCCTCGTATTGTACTAAGTTAAATTTCATGTTCCCATATGGAGCCCAAATATTAACCTAGGCACTCGAATTGAACAACCTGGAATCTGACCCCCCCCCCTAGAGATGTTGTATACCAAATATAAAAGCATTCTGACTGGTGGATCTGAAGAAGAAGATTTTTAAAGAAATTTTCTCATATTGCACTAAGTAAAAACTTGGGCTACCATAGTGAGCCCAAATATATACTTAGGAATTTGATTTGAACAAACTTGAATCTGACCCCCATGGAGATGTTGCATACCAAATATCAAAGCATTCTGACTGATGGATCTGAAGAAGAAGATTTTTTTAAATTACCCTCCATATTGAACAAAGATAAAATTTGGGCTTCCGTAGGAAGCCCAAATATTAACCTAGGGACTTGGTTTGAACAATCTAGAATCTGACCCTCATAACAATCATGTATACCAAATATTAAAAGATTCTGACTGGTGGTTCTGAAGAAGAAGATTTTTAAAGAATATTCCCCATATTACCCTATGTTAAAACTTCGGGCTCCTGTAGAGAGCCCAAATATGAACCAATGAGCTTTATTTCTACAAACTTTTATCTGACCCCCCTATGAATGCTGTATACCAAATATCAAAAGATTCTGATGATTGGTTCTGGAGAAAAGATTTTTTTAAATTTTTGCAAATATGCTGACTCAGCATTTTTTCGATACCCATTACAGAACACCCTAACATAACCGATGGCAATTTTTTTTTACCATTCAATTCTACTGGTCGTAAGGATACTTCATACCAAATAAAAGCTCTCTGTTCCGTGGGGTTTGGGAAATATGGGCGTTTGAAAATCTTTCTATTTTTAGCTCCCAGGGTTCTCATGGGGATGCGGGAATTTTTTTTTTTTTGCATGGGTCAAGTACTTATGACCCAATACTACCACGAACCAAATTTGGTTCATACCGGACCATCGGTTCAGAAAATAGAAATTTTGGGCGGGGCCAAAAATCTTACCCCTCCTATTACAAAGCCAAATATTACTTTACGAACTTCGTTTGAACAACTTGATTCTACACCTCATATGGAAGCTCCATAGCAAATATCAAGTCATTGTACACACTGGTTCTTGAGAAGAAGATTTTTAAAATATTTTGGAGCATTTTCCCCCACTCCCTCCCTATGGGGCTGGGCATGCTGAGTTGAACAAAAATGAAATGCCCCTTTGGGACCATCACTCACACAAACTTTCACTTGAATTGGCCCAGTGGCTTTGGAGAAGACCAAAACATGGTGTTGACGGACGACGGACGGACGGGAAGCGATTAGATTAGCTCAGCTTGACTTTGTCAAGATGAGCTAAAAACTTTAACCAAAAACTTGAACTTGGAAGTTGTAAGTTAAATTGTCATACAAAAAAGGGTTAAATAATTCCCAAAATAACATGAAACATAATGAGAATGATACAATCAATAGTAATTAATATTAATTTAAAAGAAAAAAGACTTTAACCTTGACTAAAAAACTTTAACCACAAACTTTAACCAAAACTCTAAATGTTAACAGACGGACGGACAGACTGCCGAAAGTCCCGACTATAGCCACCAACTGTAAACGGGCTAAAAATGCATAATGTTTGTACAGATAGATGAACAGATGGACACACAGACAGATGATGGTCATCACTAGATATCACAGAACCTTCCTTCGGAGGTCATTGGCATAATGAGATTATGAGCCAGAATAAAATGAGGGTGTAGTATCAGGGAGTGGAATCAAGAAACCATGTCAGACTTTTTTTTAGGTGTTTCATGGGTGCCGTTTGCATGAGTGAAATATAGTAAAAATCCAACAAGAAAAAGGGGACCATATTGAATATGAACTCTCTAAGGATGCTGCATACCAAATATCAAAACAGAGGACACCGATTGTATCTTAAAAAGCAGATTTTTAAAGATTATTCCTTATTTATTTATTTGTGTTTAAGGTCACATCTTTCCGGACAATGGCTATATTTATTTATTATTTATTTATTGATGTTTAAGGTCACATATTTATGCACAATGGCTAATCATGACCGTGACAGTTTTACGGGTGGAGGAAGCCAGAGTACCGGAGAGAACCACCGAGCGACGAGCAGCTGCCAGCTCCCCAACATCGTAACTCTGCACTGCCGCACAGGCAGGGTTAGATTGGTTGAAGACATGCGTACCATCGACGTGCAGTACACCTTAGTACACGCCGTCATCGTGCCCCCACGCGGGCAATGGAGATGAAGTGTCTTGCCCAAGGACACAACGCGGTTGCCGCAGGTGGGATTCGAACCGAGTACCTCTCGGCTTGCAGCCTGCACCTCTACCTACTGAGCCACCACGCTCCCCCGGACAATGGCTAATCAGATTATTCCTCATATTGCACCAAGTAAAAATTTGGGCTGCGGCAGGGAGTCCAAATATTATGCAAAGGACTTGATTTGAAGAAACTTGATACTGATCCCTGCAAGGATTCTGTATACCAAACATCAAAGATTTTGACCAGTGGTTCTGGAGAAGAAGCATTTTAAAGATTATTCCTCCTATTGGACTAAGTAATAATTTGAGCTCAAATAGGGAGTCCAAATATTAACCCAGGTTCTTGGTCTGAACAAACTTTAGATCTGATCAACCTAAGGATGCTGTATACCAAAGATAAAAAGATTTAGACTGGTGGATCTGAAGAAGATTTTTAATGAATATTTCCCATATCACACGAAGTTAAAATTTGGGTCCCCAAAGAGAGTCCAATTATTAACTGATGGACTTGAGTTGAACAAATTTGAATCCAACCCCTGTAAGGATTAAGTATATCATATATTAAAATAAAGCAACGCCGATAGCAGGCGATCAGACTCTAGTCCCCCTTGGTGGATGGTCTGTTCTAAAAAACATGCAAAATATTTTTTAGGCCTGTTGGGCATTTAAAAAATAAGTTGCACGTTATGAAATGGATAAAAGATTTCAACAGCAAGCAGGAATTGAAGTCCTCTCTTTCCCCCATCATGTATCTGTTCTCAGGCACCTACCATTTAACAACAGGAATGAAAGTGTCAATGACACTGTAGCTCAACTTGTCAAGACATGTACATGTATAGTATGTGACACAGCAATGACAAACATTTCGGTAATGACCTGATAACAAAGGTACATATAAAGTATTGTAACGATCTGTACATAAATACTGACCGTAGCCTGTAACAAATGTATAGGTAAAGTATTGTAAAGGTGGGTGACAGTCAGATGCTAAACTAGAAAAGACATCCTTTGAGTCCCAGAGTGGGCCTGACTGAACCCCAAAATATTTGTTCTCATAGCACAGTGATAACAAAGGCACCCCAAAACACACTCATTCCTGTCCCAAGGTGAAAACAAAGGTACCCCAAGAAGTTTCGTGAAGATCAGTTCATAAATACGAGCTGTATAGAAGTTGTGACAAAAAACTGATTGGACCTAATTTCAGTACAAAATGGCCACTGGCAGCCATCTTGAATTTTGGACCGCACTCAGAAACACTCGTTCTCGTCCCAAGGTGATAACAAAGGTACCCAAGAAGTTTTGTGAAGATCGGTTGATAAATACAGCCTCTAGCCCGAGCCGTATTGACATGTGCACTTACAGTGTATAAGTAGCACTAAATAAATCAAAATTCATCTAATTTGCATAATTTCTGCACGAGAAAAAAACCTGTACTGTATTTGATGTATTCCATTTTACTAAACATTCATACAAAAATTTATTCAAATCAGAACTTTCATACATAAGTTCTGTACAAAAGACTGATTGCACTAATTTTGGTACAAAATGGCTGCTGGTGGCCATCTTGAATTTCGAACCACATCGAAAAACACTCGTTTTCACCCCACGGTGATAATAAAGGTACCCAAGAAGTTTCGTAAAGATCGGTTCATAAATACGGCCTCTAGCCTGAGCCGTATAGAAGTTGTGTACAAAAAACTGATTAGACCTAATTTCGGTACAAAATGGCCACTGGCAGCCATCTTGAATTTTGGACCGCACTCAGAAACACTCGTTCTCGTCCCAAGGTGATAACAGAGGTACCCAAGAAGGTTCGTGAAGATCGGTTGATAAATACAGCCTCTATCCCGAGCCGTATTGACATGTGTACTTACTGTGTGTAAGTTAAGCACTGAAAAAATCAAAGTTCATCTAATTTGCATAATTTCTGCACGAGAAAAAAACCTGTATTATATGTGATGTATCCCATGGTACTAAACATTCATACAAAGAATTATTCAAATCAGAGCTTTCATGTGGAAGTTCTGCACAAAAATCTGATTACCCCTAATTTTGAACAAAATGGCTGCCAGCGGCTATCTTGAATTTCGGACTGGACCCCAAAACACTTGTTCTCGTCCCACGGTGATAACAAAGGTACCCAAGAAGTTTCGTAAAGATCGGTTCATAAATGCGGCCTCTAGCCCGAGCCGTATTGGAATTTGCACTGACAGTGCTGAAAGTAACACGAAATAAATCAAAGTTAGTCTAATTTACATAATTTAAGCACGAGAAAAAAACCTGTATGATATGTAATGTATCTCATGGTACTAAACATTCATACAAAAAATTATTCAAATCAGAGCTTTCATATGGAAGTTCTGTACAAAAAACAGATTTCTGCATCGTCGGTACAAAATGGCGGCTGGCAGCCATCTTGAATTTCAGACCGCACCCAAAAACACTCGTTCTCGTCCCACAGTCATAACAAAGGTACCCAAGAAGTTTCGTAAAGATCAGTTCATAAATATGGCCTCTAGCCCAAGCCGTATCCAATTGTTGACGTACGGACAGACGGACGACAGACGATGGGGCATGACAAAAGCTCAAATTTGGCTTCGCCAAAGTTGAGCTAACAACAATGTAATCATTCCATATTGCATTTTTATTCAAAAATTATTGACCTGCATCATCCTCCTATTATGTGTCACCAATGGTATAAATATGAAAGTACAGTCTCGAAGCATCTACCTATTAGATACAGGTGGTAACTGTAAAATAGGAACACAAAAAATCAATGAAAATGGTCGTCCTTTGCCATTCTAAATTTTTTTTCCCCAAAATTTTGACGTGCATCATCCTCCTACCACCTCTGACCAATGTTAGAAATCCTCCTAGTGACATGCATCATCTTCTGAGCATCTCTGATCAATGTTAGAAATCCTCCTAGCATCTCTGACCAATGTTAGAAATCTGAAAGTAATAGCTCGAAACATGTCTAAGATACAGGTGATAACGTCAAATATGGAAAAAAAATGACAACAAAAAAGGCTGTCATTCAGCCATCTTGAATTTTTTTTCAAAAGATTTCAGCCATCTTGAATTTTTTTTCAAAACATTTTAACGTGCATCACCCTCCTAGCATCTCTGACCAATGTTAGAAATTTGAAAGTAATAGCTCAAACTATGTCTAAGATACAGGTGGTAATGTCAAATATGGCAAAAAAATAACAAGAAAAACGGCTGCCATTCGGCCATCTTGAAATTTTTTTTCAAAAGATTTTGGCATGCATCATTCTCCTATGGTGTCTGACAAATGTTGAAAATTTAAAACTAATATCTCAAAACATCTCCAAGATATGGGTGATAACGTAACTTGAGAATGCAAAAAATGAACAAACATGGCCCCGCCATCTTGAATTTTTTTTTTTTTAAATTTTGACATGCATCATCCTCATTAGTATCCATGAACAATGTTACAAACCTGAAACAAATATATTAAAACATGTGTAAGATACCGGTGGTAACATCAAATGAAGCAAAAAATTATGACAAAAATGGATGCCAGTCGGCCATCTTGAATTCTTTTTCCAAAAGTTTTGACGTGCATTGTCCTCCTATTATGTGTCACCAATGGCATAAAAAGAATCTATGAGATACAGGTGGTAACATAAACTAAGATACAGGTAACGCCAAATATAGCAAAAATGAAAGTGTCAATGACACTGTACCTTAACTTGTGTGTTGCGTTTGATGAAAAGGATAATGTTCAATGTTTATAAAAGGATTATGAAATAAGACAAGAATTGTGATAATTGGGAATATGTTCATTTCTGTTCCCTGTATGCTATGTTTATGATAAAAATAATATGAGGTGTACACTGCACTAAAGATCTGAGGGGTGGGTTAATATGACCTCACAGTTAATATATGTGGCCCTCACAGTTAACATATATCAACAAAATTACAATGAAATTATTCCAAAATGAGTCATCCTATCAAGTTACATTAAAATCCCTTCATAAATATGGCCTGTAGACTGTGCTAAAGGTTTTCAGGCTTCGGGCACCTGTAGCCGTCAGTTTCCGAATTGCGTCCAAAGGGGACGTTCTCATCTAGACATTATATGAAGTCAACCTACCAAGTTACAATGAAATCCCTCCATAAATACGACCTGTAGACTGTGCCAAAGGTTTTCGGGCTTCAGGCAGCCATCAAGGCTGAATGATCGTGACCAAAAGGGGACGTTCTCATCTGGACACTATTTGGAGTCATCCTACCAAGCTACAATAAAATCCCTTCATAATTACGACCTGTAGACTGTTCTAAAGGTTTTTGGGCTTTGGGCCCCTGAAGCCGTCACAGTTGCCCACTCGTGTCCAAAAGGGGACGTTCTCATCTAGACATTATATGAAGTCAACCTACCAAGTTACAATGAAATCCCTGCATAAATATGACCTTAGACTGTGCTAAAGGTTTTCGGGCTTCGGGCTCGGGCAGCCATCATGGTTGAATGATCGCAACCAAAGTGGACAATCTCGTCTGGGCATCATCTGGAGTGATCCTGCGAAGTTACAATGAAATCCCTTCATAAATATGACCAGTAGACTGTGTTCAAGGTTTTCGGGCTTCGGGCACCTGTAGCCATCACAGTTGACCAATCACGACCAAAAGGGGATGTCATCATCTAGGCATTATATGGAGTCAACCTAACAATGTTACAATGAAATCCTTCTATAAATATAAACTTTTGCCTATGCTAAAGGTTTTTGGGCTCGGGCACCCATCAAGGCTGAATGATCACAGCCAAAATGGGACGTTCTCATCTTGACCTTATTTGGAGTCATCCTACCAAATTACAATGAAATCCCTTCATAAATATGACCTGTAGACAGTGCTAAAGGTTTTTGGGCTTCGGGCACCTTTAGCCGTCAAAGTTGCCAAACATGTCCAAAAGGGGACGTTCTCATCGAGGCATTATATGAAGTCAACCTACCAAGTTACAATGAAATCCCTTCACAAATATGACTTGTAGACTGTGCTTAAGGTTTTCGGGCTTCGGGTTCGGGCAGCCATCATGGTTGAATAATCGCAACCAAAGGGGACAATCTCATCTGGGCATCATCTGGAATGATCCTATGAAGTTACAATGAAATCCCTTCATAAATATGGCCTGTAGACTGTGCTTAAGGTTTTTGGGCTTCGGGCACTTGTAGCCAACACAGCTGACCAATTACGACCAAAAGGGGATGCCATCATCTAGGCATTATATGGAGTCAACCTAATAGGTTACAATGAAATCCTTCCATAAATATGACCTTTTACCTATGCTAAAGGTTTTTGGGCTCGGGCACCCATCAAGGCTGAATGATCGCGATCAAAAGGGGACGTTCTCATCTAGACATTATTTGGAGTCATCCTACCAAGTTACAATGAAATCCCCTCATAAATATGACCTGTAGACTGTGCTAAAGGTTTTCGGGCTTCGGGCACCTTTAGCTGTCACAGTTGCCCAATCATGTCCAAAAGGGGACGTTCTCACTTAGACATTATATGAAGTTGACCTACCAAGTTACAATGAAATCCCTTCATAAATATGACCTGTAGACTGTGCTAAAGGTTTTCGGGCTTCGGGCTCGGGCAGCCATCATGGGTGAATGATCGCACGTTCTCATCTAGACATTATATGAAGTTAACCTACCAAGTTACAATGAAATCCCTTCATAAATATGACCTGTAGACTGTGCTTAAGGTTTTCGGGCTTCGGGCTTGGGCAGCCATCATGGTTGAATGATCGCAACCATAGGGGACAATCTCATCTGAGCATCATCTGGAGTGATCCTAAGAAGTTACAATGAAATCCCTTCATAAATATGACCTGTAGACTGTGCTCAAGGTTTTCGGGCTTCGGGCACTTGTAGCCATCACAACTGACCAATCACGACCGAAAGGGGATGTCATCATCTAGGCATTATATGGAGTCAACCTAACAGGTTACAATGAAATCCTTCCATAAATATGACCTTTTGCCTATGCTAAAGGTTTTTGGGCTCGGGCACCCATCAAGGCTGCATGATCGCGATCAAAATGGGACATTCTCATCTAGACATTATTTGGAGTCATCCTGCCAAGTTACAATGAAATCATTTCATAAATATGACCTCTAGACTGTGCTAAAGGTTTTCGGGCTTCGGGCTCCTGTAGCCGTCACAGTTGCCCAATCACGTCCAAAGGGGGACTTTCTCATCTAGACATTGTACGATGTCAACCCACCAAGTTACAATGAAATTCCTCAATAAATATGACCTGTAGACTGCGCTAAAGGTTTTCGGGTTTTGGGCTCGGGCAGTCGTCACGGTTGGCAGATCATGCCCAAATGGGGAAATTCGCATCTAGACATCATATGGAGTCATCCTACCAAGATACAATGAAATCCCTCCACATTAAACATGACCTGCAGACTGTGCTAAAAGTTTTTGGGTTTCGGGCTTGGGCAGCCATCACGGTTGATAGATCATGCCCAAAAGGGGACGTTCTCGTCTAGGCACTATACAGAGGCATCCTACCAAGTTACAATGAAATCCCTTCATAAATACGACATGTAGACTGTGCTAATGGTTTTCGGGTTTTGGGCTCGGGCAGCCATACCGGTTGCCCGATCGCGACCAAAAGGGGACGTTCTCATCTAGACATGACCCCAAACCTGCATATGAAATTTCGTGACGATCAGACAAGAACTGCGGGGTGTAGCCCGTGCTAAAGGAAATGTGAACAGACATCACAGACTCACAGACTCACAGACTTCCGCACGCGTGATGGCAATAGCTTATCTTGACTATGTCTAGTTAAGCTAAAAATGACAACAAAAATGGCTGCCATTCGGCCATCTTGAATTTTTTTCCAAAAGATTTTGGCATGCATCATGCTCCTATGATGTCTGACAAATGTTGATAATTTAAAACTAATATCTCAAAACATTTCTAAGGAGGTACGGGTGATAACGTAACTTGAGAATGCAAAAAATGGACGTCATTCGACCATCTTGAATTTTTTTTTCAAACAATTTTGACGTGCATCATCCTCATAGCATCTATGAACAATGTTAGAAACCTGAAGCAAATATATCAAAACATGTCTAAGATACAGGTGGTAACATCAAATGAAGCAAAAAATGATGACAAAAATGGCTGCCAGTCGGCCAACTTGAATTTTTTTTCAAAAATTTTTGACGTGCATCATCCTCCTTTTGTGTGTCACCAATGGTATAAAAGTTAAAAAATTTATAGTAATTTATATATTTTTTATACTTACCAATGACCCAGACTTAGCTGGTGCTAACTCTTAAAAATATAGGGCCAAACACAAATTTTGCACCCCAATCCCCAAAATTTGCATCTAAAACCAAAGAAAACATGCCCTGAATGGCCCTCCACACTTCACCTCTACTGAGCATGCGCACTGTCAAGGACGTCCCGAAATTGGCGCCATTAATCATTCTTGTAACCAGTGCCTGGTAAGCGCTATGTACTCAGTGGGGAGGTATGAGTTCCCAACTCCTGGGAGGGCCATCCCCGTCTGGGTCATTGGTAAGTACAAAAAATATATAAATTACTATAAATTTTTATACTGTACTAATGACCCACACTTAGCTGAATAGTAAAAAGGCTGGAGGGCCTAGGACATAGAGCAAGTTGAAATACGCTCAATTATATAAAAAAGAGTCATCCCCTCTAGGGAAAAAGCAGTATTAGGCCTTACATGTATCTTTCTTATTTATGATAAATTAGAAAGACACAACACCTTCCAAAATTGAGCATCATAACATCCATGTACTCTATTAATATCCAGTATAATCCTAATACTAATAATTTTTAAAGTAAGCCAATAAATAAAGTCTAGAGAATAGAGACTTTTTATACTCCTTAAAAGTGTCTGAGGATTGTATAATAATGCCCGTTTGACACGTGATATATTCAAAAGCTATACTTTAAAAACTATGACCTGAATGAATTTTTAAAACATAAACTTCTCACTTAAAAGCTATCCCAGTAACAGCTCAGAATTACTAACTCCGGAGGAGGTATCCCCTTGTTTTCATAATAAAACAGGTGACCCAAGGGAACACCCTCCCCCCCCCCCTTTTTTCTTGCCCTGGGTCAAATAGCCCAGAGCGAAGAGGGCAGCAGGACAGAGTCACTGCCGGAACAGAAAGCCTACCTAGCTATAGTAGCAACTGTTAAGAGAATGACATTCTGAGCAGTAGATAATAGACCTAACAATGGAGGCCTCCAAAAATGGACTCAATATTCTCAGATAAAAATTCATGAATGTGGATGGCTGAGCGCAATGAGCAGCCTTCAAAAATCTATGATAGCGACACTATTAGTGTAAGCCCAAGATGTAGAAAGAGCTCTTACTTCATGAGCCGAAATCTCAAGCACAAACTGCTGAGTCAATGATATACCATAAGCAGTACCGATAGTTAATTGAATCCATTAGCAATAGAATGGAGCGTAATGTCCTTCTATTAGGCATCAAAGACAGAAGAAGCTTACGTCCATACTAATAAACTGATATCTGTTTATAAATACGTAAACTCTAACCGGACAGAGTAAAGGCCTATGCCCTTACGAAGACGGAAGGACCTTAATAACAATAGGTTCCGGATATTATTAAGAGCCTGACTCTTAACCAAAAATCCAACCTAAATAGTAAAGGAAGTAGTGTTTCCGTCACTACAAAAGTTAGAATCGTCCACCGATAGTGCATGAAGCTCACTGACTCCTCAGAAAAAGAGAAGCCTAACAGAATTACTGTCTTAAAAGGTCAGAATTTGAAAACTACTGTTCCCAGAGGCTCAAATGATTTCTTAGCTAAATAAGAACCGAAGCTAAATTCCATATAGGAATTTAATCTAATGATTCTAGGTCTATTTATCGAAAAGTTTCTAACTGACTTAGATAAAGAGACATAAGACTCAATTGTAAACTATCATAGAGTGCATAGGTATGAGATAACATAGACCTATAACCTTAATAGTAACAGGCTGCAGTAGATCTTGTCAAACAAGTATACTAGAAAGTTGCAATGTCAAGTATGGAGGGATCAAAAATATCAACGTAACGATCCCTACACCAACGACGGAAGAGCCTCCACTTTAGCCACATAGTATAGCGAAGAAGAGGTTCTCCTACAGTAAGAAATCGCGTCCAAAGCTCGTCCTGTACAATGCTTGCCATGCAAGAAGGACCACACAACGGAATATGTGAAGGTTGAGACCTTGCGGGATGTGATGAAGTTGACACGATTTCCCCAGCGAAAGAAGATCCTCTCATGGAGGAAGTTTTCACGGTAAGTCCCACAGTAGACACCTGAGTAAATTTACCCACGGTCTCTGTGAAGACAGAGATGCTATCAACAGAATTGTATTATGGATGTTTATCTTAGCAATACTTGTTGAATCAACAGCGCTGGAGGATACGCATATCCTATCATTCCGTCCTATTAGATCAATAGAGCGTTAACAACATAAGCTCAGGGATCCGGACATGCAAACACATAAGTCTGCAAATGAATAGCGAGTTGTGTCGCAAATAAATTATCATTGGGCATTCCCATTGATAGCAAATCTGATTGAATACTTGTTTGTTGAGAGTCCATTCTGACGGCAACAAGCGACCCTTACGTGAAAGGGAGTCTTCTAATACAATCAGACGACCCGGAATATGACGGACCGAAGCAGAACTTGCTGTACTATAACAAACAGAAGGATTCTTTCCGTTAAATTGAAAAACGGAATCGAATGAGTGCCTCCCTGGTTCCGGAGAAACGCAACTAATGTCGTATTATCGGACAGGATTTGGACATGCGTTTCTGAATAATGTTCATCCAATGACATAGTGCAAGCCTAAAGAACATTATTTCGTGGAAGATAAGTGCTTGCCTAGAAACTGCGGAACCCAAAGACCCTGGCACTTCGAATCCGTTGGGATCAATATTGTACCCCAACCTGTTTGACTGGCATCCGTCATAATCATAAAACTCGGATCCGGCAACTGCAGTGGCACTCTCTGAGTCAACCACCGAATGTTGCCCCAGTCTGAATCTCTTGCTACACTTGATAGACAAGAGAATGTGTATATCGAGCAATTCATAGATTACTGAAGAGTTGCCGTCGAAGAGAAGCTTCTCCGAGACCGAAGCGACTCTGAGAGAGTTCTTCACCTTACTATCCACGCGCGTGGATGTAGCTAGGGCTGCGTCACGTCTAACCAACTCCAGGTTGCCACTGAAGGGCGGAGTTATACGTGGAAAAACTACTGCCCTTGAAAGAAATCACATTGAGGATCATATCCTGGAACTCTTTCTCTTGAAGACGTAATGATAACGCCTCAGCAGGGACCAGCCGTGAGGGCGACTAGGGCGATTAAGTCGCCCTTCTAAGCCCAAAGTCGCCTAGAAAAATAGTCGGGGCGATTACAAGTCGCCCTCTAAAAATTGGCCAAAATGAGAAAAGGCTGAACTGAGTGATGCGAGGTTTACATGAAAATGAGTATTTTCAAAAATCGAATGTGCTCGAGTGTGATAAATGGGCATTTTAATTCGTCAAATAAACGTCCATTTATTTGAAATCACACGACAAGCAATTGTCCATTGTCGCTTTTGGCGGATTTTTTTATTTCTATTTTGTTGCGTTCCAGTCGGAGCTTCAAGTGTCGAAACAAAAATAGTTGACTTACGCGACTCCACAAAACAACCCAGTTTGAAAGTAGGTTACGTCGCTTAGGATGTCGAAAATGTATACACAACGGACGTATTTTATAACACATTATTTTCATTTCGATTTGCTGACGACTGTTAATTGTTGGGCTGTCTATTCCCAGAAAAACACGAATGGAATTGAAACACATGAAAAAAAGCTTTAGCGATGTCAAGAAAAGCTTTGTACAGGACACAAGTGTGCATGTGGACGATCTTGAAAAAGGGTCCTCCTAAACATCGGAATGACATGAAATGACGCGGAATGACACCGGAATGCCATAAAAATGATGCGGAATGACATTTCTTTTACAAAATACTCGCCCCCAGAATGTATTTTGTTTATTAACTAACAAAGTACCTCCCAAGCAACCTTCTTACATCTGGTCCTGTTCACACTTTCAGACTTAGTCTCACTACATGACTCTGCAGTCTCCCTATTTTTTCTGGAGGGAGACTTGAAGTCTCCCTAAAATTCCCCCCTAGGCTGGTCCCTGCGCCTCAGTAAGGTGATCTACGTATGATAAAGCGTCTAAGTTAAGTCTATTAGACCTCATTGTCGTTTCCAACATCGTGGTTGGAATTGACATAGACGGCGAAAAAGATAATTCCCAGTCTTTAACCCCGCTGTCTAGACGCATATGAACTCTCGGTATGCCTTGTTCTGCCAAAATAAATTATTTCCTAGAATTGATAAAAGGCAGAAGAGCATTGCGGACAAGAAACTAGACTATCATGCTTGGTAGCAAGCTTATATATAGCGTCGCTAAATAATTCGAATGTTCTAATGACATTATTCTACTGTGTCGGTAAGTCAGGGACAATGTCCCTGAACCGATCCAAAACTCTGTGTCCAATGACGTTATTAGTCTCTTATCCAGCATCGCAGCAATGTAGTCCGACAGAACAACCTGTGGAAGATAATGCCGGAAGATATGTATGGTAGCTTGCGTTGTTCCGAAAGGGAAAGCTCGAAATCGTCCGAATCCCTTTTCGCCATCCTGTCGGACCCTATAAAGTGTTCGGTCGTCCTAACCTGATGCAACAGCGGAGCGCACCGACCAGTGCAGTCGGATAATTCCTGAATCTATCGATTGCTGGGATGCTGCGATAAACTGTGCTAACTTGGATAGCACGTCCGTCACTGAGGCTTGTGGAGAAGCGGTCTTACGATGCATTGCCGCTGGAAGCTCCATGTTCGTTACCCCGTGCATACTTCTATTATGCGAACGAACGGAGTGTATAGGCCTCGTGTCCCTTGGCTACCGGATGGCATGACCTGTTCGCCGTGGAATCACTGAATGACTAAGCTGACTGGATACTCGAGGTCACGTAGCCAATGTGCGGTCGTGTGCGCTGCTGTGAGGATGAGGAAGCATTATCGACAGTCTCTCGGACTGTCAATATAACGGAGCATCGCAAGCGGCGGACCTATGCTCCGAATGCAAAATATCTGTACCACAACATCCGGTCCCCTATGTTGTTGTACGAGAGAAGGACCTCTCTCGCTCGCAGCCCGGACAGACCTGGAAGAGCTAGGAACCAGACTAACAGGCTTCCTCCGATCTGTCCTCTAATCCGTCGTCACTGGGTGTGTACTAAAGTTTATTATAGTGCTCGCATCACCCAAATCTCCTTCCTAGACCACAACGGACGAACCCGGCTGCCGAACCATTCGATGAATGGACGCTACACCGGGTGAGCTAGCGAATGTCAACTCCGTCGATCCCACTAGGGACCTCTTAGGCGATTGACATATTCCATAAGCACTTATTGCCACTAGCTCTTCATTAACTATGATGACAGAGGCACACTTTTGAAAGACATCTCCGTAACTTTGCGAACAAGAAACCAGACATGCTTGTTAATAGCAAGCAAATAATAATATATATAGCGTCGTACAATAATTCGAAAGTTGTGTGACATTATTGGACTATGTCGGAACTGAGGGACGATGTCCCTGAACCGAACCAAAAATTTCTGTGTCCACCGACGCTATCAGTTTCTTATCCGGCATCGCAGCATTCTGGTCCGACGAAAGAACCTCTAGAAGATAAAGTCAGATGTCATAAACAACAGCTTATGTTGTTCCGAAAGGGAAAGCTCAAAATCCTCCGAATCCCTTTCGACATCCTGTCGGACCGGATGAAATTTTCGGACGTCCGTACCTGCTTCCGCGGAGCGTCCCAACCCAGCGTCGTCGGATAATACATGATGTGACAGATTCTGTCGTTGCTGGGATGCTGCGATAAGCTGTGCTATTTGGGATAGCACGTCACGAGGCCTGTGCAGTAGCAGTCTTACGATGCATTGCCGCCAGAAGCTCCGTGTACGTTGACTCCCGCACACTTTCTTATGCGAACGTCCGGAGTCTGCAGGCCTCGTGTCCCTGGCTACCGGATGGTGTGACCTGGTCGCCGATGATTCTCTGATTGGCGAAGCTGACTGGATATCCGAGGTCACGTAGCCAAGAGCGGTCGTGTGTGCTTTCATGAGAATGAGGAAGCCTTATTGACAGTCTCTCCAGACTGACTATATATCGGAGCGTCCCGATCGGCGGACGTATGCTCCGAATGCGAAACATTTTGTACCACAACATCTGGGGCCAGATGTTGCTGTACGAGAGAGGGGCCTCTCTCGCTCGCAGTCTGGATGGACCTGGATGAGCTAGGAACCGGACTGAAAGGCTTCCTCCGTTCTCCCTCTAATCACCAGTCACTGGGTGTGCATTTGGTTGATTTATAGTGCTCGCATCACCCCAAAACTCCTTCTAGACTGCAACGGACGAACCCGGCTGCCGAACCATTCGATGAATGGACGCTACACCAGGCGAGCTAGTGGACGTAAACGGCCTTCGAACCTACTGGGGTCCTCTTAGGCAATTGACGTATTTACATGAGCACTTTTCCGCTAGCTCTTCATTAATTGTGATGACGGAGGCACACTTTTGGAAGACATCACGGATACATCACCCTATTCTTGATCGTCTGAAATAGAGATTGATAAAGTAGAGTGACCCTGCGGGGAAAGGACCGGAATGGCCAATTCCCCAGTAACATAACGTGACATACGCTTCCCATTTTGTCATCGAAATTAACACATACAGAACAGGAGTTAGTGCGAGTACACTGACTACATATACAATGATTATGAAAGTCAGAGGAAGATTTCCTCTTATTACAATTGAACAATATCCTTTCATTGTGAAAAGAAAACAAAGTCCTAGTACTCGCACCAACCCCTGACAATCAAAATACAAAATAATATGATCCATTAATATAGAAAAAATAATTGCAATCAAAAAATTTTGAAAAAATATTTTTTCAGAACAGCCCAAGTTTCTGAAAAGTAACGTTGAGCCCCAATGGATCCCAAGCCTAAGTGTGGACAAAAATTCTAAAAATATTTTAAACAATTTATGCAACACTTATGAACAATAATAATGTATCTAGTTATGATTAAATTAACATCAAGATATTATTTTCAAGAAATCCCCCCTCACACAGAGGGCTGTTGGAAATGTAAACAATAAGTGTAAAAACACTAGATCAAGACTCCAGGCACCCTGGCCCGAAATCAGTTACCAATAATACACTATCTGATGCAAAACAGAGACTTCCAGGGAAGAAACTGCAGAACATCAGATGGTAGATGCAGAACACTACGCCTAACCACCCATAGGTGAAGACGTAAACACGGGGAAAAGAACAGAATTCATTCTGTTATCCAGCTAAAACTCCCAAGAAATTTTAGTAATAATATTACAGAAAATATGCCAGAAGCATGGGAGAATAGCAAGAGGGGACTTAAAGGAAAGGGAGAGAGGAAAACACTGAATAAGCAGTGTAATCTAGATAACAGGAATGACCACAACAGGCTGTTGCCTCGAAAATAGGTAACTTAACATAATTTCATTAAAAAATTTTAAGTTACAGCCCTGATTATTTTCTGTCACTCATTTTTCCTCTCCTACTTCTATATCCTCCTTAGAATCACCATTTCTCTAATATTTATGTGTCTGGCATCATTTAAACTGAGATTTACAAGCACAAAGATCAGTCAGATGTTAACTGATGAAGGGCCAAACAAAGAATGATTAATGGCGCCAATTTCGGGACGTCCTTGACACTGCGCATGCGCAGTAGAGGTGAAGTGTGGAGGGCCATTCAGGACATGTTTTCTTTGGTTTTAGATGCAAATTTTGGGGATTGGGGGGCAAAATTTGTGTTTGGCCCTATCTTTTTAAGAGTTAGCACCAGCTAAGTCTGGGTCATTGGAACAGTATAAAAATATGAAAGTACAGTATCGAAGCATATATGAGATACAGGTGGTAACATAAATGAGGACATACAGACAGATGGACAGACATATGGACAGACGGAGTGCAATCCAATAGTCCCCCAAAACGGTAAAACCGTGGGGGACTAATAATCTGACTAGTGTTTCTGGAGAAGAGTTTTAAAGATTATTCCTCATATTGGACCAAGTTAAAATTTGGGCTCCAATCAGGTTGAACAAAATTAGATCTACTCTTCCTTAGGATGATGTATATCAAGTATCAAAAGATTTATGACTGGTGGATCTGAAGATTTTTGAAGAATATTCCCTATATTGCGCTAAGTTACGGCCCCATAGGAATTACAAATATTAATTGAGTGACTTTATTTGAACAATCTTGAATCTGACTCTTGTAACAATGATTTACATGAAACATTCAAAGATTGACTGGTGGTTCTGAAGAAGATTTTTAAAGATTAGTTCCCATATTGTTGTAACTTAAAATTCAGGCTCGTGAAATGAGCTCAAATATGAACCAAGAGGCTAAATTTTAACAAACTCGTACCTGACACCCCCCCTCCCTTCCCGATGCAGCTTATCAAATATCAAAAGATTCTGATCAATGATTCTAACTGGTGGTTCTGAAGAAAGAGATTTTTAAAGATTACCATCCCTTATTGCTGTATGTTAAAATTCAGGCTCCTGTATTGAACCTGAATATGAACCAAGGGGTCTAATTTTAACAAACTTGCAGATGATCTTGTTCCACTCAAGGGACAATACAGAGATCAAATAAAAGCGATTCCAGACAGATTTTGTGACATCACATATATTTGGGGATAGTGATGTGGAACGTGCCAAGCTACCAGTCAAAAAAAATAGCGGTCTGATACATTCTGGTACACAGGTAGGTGGTCCGGTTTTTTTCCAAGTGGACCGGTCCAGAGCAGTCGAGTGTTGGTTACAGAGTTTCCAGTTTACCTGGTATATAGGGTATTAATTTGGTGTAAATGTAACATGCTAAGTGCTGTAACTTGCTAGTTTCTACAGTCAGTACCTAGCTACCACCCTATACCCTGCAAATACACAATGTTCATACATTATATAATGTGGTCACAAGGTCATTGATGTTGTGACAATTCTATTTAACATTGTATTGATGGTCTATACAGGTAGGTGGTTGTTTTTTTTTTTCAAGTGGACTAGTCCAGGGCTATACAGTGTCCATCACAGTGTTTCCACTTTAACCCTTTACCTAATATGAAACGCAGACGACACTTGCAAATAAAATTCTTGAATAACTACTTTTTAAAAATTTTTGTCTCAAAAACATAGGTTATGACCCCTCATTGGAATGAGCTTGATGAGCTCATTCCAATGAGGGGTCATAACCTATGTTTTTGAGACAAAAAATGTGAAAATAATGAAAATGAATTGGCAATTTTTTAGAATAGCGCTGGCCGGTTTTGGCGGTTACGTTGGGTAAAGGGTTAACTGGTATATAGGGTATTAATTTGGTGTAAATGTAACGTGTTTAGGCCTGGTAACTTGCTAGTTTCTACAGTCATTACCTAGCTACCACTGTATACCCTGCAAGCACACGACATCAATACGTTATATAAGGCTGTAACAATGTCACTGGCATTGTGACAATGTTATTTAACGTTGTATTGATGTTGTGAGTTTGCAGAGTATATGTCCTGGCGGGGATACTGTATGTTTAGGTTGATGTTAAATGTACACTGTGGGAAAACATTTCCTGTAATGAATTTTACCTGCGACACATCCAAGCCATGTTAGTAGACTTTACACCTCACTGTTGATGAGATCCAGTCTATTCTGAATGATTGACGTTCCCAAAATGGTAAACGTTTTGCCTGCTGCACAGGTGCAGAGGTGCCAGATAGCTCATCTATCTGACTACCTTGTTAGTGTCGCTAAATTAACAGATTAGGAAGTAGGAAACTCACTGTACAGACGCCTGCTAATTATATTCAGACTCACTTTGCATTTTCTTAAATGAAACCAAACAATCTTAGTCGAGCTGGACTGAACGTGATTAGCATGAGTGTCAGCAGTCAGCATAGTGACCCCTTTAAACAAAGACAGAGACACAGACGAGCATAATCAGCATATGTTATAGTATGCGCCTGCAGACTGTGACCCTTGTAACCATGTCTGACGATTCAATGTGCAACTGTGCATAGACAGTGTGAGAGAAACCTGTTCTTATAACTGATTTTGTGCTGGTCATCGTTAAGTTGCAAATCAAAGAAAAATAAAAACAGATGTTTTATCACGAACTAGTGATAAAACAGAAATTAAAATTACCCACATGGCAGTCTGGGCAATCCAGAACTACCCCCTGAACCACCCTGAGGTGGTCCAGTACATCAGTGTACCGGTACAGTAGGGGATGGTCCAGTATGGACCACGATCCAGCACCATACCTGTTTTGTAGTATGTTCCACATTACTAATGTGGGGAGGGTTATCCTTAGACATATTTTCTCTGAGGTTACAGGTAAACTGAATTTATGTACTTTTCAAGGGGAAGTATGGAAAATCAAGTACTTTTCAAGGCTAGAAACAATTTCAAGCACTTTTCGACGAAGAGGTCAAAATTCAAGGACTTTTCTTTTGAGTGGGAGCCCTGTCAATGGGAGTATTAACAACCAACTAGATGTTTTCTTACATGCTGTAGGCCAGATTACATGATTTTTCCAAACACATTTTTCAATGATGTTATTCTATCAGGTAACGCTGAATACACAAAACAATCATGGAATAAAGTGCCATAACTTTATAAGCTTGAGGAGGGATACAATTTGGCACAATTAACTGTTAACAATGCTCATATAAGTAGTGGTCTGATCCGACTGATCATATTCCTTGAAGCTTAATAAAAATGCATCTTTCCGGCTCGTCTGCCTGGTTGGCCTGTGTGTGTCCTGTTGTGAAAAATAAGACTAAAGCTCCATGACAGGTTACATCATTGGTTCTAAATGTATACTGAGGAGCTCACTTAACCGGATATCTCTTAACTGAATAACCCTGTTAATTGAATATAATTTCCCAACACAAATTCATTTACCATATCTCCAGTACAAATTTGACATGATAATTGAATAAAGGTTAAAGAATAAACTCCTGATAATTGAATAAAAAATCTTGTAACCTGTGGAGAAATTACCGACTCACCCCAGTTTTCCTTTGTTTATAGACCCATTTGGCCTCAGTATATCTAATACAGGCATTTAATCTATTATATCTTGTTTGACAGAGCTCATGGAGCTCTGTCAAATAAGATATAATAGAGTAAATGCTAAGTTTATCTCTAGAATACAGGAAAGTGACACAATCCCTGTTAATTGAATACACCTGTTAATTGAATAATTTTCATTTGCAAAGTGGCTATTCAATTATTTATTTATTTATTCATTTACTGATGTTTAAGATCACGTATTTTAGCACAATGGCTAATCATGACCACAACATGAGTATCAACTCAAGACCTGGGGTGAGCGTTAATAAGCCATGTTGCACCTCCCAAGCATTGATAACTGGGTCCTACTTTACCAGTAAAACAGAGCCTGTTTACCGCAGTGAACAGGCACTGCTTCACTTCCCGGGGTTCCCATGGGGAGGCTATTCAATTAACAGGGTTCCTCTGTACTTGGACAACTTAAGCTGGATAGCTACAAAATAACATTATTCACAAACTTACACAAATTGTTTTTCTCAAAGGATGCTTAATTTTAATCCTGAAGGGTGGATTATGTCTGTGTATTTTTTTCAGGAAACCAACTTTCACCGTGTGCTGGTTAATATGACTGGTATACCTATCCCACAATTTTACTCGCTCAGTCAAACTGACACTCTTCATTATTTTCTCGTCCTGTAAATACAAAGAAAGTTAAAAAATTTATAGTAATTTATATATTTTTTATACTTACCAATGACCCAGACTTAGCTGGTGCTAACTCTAACAAAACCAGGGCCAAACACAAATTTTGCCCCCCAATCCCCAAAATTTGCATCCAAAACAAAAAGAAATCATGTCCTAAAGGACCTCCATACTACGCCTCTACTGCGCATGCGCAGTGACGCAGTCGTCCCGAAATTGGCGCCAATTATCATTCTTACTGGCAGTGCCTGGTCAGCGCTATGTACTCAGCGGGGAGGCAAGAGTTCCCAACTCCAGGGAGGGCCATCCCCGTCTGGGTCATTGGTAAGTATAAAAAATATATAAATTACTAAAAAAATTTTAACATTTTTATACTGTACCAATGACACAGACTTAGCTGAATAGTAAACAGGCTGGAGGGCCTAGGACATAGAGGAAAATCCAATAAGCTCAACTATATAGTAAAGAGGTAACCCCTTAAGGAGAAAATGAGTATTAGGCTTTACATGTATCTTTCTTATTTAATATTAAATTAGAAAGATACACTACCTTTAATAATTGAGCACAATAACATTCACGTTCTCTATTAACATCTAGTATAACCCTTATACTAATTATTTTTAAAGCAAGCCAATAAATAAAGTAGTCCAGAGAATTGAGACTCTTTATAGTCATTTAAAAGTGTCCGAGTATTGTATATTAAAGCCCGTTTGACACTTGACATATACAAATGCTTCACACCGAGCTACACTTTAAAAATAAGACATGAATGAATTTAAACATTAATATTACACTTTAAAACCATCCCGGAAGCGACTCAGAAATACTGACTTGGAGGAGGCATTCCCTTGCTTTTCACTATAAAGCAGGTGACCTAAGGGAACACCCGCCCCCCCCCCCCCCCCCCCTTCCCCTTGCCCTGGGTCAAATAGCCCAGAGCGAAGAGGGCAGCCGGACAGAGTCACTGCCGGAACAGAAAGCCTGCATAACTATAGTTGCAACTGTTTAGTGGACGACATTCTGAGCAACAGATAACGGACCTAAACAATGCAGGTCTCCAGAAATGGACTCAATATTTCTGAGATAAAAATTCGTAAATGTGGATGGCTGAGACCAATAAGCAGCCTTCATTAAATCTGTAATAGCAACACTATTAGCATAAGCCCAGGAAGTAGAAAGAGCTCTTACTTCATGAGCAGAAATCTTAAGCACAGACTGCTGAGAAGAAGATAAATCTTCATAAGCAGTACGGATAGTTAACTGAATCCATCTAGCAATAGAATGGACTGAAATGTCCTATTAGGCATCAAAGACAGAAAGAAATGTTTCCGTCCCTTTCTGATAAACTGAGATCTCTGTTTATAGATACGTAGTGCTCTAACAGGACAGAGTAAAGGCCTACGCCCGTCTGAAGACGGAAGAGCCTTAATAACAATAGGTTCCGGATATTTATTAGGAGCCTGATTCTTAGCAAAAAAACCCACATTAGTAGTGAAGGTGATAGTGTTCCCAACACTACGATAATGAGAATCATCCACCGATAGTGCATGAAGCTCACTGACTCTTCTGGCAGAAGAGAAAGCTAAGAGAAAAGCTGTCTTATAAGATAAGAATTTGAAATCTACTGTCCCAAGAGGTTCAAATGGCTTTTCCTTCAATTTAATGAGAACCCAAGCTAAATTCCACTTAGGAATTAATCTAAGAGTTCTGGGTCTATTTATCGAAAAGTTTCTAACCAACTTCAATAAAGAGACATTAGATCCAATTTGTAAACTATCATGATGTGCATAGGTATCAGATAACATAGATCTATAACCCTTTATAGTAACAGGCTGCAGTTTGATTTCGTCAAACAAGTATACTAGAAAGTTTGCAATGTCTGGTATAGAGGGATCAAATATATCTACAGAATGATCCCTACACCAACGACGAAAAACCTTCCACTTAGCCGCATAGTTTAGCGAAGAGGAGGTCCTCCTACAGTTAGAAATCGCGTCCACTGCTCGTCCTGTAAAGTGCTTGCCATGCAAGAAGGACCGCACAATGGAAAAACGTGAAGGTTGAGACCTTGCGGGTTGTGATGGAGTTGGCGCGATTTCCCCTGCGAAAGAAGATCCTCTCGTGGAGGAAGCTTCCGCGGTAGGTCCCACAACAGACACCTGAGTAGATTTATCCACGGTCTCTGTGGCGACAGAGATGCTACCAACAGAATCTTGCATTGAGATTGTTTTATCTTTAGCAATACTTGTTGAATTAACGGCGCTGGAGGATACGCATATCCTATCATTCCGTCCCAAGGGATCGACAGAGCGTCTACTGCAAATGCTCTTGGATCCGGACACGGAGACACATACGTCTGCAACTGATTGTTGAGATGTGTCGCAAATAAGTCTATCATTGGCCGTTCCCATTGGTAGCAAATCTGATTGAATACTTGTTTGTTGAGAGTCCACTCCGACGGCAACAAGCGACCCTTTCGTGAAAGGGAGTCTGCTAGCACATTCAGACGACCCGGTATGTGACGGACCGAAAGAAGAACGTGATGTTCTAGCGCAAACAGAAGGATTCTTTCCGTTAGATTGAACAACGGAATTGAATGAGTGCCTCCCTGATTCCGTATATACGCCACTACTGTCGTATTGTCGGATAGGATTTGGACATGAGCATCGTGAATAATGTCCATCCAGTGACGTAACACAAGCCAAATTGACATCATTTCCTTGATGTTTATGTGCTTGCACAGGAATTGCGGATCCCAAAGACCCTGGCATCTCGAATCCGTTGGGATTAATGATGCACCCCAACCTGTTTGACTGGCATCCGTCATAACGGTAAAACTCGGATCCGGCAACTGCAGCGGAACTCCTTGAGTTAACCACTGAATGTTTGCCCAAGTCTGAATCTCTTGTTTCACTTGATCTGACAAGAGAACGTCTACATCGAGCGAATGAATTTTCACACTCCAATTCTGAGTCAGGAAAATTTGAAGAGGACGTGTGCGTAACCACCCCATCGGAATGAGATCCGCGGCGGCCCTGCACAGACCTATCAGTCTCATAAATTCTCTCGCCGTGACTTTGTCTGCGTGCAGACAATAGCGAGCGTAACAACTGACTAATTTCGCTCTGGTTAACGGCAGACGAACGAGATTGTTGTGCGTCTCGAAGCTCATTCCCAGATGAGTGAATGACTTGGACGGCACCAGATCCGACTTCTCCTCGTTTACTATAAAACCGAGACGTCGGAGCAATAGAAGAAGATTCTGAACATCGTTCTGAAGCGTTAACTCGTTGCCGTACCTCTGAAGAATGTCGTCCAGGTAGGCCGACGTTACCGCAGACGAATGAGCTCGGAAGTAGATCATTACCGAGTTCATTACCCGAGTGAAAGCCCAGGGTGCTAGATTCAATCCGAAGCACATCGCCCGGAATTGATACACCACTCCAAGGACTGCGAAGCGTAGATACTTTCGGAATGTCGGATGTACCATGACGTGAAAGTACGCATCTTTGAGATCTATGCTCGTTGCAAATCGTTCACCCGAATACTCGCTCTGACCGATCGAATCGTCTCCATATAAAACTTCGGAGCGACGATCAGCTTGTTTATCCAGCTCAAATCTATGACTGGACGGAACGAGCCGTCTGGTTTCGGAACCAGAAACAGATGGCTGTAGAATCCCAGAGATTCCTGGTTTTCTACGACCTCTACCGCGTTCTTCATTAAAAGAGACTGCACCTCTGATAACAGAGCGTCTCTTTTCTGTGGATTTGACGGAAGATGAGTCCACTTTGGACTTCGAGTTAATGGAGGCTTTCGTTTGAAGGATATCTTCAGACCTTCCGAAGTCACTCCTCTCACCCAAGTGTCGTCCGTAATCGACGCCCACTCTTGTGAAAAACTCGACAACCTTCCGCCAACCGGAACGCGATAGAGGTTTAAGCCATCACCTCCTGGACCTGCGAGGCCTGCGGTAGGAGAAACCACGTCTTCCACGACCCGCACCTTGCCTCGTCGACCTCGGGGCATCCGACCGATTGTCCCGGCCTGAAGGACGTCCCGAACGAGAGTCGCTATCCTGACGGTCTCTCGAATAAGACCAAGAGGACGCACCGGAACCTCTATAGGAACCTCTCTTGGGCGCATTAGACCCAGAAGTGCCTGTCTTATTCGTGTCTGCTGTATCCGACTTCTTAGGAGCAGATCTGAACAACAGAGAATCATTAGCTTTCTTTTTAATTTTATCATAAATAGCGGAAAGCTTGCCGTCAAAGAGAAGTTCTCCTGAGACCGAAGCGACTCTAAGAGAGTTCTTCACCTTAGAATCCACTAGTGTGGATGTAGCTAGGGCTGCGTCACGTCTAACCAACTCCAGATTTGCCACTGAAAGGGCGGAGTTACACATGGAATAAGCTACTGCCCTTGAAAGAAGCCTTAAAGAGGATTGTATATCCTGAAACTCTTCCCCTTGAAGGCGCAGTGATAACGCCTTAGTAAGGTGATCTGCGTAAGATAAGGCATCTAAATTGGCTCTGTTAGATGCAATAGCTGTTTCCAACACCGCGGTTGGAATAGAAGCTGACGACGGTAATGATAGCTCTAAGTCTTCCGCCTCGTCGTCCATACGCAGAGGAACTCTCGGTATACCCTGTCCTGCCGTATCGAATTTATTCCTTGCATTAATGAAAGGCAGGTTGAGAGTATTAGCGGACAAGAAACCTGCTTTCCCCGTCCTGGAAGCAAGTTTAAATATAGCGTCGTTCAATAATTCAAATGTTCTAGCAACATTATTGGACTGCGACGGAAACTCGGGAGCGATGTCCCTGAACCGCTCAAAAAATTCAGAGTCCAATGACGCTATAATTCTCTTGTCCGGAAGCGCAGCAGTCTGGCCCGACGGAACAACTTGAGGGAGAAAGTGCCGGATGAAGTCCACGGCAGCTTTATGTTGTTCCGAAAGGGATAGCTCCAAGTCATCCGTATCCCTTTCACCATCCGGTCGGACCTCATGATGTTCCCGGTCGTCCGCCCCCGATGCTTCGGCGGAGCGTACCGACCCAGCGCCGTCGGATAATTCTCGATCCGACACCGTTTCTGTCGGCTGCTGGGATGCTGCGATAAGCTGTGCTATCTGCACAAGAATGTCCGGCGTCGAGACTTGCGGAGGCGCAGTCTTTCGCTGCTTCGCCGAGGGCAGCTCCGCATCAGATGGCTCCCGCATACTTTTCCTATGCGAACGTCCGGAGTCCATCGGTCTCGAATCCCTGGCTGCCGGATGGTGTGACCTGGTCGCCGAAGAATCCTTCATCGGCGAAGCTGGTAATATATCGGCGGTCACGCAGCCAAGGTGCGGTCGTGTGCGCTGACGAGAAGAGGAAGCCTTAACAGTCTCTGCGGACTGCTTATACAATGGAGCGTCCCGTGCGACGGACGTATGCTCCGCTAAAGACACATTTTGTACCACAACATCTGGTCCCAGATGTTGTTGTACGGGAGAGGGACCTCTCTCGCTCGCGGCCCGGCTGGACCTGGACGAGCTAGGAACCGGACTAAAAGGCTTCCTCCGTTCTCGCTTACTATCCGCCGTCACTGGGTGTGCATCTATTATGTTTATAGTGCTCGCATCACCCAAAATTTCCTCTTGGACCGCATCGGACGAACCCGGCTGCCGAACCATTCGGTGAATGGACGCTACACCGGGCGAGCTAGCGGACGACATTTGTCTAATCTCCATGAGCACTTTTGCCGCTAGCTCTGAATTCATTTGTGACGACGGACGCACACTTGAAGAAGATAACATGGAAACATCACCCTGTTCTGGTTCCTCTGAAATAGAAACTGAGAGAGTAGAGTGACCTTGCGGAGAAAGAGCCGGCATCGCTCTTTCTCCAGAAACAACATATCGTGACACACGTTTCCAATGTTTCTCATCCCAATGTTCACATATAGGACAGGGATTAATGCGAGAACACTGACTACAATTAATACAATGATCATGAAAGTCAGAGGAAGATTTCTTCCTATTACAATTTGAACAACGTCCCTTCATTGTGAAAGAACAACAATAAGTCCTAGTTACTCGCAAAAACCCCTGACACAAAGATACATAATAACATGATCCATTAATAAATGAAAAAACAATTGCAAAACAAAATAATTTTGAAAAAATATTTTTTCAGCGAAGCCCAAGTTGCTGAAAAGTAACGTTGAGCCCCGATGGATCCGATGGCAAAGTGTGGTCAAAAATTTTAAATTTATATAAAATAATTAATGAGACACTTTCGGATAATATAAATGTATCTCATAGTGAGATAAACTACAGCAAAGGCAAACAGCCCCCCTCAAAAAAGGCTGTTGCCAATGAAAACAAACAGTGTAAAAACACCAGAAAACATGACTCCAGGCACTGAAAAAACTGGCCCGGAATCAGTCATCAATTACACTCTATCTGATGCAAAACAGAGACTCCCAGGGGAGAATCTGTAGAACATCAGATGGAAGATGCAGAACACAAACGTTATACACCCATGGGTGAAAACGTAACTATGGGGAAAATAACAGAAAACATTCTGTAACCAAGCAACTCTCCCAGGAAATTTTAGAAATGAAATTTCTCAAAAATATGCCAAAAGCATGGGAGAATTGCAAGGGGGAACTTTAGAAGGCTAGGGGAGAGGAAACACTGAATAAGCAGTGCAACAATTAGCAAGAATGACAACAAGAGGCCCATGCCTCGAAAATAGGCAACTTAACATAATTTCATCAAAAAATTTTAAACACAGCCCTGATTATTTTTTGTCACTTCTTTTTCCTCTCCTCCTTCTATCCTCCTTAGAATCACATTTTCTCCAAAAATTACGTGTCTGGCATCCTTTAAACTGAGATTTACAAGCACAAAGATCAGTGAGATGTTGACTGATGAAGGGCCAAACAGAGAATGATAATTGGCGCCAATTTCGGGACGACTGCGTCACTGCGCAGTAGAGGCGTAGTATGGAGGTCCTTTAGGACATGATTTCTTTTTGTTTTGGATGCAAATTTTGGGGATTGGGGGGCAAAATTTGTGTTTGGCCCTGGTTTTGTTAGAGTTAGCACCAGCTAAGTCTGGGTCATTGGTACAGTATAAAAATATAATTAGTTTTGGTATCAGAGAAAATAAGATGGGTGAACTCTTTCAAAAAATTACATCCAGCAATCCTCCTGAATAACTGAAAAGCTTTCATTTTTGTTTCAAAAACAGAGCTCATGATCCCTCATTGGAACCAGCTCGATGAGCTCATTCCAATGATGTGTCATCAGCTGTTTTAGATACAAATGGTGGAAAAGTAACAAAATCTGACTAGTGATATTTGAGTACAATGCTGGATGGATTGGGCGAATTGATTAAGTGAATACTTAAAAGATTAACTACTATATATTCCGAATGTATTGATTCAGATTCAGTTTATTTCACAGCATACAAATACAGGTAAAAGATGAGAAAAAGAAACAAAGTTTACAAATTCATAGATAGATGCTGTGATAAAGTCAGATAAGGCCACACAAAGTAGATGTTCTGTTTCTCAGGCCAAATTTTGTAAAACTGCATGCGGGCGGGCAGTTTTTTATTTTATATTTTATTTTTGTAATTATTTCTTTGCCATCAGAAGTTCATATTCTTGGTTTATTTTGTTTTAGGCCTAATAAACTACAGAATAGCAAGGCTGGTGGTGTATTTCGTCCCTTGGGTGCAACAAGGCTTTGCAATGCTAAAGCATTGCAAAGCCTTGTTGCACTCAAGAGACAAATTCATCAGTTTTATTAACTTGTGTAAAATATCAGACATAAATCATTTAATTTTTATTTTTTCAAGTTTGCATTGGTCATAAAAAGAGAGCATGCGGCAGCCAAAAGGACCATGCGGGAGGGCCTGAGAAACAGATTTTTAATTTTATTAAGCCTAAATCGATTTATCTAAATGTTTCACAAGTGAAAATTATCCGCTTCAAAATCAGGAAAAAATATTAATGTCTAGTAACTCTTCCAATTATCACAAAAACACCAACAAATACCTCATAATGGACATACTGTGTGCAACATGTCTAATAAACATGTCACATCAAATGTAAATGTTGGAAGAATGTGAATGTGAGTTGGCTTCAGAAGTAAAGCTCAACCTTCTATGTTTCATTAATTGTTTACCTGACACAAATAATTGACGAAATTGGCAAGAAACCTTTCTGGAGTAACTGAAAGTTTTCACTTTTGCAACAAAACATAGCTTATGACCCTTCATTGGAATGAGCCTGATGAGCTTGTTCCAGTGAGTGATAAGCTATGTTTTCAAGGCAATAAGTGAAAGAGTAATAAAATTTGGTGGATGATATTTTGTGAACAGTACTGGCCGGTTTTAACCGGTACATTGGCAGGCTTTCCAAGAATCAATGGCAAGTTGTAGGTGTTAAAGTTAAAAATGTAATATAAACTTTCTTGTGCCAATTCTACAACTTATTTTGACTGAAACTGTAATGAAGACTACCATGGCTGAAAAATTACAATAAGAGCATGAAAATGGTAGTTTGAGGAGAAAGAATGTAATGACCTGTCCAGGAATAATAGAAGATTTTGTTCAAGAAAATTCCTTATATTGCATTAAGATTTCGACTTCACAGGGAGCATAAATATATTAATCCAGTAACTCGATTTGAGCTAATTTGAATATGACCCTCCCTAAGGA
The DNA here is from genome assembly GCA_031216915.1 of Pictodentalium vernedei. Taxonomy (NCBI): domain Eukaryota; kingdom Metazoa; phylum Mollusca; class Scaphopoda; order Dentaliida; family Dentaliidae; genus Pictodentalium; species Pictodentalium vernedei. The sequence goes on along the minus strand of CM062294.1, from coordinate 292,447,884 downwards.
TGCTGCATTCCAAATATCAAAAGAATATGACTGGTGTATCTTAAGAAAAAAAGTTTTTAAGAATACTGCACTAAGTTAAAATTTAAGGGAGCCTTAACTCATTGCATGCTGCTGGTGGATATTCCTGATAGGACAGACTTTCTTTTGCCACTAAAATAAGTATAATTTGGGCATATTTAATCAAATTTTACTCTCGTAAACTTAATGGATTTTTCAACACTGATTTCTGGAGTTAAATTTAGATGACTTTTTCATCAAATCTAGTCATGGCTGCTGTGAAGCAGCCATGACTAGATTCGATAAAAAATATCTGGAAAATACTCAGCAGGTTAAGAGTTAATAGGAACCCAGGGACTTGATATGAACAAACTTGAATGTGTACCCCCAAAGATTCTGAATACCAAATGTCCTAAGATTCTGATTAGAGGATTTGAATAAGAAATTTTTTAAAGAATATGCCTCATTCTGCACTAAAGTTAAAATTCAGGACCACATAAAAAGCCCAAGTGTGGACCCGAGATTTGATTTCAACAAAACTGAATATGCCCGATAAGCATAATGTAAACCAAATTTTGATTAGTTCTGACAGGTGGATGTGAAGACGTTGATTATTCTTCTTATTGCACAAACTCCTTAGTTAAGATTTGGATTCCCAAAAGGAGCTCCAAATATAAACCCAGGGATTTAATTTGAACAAACTCAAATCTACCACCCATAAGTATTTTAATTTAATTTAAACATATTTTTATTTGCCTTTAATGGTGCAAACGAGGATTGGTGAACAATAAACACAGTATATGTATGCCCATAAGCAGGGACCGGTCTAAGGGGGAATTTTAGAGAGCCTTCATGTCTCCCTCAAGAAAAAGTAGGAAGACAGAAGAGTCAAGTAGGGAGACTTCATAGGCAAGTGGGGAAAATTAAGAATATTTATGTGCCACCCTTTCATATTTTCAGCTTGTGGTCCTCCATTAACACCGGATTAATCCAGGTCCAGTTGTCTATGATGCATCTATGCCAGGTTAAATGAAAGTGTCAATGACACTGTAGTTCAACTTGAACTTGGTAAGTTGCAAATGAATTGGCAAAATTGAAGATCATTGGTACCAATGTTATTTGATAAAATTTCAACATAACAGCATTGTGTGTGCACAATGTCAGAGTAATCCATGCATTTTTAAATGTAAACTGTAAGACTGGCTAAAGAAAGAATGTTGATACACAAATGCAGTATGTTCAGAGGTTATTTTAAATGGCAACTTTTTTTCACAGAAATGAATGCTAATCAACAGCTCTTATCTAGAGTTCTTGACTAATGAGCACACCAAGTTCAAAAACAATCCTATGATAAATGTGGCCTGTAGGCCATATCAAAGAATGTTGATGCACAAATGCAATAAATTCAAAGATTGTTGCTAACAGCAACAGTTTTTGATGGAAATGAAAAGAAAATCGATAGCTCCTACCTTTGTCACCCTGCATAAGCATACAAAGTTTCAAAACAACCTGATAAGGCATGCCAAAGGAAGATGTTAATGCACAAATGCACTAAGTAGAAGGTCATTGCTTTGTGGCAATGGTTTTTTGGGGTGTTTTTTATGGAAATTCATAAATATACCCTACATAGAATGAAAAAGGGATAAGTTGATACACACAAATGCATAAGTTCAAAGGCTGGTACAACGACAATAACTTTTTATGGAAATTAAAAAATAGCTCACATCTAGAGGTCAGCCCAAATGCACATACCAAGTTTCAAAGTGATCCGATCATAAATGCGCCCTGAAGGGTGTGTTAAAGTGAAATATTGAGGTCTGACTAAACTAAGTTAAAGGTCAGCAGCAACAATTTTTTACAGAAATGGAAGAAAATCGACAGCTCCCATATAGATGTCACCCCACACAAGCACACCAAGTTTGCAAGCGATCCAATCTTAAATGTGCCCTGCAGGGTGTGTCTAATGGAAATATTGATGCTTAACTGCACTAAGTTTTTACTAAGTTCATCAAAGGTCATTGCCAGTGGCAACATTTTTTGACGGAAATTGAAGAAAATCGATAGCTCCAATCTAGAGGTAACCCCAAACAAGCATACAAAGTTTCAAACCAATCTGATCATAAATGTGCCCTGTAGGGCATGCCAAAGGAATATATTGATGACTGACTAAACTTAGTTCAAAGATCTTTACCATTGGCAACATTTTTTGATGGACTGAATTGGAAGAAAATCAATAGCTCCAATCTAGAGGTCACCCCAAACAAGCATGCCAGGTTTCAAAGCAATTCGAACATAAATGTGCCCTAAAGGGTGTTCCAATGGGAAGTATTGAGGTCTGACTAAACTAAGTTCTAAGAATGTTGGCCGCAGAAACATTTTTCGACGGAAATTGAAGAAAATCGATAGCACCCATCTAGAGGTCTCCCCAAACAAGCATACCAGGTTTCAAAGCAATCCGATCATAAAAATGCCCTGTAGGATGTGCCAAAGGGAAATATTGAGGTCTGACTAAACTAACTTCTAAGAACGTTAGCCGTGGCAACATTTTTTGACAGAAAGGGAAAAAAATCGATAGCTCCCATCTAGAGGTCACCCCAAACAAGCTTATGATTTGGGCTTCCATAGGGAGCCTAAATATTAATCCAGGCACTTGATTTGAGGTAATTTGAATCTGAGACCCCTGGGGATGCTGTATACCAAATATCAAAAGAATATCAAAATATCAAAAGAAAATGACTGGTGGATCGATTTTTCAAGATTATTACACATACTGCAAGTTAAAATTTGATTTCCTGCAGGGAGCCCAAATAGGAACCCAAGTACTTGATTTGAACAAGCTTGAATGTGTACCCCCCCCCCCCCCCCCTCCTCCTGGATGCTGAACATCAAATATCAAAAGATTCTGATTTGAACAAACTTGAATCTGGTACCAACCAAGGATGCTGCATACCAAATATCAGAAGATTCCGGCTGGGGGATCTAAGAAGATTTTAAAAGAATATTCCAAATGTGGACCCAGAGAGTTGATTTGAACACATTTGAATCAGGCCTTCATAAGGATGCTGTGTACCAAATATCAGAAGACTCTGACTTGTGGATCCGAAGATTTTTTAAGGAAATTTTCTCATATTGTACAAACTTAAAATGTGGAGTGACACAAGACGCCCAAATACAGACCCAGGGATTCAATTTTCAAACTTGAATCTGGTCCTCCTAAAGAAGATGTATACCAAATAACAGAAGATTCCAAGAGGAGGTTCAGAAGGAGAGGATTCTTAAAGAATATTCCTCATATGGCACTAAGTTAAAATTTTAGCTCACATAAGAAGCTCCAAATATGAACGAAGGGATTTGATTTGAACAAATTTGAATCTGACCCCATAAGAATGCTACACACCAAATACCAGATGATTTAGACATGTGAATCAGAAGAAGATTTTTAAAGAATATTCCTCATATTGCATTGCATTAAAATTTGGGCTCCAATATTAATCCAGGGTTATGATTTGAACAAATTTGCTTGAATCTGGCCATAATATGGATGTTGTATGCTAAATATCAGAAGTTTCTGATTGGTGCTTCTGGAGAATATTTTTTTCTTCTTTTTAATTGGGGGTGGGGGGGCAGATTGGGGGAGGGGGTGTTAAATCTCAAACGGTTAAGGGGTTTTCTTGATCGTCGATTAAACGAGTGGATTAACCATGGTTAACCGATTAATCACTTCTTCAAATAATATCTGAATAATTGTCATACCGCCGATGATTCACAGCATGAACCCATTACCCAACGTAACAAACAAAACCGACTAGGCTTATTATACAAGAAGAGCACCGCCTAGCTGGGCAACATACGCCATGGTGATCACCATGTGTGCAAAGTTTGAACAATATAGCATGTAAAATGTTGAAAGAGTAGGCGACACAATACTGTAATGTTTTACGTACTAAAAGGGGGCATAACTCTGGAAATACAAAACAGAGTTACCTGCTCTTGTCACAAGCACAGTGGCAATTGGTGATAAACATGTGTGCAAAGTTTGAACAATATAGCATGTAAAACGTTAAAGGCGAAGGTGACACAATACTGTTATGTTTTAAGTACTGAAAGCGGCATAACTCTGGAAATACAAAATGGAGTTACCTGCTCTTGTCACATGCACAACGGCAACCAGTGATCACCATGTGTGCAAAGTTTGAACAATATTACATGTAAAATGATGAAGGAGTAGGCAACACAATACTGCAACGTTTTAAGAACTAAAAGGGGGCAAAACTCTGGAAATACAAAACAGAGTTACCAGCTCTTGTCACATGTACAACAGCAATTACTGATCAACATATGTGCAAAGTTTGAACAATGCAGCTTGTAAAATGTTGAAGGAGTAGGCGACACAATAGTGTAATGTTTAAGTACAAAAAGGGGCATAACTCTGGAAATACAAAACAGTTACCTGCTCTTGTCACGTGCACAACAGCAATTGTGATCAACAGGTGTGAAAACTTTGAACAATATAGCATGTAAAATGTTGAAGGAGAAGGCAACTCAATACTGTATTGTTTTAAGTACTAAAAGGGGCATAACTCTGGAAATACAAAATTGAGTTATCTGCCCGTGCCACATGCACAACAGCATTTGGTGATCACCATGTGTGCAAAGTTTGAACAATATAGCATGTAAACTCTTGAAGGAGTGGGCAACACAAAACCTGTTATGTTTTAAGTACTAAAAGGGGGCATAACTCTGGAAATAAAAAAGACAGTTACTTGCTCTTGTCACAGGCACAACGGCAATTGGTGGTCAACCTGTGTGCAAAGTTTGAACAATATAGCATGTAAAATGTTGAAGGAGAAGGCGAAACAATACTGTAATGTTTAAGTACAAAAAGGGGCATAACTCTGGAAATACAAAATGGACGTACCTGTTCTTGTCACATGCACAACAGCAATTGGTGATCAACATGTGTGCAAAGTTTGAACAATGTAAACTTTTGGAGGAGTAGGCGACACAAAAATTGTTTAGGACAGACGGACGGACGGATCGAAGGACGGACCGACAAACAGACAATGCCATAACATAATACTCCCATTTTTTCAAAACGGGCGTATAAAAATCATAAATTTAAAGTAATTTGAATCTTTTTATACTTACCAATGGCCCAGACTAGCTGCTGCTAACTCCAAGATATCAAGGGCCAAAGACAAATTTTAAACCCCCCCAACCCTCAAATTTGCTTGCAAAACCGAAAATTAAAAGTCCTATCTGGCCCTCCATTTACTCTCTGCACATGCGCAGACCTACAGAACTGGCACCAACATCATTCTTTGTAGAAGAGAGTACTACATAATAATTTAGCGGGGAGAAATGAGTGCCCACTCATGGGAGGGCCATCTCAGTCTGGGCCATTGTTAAGTATAAAAATATACAAATTACTTTAAAATTTATAATATTTTTACACTATTACCCAATGGCCCAGGCTAGCTGAATCGTAAAAAGGCGGAGGGTCTTGGACTTCAGAATTAGTAGATTAACATAATTCCAATCCTGTAATCCAAGGTGAAAGGAAATTAAAATTATTAGGAATTACATTATGTCTCTCTATACAGTAATAGAGAAGACATATAAAAAAGGAGCCCAGTTCAACTAATTCCATATTCTTAGCATGAAGACTATGCTAATTTGGATGTAACGAGTTCCCAATTTTTAAGGCTAGCCCAGACTTGCCCCAAAAATTAGGATGGCATATTTGAGAATGAGAGAATATCCCCCACAAACATACGCCATATACAACAAAACTCCAGCTGTATGCAGGATATAATTACAGACAAAACAGCTTCACTTATAGTTACATACTTATCAAACCAGAGAAGAGGTAAAAAATCAACCCCCTCCACCCTCCCCCCACCTTTCTTTTGAAGGAATGTTTAAAAAGAAAGAGGGAAGCACTCTGGAATTAGTAAAAGTGGTACAGAAAAACAATACAAATATTCGTCGAACAGGCACTCAGGTATTATTATTAATAAATGGTGTTTAACGTCACTTCAGAAACTAAGGCTATAGCGGTGATCCCGGTAATTAATATCACCCGTTTGTAAGGTATACCGGAGTCGGCATACACAGATAGGTTAAAAACCGGCGATATAACATACACATGTCCAATAGAACCACAATTAACAATCTCTGGAGAGTAAACACACTTCCGAGGTTACCCACAGGCGACCCCCATTCAGACGTACAATAAATTCCAGTAACAACACTCCCCCACGTGTACTATCGGATATCTATGAATCTATAAACGTGCGAATAAACAAGAGTGAATGATAAGGTGTATTCGATTGGGTACCAACATTAATAGAAACCTCAATCTAGAAATGGACCAGGTATGATTAACAGTCTCGACGCGGACAGCCCCCGAAATAATTCATAATTTTTAAGGTCCATAACATACAATAATGCGTCTGCCTAATAATTCATTTATTATGCGCATGAGCATTGAAATCTCACATGTAATCATCCAGTTAACTGGCTAAGCAGCCTCGAGGTGGGGGTGTATTCGAAGTCATATCGAACCCTCCTCACAGGCATTACTCCAATCGATCTTGTGTTAGACCTCAAATAATATAGGAACCGCAATGGTTCCCTCAAGTCTAACCGACTCCATTATGCCACTTTGGGCAAAGAAGGATGTGAAGAAAGAAAAACATCCCCTGATAAAGAAGGGCCTCTTGTGGAGGAAGCTTCTGGGGAACGTCCTATAACAGACACCTGAGAAGATTTCTGTGACGACAGAGGTGCTACTAGTAGGATTTCACAACAAGACTGTTTGATCTTAAACACAAGAGGGGTGCACCGCCAAGGGGTGCTATGTCGAGTTTTTTCACTACCCTCGCCCTCAAATCTGTGACCTTCATTTGCATTCTAATGCCATAAAGTTATACACAAAATATGTGAAAAGAAAAAAAAGGACAACGTTTACTCAAGTTATCAAGCTAACGAACGTTAAAAAATGATGAAGTAGGGGTCAAAACTCCATCAAATATCATCAGACCGAGCCGGTTTGCGAACTTGATCTGCAATTTATTGCTATAAAGCTATATACAAAATAGGGAAAACATCAGAATGTGTTCGTCCAAGTTATCGTGCTAACAAATATTAAATGTGTGAAAAAAGACCAATCAAGGGGCATAACTCCAACAAATATCATCAGACCAGGCTGGTTTTCGAACTTGACCTGAAATTTATTGCTAGAAAGCTATATATAAAATTTGAAAGAAATTGGTTTACATTTCTTCAAGTTATCACGCTAACGAACGTTAAATGTGTGAAAAATGACGAATCATGGGCCATAACTCTGTCAAAAATCATCAGACTGAGTAGATTTTCAAACTTCCATCATCCAATAATAGCCTTGGATCCACCACTTCTTGCATTGATTTGTGCCTGGCATCCTCAAACAAGAGCACCGCGTAGCAGGACAATATACACCCATTTTGTATTTTTGAAGGGTTGGGGTAAGGATGGGGGTGAGGGTGAAAATTGTTTGGACCAACCCCATATTCGAACTTGACCTGTATTTTGTTGTGATTAAACAACATACCAAGTTTGGAACCAATCGGAAAACAAATAATAAAAGTTATCGTCCGGAAACCAAATATTTGATGCATTCTATGTCCAACAAGGTCCATAATTCAGGGGAACTTCGAAGTTCGAACTGACCCCATATTCGAACTTGACCTGTCTTTTGTTTTGATTAAACCACATACCAAGTTTAGGAGTCAATCGAAAAAAAAATACTAAAGTTATCATCTGGAAACGAAATGTTGACGAACGGACAGACCAGCGGATGGACAAATGGATGAACAAATGGACAGACAGACAGACTGGTTCCATAATTCGACGGTTTTTCAACAGGCGTATAATAAAAAATCAATTAGGCCATACTAAAGTTATAATCTGGAAAACACAAAATGCACAAATTCAAGAGGAATAACTCTGGAAAGGTACATGTGATTTTGGCCGAAAGTGAAGTTAGTGAACTTGAGCTGTGCTTTGTGGTCATAAACAAAATCTGAGAATTTGAAACAAATTAGTCATGGCAAACTAAAGTTATCAACTGGAAACCACATAATTCACAAATTTGCAATCATTCAAGGGGAATAACTATGGAACGGTACATGCGATTATGGCCAAAGGTGAACTTGAGCTGTGCTTTGTGGTCAAAAACAAAATCTGAGAATTTGAAAAAAAATTGGTCTAGGCAAACTAAAGTTATCATCCGGAAACCACAAAATCCACAAATTTGCAATCATTTAAGGGGAATAACTCTGGAAAGGTATATGCGATTGTGGTCAAAAGTGAACTTGAGCTGTATTTTGTGGTCAAAAACAAAAAAACTGAAAATTTGAAATAAATCGGTCAAGGCAAACTAAAGTTATCGTCCGGAAACGAAAAGTTGGGCTAAATTCCCATAAATAAAGGGCCATAACTCTACTGCAAATGGGCTGTTAAAAACAGAAATCGAACCCATCCTGTATTTTGTCATACTAAATCCACATGCCAAATTTAACTCAGCTCAAACCATTACAACTAAAGCTATCGTCCGGAAACGAAATGTGTCCATGGATGGACAGACAGACAGACGGGTGGAGAGACCATTCACATAATACGTCCCGTTTTTTCAAACAGGTGTATAAAATCAACATCTGAAAAATTTGGTGTCAAAGCGTTTGGTTTTAAATGAACGGAAACCAATTTTTTTCAAAAATTTTGTTTTCAAAGTAGTGTTGGGAGGTTAACCGAGAATACAACTCTGTGTCGGTTATTAAAAAACACTGACCGACGTGATCACAAAAAAACGGCATCCCGGTTACATGCGCGGTTAATTTATTTATGGCAGGCGATGACGCAATCTCGCGGCCTCGTGGTATGTTTTGGCGTAAAAATGGCTGAAACAACCAAACAACCTAGTGTGGCAGTACTTCTGAGAACAGGTAAGCAGGGCTTGCCTTGAGTCGGGGCTGATCGGCAACGGCCCCGAGAGGCCCCTTCTCGGGGCTTTTTTTCGGCCCCGACTTTTTTTTCAGTCTTGGCTCCCAAAATCTCAGTGTTGGTAGGTTTGGGCAACAAAATTTTGCGAGATTAATTTTTCCATTCACGTATCATTCACTCAAGTGTGATTACAATAGAAGAAGCAGCAAATAACAGATAAAATAATAATACAAACTATTTTTGTCTGATTCGAATTAACATCCACCTAAATCCGCATGAAAACTGAGAAAATCCCACGATTAAACAAAAAAAACAAACACATTTACGAGACCTCGAAAGCACGCTTGTCAACTAATGGGGGAATTCCCTTCAATCCCACAATACTATGCGTGGGTGCATCCGATCCTAACATCTGAATAAATGCAACACTAGACACAGAAACTGCTGTCAAAATAAATGTACAAAATAAAAAAAAATGTGTACCTGTGTCTATGTGGAGAGGTGGGGGCGCATTCCATTTCTAAAATATCTAAAGCTGTGGGGAATTTTCATGGATTGAAATTATTTAAACGGTAAACTGAAATGTTTTTCAATTTTTTTCTTTGAGACAATCCTTGCATCGAAAATACACACCCCACATGCCACAATATGTATGAAACGTCCTAAAATTTTATCAACAAAAAATCCAAAATGTCTATGTACGAAACGTCCAGAACCCACATGATGGGTCCAAGTCGTTTTATCCCGGGATTTTTTTTTCTAAGCAAAAGCAATCAAGTAAGGTCGCCATTGGAAAGAATGTAACAACATAAAATTACCCCCAAAAGGCCCGACCTCAATATCTGGGGGACTTTTTTTCAGGACCCCAGCAGGCCCCGACCTCAACATCTGGGGGACTTTTTTTTGGCCCCGACCATTTCACTCAAGGCAAGCCCTGAGGTAAGAAAATAACATAATTCAACAAACTTCAGAAGCCAGTAATCCTACTCATTGTGTTTCATGCATTCCGTGGCGAATCATTTGATTGACGTACAAAGTGGTAATTGCATTTCATGTATTTTATCTACCATTTACTCCCAAAAATGCAATCGCAGACAGAAATATTAATAGAGATAAAAATGCTGCGATAAAAGATCTTGTAACGCTATTGCAATAGCGATAAATGTCACGTGACATCGCAAGCGAAGAATGCACGTGCGCCTGACGGACTACTTCAGTGGTACGGACAATGTCAAGTCATTTCCATCAAAAACTTGTGATGCTGTAATGAACAATGCATCAAATTTGCCTCAACAAACATTCCACGATGCTGGGAATTGCATAATCCACCATGCAAAACACCAAAACAAACCAGAGGCTCAATTGAGCCTAAAACGCTCACCTGGCTCAGGTTGTCCAAAGAGATGAGTGTATCTGGGAAGGGACTTTTGAGGTGGAGACCATGAAAAGTGGAGAAAACTAAAAGATTTGGGCTTGTATTTTTGATATTTATTTCAACAAGACTAGTAATGGGGATAACATACATGATCTGACGCACTGACGGCAAATTAGTGCTACAAACTGATAGATACCTCAGTAAATTATGTTTTTCAGAACAAATAACCGAAACAGAAGTCAACTCTTTTTGTAAAAAACCGAGTAGATACCGACACCGAGCAAAAATTTACTAACCTCCCAACACTATTTCAAAGGGCCATAACTCTGCAGCGGATGGACTGAGAAACACCAATATCGAACTTGACCTGTATTTTATTGCTACAAACAACATCTGAAAGTTTGATGTCGATCCGTCAAGGCGTTTGACTTTAAATGAATGGAAACCAAATTGTTTACGGACAGACAGACAGACAGACTGATAACATAATACGACCATTTTTTAAACGGGTGTATAAGAAGGAGATTTAAAAGCACAGATGTCATTTCATTGTTGAAGACTTTAGGGCCAAACAAAGAATGATGTTGGTGTCAATTCCGGTCACTTCCTGACATTATATAATGAAGGGAAACCAATTTTTTTCGAAAGATTGTGTTTTCAAAGAGCCATAACTCTGCCGTGGATGAACTGAGAAACACCAATATCGAACTTGACCTGTATTTCATTGCTAAAAATAACATCTGAAAGTTTGATGTCAATCCATCAAGGCGTTCAGCTTTAAATGAACGGAAACCAATTTTTTTAGAAAAATTGTGTTTTCAAAGGGCCATATCTCTGCAGCAGATGGACTGAGAAACACCAATATCGAACTTGACCTGTATTTTAATGCTAAAAACAACTTCTGAAAGTTTGATGTCGATCCGTCAAGGCGTTTGACTTTAAATGAATGGAAACCAAATTGTTTACGGACAGACAGACAGACTGATAACATAATACAACCGTTTTTTAAACAGGCGTATAAGAAGGAGATTTAAAAGCACAGATGTCATTTCATTGTTGAAGACTTTTGGGCCAAACAAAGAATGATGTTGGTGCCAATTCCGGTCACTTCCTGACGTCTGTGCATGCATGTATGGATGGCCAGTTAGGACTTTTTAATTTTGGGGGATTGGGGGATTCAAAATTGGTGTTTGGCCCTTGATAACTCTTGAGTTAGAACACCAGCTAGTCTGGGCCACTGGGTTATAGTGTAAAAATATCTCCATTCAAATTTATTAGGATTTCAATTTTTGTCTCGAAAACATAGCTTATGACCCCTCATTGGAACGAGCTTGTTCCAATGATTTGTCATAAGCTATGTTTTTGAGACAAAAATTAAATTTTTTTAGTAATTCATGAATTTGTTTTGCAAGTAACGTCTGCTACCCGCAATGGGTAAAGGGTTAAGAATGCCCATTTCTAGGAGCTGTACTAAGAGTAATACTGCCCCTCCACAATGAGAAATGATTATTTGAACAAATTAAAATTGACATATGATGAGGAATATGTACATCAAAATTGGTTCAATTCAGTTCATTAGTTTAGAAGTCCATAATGAAGAGTTCAATATGGATTGAATGGGTGACAGACAGAAAGTGATCACAAAAGCTCCCCCTGGAGTTTTGCATAGGTAAGCAGACATCTAAATTCTTCCCAACTAATGACGGTAAAGGCTGTGCCCAAATAAGATAACTGCGCCCAAATGTTGCGGAGTTTGAAACTTTTTCTGTTTTGCAGAGTTTCAGCAATATATAATTTGACCAGGTTTCCATGATGCTTGCAATATAGCTTAGAGCTTACCATAGAATCAAACAATGCACAGATAAATAATGTTTTTAAAAGCCCACAGAGTTCACCATAGAAAAGCAATCGGCACTGACAGTGTTGTATCGCTTGCTTTTCTGTGGCGAATTCTGTATGATTATGCACTTAAAGCTGGAGATCTATTACATTCATGTTTGTGGCATTTCTCAGTAAACGCCATGCATAAATTACATTCAAATAGACCTTTGGCTCGACACTGGGAAACTACGAAGCCTTCTCGAGTTAGTTGAGTAAACTTACATCAAAGGGTGGTGGAAGGGAACCAGTGATAATGGTGAAGACATATAAGGGCTTGTAAACTAGCATTTCAAGACGGGGGACCTAAAATCTAAAACAGTTGTCAAGAAGAAGAAAATTCTGTTGCGTTTTTTTCCAACCATGCAGGCCACATCCATATTTGCCGTTGTGCCCAAATTAGACTGATCTAAAGGTCTCTATGTAAGCTAAAAAAAATCCATCATACATGACTGATGATTTTTCCTCAAGGTTTTTTCATGGCAGGGAATCCAGTAAGTAGAACACCAAGTCAAGATAATTTGAATTTTTGTTATCAAACAACTGTGTTCGATCAAACCACCGTTAACCCAAAGCACCAACTGTAACTCAATGCATATGATTACAATGAAATAGGGTAGAAAAAAAGTTTTGCTTCTCAGGCACTGAAATTGAACCCCAATATTGAACATTTTTATTGGCTTGTAGGGTCTTCCAAAATTAGTATGAAATCGTGAGACTTACCTTTTTTGATTGATGAATTTAATTTTATGTATTTACAACAGAGGATGATTAAAATACCCTATCTGTTTATTATACCCCCCCCTCCCAACTCATTGATTTGAAAAAGTAACTACTTGCAAAACAAATATATTTATTTATTTGGCCTGAGGTTCTCAAAATTAAATAACTACAATAGCAGGAACCTTTTTAGACAGAAGCTTAAAAAATTAAATTTTATAAAAACTGAATGCTGAAAAGTAGATAAAATCAATTAAACTTACAAGAAGATTTTCTACGTGATTTGGGCACATCCATCGTCCTGTAGGTAGTGTTGTTAGCGGAGGATTTAAACAATCCATGTGAAATAACAAAGGACAGTACTCACACTGTATTAAGGGTGACACTCGACAGCTCCTGAAAATACAAACAAATCATATAAACTCAAATCTTTATGTTATTTATGTAGGGTGCTGAATTATTTTTTACAGGCGAATTGAATTAACAGGAGCATTTTTTTCAAGGATGCCATACAAGCCTGAGTATAAGCAACCTGTCATTTGCAAAATGGGGTCCCATTTATCCTCTCGGTACATCTTTCTGTTTTGGCTTCAGACCTTTATTCAGACTGAGGTTCACAGAGGGTAAGTTTTGTGATGCTACCCTGCTGTGCAGGGTAGCATCACCAAATTCACCACAGCAGGGTAGCATCACCAAATTCACCCTCTGGGAACCTCATTTTGCAGAGGACAGACTGCTTATTTTCAGGCATGAAGCCACACTACAAGCAAAGGGAGCCCTATTTTAGCCAAATTTATTTACACACACGATATGAACTCAAATCTTTATATTATTTAATTGGTTGGGTGCTAAATTATTTTAATACCCCCCCCCGCCTACCTGGTGTAGGTATATAGTATTCCCCATGTTCATCAGTCAGTCAGTCAGTCTGTCCTGAAGTTTTATCATACACTACACTCACACCTTTGAAGACAGCTACCTGAAATTTTGCACGATGCAAAACTACATTCAGCACATTACCATGGTAGAAGGTCAGACAACGATATGTTTTTGTCACAGTTATTCCCCTTTATCAACTTTGAATATGACAGGAATTAGTATTTGCTGTGACCAGGTCAACAATAATGAATATGACAGGAATCAGTACTTGTTGTGACCAAGTCAACAATAATGAATAAGAGAAAAAGGAGTTTTGTTGTGACCACGTCAACCATAGTAAATCAATTATAAGGTGACTGCAATGGTCTAAAGAATAAGACATAAGTATTACATGTGATGCATTCCATGTTAGTAAACATTCACACAAAAATTTATTCAAATCAGAGCTTTCATATGGAAGTTCTGAGCAAAAAACTGATTGCACAAAATTTTGTACAAAATGGCTGCTGGTGGCCATCTTGAATTTTAGACCGGTCCCCAAAACACTCGTTCTCGTCCCACAGTGATAACAAAGATACCCAAGAAGTTTCGTAAAGATCGGTTCATAAATACAGCCTCTAGCCTGAGCCATATTGGCATTTCCAGTTACAGTGCTGAAAGTAACACTAAATAAATCAAAGTTAGTCCAATTTGCATAATTTATGCACGAGAAAAAAACCTGTATTATATGTGATGTATCCCATAGTACTAAACATTCATACAAAAAATTATTCAAATCAGAGCTTTCATATGGAAGTTCTGCGCAAAAATCTGATTGCACCTAATTTTGTACAAAATGGCTGCCAGCAGCCATCTTGAATTTCAGACCGCACCCAAAAAACACTCGTTCTCGTCCCACGGTGATAACAAAGGTACCCAAGAAGTTTCATAAAGATCAGTTCATAAATACGACCTCTAGCCCGAGCCGTGTTGACGGACAGATGGATAACAGGCCATGACAATACCTCAAATTGGCTTCGCCAAAGTTGAGCTAAAAATGTTTTTAAACAAATTATTGCCCTTTATCGACTTGGAAAATTTCCAATGTTTTTTAATTAATGGTACCTTATTGAGGGTACCTTCATGGTGTAATTAATGCCTTCCAGTTTGTAATGTAGAGATTTGAAACCTCATGATTTGGTTACACACACATGAAGATGTGCACCATCTATAAAGTTTGCAGAAAATATTTTTTCACAAAATAATTGCCTGTTATCGACTTGGAAAATTTCCTGTGTTTTTTTCATTGAGAGTCCTTTCATGGTGAAATCAACTCCTCCCTGTTTCTTGTGTAGAGGGTTTCGGATATATGGTTACACATGCCTTGAAGATCTGCAACATCTATAAAGTTTGCAGAAAAAATATTTTTTAACAAAATTATTGCTCTTTATTACCTTAAAAAAGGTTCCAGCATTTTTTTAATTGTGGATACCTTCAATTTTTCACAAAATTATTGCCCTTTATCGACTTAAAATATTTCCAGTGTTTTTTAATTGAGGGTACCTTCATGGTGTAATCAACTCCTTCTATAGTTTGTAACCTAGAGATTTCAAAGTTTAGGATGTGGTTACACACACAAGATGTGCAACACCTATAAAGTTTGCAGGAAAAGATGTTTTCACAAAATTATTACCATTTATCAACTTAGAAAATTTCCAGTGTTTTTTAACTGAAGAGTACCTTCATGGTGTAATCAACTCCTCCCGCAGTTTTTATGTAGAGAGTTGAAACTTTAGGATATGGTTACACAAGCCTTGTAGTTGTGCAACATGTATAAAGTCTGCAGAAAAATATTTTTTCAGTTATCAAATCAAGTTGCTCTTACATTTGGTAATGAGGTGGGGAACCTTTTTATGTCACCCTTTGGTGACACTTAATAGTTTTTATCGGGCAAGCAAATTTCAGAAATTCCCGGAACCTGAAAACAGTTTTTCAGCAATAAAAAAGTGATATTGTTATTGTTTTCAATGATACAGTTCCAGGTGTTTGGCTTCACATGGTTTTGTTGTCAAACACGCTGAAATTGAGTGCATTCGATTTTAGTAATTAAGAATCAGAAACTGTTGGTAACAAGCATGCTTAACAATCTGGATGGACTGAGATTGTCAAAATGAGTGCAACAGTTTTTGTTACTGTTATGAATCCGATCACTGTTTCATCGATGTTAAATAATAGAATTTTAGTCTTGGCAATAAACTTTTAAGTGTGTTTTAAGTGCCCCTTGATGAAAAGCGAAATGCTAAAAAAATTTGTGGGAACCTGTTTTCCGTTTCCATGATTTTGCCCTGACGGAACCTGCATGGAAACAGAATAAGCATTTCCGAGAAATCTGCAGGTCTGTTTTATGATGATGCTCCCAATGGTCTGTAATCTGTCACAGGTCCGTCGTTTGTCATCCTTCATCTGCCACCCAGTAATAAATGTTTCATTTCTGTAATGCTATCCATGGTATTGAAGACATGCTCATAAGCCACCCTCTGCATTGCTCTAGTTTACATGTGATTTGTAACAGGAGCATTTTTTTCAGGGATGCCATACTATTATTATTTATTAAGGTTTAATAACACTTTAACAACTAAGGTCATATTGTGTCGGTAAGTTTTATGGGTGGAGGAAGCCAGAGTGCCCGGAGAGAACCACTGAGCAACGACGAGCAGCTGCCAGCTCCCCAACATCGTAACTCTGCACTGCAACACAGGCAGGGTTAGATTGGTACAAGACATATGCACCATCAACATGCAGTATGCCTTAGTGCACGGCGTCATTATGCCCCCATGTGGACAATTGGGGTTAAGTGCCTTGCCCAAGGACACAACGCAGAGTTCGGGATGCCATACTACAGGCAAAAGGAGCCCTATTTTAGCCAAATTTATTTGAGCATGTCTGCATTCTCCAATAAATTGTCACAAAACAATTTTGAACAAATTTTGCCAGGACAGAAACTTGGAGCAAGAAAATGAAATCTGTCGGTAGAATGTAGTGAACTTCAAAGAATATGCATTTTTCAGTGGATGCCCCAAAAGGCCTTCATCCATTTAGGTAACGAACTTGTCATCAAAGATAGCTTGGTTTGCTTTTATTCTTTATGATTGTCATTTAACCCTTTACCCAACGTAATGGCCAAAACCGGCCAGCGCTATTCTAAAAACAAGAGGCCCCAAGGGGCCTTAATCGCTCACTGTCCAAAGTGGTTCAAAGAAGTATTTGGGGACACATTCAGTTAGACATGGTTGATCAACACTATAAAGGAACGAAGTCATGAGAGGCAAATTTTATGGAAAAACACTAAGAAATGGATTTGGACAAACCTGAATGTAACATGCCCCCCCACCCCACCCCTGCCCATAGAGCCCAAATATTAAGCCAAGGACTCAAATTGAACAAACTTGAATCAAATAGGAAAGAATTCTGACTGATGGATATGAAGAAGGTTTTTAAAGAAATCACCTCATATCGCACTAAGTTAAACTTTGGGCTCAAATAAGGAGCCAAAATATTAACCCAGGGTCCTGATTTGAACAAACTTGAATCTGAATCACCTAGAGATGTTGTATACCAAATATGAAAGCATTCTGACTGGTGGATCTGAAGAAGATTTTTAAAGAAAGTTTCTCATATTGCACTAATTTAAAATTCAGGCTCCCATAGGGAACCCAAATATTAATCGAGAAACTCAATCTGAACAAACCTGCCCCCCCCCCTCCCCCCCCCCCACCCCCCCCCCCCCCCCCCCCCAGAGATGATGTATATGAACATGAAAGGATTCTGACTGGTGGATCTGAAGAAGAAGACTTTTAAAGAATATTCCACGCATTGCACAAAGTTAAAATTTGGGTTCCCATTGGGAGCCCAAATATTGACCCAGTGACTCGATTTGAACAAACTTGAATCTGACCCCTCTAGAGATGTTGTATAACACATATGAAAAGATTCTGACTGGTGGATCTGAAAAGAAATTTTTTTTTTAATTTTTGAAAAAATTTATGGGTGCTATCAGAGTTATGCCCATTCTGGTGCCCCCTGTAGGCGTGGAAAGTTTATTTGTACAAACTTGAATTGACATATGATAAGGAACACGCACACAAAATTTGGTTCAATTTGGTCGAGTAGTTTGTGAGAAGTCGATAATGTAAAATTCACAACAGATAACGACAATGACAAGTGATAAGTTAAGCTTCCTTCGGTGAGCTAAAAAATCGGCAATTAATTTTCAGTATTTTTTTCCATAGCACATAGGTTATGAGCTCGTTCCAATGAGGGGTTATAACCTATGTTTTGAGACAAAAAATGAAAAAAATTGTTATTAAAAAAATTTTTTGCAAGTGTCGTCTGCTTTTCATGTTAGGTAAAGGGTTAAAGAACAAAGTAATTCAATCAACAAAAATAGGTTAACTCATAAAGGCTTGGATATGTTTATACATTCCTGCTACACTTTGAGAACATACATCTTGTGGTTAAGCAGTTGTTTATAGGCAAGACTTGGCTGCCTATATAGGCAGCCAGGACTTGCATAAAACATCTGCAATGGTACTTAGAATGCAACTTGTAAGTTAACCCAGAGACTGTATGTTGGAACACTTGTTCTGTTGCAAAACATGGATTAATACTTGCCTAGTAACAACTGCCAAGGTACTGGGAATGTAACATGCAAGTTTACTCAAAGGCTGCATGTTGGGGCACCCATTCTGTTCAGGGTTCTTACAGTCAAGGATTTTTTAAGGACATATCAGCATTTTCCAAGGATGTTTTTTTTTAAAATGTACATTTGGAATATGACCATTTTTAGAAGCCTCACCTACTTTAACCCTTTACCTTACCTGAAAAGCAGACGACACAATCAAAAAAATTCTTGAATAACTAATTTTTTGTCTCAAAAACATAGGTTATGACAAAAAAATAACTGAAAGTAATTGGCCATTTTTGAGAATAGCGGTGGCTGGTTTTGGCCGTTACACTGGGTAAAGGGTTAAAAATGTCTTCTACCTCATCCTTCTAAATTCCTGGAAAACGGTGCTTCTAAAATGCCCTGCAACAAAATTATGGTACTTACATAATGACACCCAGTTAAATAATGCACTTGAGGGTTTAGCAAATTAATATGATTAAGCAAAGTTATGTACAGGTTATGCCATTTTTTATTTCTGAACCCCTGATATGGATAAAGGCATTAGTCTGATATTGGCTATAACTGGCATATTGCAAAACATGTACCACCAAGCACTAGAGTAAAAGTGAAAAAGATACTGAATTGAAAAAAAAATTTTTTTTTACCTGTTGCAAACAAAGCATAATTTAGCTGGCAGCTGTACCAAGCCATTGTTATCAAGTTCATGGGGTAATTTTTTACTGTTGTTTCTATGCTCTTTACCAGTTACTTTCTTTTTACTTGAGCCTGCAATATAACATGCACATCTCAAACAAAAGTTTATCAAGATATAAGACTAAAGCAGAATTCAGTAAACTGAATATCTACAGCAAAGAGTAGATTTTCTATAAAACACATGTGAAGTGGATATGAGTTGTTTTGAAATTGTCTGCTGATGTGATTTAAGTCACGCCAAATCAAAAAATTCCAATGGTCAAGATGTTCTCAAAATCTTACTAAGTGCCTTCTCTTGAACTTTTCTTCTACCATCTGGTCTCCTTTAGAAGAGACCAGATGACAGAAGAATAAGGGCGATTTTGCTTCTGAGTCTACTTTTGAATCCAGTCTGGAATATTCATTTTTATTTATTATTTATTGGTGCTTAACACCACAACAGCAGCTAAGGCTATATCATGGTGAAGTCTTCTTTTTTGATTGACTTGGCCAGACAAGTTGCCAATGAATACAATACCTGAGTGGAGACTGGCAATCTGTTTGGTTGTAGGAAGGCACAATGTTCACATAGGATTCTTGTAGGCAGGGACTGATAACATTAAAGATTATTCAAGGCTGTTTCTGGACAGTTTGTAGCATTTCTCAATGCTCTACAATAGCCAAATTCAAGGCTTTTCAAGGTCCTGCATTCAATAATGGTTATTACCCCCTCCTCCCACTTCCCCTTTCGAGGGGGGAAATGACTAAGTGGTCCTAGTAAATACAGTAGAATCCTCTTAATTGAATATCCATTTTGCAAGAGAAAATTATTCAACTGACAGGAGTATACAATTAACAGGGATTTGGTCAATTTCCTGTGTTCTGGAGTTAAACTGAGCATTTATTCTATTATATCTTGTTTGACAGAGCTCACAGAGCTCTGTCAAACAAGATATAATAGAATAAATACCTGTATTGGATGTAGTGAGGTCAAAAAGGTTGATAAATAAGGGGAATTTGGTGCGTGTCACAGTAATTTTTTCGACATATTACAAAAATTTATATACAATTAACAGGAGTTTACTCTTCAACCCATATGCAATTAACAGATCAAATTTGTACTGAAGGTCTGGTAAATGGTTTTGTGTTTGAAAATTATATTCAATTAACAGGGATATACAATTAAGGGATATCCAATTAAGTGGGCTCCACTGTACTACATCTTCATAAATTCTGGCACACAAAACTATACCGTTATGATTATTTGCCTTGTCAGCATTCTTATTTCATGAACATTCAAGGATTTTCAAGGCCTCCTTGCCTATTTTCCAGGTTTTCAAGGCCTTCAATGGTCCTCACTCAAATTCAAGTCTGTTTCTTGAATGAAAGGTTACAACTTGAGATTTGATTTGACTTGAAATCCTCTGCAGGATTTGATTCAACCCAAACTTCCGCGATTCAGTTGTGGCATTTACAGTACTTGGAGAGTGGACTGTAACTAAATCACCCATGGAGTGGAGTTATAACACAAACTATAACTTTCAAAGTTTATATATATGGAGAAAAAACACAAGCAATATTTCAGCCAATGGACCTCTGGGTTTAACCTGAAGGTCCACTGGCTGAAACTTTGCTTGTACTTGTTATGCTTTGCAACAAGTTTGCAATTTTGCTTGGGTGGAATCTCCACTCTGAAGGTGATTTAGTGATGATACACTCTCCACGTACTGAAAGCCATCACCGCAGTCCATCTCATCAGATAATAGCTTAAAATGGCTGTACCCTTTGTGGACACACACACATCATTTTGTTTGAAGATATTTATTTGAGAAGAGCAAGGCCCAAAACACAAATTAATTTATTACATGCCTATGAAATCCCCATCTACAGCAACTAAGCCAAGCGGAAAATTGAAAATCCATTCCACAAACATGTGCCGAATGGAAATTTTGACAGACTGTTTTTGAACAATCACGTCATCAGTCAAAATTAACATAACCACCCCTCCTTGGAATTTCCATTTGACCAACAATCACGGAAGCCCTGCAGTTTAAACGAAGCGATTACATTCTAATAATCTTTCGCAAAGACAATAAACTAAATAAAAACATCTTTGTGTGTAGAATTACTTCTCTAAAGTTTGCAGAGTTCAAAGCAATCATTATTAGCTGTATAATGATAACAAATTTAAAAGAACTTGCTCAAATATGTACTACGATAGTACAAACATATGTACACCAAATATTTGACCTATTTTTAATCTGTCCATGGGAATTAAACCCAAATAGCATGTGTTTTAAACATTAGATGATTGATCAACCCGAAACTGAACCGATTGCAAAATAACTTGATAGTTGTCAAATGAATTGCTGAGTGATCTTCTAATACTTGTTATTATAGATGTGAAGGCATGTAATAAACACAGAATGTGAATGTGAATGGGTTAATCGATATGGCACTTGTGCCATATCAATTAACCCTTTAACATGTGCGTGTTGTTCTGTGTATATCTTGTATCAGTACTTATCTAAGTTTATCAAGACCCATCACTAATTATTTTAGTATTTCATCCTGTGTTACCAGTATGTATTAACCTGGAAGAGGAGTGGTACATGCTATGTCTTTTGGTAGATCAAACTGGACAGGATTCATCCAACGGGCAGCCTTGGCTAGTGTCTGAAGTGGGTTAGGACAATCACGGTCATCAATAATTGGTTCCCTTTTTCTGTCTCGTTTTTTGGAGCCTCGACTTGAGGTACTACTACTGGTGCTTGTTGTTGATGATGCATCATCCTTTGCCTGCAAAAAAAAGAAAAATTAATCAATCATCACATTAAAAAATTAAATTACTGCGACTAATCTGAGCTGATATTTCTCAGGTGAAGTAATTCTTGGTCGGTGTATTATGTTCTCCGCTCAATATGAAGGTAACAGTTCTTATTGTTTCCTCTTCCAAACAAATTCCCAACTAGAGCCTTGATGACACAAATTTCCCAACTGCATGGGCCCCCCAAGAAACTAAGAGCTATACTACACAAAGTTTGCTTAGCACCAAATATTTGACACATCATTGTGAAATTTGCTTCTGACATATATGCGATATTTTTGGTGGATATGTTTGAGGAATGTATTGAAATGGTCCCCAGCATTTACATTAGCTCTCTTGACAGGCAGACTTTTCGTGACAGTCATGGAAAGCATGTACCCCTTGCTTCTCATGATGTTTTCGTGTACTGTCTATATGTACATGACATGTGTAGGGTATTCAATCTTCATTTCAACACAATCCCTTGTGATTCAATGATTGAATATGGCGAATGCAAATGTAAGAAGCAGAAATGTGGCGGGCTGTAGGGATGGTGGAGCAGGGAGCAGGGGGCTACCCATCGCCAGGTGGGTGGGTGAGGCCCTTGGTGTGCACCATACGATGATCACCAGAGCCTCTCATATGGAGCCCGAATATTAACCCAGGGATTCGATTTGAACAAATTTTAATCTGACCACCCTAGATATGTAGAAAACCAAATATGAAAGGATTCTGACTGATGGATCTGAAGAAGAAGATATTTGAAAGAACCCCAGGAGCTAAAAATAGAAATATTTCCAAATGCCCATATTTCCCAAATCACACGAACAGAGAACTGTTATTTGGTATGAAACATAAATAGGACCAGTAAAATGGAATGATAAAAAAAAGGCAAAGTTAACAGAAGACAAATGCCAAGTGATGACAATAGCTCAATAGCTCACCCTGATTTTCAGTCAGGTGTTCCTTTTGGGATGCAGGAAATTTCTTTTTTGCATGAATCAAGACTTATGACCCAATAATACTGCATGCCAAATTTGGTTCAAATTGACCATGAGTTTTGGGGCTGGATCAAAGAACTTGCTCTCCTATTACAATGGCAAATATTGCAACCACCACCCTCTCTCTGACCAGCCCCAAACTTGAAATTTCAATTTCATCTCAAAAGAAAGTTGAATACGAAGTATTAAGTCACTGAATCGATTGGTTCATGAAAAGATGGTTTCATCAAATTCTCCCTCCTGTGAGGACAGCTCATTGATTCTCACAAAATTGAAATTCTACTGCCCAGGCATCACTTGTATTTAATTGAATTACACTGAGATCATTTGAATGAAGATTTAAATACCACCTTCAAAATGGATGAGAGTCGACGTATGATGGACGGACAGATATTGCCGTGTATAGCGACCCCAGAATTTCAGTCAGGTGAAATAAAAATCTATATTAAGGCTAAAGAAAATTAATCTTTTGATTCTCAGGCATTGGCGCATTTGGGTTTTTTTTGGCCAGCATTCGTCATTTTTATTTCGGAGGCAAAATTCAAAATACACAAAACTACCATGTGATTTTAGCGGTATCACATCGCGATTAGTATTGTTATTCTCTTCTCAAAATGCGACACGATTCTCTTATGTATAAAAAATAAATATTTATTTAACTGGTTGAGGGCTAGCTTATTTTTGGTGGTCTGAATTTGTTCACTGAAAATTGTTCTATTACAAATTATTGGAGAGTGCCAATGGACACTCTCCAATAATTTGTAATAGAACAAATTAGTATAAACAAACTATTATTTACGTTTATATGAATATGAAACATGGGCAAGGAAAATGTTACTTTTGCACTGGTACTCTCATTTTTTTTAAAAGGCCTGATTGTGGCTTCTAGCACCCAATCAGTTAAAAAACACATTATTTTTTATCTCCATTTTAGTTGTTCTATATTGATTTTGAGTTGTGTGATCGCTGTTACAAAAAAAAACTATCAGCGAAATCAACATGGAAGCTCTATGGATTTAATTTTAGGCTCTCACAATTAGATTTTAGGCACTGGCGACCATTCTATCAGAAATAAAAATAAAAACCGCCCTCCCTCACTCGTTTTAAAAAAAATACCTGAGAATCAATTTTTTAATTTTGTCTGGCCTAATTCTAAGTTTAGAAAATCTTTACCTGTTGTTCAGCCAGTCTACATTTTTTACAGACCCATTCACCAGTGGGGACATCATCTTCATCAAGTGGAGGATCACTAAAAGAAATTATGAAGTTTCTATTAAAGATGATTCACATTACAACGTGAAACAACAGATGAACCAGCCATAAGAAATGTATCCTATCATTAATCCCATGAGACATTATCTAGTTCCCAATAGAAGTGATCTAAAGAACTATACACGCTACAATTGCCGAACGCTTCCTTTTCGACTGAAAGATAATCATAAATAGCCTAATTATCCACTTCCAGTCAAAATCGGTCAGAACGAGCACTATAAGAGTCTCGAGCCACCGGCTCAGGGGAGTCTCATCAGTAACTCAAACAGATGAAAACCCCCTATCCAAGTGGATGTATAGACAATCCTAAAGAAATATATAGGAGAGATACCTATACCTTCGCTATGAGCCATTATAGGCAAACTGAGTCTAGGACAACCTCTCCTACTCTTTCTGTTGGTGTGGTCGATTAGACCCCAACTTAAAGAGACAAGTATTGATGCTTTCTTGTAGCTTAATCCTACATTTATGAAAGCTTACCATCAAAGACTAGAGTTGGAAAACTGAAGCGACCTGTAACAAGTTTTCCACCTAGTCAAATGATAAGAAGAAGACACAAGGCTTCATCACATCAGAATAACTCCTACTTAACATTTGTTAAGACAGAGATATATATAATAGGTCTGAAAAGAATTTTTTAAAAAGTACAAACGACCACAAAATTCCTTTCCATATGGACATTGCATCACAGTACTTAAAACTGAAGTACATAAGACCATGAGACTAAATTCACTCTGAAAACGAAATTATCTTCTCAATTTTGTCAGAGTGAACAGCTAAATGATGAAGGTACGGCTACAACTCAGATCTTAGCCTACTCATTGAATGCAGAGAACTCTCAACCCATCTTCCCCTGATGTTTTTAAAAGTATGTGAACAAACAAACACAACTGATTAAAAATACAGAGGAAGAAGATAAGAAACTGAATTACTTTTTCCCACAGGAAGTTAAATATGGCGTTGTCTACACAATCGAAGACCTGTGACACCCATGTAGACTTAACCAGAAAGAGATCTTATTACCCTGCTCTTTATCAGGATACGGTCAGCATCAAACTACGCTAGCGGTTTCTCATAATTACTCGCAGCATTGTGACTCAATGGAACAAGTTCAAGTAAACGATAATGTATAGTATCTATATCGTCCAAGAGATGTTCCAGAAAGAAAAGTTATCCTTTTCATAATTTGTCTAAATCAGTTAGAATCACAGTGACCAGCATCTGAACAGGCAGATGACTGGACTGATTAAGCACCATTAATAACATGGTCAAGTTTTGAGACTGACGTTGAGTGCTTCTGCCTTAGCAGGAATACTGCGATTGGCTGTGCAATTGCGACAACAAGTCTGTCACGGAGGCCTGAGGAGCAGCGGTCATGAATAGCCTGTCTGCCGGCTGCTCCTAAGACGGGGTGTCCAAGATAGTTGTTACTGCAGACGACCCGATGAATGAAGCCTCATCTCCTTGGCTACTAGATGGTATGACTTTCTTCACAAAAGATGGACCTTTTTACGATGCAGACTGGAAATCCTGAGTCACTTAGCCAAGGTGCAGTCGGTAGTGCTTGGTAGATGCTAAAGAAGCAAAACTGTAAGCGTCCCTGGCTAAGAATTGAACTAAGCGTACCGGACAATAGGTATGTACTTTAGCTCTGACTGACGCAAGGTCCTGCCAACAACACCCGGCTCCAGATGTTGTTAAAAGAGAGAGAGAGGGGGGTCTCCCTCTTGCTCGCGGTCCGGGGAGACCTGGGCGAGCATACCTCCAAACTTGCCATCTTCTTCCTTCCATCCATACTGGGTGAGCATGATTCGATTAAACAGTGCTCACCACAGCCTTATTCTCTCTCGACCACTACAGACATATCCGGTTTCACACCACGAGTCTACATGATAGCTCTGCCGAATGAGCTAGCTGGAGACAAGGGATGTAAACTTCTTTTGAAGCCTAGACCTTGTCTAATATCATTGAGCACTTTTCCACAAGCTCTGAATACAATGCATATGCGACACATCCGGAGTCACAGCCCTCATATTCAATTTGAACCATTTCACCAGCATCAGGCAACTGAAACCACTCATCAGGTTGATAGACCTGCGCAATATAAAGATCACTTTGTCCATTATGTAGAAGAAACCATAAGACTAGCAGTCCCCAGCTGCCTATTAGACGGGACATCCCGGACAGGAGGCATGGACGAATACTCTGACTAACGCAAGTTCTTACCAACAACATCTGTCCCCAGATGATGCTGTAAAAGAGAGAGGCTATCTCTTGCTCGCGGTCCTGGATGACCTGGATGAGCATACCTCAGAACTTGCTGGTTTCCTCCTTCTGTTGTCGCTGGGTGAGCATGGTTGCATATCATAGTGTTCGCTCAACCCTACATCCTCTCCTAGCCCGGATCGTACACACCCGGCGTCACAGTTCTCAGAGGCCTGAGTAACCACTTCACCAATCGAGCTAGCTGGCTGCGGTCGTGTGTGCTTTTCGAACATAGAGGAAGCTATAAGACTAGCCGACCCCGGCAGTCTATGTGGAAGGAGCATCCCACGAACGCAAGTTCCAACTGACACAAGTTCCTACCAACCACCTCTGACCCCAGATGTTGTTATAAGAGAGAGGGGCCTCTCTCTTGCTCGCGATCACGGAAGACCTGGATGAGCATACCTCAAGACTTGTCTACTTCCTCCTTCCCATGCTTCCTCCTTTCCGGCGTCGCAGAGTGAGAATGTTCGTATCTTTATAGTCTCGCTACACCCTATTCCTCTTCTCGACCGCAATGGACATACCCGGCATCACACCACCCATACATATGTCATGATAGATCTGTCAGTTGAGCTAGCTGTAGACAAGGGACGTAAACTTGCATTTGAAGCCTAGCCCTTGTCTAATATCATTGAGCACTTTTCAGCTAGCTCTTATAGTATAATGCGACGATGGAAGCATACTCTCCGATGGCGTCACAAAACCACACCATGTTCTTGTTCCTCTATAAATAGAAACTAAACAAGAGGCCCCAAGGGGCCTTAATCGCTCACCAGCCAAAGTAGTTCAAAGAAGTGTTTGGGGTCACATTCAGTTAGACATTGTTCATCAACACTACAAAAGAATGAAGCCATGCAAATTTTATGGAAATGGATTTGAACAAACCTGAACCTAACATGCCCCCCTGCCACCCCCCCCCCCCCCCAACCCTGCCCATAGAGAGCCAAAATAATAAGACAGGGACTCAAATTGAACAAACTTGAATCTGATCCCTCTTGAGATGTTACAAATGTTTATACCAAATATGAAAGAATTCTGACTGGTGGATCTGAACAAGGAGGTTTTTAATGAAATGTTCTCACAATTCATTAAGTTAAACTTTGGGCTCAAATAGGGAGCCAAAATATTAACCCTGGGACTCGATTTGAACAAAATTGAATCTGACCCACCTAGAGATGTTGTATACCAAATATGAAAGGATTCTGATTGGTGGATCTGAAGAAGAAGATTTTTAAAAGAAATTTCCTCATATTGCACTAAGTTAAAATTCGGGCTCCCATAGGAAGCCAAATATCAACCTTTAGACCAGATTTGAACAAACTTGAATCAAACCCTTCTAGAAATGTTGTATACCAAATACGAAAACATTCTGACTACAGGGTCTAAAGAAGAGGATTTTTAAAAAAAATTCCATATATTGCATTAAGCTGATATTCAGACTCCCATAGGGAGCCCAAAAATTTACCCAGGTAAGCAAATTGAACAAACCTGAAACTGACCCACCTCAAGATGTTGTATACCAAATATGAATGCAATCTGAATGGTGGATCTGAAGAAGAAGATTTTTAAAAAAATTTCCTCATATTTCACTAATTTAAGATTCAGGCTCTCATAGAGAGCCCAAATGCTAACTCAGAGACCCGATTTGTACAAACTTGAATCTGACTTCCCTATAGATGTTGTATCCCAAATATGAAAGCATTCTGACTGGTGGATCTGAAGAAGAAGATTTTTAAAGAAATTTCCTCAAATTGCACGAAGATAAACTTTGGGCTCCAATAGAGAGCCCAAATACTCACTAGGGACCCAATTTCTACAAGCTTGAATCTGACTTCCCTATAGATGTTGCATACCAAATATGAAAGCATTCTGACTGGTGGATCTGAAGAAGAAGATTTTTAAAGAAATTTCCTCATATTTCACTAAGTTAAAATTCAGACTCTCATAGGGAGCCCAAATATAAACCAAGGGACTCGATTTGAACAAACTTGATTCTGATCCCCCTATAGATGTTGTATACCAAACATGAAAGGATTCTGACTGGTGGAGCTGAAAAAGATTTTCAAAGAAAATTCCTCAAATTGTACGAAGTTAAACTTTGGGCTTCAAAAGAGAGCCCAAATACTAACTCAGGGAACTGATTTGTACAAACTTGAATCTGACCCCCCTATAGATGTTGTATACCAAATATGAAAGGATTCTGACCGGTGGATCTGAAGAAGAAGATTTTTAAAGAAATTTCTTCAAATTGCGCGAAGTTAAACTTCGGGCTCCAATAGAGAGCCCAAATACTCACTCAGGGACCCGATTTGTACAAGCTTGAATCTGACCCCCTATAGATGTTGCATACCAAATATGAAAGCATTCTGACTGGTGGATCTGAAGAAGAAGATTTTTAAATAAATTTCCTCATATTTCACAAAGTTAAAATTCGGGCTCCCACAGGGAGCCCAATTATTAACCCAGGGTCTCGATTTGAACAAACTTGAATCTGACCCCAATAGAGATGTCATATACCAAATATCAAAAGATTCTAAATGATGGTTCTGGAGAAGAAGGATTTTTTTAATTTAAAAAAAAAATGGGTGCTATCAGAGTAATGCCCCTTGCGGTGCTGCCTGTGGACCCGGAAAGTTTATTTGTACTAACTTGAATTGACATATGATAAGGAACATGCACACCAAATTTGGTTCAATTTGGTCCAGTAGTTTGGGAGAAGTCGATAATGTAAAGTTTTCGACGGACGGCAACGATGACCGACGGCAAGTGGTAAGTTGAGCTCCCTTCGGTGAGCTAAAAACTATAGTGACATTTTGACGAGAGGACCAGCAGTGTCCCCTCGCCGCGATACGACCGATAGTGTCCATTTCGCCTAACACAAACCATGATGCCTGTCATCCAGATTATCAAATCTGACACGTGGAGTAGAATTAGTGGTAGTACATCAACTAAACTCATTACAATGACCATGTAAATAGAGGAAAGGCTTCCTCTATTTGCCTATTATTAGATAAATATAATTACCTAAATTCTAATATATGTCACTGTACAGCTACCAATTCCACATAATATAAGATAACATTAAAATATAATCGATGGAATAAATATATCCAAAAGAGGAACGGAAAGGGAACGACGAGCCCCAAAAAGCCACAAAAAGACAAAATTATAAAAATCTCTGTAAAACTACCACACTATCAGAATATTTAATGTTACTTTCAACTGTCGTTCCTAAACAAAAATAGGAAACTACCTAGAGTAATGTAAATGTAAACAAAACAAGAGGCCCCACAGGGCCTGAAGCACTCATCTTGTACAGAACACAATTTAAACAGAGTCCAAGAATGAGTCTACATTAAGCAAGCCATCTCCATAGGCTACACTGTTGTCAATCCTTGAGTCCCTCAGGAGTGACAAAAATAATCTAGGCATCATGCCTTTTCTTCAGTTGATCATAAGTAAAATGTAGAGCTCCCCTATGAAGCCCCTTGATACAACCTATGTGGATTAATCTTAGTACCTCTAGAGGGTACTGAATACAAAATTTTTAATTCTTCAGCAAAATGGCCAATTCCGGCTCCCCTAGAGAGCCCAAATATTAACCCAGGCTCTTGATTTGAACACAGTTAAATCTGACTTCCCTAGAGATGTTGTGTACCGAATATGAAAGCATTCTGACCGTAGGATCTGAAGAAGAGAAATTGTAAAGAAATTTCTTCGAATTGCACTAAGTTCAAATTTGGGCTACCATAGCAAGCCCAAATATTGACCTATGGATCCGATTTGAACAAACTTGAATCTGACCCCCCTAGAGATGTTGTATACCAAATGTGAAAGCATTCTGACAAGTGAATCTGAAGAAGAAGATTTTTCAAGAAATTCCCTCATATTGTACTAAGTTAATTTTCATGTTCCCATATGGAGCCCAAATATTAACCTAGGCACTCGAATTGAACAACCTGGAATCTGACCTCCCCTAGAGATGTGGTATACCAAATATAAAAGCATTCCGACTGGTGGATCTGAAGAAGAAGATTTTTAAAGAAATTTTCTCATATTGCACTAAGTAAAAATTTGGGCTACCATAGTGAGCCCAAATATATACCTAGGGATCTGATTTGAACAAACTTGAATCTGACCCCCATAGAGATGTTGCATACCAAATATCAAAGCATTCTGACTGATGGATCTGAAGAAGATTTTTTTTAAATTACCCTCCATATTGAACAATGATAAAATTTGGGCTTCCATAGGAAGCCCAAATATTAACCTAGGGACTTGGTTTGAACAATCTAGAATCAGACCCTCATAACAATCATGTATAGCAAATATTAAAAGATTCTGACTGGTGGTTCTGAAGAAGAAGATTTTTAAAGAATATTTCCCATATTACCCTATGTTAAAACTTTGGGCTCCTGCAGAGAGCCCAAATATGAACCAATGAGCTTTATTTCAACAAACTTTTATCTGACCCCCCTATGAATGCTGTATACCAAATATCAAAAGATTCTGATGATAGGTTTTGGAGAAAAGATTTTTAAAAATTTTTGCAAATATGCTGACTCAGCATTTTTTCGATGCCAATTACAGAACACCCTAACATAACCGATGGCAACTTTTTTTTACCATTCAATTCTACTGGTCATAAGGATACTTCATACCAAATAAAAGCTCTCTGTTCCGTGGGGTTTGGGAAATATGGGCGTTTGAAAATATTTCTATTTTTAGCTCCCAGGGTTCCCATGGGGATGCGGGAATTTTTTTTTTTGGCATGGGTCAAGTACTTATGACCCAATACTACCACAAACCAAATTTGGTTCATACCGGACCATCGGTTCAGAAAATAGAAATTTTGGGCGGGGCCAAAAATCTTACCCCTCCTATTACAAAGCCAAATATTACTTCACGATCTTCGTTTGAACAAACTTGATTCTACACCTCATATGGAAGCTCCATAGCAAATATCAAGTCATTGTACACACTGGTTCTTGAGAAGAAGATTTTTAAAATATTTTGGAGCATTTTCCCCCACTCCCTCCCTATGGGGCTGGGCATGCTGAGTTGAACAAAAATGAAATGCCCCTTTGGGACCATCACTCACACAAACTTTCACTTGAATTGGCCCAGTGGCTTTGGAGGAGAAGACCAAAACATGGTGTTGACGGACGCTGGACGACGGACGACGGACGGCAAGCGATGAGATTAGCTCAGCTTGACTTTGTCAAGATGAGCTAAAAACGGAATCAAGACCCCAGGCCACACGGCCCGAAGTCAGTAACTGAAACAAGACTATCCGATGTAAAGCAAGATCTTCCTCAGAAGAAAAAGCGATACATTGGATGCATGATCAAAAACGTTTAAACACCCTGGGGATTACAAAAATATAGAACCTTAGTGAGCACGCTCACATACCCCATGCGCCCTGATATTTCAAGCTCAGAAAAGTATAATTTTTAGGAAAATGACCCAGAAATCTGTTACTTGTATTTTTCAGAGTCCAGGGCCTGTAATTTTGCCCAAAATCAGCCGAGCAGAACGAAACGCAAACTTGATCTGTAAGTCATTGTGGTAGACTCACATACTAAAATAGCCGTAATTTCGATATCTGAAAGCATGTAGAAAAAAAGTCTGGAAAACTGTAATTTTGATGAACTTTTCAAAGTCGAAGGGCCGTAATTTCGGTAAAAATCAGTGGAGCGGAACAAAATGGAAACTTGATCTGTAGGCCACCATGTTAGACAAACATACCAAAAATCAGCTCAATATCTGGAAGCATGTAGAGAAAAAGCCCGGAAAACTAATTTTGATGAACTTTTCAAAGTCTATGGGGGTCGTAATTTCGGTAAAAATCCGTGGAGCGGAACAAAATGCAACCTTGATCTGTAGGCCACCATGTCAGACTAACATACCAAAAATCAGCTCAATATCTGGAAGCGTGTAGAAAAAAAGTCCGGAAAACTGTAATTTTGATGCATTTTTCAGAGTCCAAGGGCCGTAATTTCGGTAAAAATCAGGGGAGCGGAACAAAACGCAAACTTGTTCTGTAACCACCATGTTAGACTAACATACCAAAAATCAGCTCAATATCTGGAAGCGTGTAGGAAAAAAGTCTGGAAAACTGTAATTTTGATGAACTTTTCAAAGTTCAAGGGCCGTAATTTCGGTAAAAATCAGGGGAGCGGAACAAAATGCAAACTTGATCTGTAGGCCACCATGTCAGACTAACATACCAAAATTCAGCTCAATATCTGGAAGCGTGTAGAAAAAAAGTCTGGAAAACTGTAATTTTGATGAATTTTTCAGAGTCCAAGGGCTGTAATTTTGGTAAAAATCAGTGGACGGAACAAAATGCAAACATGATCTGTAGGCCACCACGTTAGACTCACATACCAAAAATCAGCTCAATATCTGGAAGCATGTAGAAAAAAAGTTCGGAAAACTGTAATTTTGATGCATTTTTCAGAGTCCAAGGGCCATAATTTTGGTAAAAATCAGTGGAGCGGAACAAAACGCAAACTTGTTCTGTAGGCCACCATGTTAGACTAACATATCAAAAATTAGCTCAATATCTGGAAGCGTGTAGGAAAAAAGTCTGGAAAACTGTAATTTTGATGAACTTTTCAAAGTTCAAGGGCCGTAGTTTCGGTAAAAAACAGTGGAGCAGAACAAAATGCAAACTTGATCTGTAGGCCACCATGTCAGACTAACAAACCAAAAATCAGCTCAATATCTGGAAGCGTGTAGAAAAAAAGTCCGGAAAACTGTAATTTTGATGAATTTTTCAGAGTCCAAGGGCCGTAATTTTGGTAAAAATCAGTGGAGCGGAACAAAATGCAAACTTGATCTGTAGGCCACCATGTTAGACTCGCATACCAAAAATCAGCTCAATATCTGGAAGCGAGTAGAAAAAAAGTCCGGAAAACAAGTAGGACTGACTGACGGACTGGCAGACGGACCAGTCAAAAACATTATACCCCTGCAACTTTGTTGCGTTGGGTAGAATAATCATCTGTATAATACGTTAAACTCCCAAGAAATTTTATAAAAAAAATTCATTAAAACAAGCTAGAAAGCTTGGGAGCTTAACTGGGGGGAATCAAGGAAAGGTGGGGAAGGAATACTAAACAAGAGGCCCCAGAGGGCCTGAGGGCGCTCACCTGACGTGGTAGCCTAAATATCAACCCAGCGAATTGATTTCAACAAGTTGCATCTGCTCCTCCTAAGAAAAGCCTATACCAAATATCCAAAGAGTCTGACCAGCGGATCTAAAAAAAAAGATTTTTTAAATTTTTAAAGAATATTCCTCATATTGAACTAAGTTATAATATAATTTGGGCTCCCACAGGGAGCCGATATATGAACCCAGGGACTTTGCTTTAACAAACTTGAATCTCACCCCCCTAAGGATGCTGCACACCAAATATCAACATTCCGACTGCTGTATCTGAAGAAGAAGATTTTTAAAGAAAATTCCTCATTTTGAACTAAGTTACAATTCGAGCTCCCACAGTGAGTCCAAATATGGATCTAGGGACATGGCTTGAACAAACTTGAATCTCACCCCCCTAAGGATGCTGCATACCAAATATCAAACATTCCGACTGCTGGATCTGAAGAAGAATTTTAAAGAAAATTCCTTATTTTGAACTAAGTTATAATTCGGGCTACCACAGTGAGCCCAAATATGAACCCAGAGACTTGGTTTGAACAAACTTGAATCTCACCCCCAGGCATGGTGCATACCCAATATCAAAAGATTCTGCCTGTTGGATCTTGAGAAGATGATTTTCAAAGAAATTTGCCTGAAATGCACTAAGTTCAAATTTGGGCTCCTATACTGAGCCCAAATATAAACCCAGGAAGCCAATTTGAACAAACTTGAATCAGATCCACCCCACAATGTTGCATAATAGATATCAAAAGATTCTGCCTGCTGGATCTGGAGAAGAAGATTTTTTTAAGACATTTGCCTGAAATGCACTAAGTTCAAATTTGGGCTTCTATAGTGAGCCCAAATATGAATCCAGGGGGCCGATTTGAACAAACTTGAATCAGATCCACCCCACAATGTTGCATACCAAATATCAAAAGATTCTGCCTGCTGGATCTGGAGAAGAAGATTTTTGAAGACATTTGCCTGAAATGCACTAAGTTCGAATTCGCGCTTCTATAGTGAGCCCAAATATGAATCTAGAGAGCTGATTTGAGCAAACTTGAATCAGATCCACCCCACAATGTTGACCAAATATCAAAAGATTATGCCTGCTGGATCTGGAGAAGAAGATTTTTTACGAAATTTGCCTGAAATGAACGAAGTTCGAATTCGAGCTTCTATAGTGAGCCCAAATATGAATCCAGGGGGCCGATTTGAACAAACTTGAATCAGATCCACCCTACAATGTTGCATACCATATATCAAAAGATTCGGCATGCTGGATCTGAAGAAGAAGATTTTTTAATGTTTTCCCCATTGCCTCAGTGTTAAAAAATGCTGACTCAGCACTTTTTCAATGTCCTGAAAACAGTACCTTGTGATCAAACCGATAGGGATTTTTTTTAACCAGTCTATTCTACTAGATAAATAGAGGATATTCACGAAAATTTGATGAATACCGAAAATATCTCGTGAGTGGCTACAAAGAAATATGAGGATCTTCACGAGCGACGCAGTCGCGAGTGAAGATCCTCATATTTCTTGTAGCCACGAACGAGATATTTTCGGTATTCATCAAATGTTCGTGAATTTTCTTTTTATTTAATGCTCTACGACTACAAACTCTCCAATTTGTGGCCTTTATTTGCCATTAAGGCGCAAAATTTATGTGCCGAACCGGCGTCCATACAAAAATTACAACAACCAAACTCCAACCATTGGAATGTGTGAATATCCGCACAAAAAGTAGTCCCGTCTTATTTCTCCCCTAACTTTACGATTTACCAAGGCTGGCGAATTGAAATAATCGCAATGTGTTTCGAAGAAATAGAACAATAACAAAAAACACCACTTTCTTATTTTCAATAACAAGACACGTCATTTTATTTTTTTTGAACTCAATGCACTGAAGACGTGTGAAGTTGAACTGAAGAAATTTGAAAGTGATTTCGGCTCTTCGCTGGAAGGTGAATGAGAAAGTCAAACTTTGAAACCGCTGATTTAATGAATTGATTTAGTCACTGTCACTATCAATTATTCGAATTCGTTTGTATTTGGGACTCTGGAATTCATTACTGATGTGCTGACTCGTTTAAAGTACATGTGATTCGTCACCCGAACCTACGATGAAAAATCGATTTCTAAATTGATATTTCGTTTTGCCGACCGACAGGGGAATATGACTTAATTTTTCAGCGTGAATTGATGCCTGAGCATTAAATAAAAGTAAGTTTTATACAGACTACAAATTCTCTGTGCCGTGTAGTTTTGGAGATATGGCAGTTTTAAGGTTTTTCCTATTTTTAGCTCCCGAGGTTCCCACGGGGCAATGAGAAAAATTGTTTTTGCATCAATCAACTACTTACGACCCATGATCATCTCATATCAAATTTGGTTCAAATCGACCTCACGGTTCTGAAAATAGAAATTTTAGGCGTGGCAAAAATTTTTGCCCCTCCCATAACGAAGGCAAATAATGCCCGACAAACTTCTCTTGAACAAACTTGATTCTAAACCTCAAAAGGACTCTGTATAGCACACATCAAGTCTCTACTACTGGTGGTTCATTAGAAGAAGATTTTCAAAAAATTTGGCCATTTTTTCCCCACCCCTCTGCTCAGTATGAACCGAAACCTAATTTGCACAAAAATCAAAATGCCCCAATACAACCACTACTTGCATGAAATTTAATTAAAATGTGGCCAGTGGTTTAGGAGAAGGAGGCTCAAACACCACCTTCACGCAGAACGACGGACGAAGAGTGATAAGAACAGCTCGTCCTGACTCAGTCAGGTGAGCTAATAAACAGTGGATAGATCATAATCAATCAGTGATAACGTCAGACTCATGTCCCGAAATTAGGGAACATGAACTAATTTTTATAAATATTATAAAATTACAGCCCTGAACGTTTCAAAACACCATTTCTTCCTTCCTTCATCCAGTTCTGTCCTTGGATCCACCAATTTAACCATTGATTTGTGTCTGGCATCATTATTAATTGAGATTAAAAGCACAAACGTCAGTTTGTTGTTATCTAACAAGGGCCAAACAAAGAATGATCGCATACCCCAAACTTGAAGTTAATGTTAATGGGGAGCCAATATTTCCAGCCGCGTATATGTTTCCCAGTTCTAATTTTATTGAGGGCTTCTGGCATTCGCCGGGTCAACTCAACTGGCCATTTGCCCTAATCTGCGAATGGCCAGTTGAGTTGAATGGGCGAATGGCCAGTTGAGTTGATTTCTGAAAAAATGGGGTATACTGGATTGCATCTGTCCATCGATGGGTCAGTCGTTCGGTGGGTCAGTGCATCGGTCAGATGTCCATTGTGATCCAGGCCATAACTCCTATAATAGCAGAGGTAAACTGATGAAATTTTGTATAGGTGTGTGGTGTGACATGGCCTTTCTAACAAATATCGAATTGCCTTCGCCATCCTTTCTACCCAAGAATTATGGCCATTGATCTTTGTCAAAATGAATAGTTTTTGTCTGTCCAGTTTATAACTTGGCCTGCCAATAGTCACGCGATGTCCATGAAAGTTTATATTTATGTAAATGATATTACCGTGAATATTCATATAAAGTTGTGCTGTCTGCTCATTCCATCCATGAGTTATTTCCCCTTAAGTTTTCCGGTTTTGTTTGTTTTTTTTATTTTTTTTTTTTGTCTCTTGACTCCGCCTCATCCTTGGATTTGGCCACCGTGGGGGTATGCCAGCTGAGCAACCTCTGGTGTCACAGTCACCTATTCACGATAGTCACTTTCACAAATAGGTGACTGTCATATTTTGTCCACGACCAGAAGCAGTATGTGATGTATGGTTTGATAATTTTAACTTTTACAACGAAAAATCGGTTTTATCCTTTTATCATATTCAATTGGACAGGAAGTCAGAATGCATTTAGAAGCTACCTCAGGGCATCTGAAAATCAAAAAAAAATTGGGGGGGGGGGGGGGGGTCTCCCCCCAGAAATGCACGTCCCTTCGGCAGTCACCTTTGGCGACTGATGCTAGGACTGTTGGATCACATCAGCACCCCCCCCCCCCCCCCTGTATTTTAATTCCACGATCCGCCCATGTAAACTGCACAAAGTTGACATTGTTGATATGCTGCTCTGCCGACCAAGCACGTTTGTCAACATGTGGACGATAGATGGTTAGAACATGTTTGATCAGCAGTAAACCAGTATTTGACTGAAAATTATTATTTCAATGGGATTTCTTGTTTGTTTACAAAGAAATAAAAAACAAAACCAGAACAGACTTGGCTGTTCCGTCACACCCAACACCAATAGCAAAGCACATTTTTACAACTGAACAGCTCTGTTGACCAGGCTCATAGAATTGAACAAAATACATTAGAATAAATACTCAGCTGATCAATAGAACACAGGAAAATGATCAAATTCCTGTTTATAGAATAATGCAGTCAATTGAATATATATATAGCAAAAATGACCACTGAAATACTTACTGGCACAGAAGATGATAGGCAGCTGGACATTTGTCGCAACACAGTAGATCACCACCCTCTTTACAATAATCACAAGAGTCATGATTAATTGAACGACCTGTCCGTCGGTATTCTCGAGCTTGTTTCTTTTGACGCCTCAATGCATCATCACTCACAGGAGGAGCAACCAGTTTTTGAATTTGCTGAAATAAAGGTAAAAAAGTATGATTACCGCTAGACTCAGGGATTATTCTGCACTCTTTGCGAAAATGTCCAGGGCCGATGCCATTGGGAAAATTTGCCTCATGGGGTCTCCAATTGGTAATTTATTTTGGAGGGGGAAAAAAACATACAAAGACTAAGAAACTTTACAATCAAATTAAACAGAGAACACCAATACTGATATCTAAGCAACTAAATGTATACTACAAGTTTTGTAACAAACAGTCACATGTAATCATGTTCACACAGCCTCAGTAGTCTCCGTTAAATTATTTTCATTCTAATTTATATCTTGTTATTTGCCTTTGAGTTTATTGACTTCATTAGGCAAGCAACTTAAATTTAAAGTATAACTGGTGTCCTGAACTTGGTGGTACCAATGGTTTTCCGAGGCCTTATGACTGGAGCTGGGAGGTTAACTGCAACCATAGGTCAGGATCGGTAGTGAGAAACTACTGAAAATCACAACCGCTCTCCAATAAAACACAACTGTAAATTCGGTTTTAAAATTCCAGTGCGTTTTAAGATACTGCACGTAATATCGAATTACCAGAATGACCGCATAATTCATTATATAATAAATGCAGTATCTGCAAATCTGCTGGCCACCATCAAATAATTTCTGTATATGTTTGAATGGAATTAAAAAAACAAATCTGTTGTGCACTATACATGCACCAATGACATTTTCAAGACGGTAAACCAAGTTTTGAGGCTTCAGTATCAATACACAAAACTCAACACGATGTTCATTACTTAATATACATGCCCTGTCAACGCCAAGGCTGAAGCATTGTATAATGTTCACCAGTTTATCAAATGAACTGTAACTTGCCACTTACTCTTCATTTATACTGTCCAATATATTTATTCCCACACAGAATTTTGAAACCTTCAACATCAAAATTGTTTCAAATTCACAGTTCAAGTCGGATGAAAAGTTAGGGTTACAATGACCTAAATGAGCGACTTTTATATGATAAAACTTTTAGGGTTGGTGTCAGGGGCTCCTGAGGCCCCGTAAGGCCTGGGCTGACGTGGGGTTATTTAGTCCCGCTGATGAAGTTGCGGGAAAATTAGACCAACGTGGAGGGTCGGAATCCAAGTGTCGCGAACTCGGCGCAGAGAGCTGAGTTAGACCGACGCCGTGATTCCTTCTCTGCCAAATTGTCCTGAAATAGGTTCGATTTCCGTTAGGTGTGATTCCTAATCACTTCAGGCTGTATAATGGAAAGAATGATTTAAAGTAACAACGATTCTTTTATTTACGCATAAAAATAAATCCGTTTCAATATTTCAACAATCAACAATTCAATTCTTTTCACAGAAAATGGGTCACTACGGTTAAATAATTCTAAACAATCATATAGTCATTCTATAGCCCTGTACTGGCACTATAGTCTACACACTGGAAATGTTACTACGGTGAGCTCGCCATAAGAGCTTCACAAATCTGAAATGTTATTACTGTGAGCTCGCCATAAGAGCTTCACCCGCTTAGGCTCAAATGTCAACGTCTGCGCGTAACTGTACCTCTGGCTGTCGGAGGGTTCCGACCAGCAATGTTCGTCATCTATAAGGACACGTACTTCTGATTTGGGTCAGATATTGTCTATTCATACCTTATGTGCCTTTGAAAGTCCTCCGTGAAAGTCCTATTGAAATATTCACTGGTTGAATTCACGATTCACAAATGCCCCTTTTGTGCTAGGGCGAAATTGTCACTCACACCGATCTCCAGTCGGTATTACGATGCTTCGACAGCAAAACAAACTACTCAGAACGCAATCAGTCTGACGCGTCAAAGGGTTAATACGCACAATACAATTAACCTACACTTCTGACTATTGCAGGCCGCTACCTGCTACTCGACAATCTAAACTTTATCGTTCCACCTGGGGTGTTCCTTCTCACGAATTCGGCCCCGTAGCCGCCTATCAACTTTAAGCTAAATCAATCATGGAATGCCCTCTCTGGCGATTCCAGCCGTTTCAGGGTCCTGTGATCGAAGGTACCCTTATGCCAGGAAACAGAGTCCGCCTGTCCTGGACTTCACCAACGCGTGTGTGACCCCAAGTGTGTGTCTAATGCTCTGCTCTTCCAGGTATATATATACTTTTTACCCTAAACTGTCAGGTGGACCGACGCTCATCTGTCCACCTGTCAAAACGGTGGGAGATGACGTATATCGAGACAGAATCAATACAAGTCATCTCGCGCGTGACTTTAACAGTGATTTCACTTATCGAGAAAACCGATTCGTTACTGCTAGTCATTGTCATGACAGCCAAATTAAATGAGATTAGACATTATCTAACATACCGTTTCTCCCCTGGGTCCCTGCGCTAAAGCTGGATATACACCACGTGTGTTTTTTCCAGCTTTACAGAGAAGTGAAATTCATGTAGGTTTTTCGCCTTGATGCGGAATATATTTTGAACTTACAATATCTTTAAATATGAGGCCCCTTGCCCCTATATTTAGGCTTGCTTTGCCCTGACAACTCCCTTCCCGAGAGAAACACTCTGTGTATCTCTTAAAACACGAGGGGCAAAGCCACGCACGTTCGCCTCTCACACCTTTTTACAATCTACCCATCATGTTCAAGACTACAAAACCGTGCCCTAGTGGTCGTGGGGTTCATGACCGGGCTCATGCGTCAGCCATACCGATTCCCACGACACACACGCTACCACATGCTCCCGTCTTGCGGGTTTACATATGGAGAGTAGCCTTATTCTTAGATTTGCAGCACTCTCTCTCTCTGTAATACTATATATTTACACCCAAACATACACATTTTTATACACGTTCGCCCATTTTGCAAACAGTTCACTTGGCACTCACTCCGACGAGTAACACCGTCCGCGCCTTTGCGTCAGATGGGTTAATTCCAACGGAGTGTAACTTCGCCTCCCGTTCCCCTATGTCTTGTGAAGGGGCAAACGACCCCTGCATTATGTTGAGCCTCACCCTCGCAAAGCTCGACCAGGGGATTAAAATTGTGCCTCACACACTCACACATTCAACACACAGATTTCCCGACCGCGCCTTTGCGACAGACGGGGTTAGTGTATCCCACACTTACAAAACTCGACACACATGCTCCCCATCCACGCACACGCGACAGACAGGGCAGTGTATCTCACATTCGTACTCACAACCAACTCTAGTCAGCAGTCAGAGCAATAAAAATACTAAAAAAATAAGAAAATTTCTTCCGGGCCTTAACACCGGGTTTACGAAACTCATCACCTCACCCACAAAAATATTTGCGACTGGAGCCCCCGTCCCAGACACCGGGCCCACAGCCACCCAACTATTGCTTCTTTATAACCACCGACCATTGGTAGGGGCCCGGTTCCCAGTATCCCCTTGGGTAACCCTTGACACACCCCTACTTCTCGCCCCGTTATTTCTACGGGTATTCCACCAGGGTCCCCATACCCTGTCGTTGTCGCATTCCCAAGAGCTTCCCTTGGCGCTATATCCCCCAGGCTCACTCGTCCCGGCGATTACCGTCGTTCGAACGACACTGGCCGTCCTTGGCCCTTGTGCCGTCGACCCCCCGGTCCATTGCGACGACTTCTTGCGCACATTGGGCGCTGTGCGCCCCCGGCACTCTCTACGTGGTCTCCGCCACCTAGGATGCTTCTCCTTTGATTTGTGGACCCTTTTCTCGGTCCCCTGGGCGCCCACCTTAGTGGTCCCATCCACTTTAACATACTCCCCTTGTGTTGACCCGTGCCCTCTCAATTCTGGGGAAGTTTGCCCAGCCATTTGCGTGGGTCTGGCCTCCCCTCTCCACACGGGTGACACCGACTTCTTGGGGCGCTCAACTCCCCCACATAAATTTGCTTGAGGGTCTTTCCCCAATGATCCCCTTGGGTTCCCTCGCTGTTTGGCGTTTCGCCTGGACCGCCTGCGGCCCCTTCTCCCTAATAGGACAGGAGTCGCCCCTCCTGAAACTTCCCGACATTTCGTCGTGTAGGGGCCATCCCCTGGACCATCGGATTGGTTCCCTCTGGGAACCTTCCCTTCATTACTCGTTGGGCCCTCACTTGGCCCCCTATCCCTGGACCATAACTCATCAGGGCTTGCCCTCACCCCTGGGATATTACCTATGACCAGGTCATACACAGGTGATTCAATGCACATGGCTTCCACTTCGCCACAATAAAATGGGGTATCCACCGTTATCCTCGCGATGGGGAACCTTCTAACGGTCCCATCTATCAAAATACACAAATGGTCACGACCCAACAATTGCTTGTCGTCAACCAGTTGCCTTCTAACCGCTGCAGAGGAGCACCCAGAATCCCGGAGCAGACGGATCTCCCTTTGTCCCACATACCCTGGGTACACTGGCATATCAACCTTCTCCTGCGAAGTTGTGAGCCTCTCACACATGCCACTTATTATCGGGACAACCTTCCCGCCTTCCAGCCTTAATTCTCCCTCTTGTATACATTCCCGGAGGGGACTGTGTTCTGGACCGATAGTTTGACAGAACGCTGCCGTCTGCCTACTGGGCCCTGGATCTACGCGGTCACCTTGCTTCCAACCCCTTGGTGCTGCGTTCCCGACCCCCTGCTGAGGTGGTCTAATGTTCCCAGTGGTCCTTACCTGCTTCTGCCAGCAGTCCCTGGCAATATGACCCCGCTTGTTGCAGATAAAACAAGTGGCGTCCTTGGGAGCGCTCCCCTTCCGGCTGGTCTGCGACGCAGGAGGATCGGGGTGGTGTTGCCTTACGGGTGCCATTGCCAACCCGTTTGCCCCACCCCTAGCCGATTTGGGTGCGTTCACACTCCCACCGTGGGCCTCGATGTAGCGTTCTGCCACAGTTGCCATCTCATCATAGGTGGGCGGACCCCTTTCCTTGATGAACAGGCCCAACTCCTTGGAGCATGTAGTTAAAAACTGCTCCCGGAGAAATAGATCTCGCAGGGCTCCATATGACTCATTCACTTCTGCGAGATCAGTCCAGCGGTCAAAGTACCGCCTAGCCCGGGCAAAATACTGAGGTACTGTTTCTCCCTTCTCCTGCTTAATTTCTCGGAACTTGGTCCGGAATCCTTCTTCAGTGAGCTGGTATCTCCGAAGGATGGCATTCTTCAGCTCACTGTAGTCGTTAAGAAGTGCAGGAGGCATACTGGTATAAGCCTCGAGCGCTTTACCTGATAACAAAGGGCTCAAGCACATAGCCCATGTGTCTTCTGGCCACATTTGACTGGAGGCAAAACGCTCGAACCTCTCCAAGTACGAGTCCAAGTCATCTGTGTTTTCATTGAAATGAGCGAGATGGGGGCGTGGGGCATGAATTGCTACCCCTGCACTCCCATCCTCTGAGCGCCGACTTTCATTCTCCACATCGGCCCTTGCTCTGAGGAGCTCTAATTCTCTCTCGTGCCTCTGTTGTTCGAGCTCCCGTTCTGCCTCCCTTGCCTCCCTTGCTAATTGGGCTTCCCTCTCTCTCGCCTCATTTGCTAATTGAATCTCTCTCTCTTTCGCCTCTCTTGCGTCTTTCTCACGCTCTCGTTCTAATTGGGCTTCTCTCTCCCTCGCCTCATTGCGTAAGGCAATCTCCTTGGCCTCACGTTTCTGCTCATCTTTAACGAACTTCTGAAGTTCAGCTCCCTCAAGGCCCATTTCCTTGCCTAATGATACCAGTTGGGCGAGGGGTGTAACAACATCCATTTTGATTTTTTCTTTCTATCTTCAACACTCGTCAGAAAGAATGAAGAAGGAAAAGAAAGAAAGAAAAAAAAATATGGCAATTGATCCTAATTTACTTCTGTAATTTAACGTAATTAAACGCACCAAATATTCTGAAACCTACCGCAGTTATAGTGGCTATTAAGTATCCTTTTGGGGACTACTGTATTGCGATATTAAACCCTTGAACGGCATCAACTGACCGAACGCGTCAAAACCTAAACAGAACCGCCGTTAAAATAAAACAAAATTTCCATATAGCCATTTTTTACCTTTTAGAAATATCCTGGTTAGCGCTCGCCAATCAATGTCAGGGGCTCCTGAGGCCCCGTAAGGCCTGGGCTGACGTGGGGTTATTTAGTCCCGCTGATGAAGTTG
The DNA here is from genome assembly GCA_031216915.1 of Pictodentalium vernedei. Classification (NCBI taxonomy): domain Eukaryota; kingdom Metazoa; phylum Mollusca; class Scaphopoda; order Dentaliida; family Dentaliidae; genus Pictodentalium; species Pictodentalium vernedei. The sequence goes on along the minus strand of CM062294.1, from coordinate 292,403,438 downwards.
CGGGAAAATTAGACCAACGTGGAGGGTCGGAATCCAAGTGTCGCGAACTCGGCGCAGAGAGCTGAGTTAGACCGACGCCGTGATTCCTTCTCTGCCAAATTGTCCTGAAATAGGTTCGATTTCCGTTAGGTGTGATTCCTAATCACTTCAGGCTGTATAATGGAAAGAATGATTTAAAGTAACAACGATTCTTTTATTTACACATAAAAATAAATCCGTTTCAATATTTCAACAATCAACAATTCAATTCTTTTCACAGAAAATGGGTCACTACGGTTAAATAATTCTAAACAATCATATAGTCATTCTATAGCCCTGTACTGGCACTATAGTCTACACACTGGAAATGTTACTACGGTGAGCTCGCCATAAGAGCTTCACAAATCTGAAATGTTATTACTGTGAGCTCGCCATAAGAGCTTCACCCGCTTAGGCTCAAATGTCAACGTCTGCGCGTAACTGTACCTCTGGCTGTCGGAGGGTTCCGACCAGCAATGTTCGTCATCTATAAGGACACGTACTTCTGATTTGGGTCAGATATTGTCTATTCATACCTTATGTGCCTTTGAAAGTCCTCCGTGAAAGTCCTATTGAAATATTCACTGGTTGAATTCACGATTCACAAATGCCCCTTTTGTGCTAGGGCGAAATTGTCACTCACACCGATCTCCAGTCGGTATTACGATGCTTCGACAGCAAAACAAACTACTCAGAACGCAATCAGTCTGACGCGTCAAAGGGTTAATACGCACAATACAATTAACCTACACTTCTGACTATTGCAGGCCGCTACCTGCTACTCGACAATCTAAACTTTATCGTTCCACCTGGGGTGTTCCTTCTCACGAATTCGGCCCCGTAGCCGCCTATCAACTTTAAGCTAAATCAATCATGGAATGCCCTCTCTGGCGATTCCAGCCGTTTCAGGGTCCTGTGATCGAAGGTACCCTTATGCCAGGAAACAGAGTCCGCCTGTCCTGGACTTCACCAACGCGTGTGTGACCCCAAGTGTGTGTCTAATGCTCTGCTCTTCCAGGTATATATATACTTTTTACCCTAAACTGTCAGGTGGACCGACGCTCATCTGTCCACCTGTCAAAACGGTGGGAGATGACGTATATCGAGACAGAATCAATACAAGTCATCTCGCGCGTGACTTTAACAGTGATTTCACTTATCGAGAAAACCGATTCGTTACTGCTAGTCATTGTCATGACAGCCAAATTAAATGAGATTAGACATTATCTAACATACCGTTTCTCCCCTGGGTCCCTGCGCTAAAGCTGGATATACACCACGTGTGTTTTTTCCAGCTTTACAGAGAAGTGAAATTCATGTAGGTTTTTCGCCTTGATGCGGAATATATTTTGAACTTACAATATCTTTAAATATGAGGCCCCTTGCCCCTATATTTAGGCTTGCTTTGCCCTGACAGTTGGCATAATATTTTTAGGATCGGTCGGGTTATCCTAAACACAGTTTTGGGTTTTTTTTAACCTGGCATTTTACAACATTAAAGGCAAAGATATGTTATAATTATTTATTCAACTGATACAATAAACAAAAGATTCCTTGTTAGTTGTTGGTGGAAGATGTTGTAATTATAGGGGCGATCTGATAGGTATGTAAGGATAGTTTCTATATGTTCATGGACAACTGAAACCACAACCAAGGTTTTTTTTATTTAAAAAAACGAAACCGCAACTGCAGTGTAAATCCCACAACCTCCCAGCTCTACGTATGACTACCAAGTTCAGGGCACCAGTTGTGCATTAAATTTTTGTTTGAATGAGATTGGGAAATTCAGGGTTAAGAATTGAGAAAAACAAAGCCCAAATGTCATAGGAAAGGTCCCATGTATAGATATCAAATATTATCCCTGAGACTAGTTGACCAAGCCTTTAGATCGATCTAATTTGTGACACCAGATCCACCATAAAATAGTTGAGGACACTGGACCTAGGCCTGGAAATAACAAGCAAAAGACTGTTTAGGTTATGCTGAGATTACATCAATTGTAAATTAAGCAAACGATGTAGAGCTTTCCATATGATAAAACCACATAGGAAAAATTAACTTCCCAATCCTGCATGTTTTGCCAGTCAGACATGACAATCTTTTGAAACAAACCCAACTTAAAGGTTGCGTCTTGCATCCACATTTGACTAGAGTGGCATGCTGTTTAAATCTTTACAGAATTTCTGTCATAATAATTAGCAACAGATAATGTGCAGTCACACCAAGGCAAGTGATGAACCAATTATATAAACTTCCTATGAACCGATTACCAATTATTTCACCAAACCTTCTGCCGATACCGATGGTCTGAATAAGGCACAAAAAAAAAATCTGTTGTCGCCTATTATACCACTATATTTCGTTGATAAATCACCAATTTATACGAAAGTTTAATAGCACATAAGTTCTCAGACTATGCATGTTTAGTGCTGGGCAATAATATTCACATTTTTATATTTTTTTGAATGATGAAGGATATAATCACAGGGTACTGTTCTCTTGTGAAGGTTGTTGTTTATTCTGGTAAATAGCATTAATACAGTTTTGTGTATGAATTCAATATCCTCGGTTGCATTAACCAGAAATATACCGAGCATACATGTACATACTTTGTGTCTCAATTTAATAATAACTGATGTAAATGTGTGTTATGAACTTGGATTGTGGAATGGATGCAGATGCTTTTTATATAGGGGAAGTTACACTCAGTCTTTATTTTCAACATTATTGGGAACAATAACTAGATTTGCAGTTACCAATGACAAAGCAATGTTCCAGAAATCAGCCAATTATCTCAATATATGGAAGAAGTAAAAACATAGGCTTAGGCCTAGGTATGATGCTTGAAGGGGTATGAGCCTTTTAGGTAGACTTCATGTCTCCCTCCAGAAAAAATAGGGAGACTGCAGAGTAAAGTATGGAGACTTCACAGGCAAGTGGGGAAAATTAAGAATATTTATGTAGCACCCCCTGCTGCCCCTTCATATTTTCAGCTCATGGTCCTCCATTAACGTCTGATTAATCCAGATCCAGTTGTCTATGATACATCTATGCCAAGTTAAAAAATCGCAAAGTAATTATTGATTGAAAATCCCCCTCTGCTACCCTCTCCTTCGTGCCAATCCCCCAGCACACTCCTGTGGTTGCCTTTCACCAAAGTCTACTAAGCTAATAATTTCCAAAGTCTGAACAGGACCAGATGTAAGAAGGTTGCTTGGAAGGTACTTTTTCAAGATCCTTCATTTGCATACCTGTGCTCTGTACAAAGCTTTTCTTGTTATCACTAAAGCTTTTTGCATGTGTTTCAATTCCATTTGTGTTCTTCTGGGAATAGAAGGGCCAACAGTTAACAGTCATCAGCAAAACGAAATAAAAATAAACACAGCGTTAGAAAATACATCTGTTGTGTATTCATTTTCTACATTCTAAGCGACGTAACCTGCTTTAAACTGGGTTATTTTGTCCAGTCGCGTAAATCACCTATTTTCGTTTCGACATTTGAAGCTCCGACTGAAACGCAACAAAACAGAAATAAAAAATCTGTAAAAAGCGACAATGGACAATTGATTCTCATGCTATTTCAAATAAATGGTAGCTTATTTGACGAATGAAAATGCCAATTTATCACGCCCAAGCACCTTCGATTCTTGAAATTAACCGTTTTTATGTAAACCTTGGATCACTCTGTTCAGGTTTTCCTCATTTTGGCTAATTTTTTTTAGGGCGAACTATAATTGCCCCAATTATTTTTCTAGGTGACGTTGGGCTTAGAAGGGTGACAAATGCCCTAACAGATGGTCCCTGCCTCCAATGGACTTGCACCTCAAATTATTTTTTTTTTAAATTCTTGAATAACTAATTTTCTTCATTTTTTGTCTCAAAGCACAGGTTATGACCTCTCATTGGAACAAGCTCGATGAGCTCATTCCAATGAGGGGTCATAACATATGTTTTTGAGATAAAAAAATGAAAAGGTAATGAAAATTAATTGCGATTTTTTAGAATAGTGCTGGCCACTTTTGGCTGTTACATTGGGTAAAGGGTTAAGAAAGGTTTCATACATTGTCATTCAGAGAGTTAAAATACGCAGTCATGCATGTTATGTTGGAATTTGTGATCATGTGTTTTTTCCCATGTAAGAAAGTACCATTGTACATATTGGTGAAGTACAGTATTGTCCCAAATCATCATGGCATGGTGTATTGGATATATTATCTTGTGCCACTGCGAAAGGATTAAACTCAAGGCCTTTGGCCTCAGGTTTTATCCTTCCATGCTGGCTCTAGTGCCATTTTGATTACACCATTCACACACGTGTCATTCTGTGTATAATCTGTTTGAGAAATTTTAATTTCCACCTTAATACTTCCAATTTCCAAATGGTCAAATGTTTGACTAAAAATATACACCCACTGAATTTTTTAGCGATTTGGAATTTTCCTATATTATATACTATTATGTGTTCAAAAGTAACTTGCTTTTTGTTTGAGTGACGTATTTATTGGTAGTAATTAAATTTAATCCTGATCATCAGACACCGAGATGGATCATTCGTATAGAAGCATTTTCCATTCATAAAATTCCACCATTTCTTAAAAAGTCACTTACCTTTATCACTTGCATTTGCTGTGATAGATTACTAGTACCTGTTTGTGCAGTCCCCAGAAGATTTTAATATTCCCACTCAATTTCACAACCACAGTCGCAGGTGTTTTCATGATAAAGCCCCAACAGAAACTAAATGTTTTCACCAAAACTAAGGCCAACAAAACTATTTACATGTATATTTTGATAAGAATTACTTTTTACTCCATGCAAAAAGTGTGCTTTTAATTAAAATGGGGAAGTTTGATGAACTAAAACACTCGTAAAAATCAGTTCATCCAACTGTTACAATCATGCTACGAATTCCCAAAATAAATGCAGTCGGATTCAGTGTTTAAATGAAAGTGTCAATGACACTGTAGCTCAACTTGTCAAGACAAAGACATGTATAGTATGTGACACAGCAATGACAAACATCTAAGTAATGACCTGATAACAAAGGTACATATAAAGTATTGTAACGGTCTGTACATAAATACTGACCGTTGCCTGTAACACATGTAGAGGTAAAGTATTGTAAAGGTGGGTGACAGTCAGATGCTAAACTAGAAAAGAAATCTTAGTCCCAGAGTGGGTCTGACTGAACCCCAAAATATTTGTTCTCATAGCACAGTGATAACAAAGGCACCCCAAAACACACTCGTTCCTGTCCCAAGGTGAAAACAAAGGTACACAAGAAGTTTTGTGAAGATCAGTTCATAAATACAAGCTGTATAGAACTTGTGACAAAAAACTGATTGGACCTAATTTTGGTACAAAATGGCCACTGGCAGCCATCTTGAATTTTGGACCGTACCCAGAAGCACTCATTCTCGTCCCAAGGTGATAACAAAGGTACCCAAGAAGTTTTGTGAAGATCGGTTCATAAATACGGCCTCTGCCCTGAGTCGTATTGACATGTGTGCTTACATTGTGTAAGTAGCACTGAATAAATCAAAGTTCATCTAATTTGCATAATTTCTGCACGAAAAAAAACCCCTTACAATATGTGATGTATTCCATGTTACTAAACATTCATACTAAAATTTATTCAAATCAGAACTTTCATAGAGAAGTTCTGTACAAAAGACTGATTGCACTAATTTTGGTACAAAATGGCTGCTGGTGGCCATCTTGAATTTCAGACCACACCCAAAAACACTCGCTCTCATCCCACGGTGATAACAAAGGTACCCAAGAAGTTTCGTAAAGATTGGTTCATAAATATGGTCTCTAGTCTAAGCTGTATAGAAGTTGTGTACAAAAAACTGATTAGACCTAATTTCGGTACAAAATGGCCACTGGCAGCCATCTTGAATTTTAGACCGCACCCAGAAACACTCGTTCTCATCCCAAGGTGATAACAAAGGTACCCAAGACATTTCATGAAGATCAGTTCATAAATACAGACTCTAGTCTGAGCCGTATTGACATGTGTACTTACTGTGTGTAAGTCGCACTGAAAAAATCAAAGTTAATCTAATTTGCATAATTTCTGCACGAGAAAAAAACCTGTATTATATGTGATGTATCCCATGGTACTAAACATTCACACAAAAAATTATTCAAATCAGCGCTTTCATATGGAAGTTCTGTGCAAAAATCTGATTGCACCTAATTTTGTACAAAATGGCTGGCATCGGCCATCTTGAATTTCGGACTGGACCCAAAAACACTCGTTCTCGGCCCACGGTGATACCAAAGGTACCCAAGAAGTTTCGTAAAGATCGGTTCATAAATACGGCCTCTAGCCCGAGCCGTATTGGCATTTGCACTTACAGTGCTGAAAGCAACACCAAAAAACATCAAAATTAGTCTAATTTGCACAATTTACGCACAAGAAAAAAACCTGTATTATATGTGATGTATCCTATGGTACTAAACATTCATACAAAAAATTGTTCAAATCAGAGCTTTCATATGGAAGTTCTGTACAAAACACAGATTTCTGCATCGTCGGTACAAAACGGCGGCTGGCAGCCATCTTGAATTCCGTACCGCATCCCAAAACACTCGTTCTCGTCCCAGGGTCATAACAAAGGTACCCAAGAAGTTTCGTAAAGATCGGTTCATAAATACGGCCTCTAGCCCGAGCCATATCCAATTGTTGACGTACGGACAGATGGACAGACGGCCAGACGAACGACGGGCCATGACAAAAGCTCAAATTTGGTTTCGCCAAAGTTGAGCTAAAAACAATAATTAACCTGTTGATCACATTAATCAGTATATATGTACATCTATATTGTAGGGCTGGGCGGTTTTGAAATTTGCATTTCGGTTCGGTTTCGGTTTTGTACAAAAACTTGGTTTTCAGTTTGGTTTTCGGTTTTTCAAAATATATTGTAGAAATCCACATTTTAGAGGGTAATGTACACATAAAATGTGTTTGTATTTATCATCCAAGTCATGAGGCTCAACTCACACCAATGCTTTCACAATATCTCTCCTAATTTCGACTGTAGAGGTTCGTTTTTTACTTTAATTTTGCCCAAACATAGAAACTGAGCAAAATGAGCGGTGCCAAGGCGAAGATATTACCAACTTTACTTTGCCCTCTTGGCTGATCCCTGAGTTGATTTCATCTCAGTCAAGAGAGGCGATTGATGTTTCTGAAGGGAGATGGCGGAATAATGGGATTTGAAAGAAAGTTTGCAATATTGCATCTTGGAATTTGTTGTGTTTACAAAATACACATGGTCATGGGAAAACACGTCTTCATTATAACATCTTCGTATTGGGAATGCAGCATGTGTACCTGACAGACCTGCAGTACTGCGCGATTCCTTAAATTAAGTTCAAATAGTATACAAACAATCCCCAATAAGTTTAAACAAGAGGCCCCAGGGGGCCTGAGGGTGCTCACCTGACATGGTAGCCTAAATATCAACCCAGAGAATTGATTTCCACAAGTTGCATCTGCTCCTCCTAAGAAAAGCTGAAACCAAATATCCAAATATTCTGACCAGTGGATCTAAAAAAAGATTTTTAAAGAATATTCCTCATACTGAACTAAGTCATAATTCGGGCTCCCACAGGGAGCCCATATATGAACCCAGGGACTTGGCTTTAACAAACCTGAATCTCACACCCCTAAGGATTCTGCACACCAAATATCAAAACATTCCGACTGCTGGATCTGAAGAAGAAGATTTTTAAAGAAAATTCCTCATTTTGAACCAAGTTACAATTCGAGCTCCCACAATCAGCCCAAATATGGACCTAGTGACATGGCTTGAACAAACTTGAATCTTACCCCCCTAAGGATGCTGCATAAAAAATATCAAAAGCATTCATCTGTTGGATCTGAAGATTTTTAAAGAAAATTCCTCATTTTGAATTAAGTTGTCATTCAGGCTCCCATAGTGAGCCCAAATATGAACCAAGGGACTTGGCTTGAACAAACTTGAATCTCAGCCCCCAAGGTTGCTCCATGCCAAATATCAAAACATTCCAACTGCAGAATCTGAAGAAGAAGATTTTTAAAGAAAAATTCCTCATATTGACTAAGTTATAATTTGGGCTTCCACAGGGAGCCCACATATGAACCCATGGACTTGGCTTTAACACACTTGAATCCCCCCCCCCCCCCCCCCCCCCCAAGGATGCTACTCACCACATATCAAACCATTCGGACTGCTGGATCTGAAGAAGAAGATTTTTTAAGAAAATTCCTCATTTCGAACAAAGTTACAATTCAAGCTCCCACAGTGAGCCCAAATATGGACCTAGGGACATGGCTTGAACAAACTTGAATCTCACCCCCCTAAGGATGCTGCATACCAAATATCACAAGATTCTGCCTGCTGGATCTTGAGAAGAAGATTTTCAAAGAAATTTGCCTGAAATGCACTAAGTTCGAATTTGGGCTTCTACCGTGAGCCCAAATATGAATCCAGGTGGCTGATTTGAACAAACTGGAATCAGATCCACCCCACAATGTTGCATACCAAATATCAAAATATTCTGCCTGCAGGATCTGGAGAAGAAGATTTTTGAAGAAATTTGCCTGAAATGCACTAAGTTCAAATTCGAGCTTCTATAGTGAGCCCAAATATGAATCTAGGGAGCAGATTTGAACAAAATAGAATCAGATCCACCCCACAATGTTGCATACCAAATATCAAAAGATTCTGCCTGCTGGATCTGGAGAAGATTTTTTAAGAAATTTGCCTGAAAAGCACAAAGTTCAAATTTGGGCTCCTATACTGAGCCCAAATATAAACCCAGGGAGCCGATTTGAACAAACTTGAATCAGATCCACCCCACAATGTTGCATACCCAATATCAAAAGATTGTGCCTGCTGGATCTTGAGATGATTTTCAAAGAAATTTGCCTGAAATGCACTAAGTTCAAATTTGGGCTCCTATATACTGAGCCCAAATATAAACCCAAGGGGCCGATTTGAACAAACTTGAATCAGATCCACCCCACAATGTTGCATACCAAATATCAAAAGATTCTGCCTGCTGGATCTGGAGAAGAAGATTTTCAAAGAAATTTGCCTGAAATGCAGTAAGTTTGTTTGTTTGTTGGTGGTTAACGTCACATATTTATGCACCATGGCTAATCGTGACACAACATGGAGATGAAGTCAAGTTTAGTCAATCGTTGATCTACATGTTGCCCATTTTAGAGGACTTTCACCCGAAGCATTGGTGACTGGGTCCTATTTTACTAGTAAAGCGGAACTGGTTTACCACAGTAAACAAGTGCTGCTTACTTCCCGGGGTTCCCACGGGGATGCAGTAAGTTCAAATTTGGGCTCCTATACTGAGCCCAAATATAAACCCAGGGGGCCGATTTGAACAAACTTGAATCAGATCCACCCCACAATGTTGCATACCAAATATCAAAAGATTCTGCCTGCTGGATCTGGAGAAGAAGATTTTTTAAGAAATTTGCCTGAAATGCACTAAGTTCGAAATCGGGCTCCTATACTGAGCCCAAATATGAACCCAGGGAGCCGATTTGAACAAACTTGAATCAGATCCACCCTCCAATGTTGCATACCAAATATCAAAAGATTCTGCCTGCTGGATCTGGAGAAGAAGATTTTTTAATGTTTTTCCCATTGCCTACAGTGTTAAAAAGTGCTGACTCAGCACTTTTTCAAAGTCCCGAAACTGTACCCTATGATAAAACCGATGGCAATTTTTTTTTACCAATTCTTTCTGTTGGTCCTAAAGAAGCTTCACACCAAATAAAAATTCTCGGTGCCGTGCAGTTTTGGAGATATGGGCGTTTGAATTTTTTTCTATTTTTAGCTCCTGCGGTTCCCATGGGGCTACAGGAAAAAAAAAAATCAGCATAAATTAGGTACTTATGACCCAATAAGCCCTCACATAAAATTTGGTTCAAATCAGCCTCTCGGTTTGGAAAATAGAAATTTCGGGCGGGGCCAAAAATTTTGCCCCTCCCATTACGACGCCAAGTATAGCCCCACAAACTTCTCTTGAACAAATCTGAGTCTGCACCTCAAAAGGATTTTGCACACCAAATATCAAGTCTCTGCTACTGCTGGTTCATGAGAAGAAGATTTTTTAAGATTTTAGCTCACTTTTTGGGTGTGGCCCTACCCACGGGCGGGGCAACTTGATTTGAACAAAATCAAATTGCGATGTCATAATAAACTATTATCTCAAATATCAATTAAATTGGTTCAGCGGTTTGGGAGGAGAAGACGCAAACACCATGTTCACGGACGCCAGACGACAGACAGTGAGTGATCACTATAGCTCTCCTGACTGAAAGTCAGGTGAGCTAAAAAAACTTTCAATAGTTACCTGCCATCCATTTAATAGTATGTGTTCTATTTTAATTTAACCATTTTATTGTTGACAAAAAACACAACTGCCAATGCACAGCGTTATCTCTGAGCATGTGACTTCAGAGAATGTGCCAGTAGTCAGTTTATTAACATAATTTACTCATCATTTTTCCCCATGTGAATTTTGAGGTTTTAAAACTCAATGAATTTTATGTTTACCTCCAATCTAATTTACAACGTGCGGTATGCAGATGATTTTGGGTCAAAGCAGGGTTCGTGATTTAGAAAATGGTCGAGGCCAAAAAATTGGCCCTGGGATCAGAGGGTCGGGGCCTATTCAGGGCCAATTTTCCAAAGTCAAAGAAAATGACTCTATCATAGCCCCCCCCCCCCCTTTTTCTTTACATATATGCTGTCGCCTTTGTAGAGTCGCACCCCCCCCCCCCCCCCCCCATTTGGGTTGAAAGACTTCTGACCCATACATCTGGGTACATGACCAGAGCTGAATCCACCAGGCTTTGTGTTTACAAATACAGCGTCACAGGTTTGTAGGGTAAAAAAATGTTTGAAATGCCACAATCATGTCGGTTCTGGGTCGTTTCAGCCTCGATTTTTTTCTGGGGGGGGGGGGGGGGGGGGGGGGGGGGGACGTTTCGGCCTCAACTGGGGCCGAAACGTACCGCCTGTTGAGGCCTAAACACCCCCATTTTTTTCTTCTTCTTTTGTTTCGTCTTCGATTTCAAAACATATCGGGCAGAAATATCCCGGGGCGAAACGTCCCAAGGCTAAACTGTAAAAGGCCGAAACATCCCAAACCTGCACTTCGGATGGCTTGTTACTTTTGTTTATTTTTGGAATGACTGGTGCCATTATGTTGTTCGAAACGTATGTCAAGTGCCCAAGTTGGGAGATATAAATAAATTTATGAGGCGGGGTAATTGTTGGAACTGATGATACATCTAACACTCACCCTTGATTGATATAAAAAAAATACAATGGTATGTCAAAATGAAACCCATATTATTAATTATGGGCATTCGAGTTGGGCGATAAAAAACGCAAAGATTTGATTTTGTGTGTTTCGGATTTTCCAAAAATATTTTGGGCTTTTTGCAATTGATTCGCTCCTTCAAATGAGTTGCGGTAATTTTTAATCTATCAGGAAAAATTTCCAATTCACGATTTTCTAAGACAGGTTGTGAAAGAAATTTTCTTCTTGGCAAAATAAATGTATGAAATCCGGTTATTTACAGCAGTTGGAGACGTTTTGTCCCTGATATTGGAAATTGGTAGGTGTGTGAGCAGACTGCAAAATTATTGACAGGTGAAACTGGTGAGTGCCGAGATGTTTGGTGATTGAGTGGGCGTATTTTCCGTGCAAGTGTTGGAGACTGACAATTGTCGTGGGCGTTAACAATGCTCAATGTTCAATATTTGACAGATGTTTTCCTGAAGTAACCTTACTGCGCAGGTGTAAGGGATACTTCCTTTGAAAGTGTTGTTTACATTTGAAAAAAGCCAGTGTTTAATACTGATCAAACCATGAGGGCCTGTGATTTGGGGTAGATAATGTTGGCCTCAGCCATTTTGACTGTCTATTTTTATTTGCAAGCGCTACTTTTTGAACGGCTACGTGCGCCCAACATAACGCGCTACCATCAGCATTTACCTGCGCACTGCGTGCACCAGCGCACGCTAAAATCGAAGGACTGCATATTCGCGGCAGATGGGTTAGTTTAGATTGTAGTTCGCGGATCGATCGCGGCCGGAAAAATGGCCTCCACGACAACCTTCTCGCGGCCGATCTCGGGGCCGGTGCCGATCGGCCGCGACAAAACACAAACCCTGGTCAATGGTAATTTATAATACTTTTACACCATATATTGTCAGGTAACTTGCAATACCTATTGGTCGAATATGCCCGGATCTTTAAATTTACAATTCTTGAATTGCCTGTGTGGATTTTACATAAGACTTTTTAATTTTTCATGTTACATCTGCTGGTGGTTCTGTAGACGTTGTTTGAGATACAAGAAATTTGATACCACTATTTGTGGGGGGAGGGGGGATTTGTTGTCAGTCCTCTCGAAGTAAGCATAAATGACACAACATTTACCTTTGCCCGACATTTAAGCCTTTGGTGTGCGGAAAGCAAGTGATTGAGTGGTCATAAACTTAACCAATTCTGGGAAAATTGTTGAAACCGAAAGTCTCGGTTTTTTGTTAAGGCAGCGATTCAGTTTCGGTTTTAAACAAGACCAATACCGGGTCTGGACCTGCGTCGCTGCATGCAACTGAATTGGCAAACAGGAAGTGGCTGCTCAGCAGATCTGAACATTACATGCACGATATAACTGATCATTATCAGGCTCCAGAGGATATATAAAATCAATCCCTTGCACAGAAGCCGAGAAAAGTTTGACGAAAAATTTCAATGTTCAGTGGGTACAGTCAAATTTCAAAGTATCGGCAAACAGGAAGTGGCTGCACGGCAGATCTGAAAATTGCTTACACGATACAACTCATCATTATGAAGCAGCAGACTAAATATAAAATCAATCCCTTGCATAGAAGCTGAGAAAACCTTGACGGAAAATTTCAATGTTCAGTGGGTACAGTAAAATTTCAAAGTATCGGTAAACAGGAAGTGGCTGCACGGCAGATCTGAAAATTGCTTACACGATACAACTCATCATTATGAAGCAGCAGACCAAATATAAAATCAATCCCTTAAATAGAAGCCGAGAAAACCTTGACGGAAAATTTCAATGTTCAGTGGGTACAGTAAAATTTCAAAGTATCGGCAAACAGGAAGTGGCTGCACGGCAGCTCTGAAAATTGCTTACACAATACAACTCATCATTATGAAGCAGCAGACCAAATATAAAATCAATCCCTCGAATAGAAGCCGAGAAAACATTGACGGAAAATTTAAATGTTCAGTGGGTACAGTAAAATTTCAAAGTATCGGTTAACAGGAAGTGGCTGCACGGCAAATCTGAAAATTGCTTACATGATACAACTCATCATTATGAAGCAGCAGACCAAATATAAAATCATTCCCTTTCATAGAAGCCAAGAAAACTTTGACGGAAGAAGTGTTTCGGACGAACTGACGGACAGATGGAGTTGAGCGGTTATTAGACCTGCTCTGTCGCTGGCGATGCAGGTAATAAAAAAAACGAACCGAACCGAAAAACTGATAAACTGCCCAGCCCTACTATATTGTTAACAGATTGTTGGCTGTGTTTTGGAAATATGGTGATTTTCAGTCAGCTTCGGTCACATTCAGTGTTTCGGAGGATCTCTATCAAAATGTAAATGTAAACATGCAACAACACCAATGCAGCAATTCGTAAAATAAGAAATAGTAGGTATCAAAACTTTGCATGATGCATACCTGCTGTTGCAAACTCTTGTCGATCTAGTGCCCAGTTTTGTCCTTGCATATTTGCGATTAATCTCACAATGGGTACACTTCCCGCGAATAAGACTCATCCCATCTGCTAGCCAAATCGTCCGCTGCAGTTGTGCCCATCTTGTCAGTAGTGATTTTTCCCAACTCATCAGAGGGGGGTAAATTTTTAAGGTGTTTCGAGTATTTTTATTTACTTCTGCAGAGGTCGATTTAATTTTAAAAATTGAATAGCAGTTTTCAAACTTGGATAAACTGTTATTAGCATTTCCTATTATTGACCTGATTTTTCATTAGAAATTGATTAGCTATAGTCGAAAATTGATTCAAAAACTGCTATGCAAATCCAGGTAAAATCGAGCCCGGTTGTGAGTTTTTAAAATTCATCATCCTTGATGGAAGGCGAATTGCTATGACTGAATTATTGGCACATTGCTATGTAAATCTTGGCAGCATAAAGTGGGTGCCGACCAGCCAACTTCAACTCAACATTTAAGTACCGGTATCTACTCCAGAATTCCAGAGTTGTTTCAATACTAGTGCCTCAGCCATCAATACTGTAAATTAAAAATTAAAAAATTTTGTCAAGAATACGTTAACCCAGGGTTTCCGCTAGGGAAAAATTTGTGGGTCAGGTAGCTCAAAGAAAATGAAACTCAGACTCCGAAGGCATCTGCCACACTTTCCGAAGGCACGTGCAAATAGAGGGGAGTTTGGGGAAAATTTTGATTTTCAGGTGCTCTCTGGTGGCCTTTGGGGGGCACTCTGGTCGCTAAAATGCTAAATACTTGAAGTGGAAAATATTATTTTTTCCTCCTACAATTCTCTAAATTCCCACGGGACACACAATACTACATCTGGTCAGAGGTTACATGAAAATACAAACCCAAAACAACACAAAATCCATAAATCCTGACAGTGATGGAGCTTTGTTTACAACCGCTTGCGGTAATATTCGAAAAGAACCATGATGGCTCCCACATTATACTCAGTTCACCAATTATACCATTGGTTGATTATCTGCATTATCAACACGGGAAGTGATTTGCCAATGTTTGGGAACAGGTGATAATACCAGTTTATTAAACAAGAGGCCCCAGGGGGCCTGAGGGCACTCACCTGACATGGTAGCCTAAATATCAACCCAGAGAATTGATTTCAACAAATTGCATCTGCTCCTCCTAAGAAAAGCCTCCTACCCAATATCCAAAGATTCTGACCAGTGGATCTAAAAAAAAAATGATTTTTAAAGAATATTCCTCATACTGAACTAAGTTATATTTCGGGCTCTCACAGGGAGCCCATATGTGAACCCAGGGACTTGGCTTTAACAAACTTGAATCTCACCCCCCTAAGGATGCTGCACACCAAATATCAAAACATTCCGACTGCTGGATGTGAAGAAGAAGATTTTTAATAAAAATTCTTCATTTTGAACTTAGTTACAATTCAAGCTCCCATAATGAGCCCAAATATGGACCTAGGGACATGGCTTGAACAAACTTGAATCTTACCCCCTAAGGATGCTGCATAAAAAATATCAAAAGCATTCATCTGCTGGATCTGAAGAAGATTTTTAAAGAAAATTCCTCATTTTGAACTAAGTTGTCATTCGGGCTCCATAGTGAGCCCAAATCTGAACCAAGGGACCTGGCTTGAACAAACCTGAATCTCAGCCCCCTAAGGTAGCTGCATGCCAAATACCAAAACATTCCGACTACTGAATCTGAAGAAGATGATTTTTAAATAAAAATTCCTCATACTGACTAAGTTATAATTCGTGCTCCCACAGGGAGCCCGAATATGGACCCAGGGACTTGGTTTTAACAAACTTGAATCCCCCACCCCCAAGGATGCTACACACCACATATCAAAACATTCCGCCAGCTGGATCTGAAGAAGAAGATTTTTTAAGAAAATTCCTCATTTCGAACTAAGTTACAATTCAAGCTCCCACAGTGAGCCCAAATATGGACCTAGGGACATGGCTTGAAGAAACTTGAATCTCACCTCCCTGAGGATGCCGCATACCAAATATCAAAACATTCCGACTGCTGGATCTGAAGAAGATTTTTAAAGAAAATTCCTCATTTTGAACTAAGTTATCATTAGGGCTCCCCAAGTGAGCTCAAATATGGACCTAGGGACATGGCTTGACTGCTGGATCTGAATAAGAATTTTAAAGAAAATTCCTCATTTTGAACTCTAAGTTATAATTCGGGCTCCCACAGTGAGCCCAAATATGAACCCAGGGATTTGGCTTGAACAAAATTGAATCTCACCCCCCTAGCATGGTGCATACCCAATATCAAAAGATTCTGCCTGCTGGATCTTGAGAAGATTTTCAAAGAAATTTGACTGAAATGCAATAAGTTCAAATTTGGGCTCCTATATTGAGCCCAAATATGAACCCAGGGGGCCGATTTGAACAAACTTGAATCAGATTCACCCCACAATGTTGCATATCAAATATCAAAAGATTCTGCCTGCTGGATCTGGAGAAGAAGATTTTTTTAATAAATTTGCCTGAAATGCACTAAGTTCGAATTCGGGCGTCTATAGTGAGCCCAAATATGAATGCAGGGAGCCGATTTGAACAAACTTGAATCAGATCCACCCCACAATGTTGCATACCAAATATCAAAAGATTCTGCCTGCTGGATCTGGAGAAGACGATTTTTAAAGAAATTTGCCTGAAATGCACTAAGTTCCAATTCGAGCTTCTATAGTGAGCCCAAATATGAACCCAGGGGGCCGATTTGAACAAACTTGAAACAGATCCACCCCACAATGTTGCATACCAAATATCAAAAGATTCTGCCCGCTGGATCTGGAGAAAATGATTTTTAAAGAAATTTGCCTCAAATGCACTAAGTTCCAATTCGAGTTTCTATAGTGAGCCCAAATATGAACCCAGGGGGCTGATTTGAACAAACTTGAATCAGATCCACCCCACAATGTTGCATATCAAAAGATTCTGCCTGCTGGATCTGGAGAAGATTTTTCAAGAAATTTGCATGAAATGCACTAAGTTCGAAATCGCGCTCCTATACTGAGCCCAAATATGAACCCAGGGGGCCAATTTGAACAAACTTGAATCAGATCTACCCTACAATGTTGCATACCAAATATCAAAAGATTCTGCCTGCTGGATCTGGAGGAGATTTTTTAATGTTTTTCCCATTGTCTACAGTGTTAAAAAGTTCTGACTCAGCACTTTTTCAAAGTCCTGAAACTGTACCCTATGATAAAACCGATGGCAATTATTTTTTACCAATCCTTTCTGTTGGTCCCAAGGAAGCTTCACACCAAACAAAAATTCTCACTGCCATGCAGTTTTGGAGAAATGGCCATTTTAATTTTTTTCTATTTTTAGCTCCTGTGGTTCCCACAGGGCTATGGGAAAAAAAAATTTCTGCATAAATTAGGAATTATGACCCATTAAGCACTCACATAAAATTGGGTTCAAATCGGCCTCGTGGTTTAGAAAATAGAAATTTGGGGCGGGGCCAAAATTTTTTCCCCTCCTTTAACATCGTCAAATATAGCCCCTCGAACTTCTCTTGAACAAACTTGAGTCTACACCTCAAAAGGAAGCTGCATACCAAATATCAAGTCTCTGCTATTGCTGGTTTTTGAGAAGATTTTTTAAGAACTGGAGCATTTTTGCCCCATCCCTCTGCTCAATATGAGCCGAAACCTAATTTGACAAAAAATCAATATGCCCTTATGTAACCCCTACTCACATGAAATTTCATTAATATGCGGCCAGTGGTTTGGGAGAAAAAGGCCCAAACACCACATTCACGACAGACAACGGACGCAGGACGAAAAGTGATCAGAAAAGCTCACCCTGACTTTCAGTCAGGGGAGCTAATAATATTAAATCTGAAAAAAGTGTAATAATTTTGCGTTTATTCGTTGAAAATGCTGCGGTGGAGCTTTTTCAATGAATAAACAGGAAATTATTGTGACAGATATATATAAAAATTAGGGTTAGTCTAATCTAGCAATACGTTAAATTATATTAAATTTGATAGAATTGTAATAATTTTGCGTTTATTCGTTGATAAAGCTGAAGTGAAGCCTTTGCAATGAATATTTATGTGAAATTTATTGAGACAAATTTAGAAAACAATTAATGTTACAGATGTCTCTAGTAATTCATTAAATTCAATGCAATCTGATAAAAAAAATGTACTAATTTTGCGTTTATTCGCGGAAAAGGTTGAAGTGGAGCCATTTCAATGAATAACAGGGTTTCCACCATACCGTCCGCATTCCCCTGCCAGGTTATCTTCCCGACTTAACAGAAGTTTTGAAATTCGCATTGATCTGCCCATCCCCCAGGAATACATTTAGTTCCAAGCTTGTAGAATTGCCATTTCTAAACTTCCTTTGCCAATTTCCGTACACATATTTCTTTGAAAAACAAAACGCATGTCCGTTTCACCGTTCTGTCGCAGCACCTGGAGAGTAATTGATTTCAAAGCGTTTTTTCAACATCAAAGAAAAGTAATACCGAGTATTGTTGTAGAATTGCTATATAATCCCACTCGAGTGACGTCATCAGAGAGTCTGTGATTCTGTGAACCAGGAGACTTCCAGAACTCTCTGGAACATGTTGCAGCTGCAAATACGAATTGCACCACTCGGTGTTCTCATGTGACCGGGATTAACCAATTGGAATCAGAGAACACAGAAGAAGACCAGCCTGTCTTTTTTCGACTTGACTGCGAGAATCAGGATTCAGAAATTCTGCATAGATTTAAATTTGGTGTGTTTGTCGGATAAAATTGGCAAGATCCTAGCTATTTTACTCGCAATGTTTTTCTAAAGTAGAGATTTACCGAACTTAAAGTCTACTTTAGTATTCGTTTTCACAGTGGCCGCAAACGTCAAAATTTGTACCATGCACATGCAATGAGGTTTTTGTGCAGTGCTTGTGTCTGCTAAAATATCTAAGAAGCGTTGTTTCGCCCCAATTTAAAATTGAACTTTTAAATTGTGGGCGAATCTCCACTTCCTACCCACACTTTCTATTCGCCCTGGACACTTAGTCCCAATGTAAATGCCAAGGCTCGACAGTTTTATTGAAACGAAACGCCCTGGGCGAATAGAAAGGCACGGAAACTACAAATTATTTTTCGGTTCAGCAACCATTATCTCTTATTAACATCTTATCCATCGGAAATTACTGGCTGTCGATGTGTAAAATCGGACAGATATATCTCTGTGAAAAGATGCAAAATATCCTCTCAGGTGCAAGGAAATGGGGGTTTGGGGATTCCAGATTTCAAACTTTTCCCACCGTGGGCTGAACCATGGTTCGTCCATGGTACCAACGATCACTGGTCGAAACGCTGACGGTCTCATTCCCTTTCCCCTTGCAGAAACCCTGGAATAATTACATAAAAATTACTGGAGACAAATATATAACAATGTCAGAGACTTATCTAGCAATTTATTAAATTAAATGAAATGCAGTAAAAAATCTAATAATTGTAGTTTATTTTAGTCACTGCCAAACAATAAGAAATTTATTTAAGAGCGTGGCGGGACGGGGTTGGGGAATATGCTCCCATTTACTCCAAGATTCCTTTAGTCTAGAGCTGGGTGATGTACCGGTTTTTCGAAAATGGTGATATTAAAATCAATACTGGTTTCAATAGCGAGGCCTTTTTAAAATATCAAAATATTGGTATGTTTTCGGCATGATGGTTGGAGGTCATGATCCCATTGATAGTGATATACTAGAAATATACTGCTGGCTTTTTATTTTAAAAAAATCTTTTAAAAGTCTGTTATATCACCTGTTACAATGATACATGCACATATCTCCGTAAATAAATAACTCAGCATGTCGGGATCGGTACTTTCGTCCTGGGAACTTTTGTCCTCAGTTGACAGGAAGTTTCATCCCCTGGAATTTCTTAATTATTAGCTTGGGTATGGGGTGTGTTGTACTGAGATACAAGCTAGTTAATATTAGTGTCAGGAGGTTAAGAGAAAATACAGCTCAGTGTCGGTATTAAAACACCGACGGGCCTGAACACAAAACACCACCGTCTTGGTACGTATGTGGTTATTTTTCATTTATTTTTTACTTGCATGCCCCATTGAACTGTTACCCATGCAAGTCGCGGCCATGCGATACCCCAGTCCAGTTACATCATGTTGCACAAAAACGGCTTCACCTTGAAGCAACCAGTTATACATCTATGGGTTACTTGATTCTTTTTAGGTTTGGCTGTAAAATTTCCAATATAGTATCGCATTGCGCACTTGGGGCCTCAACCATGTGCTTTTGAGTTTTGTCACAATTAATTTTGTTACATGACAATTTATCATGGGTTCATTTGGCTGGGTGTTGTTTAAATGAAGAGTCGTATGCTTACATTAGGCTTTCGGCATGTTTTAACAAACATCAGTTTCCAAAGTCACCTTTAATAAATTTTATTTTTGCTTTGGTGGGTTCATGCCATACTTTCTTACGCAACAATTTCTGTGTCACATGAACACACCTTATTTGTATAAACCAGATTCACATGACGATGGCAATTAAACTATCACCAATTTGAAGTCAGAAACAATAGCTTAGTTTGCATATTGATTGCATGTGATGAAATAGTGCATTTCGATTGGTTGGCACACCCAGCATAACCTACAAATCCATTCTCGTAGTGAATAAAATTAGCTTAATATGGAATTTTGTCATTCATCTTGTTTCTGATTGAAAGCACGCGGGAGAGATGGCGCCCTGACAGTTTCATTAGTTTAGAAAAGTTATTACTAGCCCACAACCCAGGGTATTTTTGGTTTTTGAAAATTTGATTAGCAGTTTCCATCTTGGTTTCAAAAAGTGATGATATATAGTGAATATAAGGCCAATATGAAAGAAAAATGGTTAGCATTTCGACATTTTTGACTAGCATTTTGCGATGCGAATCCAGTCATCAAATACCCTGCAAACTGTCCACTCCTTTTTTGAAACAGGGACTTTAGTAAATGAATTGAGAGGTACCTTCCATAGCTACAGATGGAAAGGAAAAATAATCCAGCTGGGTGATGTCAGGAAATGACTGCGCCGACAAGGGGGACACTTTGGCCCCCTTCTGGTTGTCGGAATCCACGTAACCCTGACCTCTGTCAGCGCCATCATTTTCTGGCATTGCCCCTGTTATGTAAATGTTAATTAAGCCACCTAGGCCACAAAGAGCCAAGTGATATTTCACACTCGTAAGATGAGTGAAGTCATCCGATGAAAATGGCGGAGTTCCATGATGGGAGAAAAGGGGGTGAAACATTCTGCATTTATTAAAAAAAAATACTCTAAGGTCTAGCCGAGAGTATTTGTCATTGTAATAACACTTTACATGATCAAAACAAACGTACATGTATAAATGCAAATTATCCCTACGCGTTTGAAATGCATTCCACATAATATTGCGGTATTTTTTTTCAAATACCGCAATATTTTTTTTTCACAATATACTCCAGCCCTACTTAACTCGTTTTTCAAATTTGAAATATGGTTTGCTGCTTTTCAATACAACAGAGTTGCAAAGACCAAACTTAAAAATCATCTAGATGAGTGACTACTAACCTCTTGTCACTGTGTTTAACAGGGATTGTGTTTTGTCGCGGCCGATCGGCACCAGCCCTGAGAAGGTTGTTGTGGAGGCCATTTTTCCAGCCGCGATCGATCCGCGAACTACAATCTAAACTAACCCATCTGCCGCGAATATGCAGTCCTTCGATTTTAGCGTGCACTGGCGCACGCAGTGCGCAGGTAAATGCCGATGGTAGCGCGTTATGTTGGGCGCACATAGCTGTTCAAAAAGTAGCGCTTGCAAATAAAAATAGACAGTCAAAATGTCCGAGGCCAACATTATCTACCCCAAATCATAGGCCCTCATGGTTTGATCAGTATTAAACACTGGCTTTTTTCAAATGTAAACAACACTTTCAAAGTAAGTATCCCTTACACCTGCGCAGTAAGGTTACTTCAGGAAAACATCTGTCAAATATTGAACATTGAGCATCGTTAACGCCCACGACAATTGTCAGTCTCGAACACTTGCACGGAAAATACGCCCACTCAATCACCAAACATCTCGGCACTCACCAGTTTCACCTGTCAATAATTTTGCAGTCTGCTCACACACCTACCAATTTCCAATATCAGGGACAAAACGTCTCCAACTGCTGTAAATAACCGGATTTCATACATTTATTTTGCCAAGAAGAAAATTTCTTTCACAACCTGTCTTAGAAAATCGTGAATTGGAAATTTTTCCTGATAGATTAAAAATTACCGCAACTCATTTGAAGGAGCGAATCAATTGCAAAAAGCCCAAAATATTTTTGGAAAATCCGAAACACACAAAATCAAATCTTTGCGGTTTTTATCGCCCAACTCGAATGCCCATAATTAATAATATGGGTTTCATTTTGACATACCATTGTGTTTTTTTTATATCAATCAAGGGTGAGTGTTAGATGTATCATCAGTTCCAACAATTATCCTGTCTCATAAATTTATTTATATCGCCCAACTTGGGCACTTGACATACGTTTCGAACAACATAATGGCACCAGTCATTCCAAAAATAAACAAAAGTAACAAGCCATCTGAAGTGCAGGTTTGGGACATTTCGGCCTTTTACAGTTTAGCCTTGGGACGTTTCGCCCCGGGATATTTCTGCCCCCGATATGTTTTGAAATCGAAGATGAAACAAAAGAAGAAGAAGAAAAGAAATGGGGGTGTTTTGGCCTCGACAGGCAGTACGTTTCAGCCCCAGTTGAGGCCGAAACGTCCCCCCCCCCCCCCCCCAAAAAAAACGAGGCCGAAACGACCCAGAACCGACGTGATTGTGGCATTTCAAACATTTTTTTACCCTACAAACCTGCGACGCTGTATTTGTAAACACAAAGCCTGGTGGATTCAGCTCTGGTCATGTACCCAGATGTATGGGTCGGAAGTCTTTCAACCCAAATGGGGGGGGGGGGGGGGGGGGAGGAGGGGGTGCGACTCTACAAAGGCGACAGCATATATGTAAAGAAAAGGGAGGGGGGGGGGCTATGATAGAGTCATTTTCTTTGACTTTGGAAAATTGGCCCTGAATAGGCCCCGACACTCTGATCCCAGGGCCAATTTTCTGGCCTCGATCATTTTCTAAATCACGAACCCTGGTTTAATTATGTACTGACCTGTGAAAAAACCTCTTGAGGTGCAAATGTTGAATAATATTTAAAAATATTTATTGACTCATAAGCAAGTATTTATTTGGGACGAAATGACCTGGTAAAAGTATAAAAAGTGAGACGTTTAAGCCTCCTAAAGTGGGACATTTTGGCCTTTTATGGAGCCGAAACGTCACGAACCCAACAACACTGCCAACGTTGCGATCACAGAAACTGACAAAAGTCCAAGTGGAAGTAAACCCAAGGTTTGTAATGTTCGATTGAGAATGGGGAATTACTAATAAATAATACCCAAGGTCTTAAATGTATTAAACAGAAACCTCAGATTAACCAATGAGGTCAACTTTGCGATCAGAACATTCGCTGATCCATACAAGAATGGTTCCGCCATTACGGTAATTCAACGAACGAGAAATTCGCAATCAAATATTTGGTCATCGGAGAAATATAAAACTGTCACAGCATACCTCCATCAAACCACCGGACGTGTCTAAATCATATTCAACGGTAGCCATAACTCGTTGAACGTTATATGCGCTGCAAATCCGATGCAAAACGATGTAAAAAGTGTTAAATGTCCATTCTTTTCAGTTTCCTGTCAAGAAGGTAAATAATTTACATCAATTTTGACACCGTCAATTGGGAAGAATTCAGGAGCTGGCACTTTTTATTTTACTTGAAGCTCTTCTAAATACACGTGAAATTCATCCTCTTGAGTGAAAAAGGCCATCGGGCTTTTTTTAATTTATGAAATAGTGAAAATTATTAAAATCACTATATCGAAAATAAAGCAACTTGGCGCAAAATGTCGGCCGACATTATTGCGCATGTAAGCATCCGGGAAATGATAGTTCAAGCATGCGTAGAGGCTCAAACGGAAACGTTAAATGTCAAGGTCAATTCACGAGGGGCAAATATTTTTTAAAGAGGCCTATTCGGAACAGTCAAGTGCTTCACAACAATATTATGAAATTTGGGCAAACCTACAAGCGAGCGAAAGTGATGCATTAGGCCTAAAGTGCTGTAGGCCTACATTTACTGGTAAAGAATTTGGGACCAATCAAATTTTGAGATAACTACTTTTGTCTGCGTTTTGATTGGAAAATATTATTTTCCAATGCTCTGATTGAAAGATAATTTTATCATTGCTTTGATTGGAAGATATATTTATGGCGTCGATTTTTTCCGGAATTTATCCGAGGAGTTACGGAAATTGCTGCGTTCATTTTTATTTTTTCACAAATAGCGTGTATCATTTATTGTTACTTTTACCAACTGTTAGTAGCCACAACAAGAAAATACAGCAGTGCTGTGCAAAAAAGGGCGATGATAATATGCCAATGCAGTTTTACTGAAAAGACCATCTTTAAAATAATAAGACTGAGTATCACAAATGTAGTTTCATGATTCGGACCAGATTTTTATATAGGACGTTTCGGCCCAGATCTATGGACGATTCTGGCCATATTTCTGGCCGATTCGGACCAGACTATCGGACGATTCGGACCATGTTTGTAGACGATTTGGACCAGGTTTCTGGGCGATTTGCCCAACAGACACAAACTACACAAGCCAGCACAGACATACACACTTCACAAGACAGCACAGACTTGTCGTTTGAATTAAATTGGCCTAGAGCTTAATGTGCCAATTTCAATAAGCCATTTTCATTAATTTCACTGAAAAAAATATCGACGTACCGGTATTGTTTGCAGTTATCACAACAGATAATTCTGAGAGTAATTATGAAACAGCTAATCCTGTGCTTCTGGGTCATATCAGTGAAGAGGAAAAAAGACGTGACATCAACATTGACCTGCCTGTTTTTATTTGCAATGCATTTTGGGTCCGTATACCGAATTTGGTCAAAATCGGCCCAGTAGTTAGCCCGTTGCTAAGGGGCGCTCTAGTTGCTAGGAAAGTCACGTGACATCAACAGTGACCTGTCTGTTTTCCATTGCAATGCATTTTGGGTCTGCATACCAAATGTGGCCAAAGTTGGCCCAGTAGTTAGCCCGTTGCTAAGGGGGGGGGGGCATAGTTGCTAGGGACGTCACGTGACCTCAACATTGACCTGTCTGTTTTTATTTGCAATGCATTTTGGGTCCGTATACCGAATTTGGTCAAAATCGGCTCAGTAGTTAGCGCGTTGCTAAGGTGGCGCTCTGGTTGCCAGGGAAGTCACGTGACTTCAACATTGATCTATCTGTTTTCATTTGCAATGCATTTTGGGTCCGTATACCGAATTTGGTCAAAATCGGCCCAGTAGTTATCCCGTTGCTAAGGGGGCACTCTGGTTTCTAGGGAAGTCACGAGACCTAAACTTTGATCTGTCTGTTTTCATCTGCAATGCATTTTGGATCTGTATACCGAATTTGGTCAAAATCGGCCCAGTAGTTATCCCGTTGCTAAGGGGGCACTCTGGTTTCTAGGGAAGTCACGAGACCTAAACTTTGACCTGTCTGTTTTTATTTGCAATGCATTTTGGGTCCGTATACCGAATTTGGTCAAAATCGGCTCAGTAGTTAGCGCGTTGCTAAGGTGGCGCTCTGGTTGCCAGGGAAGTCACGTGACTTCAACATTGATCTATCTGTTTTCATTTGCAATGCATTTTGGGTCCGTATACCGAATTTGGTCAAAATCGGCCCAGTAGTTATCCCGTTGCTAAGGGGGCACTCTGGTTTCTAGGGAAGTCACGAGACCTAAACTTTGATCTGTCTGTTTTCATTTGCAATGCATTTTGGGTCCGTATACCGAATTTGGTCAAAATCGGCCCATTAGTTAGCCCGTTGCTAAGGGAGCTCTGGTTGCTAGGAAAGTAACGAGACGTCAACATTGAAATGTCTGTTTTTATTTGCAATGCATTTTTGGTCCGTATACCGAATTTGGTCAAAATCGGACCAGTAGTTAGCCCGTTGCTAAGGGGGGTGCTCTGGTTGCTAGGGAAGTCACGCGACACCATTGACCTGTCTGTTTTCGTTTGCAATGCATTTTGGGTCCATGTATCAAAATTGGCCCAGTAGTTTGCCCGTTGCTAGGTGTGTGCTTTACTTGCTATGGATGTCACATGACATAATCAGTGACCCATTACCCCCCCCCCCCCCCACCCCCACCCAATATATTAAGGATCTCTTGATCCAATGAGGTTGAGAGCAATGGTGGACAGCCATCACTTGTTCTAGAGTCCGAGTATCCTTAAAAAAATGTAACCTCATTTGTCCCTGGTTCCTTTGGGAAAAATCCCTAAAAGTTTAATCAGCCAGAGCCATTCTCGTGAAGTCTCATCTCGTTAACTACTTCCTATGTAAATAAATCATTTCTTCAATTGCGAATGTCAATTTTCCGCGTGTTTGTGTACCACTTCCGTTGAAAAATTTTGAAGTTGATGCCTTTGAGATGAGCTTGGCTTTCAGTTCATACAAACCAAAAGGTACATACGTGTTGCCCAATAGCTTGCGAGCTTGCACGCGACCCTGCAGGTCGCTTTCGCTCGCTATGAAATAGGTTCTACCTAAAAGTGAGCGCAAGTAGTCTCATTCAACTTCAAGTCAACAAAATCGTTTATTTCAATTTTCATGTCTTGAGAATGAATTATTGATCGAAGCAGTAGCTGAGAGCATAACGTGTTGTGGCTTGTACTGCTTCTGGGTTCTGTCGGTTTCTCAATAGATTGGGTACTCATGGTAGGTCAAATCGACTTTGCACCTGGTAAACAGTAGCTATGGTCATTTTCGTTTTGACTATACAAATTTCTACTCACAGGAATGGAGTAATTATGGTCATTCAAGGAGTTAACAACTTCACTGTAAAGCTTTTTGCCAACAGTGCTGTGGTTGCACATATGGGAACGGGAACATTCGGCCTCGGGAACTTTCGGCCTGGGAACATTCGGCCCCCGGGAACATTCAGCCTGGGAACATTCGGCATGGGAACATTCGACCCGGGTCGGGTTAAAAGACTAAGATAGACGCGGTTTAGGTAGCAGAGATCATTTATTGGTAGATATTCTAACAAATGTTCACAGGGAGGCACGTGGGTTGCTAGGGAAACAAACTGACATCATTACCGACTCCTTGGTTTGAATCCCTGATGCATTATTTCCACACATATCAAATTTAGTCAAAATTGGCCCAGTAGGTCGCCCGTTGCGAGGGAGACACGTTGGTTGTTAGGGAAACCAACTGACACCATTTTTTATTCTTTGGTTTGGATCCATAGTGCATTGTGGTTCCATATATCAAATTTGGTAGAACTTGGCCCAAGAGGCCGCTCGTTGATAGGGAGGCACGTTGGTTGCTGGGGAAACAAACTGACATCATTACCGACTCCTTGGTTTGGATTCCTAGTGCATTATGGGTTCATATATCAAATTTGGTCAAAACTTGTCCAATAGGTCGCCCGTTGCTAGGGAGGCACGTTGGTTGCTAAGGAAACAAACTGACATCATTACCGACTCCTTGGTTTGAATCCCTGGTGCATTAGGGGTCCACGTATCAAATTTAGTCAAAATTGGCCCAGTAGGTCGCCCGTTGCTAGGGAGGCACGTTGGTTGTTAGGGAAACTAACTGACACCATTTTCGATTCTTTTATTTGGATCCCTAGTGCATTGTGGATCCATATATCAAATTTGGTCGAAATTGGCCCAAGAAGCCACCCGTTGCTGGGGAGGCACGTTGGTTGCTAGGGGAACCAACTTACATAATTTTCGATTCCTTGGTTTGGATTCCTAGTGCATTATGGGTTCATATATCAAATTTGGTACAATTGGCCCAATAGGTCGTCCGTTGCTAGGGAGGCACGTTGGTTGCTAGGGAAACAAACTGACATCATAACCGACTCCTTGGATTGAATCCGTGATGCATTATGGGTCCACGAGTGAAATTTAGTCAAAATTTGGGTTTGGACCCCTACTGCATTATGGGTCCATATATCAATTTTGGTCAAAATCGGTCCAATAGATCGCCTGTTGCTAGGGGTGTTGCGTGTTGCTAGGAACGTCACGTGATGTAGTAAATTGTAAATTAGTCTGGCTCCCGGTGTATTATGGGAGAATATCTCAATAGCACACCTACACCCCCTCCCCATACCCCCTCCCCTGTTACTTCCCTCAATTGATGGTTCACTCACTTTACCCAACTGGTATCCGAATGTTCCTTTGACACAAATTTTGAAATCAAAGCTGTAGTGGAGTTTCAGAAGAACTGACTCAATTACACGTGTTAACCTATAGAGCTCGCTTCCGAACGGGCTTCGCCCGTTCTGGGGCGCTCGCTATTATCTGTTTTTGCAGCCCCGAAGAACAGATACCTGCATGGCCCTGCCCCAACCAACTCAACAGAGTACTGAAAACAACAAACCGAGGTTCACTTTATCAACAATATACTGATTATCTCAGCTCTCTTTTATTAGGGGGGGGGGGGCAGAATCTCCTCTTCCCCTGCCCTAGAGATTAGTGGGCCACCGACTTTAAAACATATCACAAAACTTTCTCCATGAAAGGGTTTCTTCTTCTCAGTCCGTCTAGAGACTCCTTCATTTCGCTTGTCCCTTCCGGTGGTGTGAAAATTACCCTTTGATTCTCGGCCTGAACCAACGGAAGCTCCAAGTCACCTAAGACCATCGGCCTGTCTAGGGAGCACCAATCCTACGACCTTTTGTTTGATGGATGTGTGCTTTGGGGTGGCTAACCCAATGGAGTCGGAGATATACCTATCTAGGAAGGGTCGATCGGGACCACAATAACAAACACGGGTAGCAGACTGTATTTGCCAGAAGAATAACAAGACAGTACTCTTGGAATCGTCACATCTGAAACTTCTGGAGACAGACTAAACTTGTCCATGAAGGAAGAGGCCCTTATCAATGAGCCATATGACGGAGATGGCATACTTAACTTGCCCGAAACACAGACCAAAGAATCTACTACTATCGACGGTCGGCGACACTGCCTACTGCGTCATTGGTGGCTTTCCTGGCTTCTCTGCGGTGGCTGGACGTGGGGAGTACCACTGTGTCGTTAAAGTGACCACAAGGTGTTATTTACCCCAGACCGCCCCTGCGCCTTTGGTTTGTTTAAATAAACTGGAAGATGAAGTCATGGCTGGGTATGATGAGGTGGACATGGAAATTGGTTGTTCGAAAAGTACCTCTACTTTCTTTCTCCCCGGTCCCGAACAATCCGTTGATATGTGTTCGAAGATCCTCGCAGAAAGACGAAATATGAGTATCTGCAGAAGGGGTATTCTCGGATGAAGCAACCGCTGACGCCGGTGTACCCCGAGGAACTGTTTTGGGTACCATAATTTTCTTATGCCACACTAACGATCTACCAAGTCCAGTCAGTGAGACTATTTACAGTCGACTGCCTTTGTACCGGGAAATAAACAGCCAGACGGGTCACACCATCCAACAAAACGAGTCAACATGTCTCGAAAAATGGATATGAGACCAGGGAATGTGCTTTAACACCAAAATGATACATTCTGGCCATGATGTTGAAAGGAAAGAACACATCAACAGTGTAATTGAAAAGGTAAACTCCACTCTCGGATTCCTTCCCAGAAATCTCCAATACTGTCCATGGGAATTCCAAAGAACAGTTTACATTGCACTCGTAAGATCGATAATGAAATATGGTGCTATCATCTGCGACTCGTACACGAAGCAAGAGGTCACAAAACTAGAAAGCATACAAAGAAGGGGTGCAAGATTCGTTACGAAGTACTATAAATCAAGAGAAGCGGGGGTTAAGACAAAAATGATGGAGGAACTAAAGTTACCTTCACTGCTACAATCTTCTTGTTATTCTTTCGGATGGCCATTTTGGGCGCTCATGATTGTTTATATGGTTTATGTGCAACACACGGGGTGGTTCAGTCCAGTGGTGGGCATCCATCCATACTGCGACATGCTTATCTTGTAGAAATTTGAGAACCAGACAAGCACATTTATTCTTCTTGGACCACCCGGAATATGAACCGTGAACAGCTCGTGGTCAAATGTGCTTCAGATACCCACAAAAAGCTAGACTTTCAAAACACTTTACGAGGCAACGACATGACAGCATTTGAGGAAAGGCCAACACTGCCTGAATGTTTTTAGTGAAGAAGGCTCCATGGTCGACAGATACGTGTATGTCACGTGTTACCACAAATTTTAATCCATAAATAATCACATAATTCTAGAAAACTCCAACAGGTGTCGTAATACATTTTAAGTAATATGGGAACTGTTCAGTCTCCATATAATGACAGCATGCAATGTAAAGGCGATCAGTCTCATTATTTGATTTTAGACGGCATTGTATATTATTCAAAAAAAGTTGGGGATATTTGATAAAAGAGAGATATTTGAAGAAATATATTTATATTTTCATCAAAAAGACAGCTGAGGCAATGCACTGTGACTTCTGATGAAAGATTGCAGCGATAGTTGGATGTCTGACGAGCACACATTCACGCACTGTGCTGTAGAAGACATGGCCGGTCAGTCAGAGAATTTATCACACTCAGTCCAAAATCTCAGTACCTAGTAAATCCTCCTCGGTTCGCGAGACAAGCGCGGATCCGACGTCGCATACTCCTCACCGAACGTCCAATATCAGCTTGACTGATGTTATTCCATTCTTCCTGCAGTCCAGCTAAGAGATCATGGGCATTGGTAGGGGGGTGTTGGCGCTGTTGTAGGCACTTGCCAAGTATATCGCAGACGTGCTCAATTGGTGAAAGGTCTAGACTCAGTGCCGGACAAGGCAGAGTAGTGATGTTCTGCAGCTGTAGGAACTCTGTAGCGACACGAGCCCCGTGTGAGCTTGCATTGGCATCTTGGAAAATGAATACAAGGCCGTGGCGTCGCGCAAATGGCACCACGTGAGCTGCGAACATCTTGTCACGGTAATATAGCCCTGTGATACGCCCCTGGATGACATGTAATGCTGTTCTGCTTGTCGTGCTTATGCCTTCCAACACTATATCCGATCCACCAACGAAACGATTGTGTTGCCTAACGGTTATATCGTTCGTTCCGCCGCCGCCACACTTTGTTTCGCCTGTCGTGGAAGCCGATAGTGAATCCCGATTCATCGGAAAACATGGCGTTGCTCCACCGACGATTGTCTCAGCGCCGCTGTCGTACTCCACACAAATTATGCCTGGCTGCGATGTGACGTTCAGTCAAATATGGAATTATTCGAGGTCGTCGAGCGTACAAATGCCAGCTCTGTAAGTGTTTTCGGATAGTCTGACCACTGACTCGTACATCTGCCGCCCCGGTGAAGCTACTGCCCATTTTTAGGCACTTTGATGGCGGTTACATAATGCTGTGGTTCGGATGAAACGATCCTGGTGAGCAGTTGTCACCCTTGGACGACCTGACCGACGTCACTCCTCAACATTGCCTGTTTGACGGTAGAGTGACCACAACCTGCTAATCACCGATTGAGTAACGTTGAGAATTTGAGCCACTGTGGTCTGTCTGTTTCCCGCTTCCAACATGCCAACGGCACGTAAACGTTCGTCACGTGTCAGTCTTCACATACCCCAAAAGTTACGCTTCGACCAGAAACTATTGATGAACGAGTTTATACCAAGAAAAGAACAATGAGACCTCTGAAAAAGCCCATCTAGTACAAATGAACATTTCAAAACGTACTCCAGACATTAACGCGGCGCTCGTGCGAAAAACCTGCACGAAGTTTTCTTGGGCCGGTGACATTCATGATCTACACTAAATTTGGTAACATATTGATGAGTCCAATCACGCGTCTCCAATACCATTTTCCGAAGATATCAACGTCAGTTTGGATATCCCCTACTTTTTGGAATAGTATGTATCGATGCTTTTTCGGCCGTCTTGATCTTGACCAAAATATAAACAAATAGAAAACTAAACAAAGCCGAAAGGTTTGGAATTTCCCCCCACGCAGTTCTGTCGCTGCAGTTTGAAGAATGTTTTGATTTCCTGGCTTGGTTCTTGGATATCTGAGGCACATTTAACCCCTAGCACTCTGGTGCGACAACAGAATTTTCTTCAATCACTCTGTTTTTCTCTTGTTCAACTATCAATTTAACCAATTATATCTTGTTTGACAGAGCTCACTGTCAAACAAGATATATTTGGTTAAATATCAAACTGTATTACGGGAAATATTTGCTGTTGAAATCTTTGCCATTTTGACATCAGTGTGCAGAGGTTTAAACACGTCCGGCCCCAATTATTCAAATCAATGATAGTAATTTTTATTGTTAGTCATTAATATTATTATCATTCTTAATGATAGAAATAGTGTTATAAATAGAAAATAGTGTATTGTGTGGAACTCACAGGCTGTTTTATATCACGCATTTGCTGAAAAGAATTACAACATTAACCACATTAGTGTGAACTTCTTAACATAATGTTACACGTACTAATGATTTATACTTCTTATACCACACACTCGTTTGGTTTGAAGGAACGAATGAGAAGTTTCAGCGTGCCACAGGCGCGCAGGGACGATGTGGGATTTGAAAGACCTTTAATTTTGACCTGAATAACTTTATTTCCTTATAAAACCACGCGAGTCGGAAGCGATGGCCAATAATTTTATTTTGTGCGAGCTGGCAGTAGGGTACTGAAGTCAGATCCAGAGAAACTCAAACTAGAAGGTGACTGGGAATTGTGCATAACTACAGGAATCCTGCTCTGTGTTTTACTTAGAAACGTGGGGATATTTATGGAATACTGAAACCGCAGTTTGATGGTTGTTTAGACAAAAGAAAAAGAAACCTAAACGGTCACTGGTTTGGGAGCAGCTCCAGCATATTATCTATAACGGTTATAAAAAAGGAAAACACCCACCAATATGAGTTTTTGAAAACTTGGAGTAATGCATCGGCTTATAAGGGAGAGTAGATGCTGAATCTTGGCATCTGGTATGGCTTCAGGGGAAATAGATGACGAGGTGATGGGAGGAGAAAAAAAGAAAGGAAAAGAAAAACACACTCATAGAGACTCCCAAAAGCCTTTTAAAGGGGCTGTTATTTCTGGTATGAAATATGAAATAGAAAGAGATAAAATAATGAAATAAATGTACAAACACGAAATGAATTTTAACGACTGTGTTACCTAACACCTATCACAATGCATGTTGCAACTAATGAATTCTACCTGGGGCCGGGTCGTCTGAGGACGGATCGTCTTTGGGGCCAAATCGACCTGTTACCATTGCTAACAGGGATAAGGCCAAATAAAAAAATGAATTGATTCTCAGTCAATTTTTTTTTCAAATCAGTGAGGGAGGGAGGGAGGGAGGATTTTATTTTTATTTTTTTCGTGTAAAGGGTTGAGTATACTCGGTAAATCTTTTTGCTGTCTTTCCACTTGAAAAAGAGAAAAGGTTGTATTTTAATGTAATTATAGTATACCTTTTATAACTAACTGATGTAACAACAGCTAAAAGGATTTGTATTTTATTGTTCTTTTTAATGGTATAGATCTGTCAAACATGATCCATTAGAATAGGCCACCGTGAGTAACCAATGCTTGGGGTAGGAGTCCTTTAAAATGGGAAACATGGCTCTAAACTAGAGGTACTATGAGCAAACTCACAAGGTGATACCACCCACGCCTGAAATGTATAAGTTAGATTATCTCCCCTTGGAAATGTCAGAACGGAATTATATTGCTTCATGCACATCTTCATATGGAGTTCTTCCATTGTGCAAAGTTTCATGAAAAGTCTTCCAACGGTTTAGGAGGAGTTGCGCTTACAAGGATGGACAGACGGTATAAGTTAGATTATCTCTCATTGGAAATGTCCGAACGGAATTATATTGCTTCATGCACATCTTCATATGGATTTCTTCCATTGTGTAAAGTTTCATGAAAAGTCTTCCAACGGTTTAGGAGGAGTTGCGCTTACAAGGATGGACAGACGGTATAAGTTAGATTATCTCCCCTTGGAAATGTCAGAACGGAATTATATTGCTTCATGCACATCTTCATATGGATTTCTTCCATTTTGTAAAGTTTCATGAAAATTCTTCAAACGGTTTAGGAGGAGTTGCGCTTACAAGGATGGACAGACGGACAGACGGACGGACGGACGGAAAGGGTGATTCCTATATACCCCCCCCCAAACTTTGTTTGCGGGGGAGGGGGGGGGGTATAATGATTGGTTAAACTTGAGTGAGTTTATATCTGTGTTGCGGCCATTATTAGCCATTGTGCAGAAATGTATGACCTTAAACACCAGCAAATAAATAAATAATTAAATCATGATCCAGTATATCAGAATTTGCCTTGTTACAGTTTATGGGAGAGTTCTGGTCACTCTCCCATAAACTGCAACAAGAAAAACCAATTTACTGCAAACACAGCTAAATAATTTTATTTCGAGAAATGTGAAAAAAATGACCATTCCAAGTATTCACAAATTCTTTAAAAAACGACATAATAAAAATGTCTAATGAGGAGGTTCAAATCCAACAAGGGAGGGCCTGAGAATCAAAACATTATTTTTTTAGCCTAATGGTTATTTGATTCCGCATTCAACGCCCAAGAAGAAATTAGATAAACCACTAAAATGCATTTTTCGCAACGTGGCGGTGTCCTAGAGTTAGCGTTGTATATTGTCTTCATATTATTTCACTAATGAACTCGGCCTACAATCATTGCGTTTGTTTCGTTTGATGTATTTCTGTCATTTTGAACTTCATTGTAAAATAAAAGATACATCATCGTTTTTGAGTCTGTTTCGAGCCAAGGAGTTTTTATGATTTCCCATTTTTTTCTGGGATCGGTTCGACGTGGGAATTTCGTAAAACTAGAGGTAATTATTCACATCATGGGTAGCCTTTGACTCATACATTAACAGAATACAACAGATATTCGTCAGGCGAGTTCTGAGTACAGAAAACAAAATTATACAATGGAGCCCACTTTTTGGCAATTTAATTTAATTGAATAACTTCTTCGTGTATCTATTCATTGTTGTTTAAGGTCACATACCTCTGCAGAATGGATAATCGTGATCACAACACGGAGATAAAGTCATATTTAGTCAATCATTTATACCCATGTTGCCCATTTTAGAGGGCTTCCACCCCAAGCATTGGTGTCTGGGTGTAAATTGATCAGTGAAACAGAGCTTGCTTACCTCAGTGAATAGGCAAGCTTTACTTCTCCGGGTAATAATCCGTGTTAAATGCATACAATCTCAAATCATTTACCATACTTTCAGTACAAATATGACCTGTTAATTACATATATATATTGTACAACCAAAGAATTCCTCATGTTTATAAACCCATTTATTATCGACACACCAAATAAAGGAATTTAATCTATTATATTTTCTTTGACAGTGCTCTATGAGCTCTGTCAAATAAGACACGAGAGAATAAACGACCAGTTTATCACTCAAACACTGGAAAATAACTGAATACTTTTCACGTGCAAAGTGGATATTCAATTAACAGGGTTTCACTATATTAGGCAGATAACATTTGAATAGGAAAACATTTTGGCTATGCTCACTCGACATTGTTTTAAAACCGTCCAAATTTAATTTATTTATTGATGTTTAAGGTCACTTTCAGTGTTATGGCTGTATCATGATTGCTGCCCACTTTACATGGCTGACAATGTTTCGTCGTTGGAAGAGATTTATGGGAAAGTTACCTTAATTTCTTAGAGCTATCACTAAATTTAACATCTAGGGTATGGGAATTTCCTATAAAAGATGAAATCTGGAAGTGTTACCGAATTTTTATTCAACAATCATATAGATTTTGGCCTGAAAACCACGAGAAACGGTACGTATCACATAATGTGTTCCGATTCCGTATTATATAGACGACTTATTCTGATTCCGTATCACATAGACGACTCGTTTCCGGGAACGCGACGGTCTATCATAACAGGCGTATGAATGCATTTTGTATGCGTATCAGTGATCGACTGAGCTGATCGCTTACAAAACCAAACACAATTTCTTATAATTAGCGACAGAACTGTTAATCGCAAATGATCTCCCCACCTCCACAATAAACAGAAAGACTGCACAATTAAACACTGCACACTTGTAAATTCAAGTGTATCTTCACAGGAAGTGACATCTGGAGTGAATAATTTTACAAAGCGAGTTTGAAAATTTGCGGTGACCGCGTTACTCATTGTTTGTTAAGTGCACAACAATATTGTTCCATAAAATATGGGTTTTTTAAAAACTTTTTCTCGCCCAACATTATGTCCCAAAACTGTATTAATAATTTAAGATTTGACATGTTTAAGTGACAGAATTGTTAGATAAATGAATTATCATGATAATGTGCATGTCCTGTGATTTGCATTAGATTCTCGGTGGTGTCCAGAATGGGATCACAACCCGCCGGCAAAGCCGGCTCGTTGAGATACCATTCTGGACGCCACCTCGAATCTGATACAAGTTATAGGACATACACATTATCATGATAATCTGTATTTATCATTTATGTGCGCACCATTTCACAAACTTCGAACATTTTCCTGCAGGAGTGTATAAAAATACAGAAGATGACTTTTTACAATTTTTCTCAATGGGTTTGAACGTTTGACTATTATTCTGTGTGGAAACCCATTTTAAAATAAGAAAACAATGTTTTCACCATCTTTTGATGTTCTGCAACTTAAAACTATAAAAGTCCAGGAGGTTAGATTTGCTGTTTTCCCGGGAAGAATAAAAACATGCAAATTACTGTAAAAACCTATTCTCTGAACGAAGTGCCAAAGTGGACATCAGTGTTTGTAAATGTGATACTGATAGATGTTCTTAATGACGGATTATCCGTGACCTAGTTGCTTCTAATTGGCATGCGACAAAGAGCCAAGTTTCCTTTTGTTACTTTCAATGAACAACGTAATAGCCAGCTCAGAGATCTGTCTGTTGTTTTCGTTTATTAGAAGTAACAAAAGGAAACTCGCTGATCTGATAATTTCAAGACAGATAACTGTATCGAATGAAGCCTGATTATAAACCTGCCATTTGCAAAACGAGCTTCCCATAGGGTGAATTTGCTGATGCTATCCCATACAGTGGGCCAATTTATTCTCTAGGTAATCTTTGTGTTTTGGCTTGAGACTTTGATTCAGACTGAGGTTCACAGAGGGTAAATTTTGTGATGCTACCCTGCTGTGCAGGGTAGCATCACCAAATTCACCCGCTGGGGACCTCATTTTGAAGATGACAGTCTGCTTATTTTCAGGCTTGTATCGAATGTCGATTTTCATGATGAGATAACTCTGGGATCAGGGGACCTCCAGCTTACAGTAAAACAGAACTCGTTCACAACACTGAACAAGCTCCGCTCTAGAACCTGTGGTTCCCACGGTGGGCTCTCGATAAAATATTCCCCGTATTTAAAATTGCCAGTTCAATGTACCAGTAATATTTTATTTGTGTTTCTGTATATCTCAAAGTTATTGTTAAGGCCTTACATTTTGAGTATTATTTATGCATATGAAGGTCAATTCTTGAGTGGTGGTAAACCAAGAGAGTTATGATTTGCTGGTTACTTCGGGAGTGTGGCGATAACATAAAATTTGTTGTAGAATCTAGTGATGCACACCATCGCCTGGTGCCATCTCTGGCATGCTATGACACAGTGCATTACTTATTTCTCGTGGCAATTTCATGGCTCTAACCCCCACATTAACCGAGAGTTTTTCCTCAACGAACACGGAAAATGTGGGCATATTTTTGATAAGCGTGTGAGGAGCATTGTACGGAGTCTTCACGTGCGGAACAAGAACTTTGTTGACGTTTGATGGAAAGTCGCTGGTAGGCCATAGGCGGCTGAAAACCTGACCTAAAGAGACAAATAAGCTCCAAGTGACCTGATATCACCCCTACTTCAAAATATCCCTCTATATACATAGGCCTAACTGCTTATGATAGCGGCCTGTCATCAGGTGTGAATGCACAGCTATAAAGTCAAGTCTCTTTTTCCCATTTTTGGGGACTTTCACCACAGGCATTGGTTACCAGGTCCAATTTTACCAGTAAAACTGAGTTTGCTTACCAAAGTAAACAAGCGCTGCTTCATTTCCAGGGGTTCCCAAGGGGATGCAAGGACATGATATCGCACTGAAATCCCCTGTCACTTGGTCCATTGTGGTCTGAATATTTTTTGGTATTTGCGGTCAATTTCTATATCTATGGCTATATCATGACCGCAAAATAAATATAAAGGCCAGTTTAGTCGCTCTTTTATACCATCTGAACATATTTTATAGGGGACTCGATCCCCGGTGTTTGTTACAGGATCCTAGTATATCAGTGAGGCAAACCTTGTTTACCCCCGAAAACAAGTAATCCACAAAGTACTACTTCACTTGTCAGGGTTCCCATTGGGGAAAGGTTGAGATATGCGGATCATAGGATCAAATTACGTGACTATTTGACAATGGGCAGATAATTGTCACACTTGGATGGAATCCGTTGAATAATCACTACGTTTGGAGTCAGTTGTGAATACTTGTGATGTGCAGGTGCGGAGTGGTTGCCTTTACCCCCGAGTCTTTAGCATTTCAAAGGTGTAGCTTGCAGATAAAGGCTTGTCAGATTACTCTGGAATGGTTGCAAATCATTGTCTTCACTAGGTTGGAAAAGATGCTGTTCAGTAAGTACTCTAGTGGAGTCTAAGAAGTCTGTTTCACCCCAACTGCCAGACAATTCATATGGTTTTGAAACTTGAAGGCATCCCTGCAGAGATTGGTGTTTCCTGTTGCTTCAGACAGGCCAGTGTCTGACAAGCAATCTTTCGTAATGTCTCCAATTTCAAGTCACAATTTAGTATTGTGCGTCACTAACACGGATGCAAGCGACCTCGTAAAAAATCCCGATTTCTCAAATGACAGCATTTTTGTTTGGGGGTAAATCGACGCATGATCAATCAGACCTGATTCCCAACATCTTGCAAGCAATGTTTTAAAAACTATTTTTCCTGTTTGATCTGTATCTCAATCAGGCCAGGCCAACTTTGCAAAGTATCTTAAATTCAGACCGGGGCGTAACTAGGAATTGAGGGTGGGGTGGGGGGGGGGGGTGGGGCAGCATCTCCCCAATAATTTTCCGGACGGGCCTTCTTCGTCAGAATTAGGGTCCAAGATATCATTTCTCTTGTTTGTAATCATGTACAGTCGGACATACAAATGGAGGTCGGTAACACTCGACTCGGATCATCGGTTATCCGACATGACCAATTTGTAGTACCGGTACAGTACCTGTCAATGAAATAAGAAGTTGCGCCATAACAACGTGTATTTTATTTATTCACAAATGAATTTCCAAGAATTATTTATATTTATTTATTGGTTTTTAATGTCACATACTTTAATGTCAGATACTGGCTAGTCGTGAACGTGACAGTTTTACTGGTAGAGGAAGCTGGAGAGAACCACCGAGCATCGACGAGCAACTGCCAGCTCCTCAACATTCTAACTCTGTTCAAACAGGGTTACAGCGGTTGAAGACACGTGCACCATCGACGTTAAGTACACTTTAGGACACGGCGTCATCGTACCACATGTACCGGGATAATGTGCCTTGCCCAAGGACCCAACGCGTGTCGTCCCAGAAGGGGATCGAACTCGGGACCTCTGGCATAGAAGTCCAATAGTCTACCACTGAGCCGCCACGCTCCCAAATTTCCATGAAGTCCTGAATTTTGTTAACCCTTTACCTAAAAAAATGGCCAAAATCGGGCAGCCCTATTCTCAAAAATCGCCAATTAATTTTCAGTATTTTTAAAAAAAATTCTCGACGAGCTCGTTCCAATGAAGGGTCATAACCTATGTTTTTGAGACAAAAAATGAAAAAAAAATTGTTATTCAAGAATTTTTTTTGGCAAGTGTGGTCTGCTTTTCATGTTAGGTAAAGGGTTAATTATAATCCAGACTGGCTAATATTCCAACTACAGGATCACCAAAGTAGGCTGGTGACGCCTTGTTGATGCAGTTGGGACTGGAGCCATTATGATCAGGACGAATCAGGTTTGCACCCCCTCCCCAAATTGGCCATCTTTGCGACGCATCTGAATTTAGGAAAAGTCTCCAAAATTTACATCTCTGCAATAATCTATTTCATTGTCACTCCGGATTTGCGCAGTTTTGAAAAACACAAATAGGTTGTTCAAATGAAAGTGTCAATGACACTGTAGCTCAACTTGTCTGTGTGTTGTGTTTGATGAAAAGGATAATCTTCAATGTTTATGAAAGGATTATGATATAAGACAAGAATTGTGATAATTAGGAATATGTTAATTTCTGTTCCCTGTATGCTATGTTTTTAATAAAAATAATAGGAGATGTAGACTGTACTAAAGAACTGAGGGGTGAGTTAATGTGGCCTTCACGGTCAATGTATTTGACCCTCACAGTTAAAGTATGTCAACAAAAGTCAACAAGTTACAGTGAAATTATTCCAAAACGAGTCATCCTGTCAAGTTACAATGAAATCCCTTCATAAATATGGCCTGTAGACTGTGCTAAAGGTTTTCGGGCTTCAGGCCTGTGTTGCCATCACAGTTGACCGATTGAAACTAAAAGGGGACGTCATCATCTCGACATTATACTGAGTCATTCTACCAAGTTACCATGAAATCCCTTCACAAATACGACCTTTACTCTGTACTTTCGGGTTTTGGGCTCGGGCAGCCGCCATGGTTGAATGATCGCGACCAAAAGAGGACGTTCTCATCTGGGCATTCTCTGGAGTGATCCTACAAAGTTACAATGAAATCCCTTCATAAATATGACCTGTAGACTGTGCTAAATGTTTTCGGGCTTCGGGCCCCTGTAGCCGTCACAGTTGACCAATCATGACCAAAAGGGGCTGCCATCATCTAGGCATTATATGGAGTCAACCTAACAAGTTACAATGAAATCCTTCCATAAATGCGACCTATAGACTATGCTAAAGGTTTTCAGGTTTTGGGCTCGGGCAGGCATCACAACTGAATGATCGCGACCAAAAGGGGAAGTTCTCATCTAGACATTATTCGGAGTCATCCAACCAAGTTACAATGAAATCCCTTCATAAATATGACCTGTAGACTGTGCTAAAGGTTTTCGGACTTCAGGCCCCTGTAGCCATCACAGTTGACCAATTGCGTTCATTCTACCAAGTTACAATGAAATCCCTTCACAAATACGACCCTTACCCTGTACTTTTGGGTTTTGGGCTCGGGCAGCCACCATGGTTGAATGATCGCGACCAAAAGGGGACGTTCTCATTTGGGTATACTCTGGAGTGATCCTACGAAGTTACAACGAAATCCCTTCATAAATATGACATGTAGAGTGTAGACTGTGCTAAAGGTTTTTGGGCTTCGGGCCCCCTGTAGCCATCACAGCTGACCAATCGCGACCAAAAGGGGATGTTCTCATCTAGACATTATATGAAGTCAACCTACCAAGCTACAATGAAATCCCTCCATAAATACGACCTGTAGACTGTGCTAAAGGTTTTCGGGTTTTGGGCTCGGGCAGTCGTCACGGTTGACAGATCGCGACCAAATGAGGAAGTTCTCATCTAGACATATGGAGTCATCCTACCATGTTACAATGAAATCCCTCCATATTAAATATAACCTGCAGACTGTGCTATACGTTTTTGGGTTTTGGGCTTGGGCAGCCATCACGGTTGACAGATCATGACCAAAAGGGGCCGTTCTCATCTATACAGAGGCATCCTACCAAATTACAATGAAATCCCTTCATAAATACAACCTGTAGACTGTGCTGATGGTTTTCGGGTTTTGGGCTCGGGTAGCCATACCGGTTGACTGATCATGACCAATAGGGGGCGTTCTCATCTAAACATGACCCCGAACCTCCATATGACATTTCGTGACAATCAGTCAAGAACTACGGGGTGTAGCCTGTGCTAAAGGAAAATGTGAACAAACTCGCAGACTCACAGACTTCCAGACATGTGATGGAAATAGCTTATCTTGACTTTGTCAAGTTAAGTTAAAAAATGCATGGAGGGTGTGGGGTGGTGGTTGGGAGCTTCCATTGAGAGTGGAAACCCCACCCCATGTTGGCATTCTATTGTTAAACTAAGCATTTATTCTATTATGTCTTTTTTAACAGAGCTCCTGTGAATCTGTGGATTTCTGTGGTTGTCAGAGTTGAATGAATTATAACAGTCCAAATAGTGGCAATGAGATAGTTTAAAGAGACAATATGCTGAAACTTTTAAAAAAATAAATTTACCATTTAACAGAACCACAATTTCCATTATCTATTTAACAAAATCACAATTTCCATTTTGGAAAAGTACCCTCATTTTTTATATAACTTTTGTATAATATTGTTCTTGTTGAATAAATATTGTTTAAACTAAATAAATTAACTTCAAGGGTGAGAAACTACCAAGATATTTGAAAAATGCTGCCAGCGTATTTCATTCCAATCTGGCCAGCTGATCACTCATGGAAAATTCCGTGTTGATGTCATTTTCTGTATAATGTATACACTGAAATAACCTTTCTCAGAAGGACAAAGGTGAAGTCTGTGTTCACGAAGGTCTCTTTATAGCGTACACAACAATGAAATCTATTTTAGATTTTCGTTGTCGATAAACAAGCTGTGGATTTTATTGGCTACAAAACTGCAATTTATTTTAAATAATTCAAAGGTTCTTATCTGTGTCCAATTATTGCTAAAATAAATCACAGTTGTTGTTTGTGGTAGACATTTAATTGAACAGCAGAAAGTTAAACTTAGAAACCTCGTGTATTCAGGAATGATGTTGCAGGGATTTGTTTACTTCTGATAACTTTTGGGTAACTTTCTTTATATCTTCGTAATATTGGGAATGCAGTGGCTCATTGGTTATGGCATTAAACTTCAAACTGAAAGGTCTACAGTTCGATCCCACTAGGGGTAACTCTGTTGTGTCCTTGGGCAAGGCAGTTCATCCCAATTGCCCATGTGAGGGAATGATGGTGCTGTGTATTGAGGTGCTCTGCACATTGATGGTGTACATGTCTTCAACCAATGCTAACCATGCTTGTGTGGAGAAAGTACATTGGGGAGTTTGGCAGTTGTTCATCATTGCTTGGTGGTTCTCTACAGGTACTCCAGCTTCTTCCACCTATAAAACTTTCTGACACAAGGTGACCCTGGTTCAACTAGAGTGATGTCACGCATGCAGCCAGACTATCACAGCAATGGCAATGCTTAGACACAAAATAGTCGGAGCGATTTTTTGTTGACCATTTACCTAACGAATCTGCCATATCTGCACTCATGATATACAAAAATTTGCTATTCAAATTTTATTTTTTCATTTCTCTACTCCAAAACCCCCCCAGGGGCCAATTAGGCACTTTTTTTTCTTTCATCAACAATGCTTTTTTACAGTATTGGTTAAAGTTGGGGGGGGGGGGGGGGGGGGGGGGGGGGCAAACGTGCATTTAAAAAAAGGTTCTGCATAGAGTGACTGTAAATTGTTCAAAATGCATATTGGAGGAAAGAAAAAAAATGCCTAATGGGGGGGGGGGGGGGGGGGGGGGGGGGGGGGCTGAGCAGGGAAACAATAACTTCAACAATTTTCATTGGATAATTGTGGTCATCAAACTTGACCTAGAGACATGTACTGAAAAGAAGTGAAATCTGTTAACTTTTGTTTAAGTTATGGCATAAAGAAAGTTTGGACTGATGGATGGACGGACTGATAGATGGACTGACAGATAGACAGACAGAGCGAGCTGTGATATATCCCTCCCTTGTGGGCGGGGATAAAAAGTAATATAGTATGTGGTAGAAGCCTAATTTGAAATT
This sequence comes from Pictodentalium vernedei, assembly GCA_031216915.1. Taxonomy (NCBI): domain Eukaryota; kingdom Metazoa; phylum Mollusca; class Scaphopoda; order Dentaliida; family Dentaliidae; genus Pictodentalium; species Pictodentalium vernedei. The sequence goes on along the minus strand of CM062294.1, from coordinate 292,359,635 downwards.
TAGAGAAACTAAGTTCGAAAAGCGTTGTGAAAAGGGTTAAATTAATGCCAATATTATTTGAAACCACTGTGTACAGCTTCAGTAGACCTTGCCCGAAATGAAAAAAAAGAAATGACATTGAGTGTTTGCAGAATGAAAGGCAGAACTTTAATCCAAAACTTTTAAGTTGGGAATACTAAGTAAAATTGATTGGCAAAAAAGGGTAATATATTTCCTAAAACTGATAAAAGAAATCATTGATGTAAATGGAATCATTAAGTTGTATTGACAAGGCAAGAATTAGAGTAAGAAAGTATGTGGCAAAGTCTAATTTCGAATACAAAGAAAGTAAGTCTGAAAACATGTTTAAAAGGGGTTAAAATCATGCTGATATTAATGAAAATCACTGTAGAAATGTTCAGTAGATAGTAGACATTGTCCCAAATAAGAAACAATGACATTCCACTAAATTGTTTGAAGAAATTAAGGTGTAATTTTAAAACACCTCCCTCACCCCCCCCAAAAAAAAAAACTTTAACCAAAAACTTGAACCTGGAAGTTGTAAGTTAAATTGCCATACAAAAAAGGGTTAAATTTTCCCAAAATAACATGAAACATAAAAACATAAAAAATGAGAATGATACAATCAATAGTAATATCAATTTAACAGGAAAAAAAACCCCAAAATTGTAAGGTTGACTGAAAAACTTTAACCACAAACTTTAACCCAAACTCCAAATGTTAACAGACAGACACGAGAAAGTCATGACTAAACAGAAAAAAAAACAAAAACACTTGAACCTTCAGTAAAAAACTTTAACCACAAACTTTAACCAAAACTTTAAATGTTAACAGACGGACAGGTGGACACACGGACAGACAGACAAAAGTCATGACTATAGCCCTCACTGTAAACAGTCGGGCTAATAAAATTTTGTAGAAAATTATTTTTAATGTCAATGATATCTGCAAACATAAAATATAGTGATTTTCTTCTATTAAGTGTTTTAGTCACTTCCATCATCCATGGGAATATCAAAGGAGAATAAATTCAAGTTGAGCCATTCATTTATGTCCATGCTACCCACATTAGAAACATTGAATACCAGTTCCTGCAGTAAAGAAAAACTTGTTTACCACAGTAAACAAGCATTGCTCCATTTCCCTTGGTTCCGACGGGGGAAGTGGGAGACAAAATGTTGATGTTGATACTCCAAAAACCCTAAATACATTATACTAAGATAGGCCTGGAGCTTGGATGATCATTCAAGAGTCATAATATTCTAAACATTGAATATGTGTGAATGACATTCATGCTCAAGAGTAAATGGTATGACCTACATCCAGCCTCAAAGCTAGTGAGGATTCTGGGCGGCAGTTCATCCCCCACCCCTCCCTCCTGAAATGTGTGTCAGAAATTTCTGTGGCTCGTCAGAAAATTGTTGGTTGTCTGAAGGCCTTTATTCTCTCTAGAAACTGCTCATTTTAAAACAAGTTTGATGAAACCACAATTTTCATTATGCAAAAATACTGTTATGTTTCATATAACCTGCATATGAAATCACTCGTTACAAATATGTGACAATCCCATAGTAATGTGCACAAAATAATTTATGTATTATTATTATGTAAAGAAGTCCTTAAAAATAACAAGTGCAACGTGAAGTGTGGCATATGCCCCCGATGGAGTCATAACGCCATGGCAAAAATTTTCTAAGTCAAAAGAGTGAGAAAAGGCCATAAGAATTATTGGACAGAACCCATTCCTTGTACATATCCATTCCCCCATGTGGATCTATCAGCATACCAAAGGCGATCCAAATCTGACTGATGACTTTTAAATTACAATCCAAAACGTTTGTATGGACAAACGGATGGAGGTATCCACTAGATACCCACGAATCCTCCTTTGGCATTCGGGGGCATAATAATCACACACACAAACCTTTCAGACCTATTTCATTTATTACACTTTTAATTAAGCACATGTATATTGAGTTAGGTTTCAAGTTCCTACTGATGGTCATCACCTAGACTTTTTAATCCAAGTCCAAATATGGGTTTAACGCACTGTACCAGTCAACTGGTAGAATGTAGTTTAATTTTTATTAATTGAATTGGTTTAGACTACTTTTCCTTGCCTATGGGCACTCTCCAATAAAATGTAACAAGGCAAATCTGTATAAAGAAATGAGTTTTACTTCTAAGAGATCATGAAGAATATCCATGAAATATAACCTTTTAGTTAGGCACCAGCACGTTTCAGCAGAGCCCAACTATGGGCTTCTAGCACTCAACTATTAAGGTCTCTTGATTCAAGTACTTTGTGACTTTTGATACTAAAATTATAAATTTTTCGGTGAGACCCTATTGTCAGCTTGTCGAAGAGGCGCACAGACTGCAGAACCATTACAACCAGGGAGAACTGTCTGCCTGAAGTGCTATCTGATACGGTATAATGCATGAGGCATCAGGAGAGAGCACTACACTGGACTAGATAAAACTATAGAACAGTTCACAAGAAGAGCTAGCTAGTAGATTTAGTACATCTCATGTTCTTTTAGTGAGGAATCTCATTTTTAAGCAGCACAAGACAATAAATTTCTTACAATCTACTTTTATGATTAGGCTTTATCAAGTTTTATCATCCATTTGTACAGAGAGAAGTTATTTTTGTTTGTATTGTGGGTTTAACGATACTTCCAACAGACAAGGTCATATCACGTTTGCCTGTATCAAGGGTGGAGGATGGCAGAGTACCCAGTGAGAACCAACAGGCAATGGTGAGTAACTGTTGGACATTCAAACTTACTAACCTGGCATAAGCAGGTTTAGCATTGGTTGAAGCAAGTGGATGATCGTCGTGCCTAATGCCTTAGAACATACCACCAATGTGCTACCATATAGGAAATTAGGATGATGTGTCTTACCCGAAGACACAATGCAGATGACGTGTCAAGATCAAATGGCCAACCTTTTGATAGTTGCAAAAAGAAATAACTTCGATTGATTATTGAACCAATAGAATTTATAAAGAGATATTGAGAAACCATGGTATAGTTTACGGAAGGGCACAGAAAAAGAACAGAAATGCTTCCTTAGACAGATCTTTGGATACTTCAGCATCATGTTAGGCTGAGAAAATTAAAAGTTTTGAATATCATAAAAAAATGAATGCAGAAATGTACAAGTTAACCCTCTGCACTCTGATGTCATAATACCAAAGTTTTCAGCAGCAAATTTTTTCCCACAATGCAACTGAGAATTTAAAAAAATTATACCTTGTTTGACAGAGCTCATTGAGCTCTGTCAAACGAGATGTAATTTGTTAAATTTTTCATGCTGCATGGACAATATGGAGCCAATGACAAGAAATCTGAAATACTACCAGCATGATAGGTGTTAATAAAAATTTCAACAGCCAGGAACATAATGTGGAGGACAGTTACAAGAGTAGAGAAAGCAGTCTTGGAAATGAGACGGGTGTGAGTGCAATTGCTCCCTTCAGTACTCGTGTTTTCTATTTTACGGGAGCTAAAAAATGCACTCATTGAAAAATATTGTGGAGCGATAATATATTGTGAGGGCGTATAAATCTGTGTTGTTTTGAGAAGACAGCACTCTGTGGCCAGTGGCAAGTTACTGTCATAATTCAGCAATTCCTTATACATTTATCTCTTTGATATCTGCCATGCCAGTTCAATGCTAGAAATTAGAAGCGTCCATATTCATAATTTACGGTAGAACAAGCAATATTTTCAACGTGCAACCTCGGGTCTGCACGTTGAAAATACTGACTGGTCTACCCCACACATTTACTTAACAACCATCCTATTTAATGACGTTATGATGTATCATGTTCCTGGCTGGAAAAGGGGCCGCTCGTATTCAAAGGGTTAAGGTTTCTGGTGTTTGGTGACAGTATTCCCCCGAAAATTCGTATACTAACATTTTATGGGTGCAATTCACTCTCGTCTTTGATTTCGCGGGAGCTTAAAGTTGCATCTGTCAATTTTGTTCATTTCCAGCACTGAGAAAGCTCCAGTTGATGGAGAGCACCATCAGTTAACCCTCTACCTCTGATGTCAAAGTATCAAAATTTGAACTTGCAAATTTCTTGCTTAATGCAAATTGGAATTTAACCAATCCAGTCTTGTTTGACAGAGCTCATCAAGCTACGCAAAGCAAGACTGAATTGGCTACATTCCTAGTTGCATTATCGGTAAAATTTGCAACTTTGAAATTTTGTTATTTCGAAATCCAAGTGCAGAGAGTTAACTCTCATTATTAGTCATTATATTATTATTAAGCAAAATTCACAAAAATTGTTTTTCAAATTCTATTAATTTGTTTCAATTTTGCCCGCAAAACACAGCTTATTACCCTTCACTGGAACAAATGCATTGACCTCCTTCCAGTAACGTGTATTAAGATATGTTTTTGAAGCAAATGTGGTACAAACCACATCATAAAAGTATGGAACAATTCACTGGCTGCATGGCCTTTAGCAACCAGTAGATTTTTTTATTGGGTTTTAATGACACATTTGACAGCTGAGGTCACTCCATGTTGGACAGTTTTACGGGTGGAGGAAGCCTGAGAACCCGAAGAGAACCACTGAGCAAGGATACAATGCAGTTACCCCAGGGGGATTGACCTTTTGGTTTGAAATCCAATACCATAACCAATGAGCACCCAGTGGATGCATTACTGATGCTTCAAGACCCCTTTTCTAGATTCAAGCCAGAAAATAAGCAGACTGTCATCTGCAAAATGAGGTTCCCAGAGGGTGAATTTAGTGATGTTACCCTGTACAGCAGGGTAACATCACTAAATTTACCCTCTGTGAACCTCAATCTGCATCAGAGTCTCAAAACTAAACAGATAGAGGTGCCCAGAGGATAAATTTGCCCACTGTATGGAATAGCATCATCAAATTCACCCTCTGTGGACCTCATTCTGCAAATGTCAGACTGCATATTTTCAGGCCTGTCTAGAGTGCTTGTTTTCTTTTTTTTCAAGATGCTATATTTTTTATGATTCAAAATCAGCAAATTGTTGCATTCTGATGGCCCTCTCTGGTGAAAGGCTAATCTAGGTCAAAAGAGGACCCCATGATCTGTACAGGAAGCCTCAATCAGGGCTTCTGTTCACACCTTTCCTAAAACAAGAGCCCCGAGGGCCTTAATCACTCACCTAACAAAGTCGTTCAAAGAAGTATTTTAGGTCAGATTCAGTTCATCAACACTACAGAGAAACGAAGTCATGAAATAATTATTCATAACTCTGGTGTCCAAGTCAGATGATTCTTCTCATAGGTCTTCCTGACTGCTTCCAATTCTATTAGCTGCAGTCAAGCACTATCAAACTTCCAAAGGTTATGTCACTGCAGTCATCACCCCCCCCCCCCCCCCCCCCCACCAAACAGAAGGCCCAAATATCAACCCAGGGACATGATTTGAACAAACTTGAATCTAAACCCCCAAGAGATGTTGTGCACCAAATATCCAAGGATAATAATAGATGGTTCTCGAGAAGAACACTTTTAAAGAAATTCCTTCATATTGCACTAAATTAAAATTCGGGCTCATTGGTAACCGAAATTAATAACCCAGGAACCAGATTTGAACAAACTTGAAACTCAAACTCTTATCCCTCAAGAGATGTTGTATACCAAGTAGGAAAGGATTCTGACTGGTGGGTCTGAAGAAGAAGAGTTTTAATTAAATGTCCTAAAGGAAGCCCAGACACTAACCCAAACACTAACCCAGGAACCCGATTTGAACAAACTTGAATCTGACCCACCTAGAGATGTTGTATATCAAATATGAAAGGACTCTTACTGGTGAATCTGAAGAAGATTTTAAAAGAAATTCCCTCATATTGCACTAAGTAGGGAGCCCAAAATATTAACCCAGGATTCAATTTGAACAACCTTGAATCTGACCTCCCTAGAGATATTGTATACCAAATATGAAAGTATTCGGATTGGTGGATCCGAAGAAGATTTTTAAAGAAATTTCCTCATAATGCACTATGTTAAAATACAGGCTCCCATAGGGAACCCAAATATTAACCCAGGTACCCAATCTGAACAAACTTGAGTATGACCCACCTGGAGATATTGTAGAAGATTTTTAAAGAGATTCCCTCATATTGCTCTAAGTTAAGCTTTGGGCTCCAATAGAGAGTCCAAATACTAACTCAGGGACCTGATTAGAACAAACTTGAATCTGCCCCCCCACTCCCCCTTCCCCCACCCGAGATGTTGTACACCAAATCCAAGTATGAAAGCATTTTGACTTGTGGATCTCAACGTCAAGAAGATTTTAAAATAAATTTCCTCATATTGCACTAAGTTAAAATTCAGGCTCCTTTAGGAAGCCCAAATATTAACCCGGAAGAAGATGATTTTAAAATTTGGGCTCCCATAGAGAGCACAAATACTAACCCTGGGACCCGATTTGAACAAACTTGAATCTGACCACCTAGAGATGTTCTATACCAAATATGAAAGGATCTGAAGAAGAAGATTTTTAAAGAAATTTCCTCATATTGCACTAAGTTAAACTTCGGGCTCCAATAGAGAGCCCAAATACTAACCCTGGGACCCAATATGAACAAACTTGAATCTGATCCCCCAGAGATGTTAATATTACAGGGAGCCCAATTATTAACCCAGGGACTAGATTTGAAGAAACTTGAATCTGACCCCCTAGAGATGTTATACACAAAATATCAAAAGATTCTAATTGGTGGTTCTGGAGAAAAAAAGATTTTTACAAATTTTGTGGTTCCCCCTGTGGGCGTGGCAACTTTATTTGGACAAACTTGAATTGACATATGATAAGGAACATGCATATCAAATTTAGGTCAATTCGGGCTCAGTGGTTATGAGAAGTCGATAATGTAAACTTCACGCTGGATGGACACACGATGGATGGGTGATCAATGGACAGACAGATGACGGATAAAAAGTGATCACTTAAGCTCCCCCTGACATTCAGTCAGGTAACCTAATAATAGATAAAATCTCCAAATTTAATTTTTTTCAATTTTTGTATCCAAAACAAACCTTATTACCTCTTTGAAATGAACTTGTTGAGCCCTTTGCACTGTAGGGATCCTACTTTGTTTCAGAAGTAAAAAATGGAAATGTTACGTTATTAACCCTCTATCTGACACACAGGACATAAAAATTTCTTATTTTAATTAGGCTTCTTTCAAATTTTTGAAAAAATTCAACAAAACCATATCATGTAGTTTCTTTTAAATTTAAACAAGGTGCAACACCACCGGTATTCCCCACCAAGGGTTTCTAAATTGAAAAAAGACCCATAACTCTATAACTCTAAACAAAAACATTTGACAAATTTAACTTTACTTGTGAATATTCTTTCCCCCATGGTGGTCTATCAGCATACCAAAGATCATTTAAATATGGAGGTCCAAGTTGTTACGGATGGATTTATTTTGACAGGGGATAAAAAAATTTCAACAAAACCATATCATGTAACCCCACATTGGAAAGCACTTGACAAGCTTGTTCCAATGAGGGGGTCATGTAATAGAATTTTGTTAAAATTGTTTGAAAAATACTTTTTTTTCAAATTCTCGATTTGTAAATTACGCATGTAGATGCAGCCGATTTGTTAGGTGAAGGGTTAAGAGCAACATGAATTTATTTACTTATTTATTTGTGTGTAACTCTTATCCTGCTGAGTATTTTTTAAATATTTTTCATAAAGTCTAGTCATGAAAAATATTTTAAAAATATTTGATGAAAAATTCATCTAAACTCAAGAAATCGTTGCTGAAAAAATCCATTCATTTTACCAGAGTAAAATTTGATTAAATGATCTCAATTTATCCTTATTTCAGTGGCAAGAGAAATTCTGTCCTGGGCAGGAATATCTGTCAGCAGCATGTTAGGAGTAAAGGTCAAATATATCTGCACATTGGCTAATTGTGACAATGAGCAACTTGAAAAATTACTCAGAACTCGATGTGTGTTTGAATCGGTGGGTGTTTTACATAATGAGCTGGAATGGCATAGTCATATTTTTCAAAAGCCGTAGAAGGTTATGACTATGCCATCTCAACGAGTTATGTGAAAGACTCACTGATCAAACACCCATCATGTTCTGTGTTTATTACACATCCCCATGCATTAAAATTCATTTAAATAAACAAATTTTAATACCAATATTCAAACGCAAAGGTGAAAAGTCTTTTATTTTTGTTTGAAGCGGTACTGATCAAATGGATCAATAAAAAATCAAAACAACCATTAGGGAACCACTCTAAATTACATTCATTATCTTTTCTGAAATTCATATTGTTTCTCTTCAGCTGGTGTCCATTCACGCCTAATCATTTTAAATATCTCATTTTTGGTTAACTGATTTTTTTTTTTTTTAACCGACTTTATTTTGCTTTGGACGTTTTCTTTTTCACACAACGCGACAGCCATTCGATAATTGTATAACAAAATTTGGAAACTTTTCGAAGCATAAACTAATGACTCATCAGGAGAGGAACTCGTCTAAATGGTGCAGGGGAAAAAAGTTCCGGCCAGTACATCACTAGTTAAATACAGAAACATTCATGTTGGAGCTGTAGGTTTTTAAATTTCTTGTTCGGTTTTGGTTTTGGTTTTTCAGGTGGAGTAAAACCTTGGTTCGGTTCGGTTTTCGGTTTGTTCATGAGGCCAAGTAAAATTCAATAAAACTCATTCTTATGTCCGGAGTCATAACTGAATGGTAGTGAAATTGAGGGAAACTCAATGAATGCCCGAAATAAGCTATAACACATGAAGAATCAGGAAGGCCAATATAATAATTACCTAAATATACAGAACTTTTATTGTGCTTGGCCATTTTTCAAGGTCTGACATCTACACGCAACTTGAGGAAAGCTGCAAACACAACTAAACTGAAATGTCGGAAATTCACAGAATGTAGCCTTCCCAGAGTAGTGCAGTGTCTGGATACTCTCACTACTCTGGGATGGCTACATTCTGTGAATTTCTGCAGCAAGAGAGTATTTAAAAAAATACGAAAAACCTTAGATTACGGGATGTCGACGGTTTCGTTTTTTTAAAAAAACTAAAAACCTCGGTTCGGTTTCGGTTAACCTACAGCTTTAATTATGTCACAGTGGCGCTTCTGTTAAATCCAAGGGTTTAAAGTTTAATGGATGTGTAATAAAGTGTAATAATGAATAGGGCCCTGCAAAGAAATCTGACCCAATTTGAAATCATCCCAATGATTCAATTTGACTTGAGTCCAGTCACACGAGGGATGAAAATCTGACGCATGACAATTTTTTTTTAACCCCCAACTGTTCGTGCTATTTTAATTCCATGTAAGCATTTTATTGGCATGCCTAGTTTCAATCATTTTCAACATCACTGGTAAGCCTGCCTTTGATCTTGAACCCTCAAAAAATAAAATTTACTGTGTCTGATCAGTCCAGGCTGTGTCGGGCTGTTAATCATTCCCATTGGGTCATCAATAAACCACAGTGCCCTCCAAAATGATGTTATTAATTGTTCTATTATCAATAATATTATTATTTCAGTTTTGTAGACAGCAGTGTCTGTTCTCATGAAGAGAACTGATTGACTTTTCACAAATCCCTGTACCCCAGTATGGACCAATTGAGCAAGAAGTTCTGCAGAGGTTCCAATTTATTGTCTTGAATGCATTCAATGGAGAACAGTTCATTTTCACCAGTCAGTTAAAGGATGTTTGTAAAATAAAACAATGAAAAATATAAATTTTACAGTAAATTTCCTTTCTTGTTATACCTACCGCAATTGTTTACTACAGGCTTGCAGTACAGTGGAAGACCCTAACTCGGATAAAATACTCTCTGTAAAAAACACCACAGAAAAAAAAAAAAAAGCCAAAACTTGGTCGAGCGCCATTGGCGTACACCCAGTAGGGGACACTCTTCCCTTAGTACAATTCCACGACTTCCGTTAACCAGTGCGCAAAGCAGTCATCAATTAATCATTCTTTCGAGTCCACCAACATAGGAGTTATGTGATCAGCAGGGAGGAAGGATTCTTACCCGAAGAAGAAGACGGGAGGGCCTCCATGTAAACAATTGTGGTAGGTATAAGAAAGGAAATTTACTATAAAATTTATATTTCTTATCAACCTACCTTACAATTGTTTACTACAGGCTGAATAGACAATAGGATGTAGGGAATCATATAACCAACCCACACATAACTCAATTGCACTGGAACCGTGGACAGAGGAAGAGGTCCCTAGTCCTATCAAACCATAGCATCACAAACATTAGTAAAAGACAATTTGAGATGAGGCATATGGTGAAGTGCGACGCACAGACAGAAAGGGCAGTAACAGCACAGAGCTGGAACTGACCTTGTAAGAAGCTGAATGGCTGGGATAGACAACAGCCTGAGCAGAAGAAAGAGGGCCCGTAGAACAAAGGTCTTCTGCCTGCTCCTGCAACTGTCGCAGATAAGTGGAGAAGATAGCATTTCTCCAGTAGACTGCCAGCATAACATCCGACAACATGACAGAGTTAGTATAAGCCCCAAGAGGTAGACAATGCACACACCTCATGGCAGAAAAATGATTGGTAATACAATTGGCAGTAGCTAGACGAGCGGAAGCTGCACGAATAGCAAGAAAAATCCATCGAGAAATGGATTCAGGAGCGAGCTCCAGAAAAAGGCCAGGTCAACCGAGAGGGAGTGAAGCTCACTAACCCGTCTGGCTGAGGCAAAAGCCATCAGAAAAACTGTCTTGCATGTGAGAAAACGCATATCCATCTGGGATAAAGGCGTGATCACCCCTCCCCCCCCCCCCCCCCCCTCAAGCAGAGCAGCGCCCAAGAAAAGTGTCCATCTTGGAGTAAACTGCAAAGTCCTAGGCCTTTTCAAGGAAAAAGTGCAGAGCAAGCTTGGAGAGGCAAGGATGAGTGCCGATATGATGCTGTCCCACATACGAAAAAGGTCTCCGAAGCATGGACAAGACAAGACCATTCCAAAGGATGGACAGAGCGTCCACAGCGAAAGCCAGAGCATCTGGACACGGAGACTCGAAAGTGTTCACCTGATGGTTCCAACGAGTTGCAAAGAGATCGATGTGGGGATGACCACAGTGATCACAAAGAGACTGGAACAGCGCCATGTGGAGCATTCACTCGGTGGAATAGAACCTGCCCCGTCGGGACAGGGAGTCAGCTAGGACGTTCAGACGATCGGGAAAGTGACGAACCGCCAGTCCGGTGTTGACATCCTCAGTGAGCAGTAGAAGATCCTGAACCAATTCATACATGGGAACATAGTGCGTGCCGACCTGGTTCCGAATGTAAACAACCACCATTGAATTGTCAGACCACAGAAGGACCTGACAATTCAAAAGGCGGGGGATCCACTGCCGGAAACTCAGAAGAAGAGCAAGAAGCTCCTTCTGGTTGATGTGAAGAGCTGCTAGATCCTGGGCCATGACCCGTGAAGGAAAAAGACCTAGAAGATCCAACGTCACACCCCATCCAAGATCGCTGGTGACTGCTGTCGGAACACGGTTGGACGTGGGGAAGTCCAACGGAACTCCCTGCATAATCCACTGAACATCTGTCAGGGGAGAAGGTGACGAGGAAGAGACTCCAGTAACAGAAGCACCAGAACCAGAGGATCGACATTCGGCCTCCAACAACTGAGCAGAAAGTGTTGGAGAGGTCAGACATGTAGCAGACCTAGAGGAATGAGATCCGTCGCCGAAACGCAGAGACCGAGCAGCCGGGGCAGACTCCAAGCCGATGCGGACAAGGACTGGGACAGAGTCAGGGCAAAAGGCTGAGAAAACCAGCTGAGTACGGAAGTCTATCCCAGATGACAAAATGATGGAGAAGGGACCAGGTCCGACTTCTCCCCGTTGACTCTGAACCCTAGTGATGTGAGTAGGCTCAACAGTGTGACGACATCAGACTCCAGAAAAGCAGCATTGGAATGCCTCTGGAGGATATCAACTAGATAAGCCGAAGAAGACACCCTGGACTGTGTGCGATGTAAGACTAACACATGCAACATCAGACAGGTGAAGGCCCAAGGATCCAGGTCGAGGCCAAAGGGCATAGCCTTGAACTCGAAAACATCCTGGGGAATGGAGTGATGAACCAACCTGAAAGCCTACATGCTGAACTGAGGAACAATGATAGACTGTGTCAGGATACTCAGATAGATAACCTGAGTCGGCCGTCCTTCTTCAGCACCAAGAACAGGCGGGAATAAAATCCCACTGAAAGAAAGTTCTTGATGACCTCGATGCCCCCCTTTGACAGGAGATTGCCTATCTCCGTGATCAAAAGTCCCCAATGTGTAATGTTGAAAGGGACTCATGTTGGAAGAGGCACTCTCGACTGAGTGGAATGCCTCAACCTGGGACGAAATCGAGGTGACTACTGCCAACGCCTACCCTACCCTGTGAGTGAGTAGAAGTGGCGGCAGGAGAATCAGCCCTTAGGTTCACAGAGGAAGCAGAAGGGTATTTGTTAGGCTTTGGATGGCGCCTGCCTCCAACAGAAGGCCGATCAAGCTGACTAAGCAGCAGCAGCAGATCAATGGAATGACAAAGGGAGTCATCCCGGACCGTCGCCACGGAACCATGGAAAAGTCGCGGACCCGCCAATAGAGGCAGATCAAAGAGCAGTGCAATGCCCCTCAAGAAGGGAACATCTTGTGTACAGCACAGCGTCCCTGCGAACAAATTCCAAGTTAGCCGTGTTACAGGCATGTGTGTGAGAAGATGCATGAGCGCCTTGGACAGCACACACAAAACAAAAACCTGTTTGTCATCAAACTCATCTGGGAGCAGATAAGCAGCAAAGCAGAGATGACGTGATCGAAGAGAGAAAGCATTCCAGCATCTCTCCCGATAAGCCCAACACGGACTCCAGTCTCCATATGAAAAATGGCCAGCTTGGGAGTTGGAGTCCTGATCCAAGACTGCCAAAGTCTGGCAGACTGACGGATTGGCAAAATCATAGGAACGATAACGCACCGGAGGCAAAAAAGTGTCAACCCTGATGAAGAACGACGTCTTAATAGCCTTGGAACTCAGCTTAGAGTCCAAAGCTGTAAATGCTTCAACCACCTGTACCGACAGGCACGGTCGAAGGTGCCCAGAAGCAGGTTGCTCCACAGGCTGTAGGTGTGCAACCAATGATCACGGCTGGGCTGACACTGTCGGCTGGTTTGATGGTTTGAGATCTGGAAGGAACCCAAACACAAAGTCAAGAGCTGCCCCCAAGTCAGAAGACTGTTGGCTCTCGACATCAGGAATATCGGACTCATCCCATGAGTCGGAAGACACATAGCCCATCATTGGCAAACCAGCTGATGCCTCCCATGGTGGAGGCACACCAGAGGGATCAGAAAGCGGCCTGTTTCCAATCCCGGGAGGCGGCGCCACAGGGAGCACCCGGAAACCACTCGTAGCCTCGCTGGAAGCAATGGAAAAGGTTCTTGGACAGAACCGAAGTGAGCAAGGAGAGGGCCTCCCTAAGCTCACTGACTGTCGGAACGGTACGATGTGTGAACGAACCAACAAAGTGGCTTCACTCCTGACCCATTTTCCAGTGAAGGGTCACGATCCTCAAATACACCCGACGCGGGGAGACAGGCTGCAGCTGAAAACATCTGAAGGCAGATGTGTATTGGGGTATCACATACCCCGAGAATCTACAGAGCAGAAACTCAGGAGAGTTGCCGCAGACATCTGCGGGACAGAAGGTCCAGGCTGCATGAAAAGCGTTGGACACACAAAACTGGCCATGGGACCAGAGTGCATGGACGGAAATGCCACGGTGCTCATGGTGACCCCACCATGAACATCCGAATCCAATGAGAAAAACTGAGGTACTCGATGGCTGAGAGATCACAGGAGAGGGTACGGCCGGCAGCCCCTTCCAACTTCGCCAAGTTGAAGTCAGGGAAGGCTGAGGCCAATACCCCACGTCTACACTACCAGACATCTCTGCAGACCCCTGCAGGGATAAAACTGCGGTGCTCAATGGCTGAAATGACACAGCAGGGGGTTCGGTCGGCAGCCACTTCCGACTTCGCCGAGTTGAAGACAGGGAAGGCTGAGGCTAATACCCCACGTCTACACTACCAGACACCTCTGCAGACCCCTGCAGGGATAAAACTGCTGTGCTCAACGGCTGAAAAGGACACAGCAGGGGGTTCAGTTGGCAACCACATATGACTTTGCCGAGTTGAAGTCAGGAAAGGCTGAGGCCGATACCCCAAAACCACACTACAGACATCACTGCAGACCCCTGCAGGGATAAGCTGAGGCCGGCTAAAACGGTGACCGATGACGTTGTAGACGGAACAGCAGTAGCAGCAGATACGACGGGAGCTGTTCAAACTGGCAGAAAAGGGGAGAGAGCGACCTAGCTCAGCCTCCAAAGGAGGAGTCACAACCCTAGTGACAGCCTCAGATGTCGACTGGAGAGGGCGCATAGTCCTGGAACCAGGCATCTCTTTACCAGACACCCAACAGCTCCCACAGTATCCACCACGGTAAAAAACTGCACATCCCCCACGGAGGGGGAACTCTCACCAGACATGGTCGTGTCGGGACGCCCCGAAACGACAGCATTCTCCACCCCCCTCCGTGGGTGTGGGAGGAGCTGCACATCCCTCACAGAGGGGGTATAACTCTCACCAGATGTGGTCGTGTCGGGAGGCCCTGAAACAACAGCATCACCCCCCCCCCCCCCCCCCCCCCCATGGGAGAAACAGCCACAAGAATGCACCAAGAGTGAGGGCAAAAGGAATTGCCCTAAAGGAACCGAACTGGAAATAATAGAGGTGAGAGCTATAGAAGAAAAAGGTGAACTCAACAGATACAGAAAGTAGAAGAACACCCCCAAAGAAAAAGTGGCAGAAAAAAGAACCGGTGGGTACACAACAGAACCCAAACGGCCGACAGGGACCTAAAAAAACAAATTCAGCCCTCAACAAAGTGAAGAAATCCTGTCCATACAGTCCCACATTGACACCTAACTCCAATAATAATATTAAAATTTATCAACCGAAAAATTTTATGTTCGAACCGCACGGAACGATTTCGAAAATCAAGCGCGAAATTGGAAAATATATATCAAATTCAATGAAAATGTGGTTGAAAATATTAACGAGAATATATAAAACACAGTCCTGTTATTATACGATCTTCAGATCCATAATTCCAGTCACAGGAAACCATTATTGACGAGTTGAATTATCACTGTTTCGTAATGCAAAATGGTGACGCATCCTTCACGTGCCACGGACAAAAAAAGAATCATTAATAGATGACTGCTTTACACACTGGTTAACGGAAGTCGCAGAATTGTACTATGGGAAGAGCATCCCCTACTGGGTGTGCACCGATGGCGCTCGACCCAGTTTTGGCTTTTTTTTTTTGTGGTGTTTTTACACCACTTTTCTTTCCCAAATCTCTTGGGACAGATTAAAATAGAGAGTATTTTATCCGAGTTAGGGTCTTCCACTGTTGTGCAAGCCTGTAGTAAACAATTGTAAGGTAGGTTGATAAGAAATAGTTCAGGAGAGTAATTTGCTCACCTGAGTCACTCTCAGGAAAGTGACTTTTTGCCACCGGGAATTTTTTAAAAACTAAGACTGTCGCACAGATTCCAAAATTTTAAAATCAGCGGGATGCTCTCAAACAC
This sequence comes from Pictodentalium vernedei, assembly GCA_031216915.1. Lineage (NCBI taxonomy): Eukaryota > Metazoa > Mollusca > Scaphopoda > Dentaliida > Dentaliidae > Pictodentalium > Pictodentalium vernedei. Next base: position 292,343,933 of record CM062294.1, on the reverse strand, counting down.
CAAACATGAATCTCGTTTTGAAGTCTTCTACTATCATCACACATCCTGTACAGGAGACCTGATGAAAGTAGAAAGTTTAGGAGGTTTTGCTTACCAAAGTACTTTGATTCTGACCCGAAATATTCTGCATTTTTGATTGACTTCAAAAACAGACAAGCTGATGTTGAATACATAGACAGAATGTGATTTGTGTTTGAATCAGTGGGTGTTTTACATAATAAGTTGGAATGGCATAGGCATTTTTTGTGAGAGCCGAAGACTCGAACGAAATATGACTAGGCCATTCCAATGAGTTATGTAAAAAACACCCACTGATTCAAACACACATTGCATTCTGTGTTTATTACATATCCCCATGCATTAAAATTCCTTTAAATAAACAAATTTTAATCCCAATGTTTAAACCCAAAGTTGAAGAGTCCGTTATTTTTGTTTGAAGCAGTACTGATCAAATGGATCGATAAAAAATCAAAACAACCTTTAGGGAACCAGTCGAAATTACATTAATTATCTCTTTCTATTGGGTGTGTTTGTTGTTGGAAATATTAATTTAATATTATCTCATTTTTGGTCAATTTATTTTTTGGGGGAACCAACTTTATTTTTGCTTTGGACAGTCTCATTTTCACACTATGCAACAGACGATCGATAATTGTATAATAAAATTTGAAAACTTTTTGAAGCATAACTAATGACTCAATGGCAAAAGGAACTAGTCTAAACTGTACAGGGAAAAAAATTCTGGCATCACCAGTTAAATACAGAAATATTTATGTCATAGTGGCGATTCTGTTAAATACAAGGGTTTTAAGTTTAATGGATGTGTAATAAAGTACTTGAGTGGAGACTAGCAATATATATGGTTGTAAGAAAGTGCAATATTTACAATTTGAAATTCAATTTGAAATCTTCTACTGGATTTGATTTGGGATTCAATTCAATCTGAAATCTGAGATGTGCAGGTGGTTTTCCATAACTTTTTCATACCTCTGACATCAAATTTTCATAATCCCAAAGGTTAAATGTAACTCAATGTATAATTCAAAATCCACCCCTTCACCCCTCGACAATTCTTTTAACACTAAAGGGCCCAATTCCAACTTTGAGTTATTTGTACTGCAATAAAACCAAAACTCGAACACTGAGGCTTTAGGCAAACTTTACTTTCAAAGTACCTTGGCAGGGACGTGGTGGCTCAGTTGGTAGAGGTGCTGGCTGCAAGCCGAGAGGTCCTCAGTTCGAATCCCACCTGCGGCAACTGCGTTGTGTCCTTGGGCAAGACACTTCACCCCCATTGCCCATGTGGGAGCATGGTGACGCTGTGTACTAAGGCATACTGCACGTCGATGGTGCACCTGTCTTCAACCAATGCTAACCCTGTTTGTGTAGAGTTAGTATGTTGGGGAGCTGACAGTTGCTTGGTGGTTCTCTCCGGGTACTCCGGCTTCCTCCACCTGTAAAACTGTCGTGGTCATGATTAGCCATTCTGCAGAAATATGTGACCTTAAAACACCAATAAATAAATAAATAAGTACCTTGACAGTTATTTTCAGGCAAGTCTTGGTTGCCTATACAGGTGACCAAGACTTGCTTAGAAACAAATGCAAGGTCACTAGTTGTACTCTATCAAAGTGTAGCAAAAATGTATACAAACCAACAGGCCTTTGAGGGTTAAGAAAAGCCCTAAACACCAATAACTCAAGTAGGAATTCTAGGTGAACCCTAAAAATTGGGAGTATAAATATTTTTTTGAATGGTCATATTAGACAGAAGAAATTCCAGTTTTACACATGTCTGTTCATTTTCCATAACTTTTCCAATACTCACTCCAATTTTCCATACTTTTCCAGGGCTTGAAAAATCAATTTACTATTTTACAAGACTTTCCATACCTTTCCATAACTTGTATAAACCCTGTAAATATGACACTAGTCAGGCTTGAACTCAAAAATTTTCATTCAAAAGCCACAGCACTCCCAATGATATTGATAAAAGAAAAGCTTTACAGAGGCTCTCTAAAATAACTGATCAGGCACAATAAATAAAAAAGAAAGTTCCAATTGGTGAAAAATACTCTATAACAATTTATTAGAGGAGCTCTCCAAATAATTCTTTAAAAAAATTATTTTAAAGAAAAAAGTTTCAACTAAAGTAATTATCATCATGATAATGAGATGTCCTCTGGTGTTCAAATGGCTGTTTTCATTTCAAAATTTTGAAATAAAAAAAATGAATGTGGAAAGCTTCAGTAAATGATTATTTCATTTTTAAAATCCATTCTTCTTATTTCAACACACTAATAAAGTTCCAATTGGATTTCTCTGTGGTGAGATGTCATGACATGTTCCATCTCTCTTCTTCTAATGGATCATCATTCAACAAATATCCACCATCTGCAGAATAAAATACAAAACAATAACAAGGAACCAACTTAAATCTTTCAACAATAGTGCCCTAGAAGGTATTATTTCAGTCAATACACTCAGCGGCGAAATCACCCTTGTTTGTTGGGAAGTTCAGTAGTAAATTATTCCGGAGCCTCGCTTCATACTTTTTGCTCTTTATATCGTCTACTCGTCCACAACCAATTTTTTCTTCATGCAAAAATTTAAGCACAACAGGTTGAAAGGGTTAAGTGGATATCTCTTAATTGAATAACCCTGTTAATTGAATATAACTTCCCAACATAAAATTATTTAGGATACCTTCAGTGCAAATCTGTTCACTGCATGTGGGTTATGAAATAAATTTCTGCTGAGTTAAAATTCTCTTCATATGTTGAGAATATACACTAACAATCACAGAGTTCCCCTTGTTTATAGGCCTATTTGACATCAGTACATCCAAGACAGGCATTTAATCCATTACATCTTATTTTGCAGAGCTCCATGAGCTCTGTCAAATACGATATAATAGAATAATAGCTCAGTTTATTTCAAGAATACAGGAAAGTGACCAAAACCCTGTTAATTGAATACTAGAGCTGTGCTGTACTTAAATTTCAAGTTCAGTTTTGGTATCAGTATTTTTTTAACAATTTACCTCGGTATCGGTACAGGATTCAAAATCAACAAAATACTTGTACTCACACTAATACCAATATCCAATGGTAATTTTGATATATTGCCATTTGCAGATCCCTGTTTTACAGCAGACAAGGCCACCAAATTGTCAAAATGTTGCAGTGACAGAGATAATCGCCATCAGTGAATTGATGTAACAAAAAAAAAAAAACTGAGAGAAAGTACCCCTTGGGTATTTTCTTATTGCTTTATTGCTACTTCAAATGACTGGTGGTGACTGCCTTTAGAAACACACAGTCCATGGGCTCTTCTTGTCATGAATTTTGTGTAATATTCTGTTGTTTACCGTTTTATTTTTTAACAAATGTCAGGAATATCTTTTTCAACCCTGAAATAGGGCTGCACGGTATATCGATAAACCGACATATACCAGTATTCAAACCAATATCGATTGAATACCTGTGTAATTACAAAAATATTGGTTTATCGTCATTACTTATTTACCCTCAATTTAATTTTCAAGATGTCTTGAGTTTTTTAACTGTAGCTCCGAATGAATAATAATATCCCTTTATCCAAGGAATCATCTGCTTGAGCCCTCGTAATATACAAATTCAGCAGTTGAAAAAATAATTTTCAAAAGTTTCAACAAAACTCTATCATGTGACCCCTCATTGGAATGAGCTAGTTGAGCTCGTTCCAATGAGGGGGCCACATGATATAGTTTTGTTGAGATCTTTGGTTAAAATCTGATAAACTAATTTTGAAAATAATAAATTTTGATATCGTCTGCGTTGGGTAATGGTTTTTCGAACTGCATCATCAAGGCATGCTAATTTGTTCCGACTGTGATGCCTCGAGCCTCGACTGTGGTAATTGTGTTCATATATCTGTACATTTTTCGATATACCGGTATATCGCGGTATTTTTTTGAATACCGATACCGGTATTCAGTTTTGAATATTGTGCAGCCCTACCCTGAAATTTTGGTAGTTTGAGATTCCCTCGGTGTGGTAAATCGGTATTGACTCAATACCAATACCGAATGCTATACTGCCCATCTCCTTTAAATACATACTTATGATGATAATTGAATAATTATCACTAGCAAAGTGGCTATTCAATTAAGAGGGTTCCACTGTATTAGTTACAAACAAATGAATTCTTCAAGATGAAGTAATACACAGAGGTTCCTTGTCATTCCAGCTGTACTCCTGAATTAAAATTTAAAGATGATATCCACAACTACTGCACAGATTTTGGAAAATGAAACATGCAGGGACTTTGAGGTATCTTACCGACTCAAATTCATATTTCTTTTCAATTTAAAGAACCAACAGTTAATATTTTCAATCCACAGCCATGAAGGCAGAAAATAATAATTGATTTACCCCACAATTTTAGTATAGACTCTTCCAGTGCATAGCACTGAAATGTCATGGATGCTGCCATTCCATAATGCAAAAGGGTAAAAGAAAAAAAATATGCTTGAAAACCTTTGAATATTTTCACGTATGACCAAGTGCTTAAATCTGTTGACAAACTTAAACTTTAGAATCATGGATATCATTGCTAAAACTGTCTCTCAAAAAAACAGTTACCCACAGAAAGTATATCAAAACATTTGCAACTTAAAACATTTTTAAAACATTCCTTTTTAAAATGGTTAACTCAAGTACTTTTCACGTTTAGGATAAGTTTAAGATCCAAGGACTTTCTATGTATTCCAAAACCAACTCTGGAAACGAAGAAACTCTAAAGCATATGTTAAAATTAAGTAACATACTGCCAAGAAATCAGTATTAATAACTCAGGCAAGTACTGGAGTGTACCATACTAACCCAGAAATAAGCCCAGGGGCTGCATCAAATAAAAGAGGGAAAAAGTAATGGGTGGGCTTATTTTCGAGAGGTCAAGCCTGGAGGAGAATATGGGCACAAAGCAAACACAAAGTTCGGTAACTCAGTCAATCTGATAACAAAGATGCATTTAACCATTTACCTAATGAAACAGCTGCATGCTATGCATAATTTACAAATTGAACAGTTGAAAAACAAGGGTAAAACAATTTCAACAAAAACATAGCATGTATCCCCCCCCCCCCTCCCCCCCACTGGAACGAGCTCGTTCCAATGAGGGGTCACATGATATGGTTTTGTTGAATTTTTTTGTTTAATGTTTAAAAAAGGTAATTAAAATAATAAATTTTGATATAATCTGCATTGGGTAAAGGGTTAAGGAGTTCTTTTTCATTGTAGTAACTGACATGTACCAGCATTGCTGTCATCGATGTTGTCATTACAAAGTGCAAAGACTGGGCTTATTTACAAGGAAGGGGCTCTGAAATCTGAAAAGTTGGTAGGTGGGATTATTTTTGATTATGGGCTTATACCTGCTTCACTACAGTAATATCACATGGCAAATCTGGCTATTCCCATATGTAACCTAGTCATGACAGCGTAGTTTGATCATTTAGTTGTTATTTGGGTTTTGTATTTGTTACTGGTGCTCAGCTGTTGCAGTGCCAATAGGTAATTTGTAGGTTCTGTTGATTCCCATTTCCAAGCTTGAGTTCATCATTCATTAACATATTAATTAAAAAATCGACTAATTCCATCCAGCACAATGTATAACAAGAAGGACGCCAATGCTCTATAGCTCACCAACATTCCTCTTTGATAGTAACTTTGGCAAACACAAGAGCTGTATCAAACAGGCTCATAACATGCGACAAAGCTTACCTAAACAAAACCTCTTAAAAGTAAAACACAAAAACTGACATAAACAATAAGTTTAACATGAAATTCTGAGCTAAACAGAAAACTAAACGCAAATAAAAAAAAAATATTTAAAAAGCAGTGTATGAGGGGTATGATGAATATAAGTGCCATGGGAAGAGAAGGAGCACAGCAGCTGACCTAAACACTAAGTTAAACATGAAATTCTGAGCTAAACAGAAAACTAAACGCAACTAAAAATGTCAAGAAAAATGTTTAAAATGCAGGGTATGAGGGGTTAATCATGGAACAATGATACTGAGGAACATGTATGATGAATATAAGTGCTATGGGAAGAGAAGGAGCACAGCAGCTGACCTAAACACTTAGTTAAACATGAAATTCCAAGCTAAACAGAAAACTAAACGCAACTAACAAATGTCAAGAAAAATGTCCAAAATGTAGGGTATGAGGGGTTAAATCATGGTAAAATGATAATAATTATCATATAGCAGCATTATAAAAGCCATGATATGGAAATAGGGCGAGTAAGTGACCTAAACAGAAGCTTTAACATTATTGGACACATACGCTGACGCCGACCGATCGAGCCATGCCATAAGCTCACACAACTAAAGTTGGTGAGCTAAAAATTATCATTCAACCTTTTTACTTACTCATTTTTCACCTTACAAAATATGGCCCACAACTCCTTATTGGAACAATCTAATCAACCTCATTCCAATGCTGAGGTTTTCTAACAGGGTGATGGCGGGTGTGGTGGGATGGAGGACATACACACAGATGTCCATTTGATGGAATTTAAATTCTATAGTAAATTTCCTTTCTTATTACACCTAACACAATTGTTTACAACAGGCTTGCACTACAGCAGAAGTCCCTAACTTGGAGGAATACTGTCTATTTTGTTCTTTCCCAAGCGATTTGGGAAAGAAAAAGTGGTGCAAAAGCACCATGAAAAATAATATGCCCAAGCTGAGTTGAGTGCAGCAGACACACACCCAGTAGGGGACACTTTTCTCTGGACTTAACCCACGGCTTTCCGGTACCAGTGTGCAGACATATAACCAACGTCTCATTCTATTTGAATCTTCCCTCCTTCGAGTTATGTGATCAGTGGGGACAAAGGATTTTTACCCGAATAAGAAGATGGGAGGGCCTCCAGGTAAATAATTGTGGTAGGTATAAGAAAGGAAATTTACTATAAAATTTAAATTTCTTATCAATCTACCTCACAATTCTTTACAACAGGCTGAATAGACAATAGGAGGAGGGAATCACATAACCAACCCCCCACATAACCCGACTGCGCTGGATCTGTGGACAGAAGAAGAGTTCCCAAGACCTATAAAACCATAGCATCACAATCATTAGTAAATGACGATGAGAGATGAGGCGTATGGCCCTGTGTGTCACACAGACTGAAAGGACAGTACCAAGAACAGGGCAAGAACTGACCTTGCAAGAACCCTAATGGCTTGGGTTGTTGACAGCCTTAGCAGAAGAAAATGGTCCTAAAGAAAAAAGGTCCTCAGACTGCTCCTGCAACTTACGAAGGTAGAAGGTGGAGAAAGTAGATGCATTTCTCCAGTAGGCTTCCTGCATAACATCCGACAACTTGATGCAGTTAGCATAAGCCCATGAGGTAGACAATGCACGCAACTCACTGGTAGAAATGCGATTGGTAATACAATTCTCACTCACCAAATGAGCACATGAAGCTCAAATAGCAAGACAAATCCACCTAGAAATGGACTGAGGAGAGATCTTCTGTCGACCAGGGAAAACAGAAAGAATCGCTTCCTGCCTTTCCAATAAACTGCATCCGGTTGAGGTAAATGCGAATTGCATGAACCAGACAGAGCAAAGGGCAATTACCATCAACTGAAGGATACAGATAGGAGGCAGACTAGTTTCTGGTATTGGATTCTTGGCCAGAAAGGAGCAATCAGTGGTAAAAGTAACACTGTTGGCAGAGCTCCTGAAAACGGCCTGATCAACCGAGAGGGCATGAAGCTCACTAACTCTCCTGGCTGAGGCAAAAAGTCATCAGAAACGCTGTCTTGTATGTAAGAAAATGCATATCCAACTGGGATAATTGTTCGAATGGCTACCCCCCCCCCCCAGCAAAACAGCACCCAAGAAAGGAACTTAAACACAAAGGCAAGAGCTGAGCCCAAATCAGAAAACTGATGGCTCTTAATGTCAGGCGTGTCTGACCCATCTCCAGAGTCGGAAGGCACATAGCAAATCTCGGGCATATCAGCTGATGCCTCCCATTGTGTAGGAACACCAGGAGGATCAGAAAGCGGTGCGCTTGCAATCCCAGGAGGCAGTGCCACCAAGGGCACCTGGAAACCACTAGTGGCCTTGCTGGAGGCATCAGGGAGGCTCTTAGAAAGAGCCTGCATGAGCAAGGGGAGGGCCTCTCTAAGCTCAGGACCCAAATCTGCCAGTCTGACATGGGAAGGACAAGGCATAGTGGCTTCACTTCTGACCCTCTTAACCAGCGAAGGGTTACGATCCTGAAGAACACCTGATGCCGAATGACGGGTGACAGCCGAAGCATCCAAAGGCAGATACTTATAGGTGTATGAAATATCCTGAGGATCTTGAGTGTGGGAACTCAGGAGAGTCGCCGTGGATCTCTGAGGGACACAAGGTCACAAAATGTGCCGGTCCCGCAAAGCTGGCCGAAGGACCAGAGCAGGGACCAGCCAGGGAATTTTAGGGAGACTTCATGTCTCCCTCCAGAAAAAATAGGGAGACTGCACAGTCAAGTAGGCAAGAGGGGAAAATTAAGAATATTTATGTACCACCCCTGCTGCCCCTTCATAGTGTCAGCTTGTGGTCCTCCATTAACGCCTGATTAATCCAGGTCCAGTTGTCTACAAAGCATCTATGCCAGGTTAAAAAATCACAAAGTAATTATTGATTGAAAATTCCCCACTGCTACCCTCTCCTTCATGACCCCTCCCCTCTTCTTCCTGCCAATCCCCCCAGTACCCTCCTGTGCTTTTGCCTTTCACCAAAGTCTACTAAGCTAATAATTTCTTGAGTCTGAAAGTGTGAACAGGACTAGATGTAAGATTACCAAGGTTGCTTGGAAGGTACTTTTTCAAGATCCTTCACATCCACACGCATGCCCTGTACAAAGCTTTTCTTGTCATCACTAAAGCCTTTTTTTCACGTTTCAATTCCACTCATGTTTTTCTGGGAATAGACGGCCCAACAGTTGACAGTCGTCAGCAAAAAGAAATAAAAATACAGTGTTAGAAAAGACGTCTGTTGTGTATACATTTTCAGCAGAGAATTTTTGGCATCCTAAGCGACGTCACATAAGTCACCTATTTTCATTTCAATACTTGAAGCTCCGACTGAAACAGAACAAAATAGAAATAAAACAAGAGGCCCCACGTGGCCTTAATCGCTCACCTGACAAAGTGACTCTAAGAAGTATTTTAGGTCACCTTCACCATGTCATGCCTCATCAACATTAACTGGTTGAGTGATAGATTTTGTTTGAAGTTCAACATTTGTTACCTAAAATTAGTTTTATTTAAAATCATTGGTGTGTGGCCAATCTCCAATGATTTTTAATAAAGCAAATTTATCTCTGCAGACAAACTGGTTTAGCATGAAGCACAAACAAGGAATGTGAAGAGATAGCCTTGGACATCTCTCCCCAACTGTGGATATCTTCCATGTGCTACATGTATATATTTGCATGCAAGAAAACAAAAATTTTCACAAATTTTATTTTTTTTTATCATCATTGGAACAAGCTCAAACAGCTTATTCCAATAGGGGTATGGGAAGATCAGGTATATTTTTGAGACAGAAATGTGAATATATAAATAATGGTGTTTTTTTGTGAATGATGCTGGAGAATTTTGTGTAAAGATATGGTAAATGGTTTGTTCTAGATACAGAATGATGCAAAAGTATTTAAATTTGATTAGGCAAGTTGTTCCTATAAGGCATTTAAAAATTGAAGTAACTGTTTTTTTGCTGACGAACTTTTAGATGTGTGTGTCTGTGTTTGTGTGTGTGTGTGTGTTTGTGTGTGTGTGTGTGTGGGGGGGGGGGGGGGGGGGGGGGTAAGAGTGTTCTTGCAAACAAAATTCCTGAATAAATGGAAAATTTTATTTTTTGTGTGAAAGACAGTGCGTGAATGTTGATTGGAACAAGCTTAGAGAGCTCATTTTAATGTGAAGTCATAAAGCTGTGTTTTACGTACGAAATTCTGGAATAACTAAAAAAATTGCTTTTTTGACTCAAAAAGCATGGTGTGCGACCTCTCATTGGAATGAGCTCAAAAAGCTCATTCCAATGGGGTATTTACAAGCGATAAGTACATGTATGTTTAAGAGACAAAAATTAAAATTTGAATAGCGATTTTTGCGAAGAATGCTGACAAGTTTTGGCAGTTATGCTGGTAAAAAGGTAAGATATGCAAAGTGGTTGTTTTTTAGAGGCGACAATTAATTAAGGGGAATTAACCCTTGATTACTGAGGTAACTTCTAAAAGTACTGAAATTTCATGAAGCAATGTGAATAACAGACAACAGTTGCCTAAAAATTTCATGAATAACTAAAATTTTTATTCCTTTGTCTCGAAAACATGGCATATGACCTTTGTTGGAATGAGCTGAATGCGTGTGTTCCAATGAGGGGTCATAAAATTTGAACGAAGATTTGTGTGAATAATGCATTAGTACTGCTAGATTTGGGTAAACGGTTCACCCTGGATACCACCCCTTCTATAGTAGATCTTTTCTGCAAATTTTGTCTAAGATTCTATCAACTTTACAAATAAATACGTTCATGAATCACAATCAGATCCACCCTACAATGTTGCATACCAAATATCAAAAGATTCTGCCTGCTGGATCTGGAGAAGAAGATTTTTTAAGAAATATGCCTGAAACGTACTAAGTTAAAATTTGGGCTCCTATACGGAGCCCAAATATAAACCCAGGGCGCCGATTTGAACAAACTTGAATCAGATCCACCCCACAATGTTGCTTACCAAATATGAAAAGATTCTGAAGCTGGATCTGGAGAAGAAGATTTTTTAAGAAATTTGCCTGAAATGCACTAAGTTCGAATTCGAGCTTCTATAGTGAGCCCAAATATGAAACTAGGAAGCCGATTTGAACAAACTTGAATCAGATCCACCCCACAATGTTGCATACCAAATATCAAAAGATTCTGCCTGCTGGATCTGGAGAAGAAGATTTTTTAATAAATTTGCCCGAAATGCACTAAGTGCGAATTCGGGCTTCTATATTAAGCCCAAATATGAATCCAGGGGGCCGATTTGAACAAACTTGAATCAGATCCACCCTGCAATGTTGCATACCAAATATCAAAAGATTCTGCCTGCTGGATCTGGAGAAGAAGATTTTTGAAGAAATTTGCCTGAAATGCACTAAGTGCGAATTCGGGCTTCTATATTAAGCCCAAATATGAATCCAGGGGGCCGATTTGAACAAACTTGAATCAGATCCACCCCGCAATGTTGCATACCAAATATCAAAAGATTCTGCCTTCTGGATCTGGAGAAGAAGATTTTTGAAGAAATTTGCCCGAAATGCACTAAGTTTGAATTCGAGCTTCTATAGTGAGCCCAAATATGAATCCAGGGGGCCGATTTGAAAAAACTTGAATCAGATCCACCCCGCAATGTTGCATACCAAATATCAAAAGATTCTGCCTGCTGGATCTGGAGAAGATGATTTTTTAAGAAATTTGCCTGAAATGCACTAAGTTCGAATTCGAGCTTCTATAGTGAGCCCAAATATGAATCTAGGAAGCCGATTTGAACAAACTTGAATCAGATCCACCCCACAATGTTGCATACCAAATATCAAAAGATTCTGCCTGCTGGATCTGGAGAAGAAGATTTTTTAATAAATTTGCTTGAAATGCACTAAGTTCAAATTTGGGCTCCTATACTGAGCCCAAATATAAACTCAGGGGGCCGATTTGAACAAACTTGAATCAGATCCACCCCACAATGTTGCTTACCAAATATGAAAAGATTCTGCCTGCTGGATCTGGAGAAGAAGATTTTTTAAGAAATTTGCATGAAATGCACTAAGTTCAAATTCGAGCTTCTATAATGAGCCCAAATATGAATCTAGGAAGCCGATTTGAACAAACTTGAATCAGATCCACCCCACAATGTTGCATACCAAATATCAAAAGATTCTGCCTTCTGGATCTGGAGAAGAAGATTTTTTAAGAAATTTGCCTAAATGCACTAAGTTCGAAATCGGGCTCCTATACTGAGCCCAAATATGAACCCAGGGGGCCGATTTGAACAAACTTGAATCAGATCCACCCTACAATGTTGCATACCAAATATCAAAAGATTCTGCCTGCTGGATCTGGAGAAGAAGATTTTTTAAGAAATTTGCCTGAAATGCACTAAGTTCGAAATCGGGCTCCTATACTGAGCCCAAATATTAACCCAGGGGGCCGATTTGAACAATCTTGAATCAGATCCACCCCACAATGTTGCTTACCAAATATGAAAAGATTCTGCCTGCTGGATCTGGAGAAGAAGATTTTTTAAGAAATTTGCCTGAAATGCACTAAGTTCGAATTCGGGCTTCTATAGTAAGCCCAAATATGTATCCAGGGGGCCGATTTGAACAAACTTGAATCAGATCTACCCCGCAACATTGCATACCAAATATCAAAAGATTCTGCCTGCTGGATCTGGAGAAGAAGATTTTTGAAGAAATTTGCCTGAAATGCACTAAATTCGAATTCGAGTTCCTATAGTGAGCCCAAATATGAATCTAGGGAGCCGATTTGAACAAACTTGAATCGGATCCACCCTACAATGTTGCATACCAAATATCAAAAGATTCTGCCTGCTGGATCTGGAGAAGAAGATTTTCAAAGAAATTTGCCTAAAATGCAGTAAGTTCAAATTTGGGCTCCTATACTGAGCCCAAATATAAACCCAGGGGGCCGATTTGAACAAACTTGAATCAGATCCACCCCACAATGTTGCATACCAAATATCAAAAGATTCTGCCTGCTGGATCTGGAGAAGAAAATTTTTTAAGAAATTTGCCTGAAATGCACTAAGTTCGAAATCGGGCTCCTATACTGAGCCCAAATATGAACCCAGGGGGCCGATTTGAACAAACTTGAATCAGATCCACCCTACAATGTTGCATACCAAATATCAAAAGATTCTGCCTGCTGGATCTGGAGAAGAAGATTTTTTAATGTTTTTCCCATTGCCTACAGTGTTAAAAAGTGCTGACTCAGCACTTTTTCAAAGTCCCGAAACTGTACCCTATGATAAAACCGATGGCAATTTTTTTTTACCAATCCTTTCTGTTGGTCCTAAGGAAGCTGCACACCAAATAAAAATTCTCAGTGCCGTGCAGTTTTGGAGATATGGGCGTTTTAAATTTTTTCTATTTTTAGCTCCTGTGGTTCCCACGGGGCTGCGGGAAAATTTTTTTTGCATAAATCAAGTACTCATGACCCAATAAGCCCTCACATAAAATTTGGTTCAAATCAGCCTCTCGGTTTGGAAAATAGAAATTTTGGGCGGGGCAAAAAATTTTGCCCCTCTCATAACAACGTCAAGTATAGCCCCACAAACTTCTCTTGAACAAATCTGAGTCTACACCTCAAAAGGAAGCTGCACACCAAATATCAAGTCTCTGCTACTGCTGGTTCATGAGAAGAAGATTTACAAAGATTTTGGTGCCCCTTGGGGGTGTGGCACCACCCAGGAGGAGGGGCAACTTCTTTTGAACAAATCTGAATTGGCATTAGGTAATAAACATTTAGCCAACATTTGAATAAAATTGGGCTAGTGGTTTAGGAGGAGAAGTCGATAATGTAAAGTTAACGCCGGATGGACGACGACAGACGCCGGACGCCGGACAGAAAGTGATTAGTAAAGCTCCCCTTGAGCTTCGCTCAGGTGAGCTAAAAAATCAGCAAAAAAGCGACAATGGATGATCAATTCTCCTGTGATTTCAAATAAATGGTTGCATATTTGACGAATGAAAATGCCCAGTTATCACACTCAAGCACATTCGATTCTTGAAAATTATAAATTCAAAGTAATTGGTATATTTTTTATACTTACCAATGGCCCAGACATAGCTGGTGCTAACTCAAAAATACCCAGGGCCAAACACAAATTTTGCCCCCCCCCAATCCCCAAAATTTGCATGCAAAACTGAAAAAATTACGTCGTATGTGGTCCTCCGTACTTTTTTGAACTGCACATGCGAAGTATCCAGGAAGACACCGAAATTGGCGCCAACCATCATTCTTTCTATAGTGCTGCTAAATGTTATAATCAACAGGGAGGTATGAGTGCCCACTCGTGGGAGGGCCATCCCCGTCTGGGCCATTGGTAAGTATAAAAAATATACAAATTACTTTGAATTTTTTATATTTTTATACAACAACCAATTGTCCAGACTTAGCTGAGTCATAAAAAGGCTGGAGGGCCTAGGACATAAAGGAAAAATCAATTACTCAATCACTTCTTAAAGGATAGCTCCTACAGGAGAATAGGAGAGAAAGGAATTATATATGTCTTTCTCATTTACGAGAAAGACATAACACCAACGATGTAATTGAGCATTATATAATATATAATTCTCCATTTAATGCCAGCATAACCCATTATGCTAATTCAGTGAAAGGAAGCCAATATATAAAGATAGTCCAGAGAATGAGACTCTTTATACTCATTTAAAAGTGTCCGAGGATTGTATATTAACGCCTGTTTGACACGTGACATATACAAATGCTTCACAGTGAGCTACACTTTAAAAACAAGACATAAATGAGACATATTAATTTGCCGCACACCGAGCTACACATTAAAACCATCCCAGCACCGAATCGGGACTACTGACACCGGAGGAGGTCTTCCCTTGCTTTTCACTATAAAGCCAGATGATAATAAGGGGAAAACTATCCCCCCCCCCTTCCCCTTGTTCTGAGGTACATGACCACAGAACAAAGATGGCAGAGGAACGGAGTCACTGCTGGAATGGATTGCCTAGATAACTATAGATGTAACCATTTAGTGGACGACATTCTGAACAACAGATAGAGGACCTAAACATCTAAGGTCACCGGAGATGGACTCTATATTTCTAAGGTAAAACTTGGTAAATGTAGAAGGCTGTGTCCAATACGCAGCTTCCATAAGATCAGTGATGGCTATACTGTTAGAATAAGCCCACCAAGAAGTGGACAGCGCTCTAACTTCATGCGCTGATATCTTATTTACAGAACGCTGATCCAAAGATAGACTTTCATAGGCAATGCGTATTGCCAACTGAATCCATCTAGCAACTGAATGAACAGAAATATCTCTTCTGTCAGGAATCAATGATAAAAAGAAGCGTTTCCTTCCTTTTCTAATAAACTCTGATCGGAGTTTATATATGCGCATAGCCCTGACTGGACACAGCAAAGGTCTACGGTTGTCCATAGATGGCAGAGCCTTTATAATAATAGGCTCAGGCCATTTATCTGGAGCCTGATTCTTAGCCAAAATCCCACTTCTGTAGCTAAAGTGATGGTATTTCCAACACTACGATAGTGAGATTCGTCAACAGATAAAGCATGGAGTTCACTAACTCTTCTAGCGGAAGCAAAGGCTAAGAGAAATGCTGTTTTATAGGTCAAGAATTTGAACTCGACAACGTCTAATGGCTCAAATGGAGCTTCTTTAAGCTTCAATAAAACCCAAGCTAAATTCCACTTAGGAATTAATCTGAGGGTTCTAGGTCTACTAATAGAGAAATTTCTAACTAGTTTGGATAATGAAGCATTGGATACAATTGCCAAGCTATCATGATGAGCGTAAGTGTCTGATAACATAGACCTATAGCCCTTAATAGTGATGGGCTGTAGTTTGAGAACGTCAAACAGGTAGACCAGAAAATTGGCAATATCCGGTATTGCCGGATCACAGGCATTTATCGACTGATCCTTACACCAACAGAAGAAAACCTTCCACTTTGCTGCGTAATTCAGCGAAGAGGAGGACCTCCTGCAGTTAGAAATTGCATCCACTGCTCGTCTTGTAAATTGCTTGCTGTGCAAGAAGGACCGCACAACGGAAATACTTGAAGGTTGAAACCTTCCGGGTTGTGATGCAGTGTGCGTGACTTCCCCTGATAAAGAAGGTTCTCTCACAGAGAAAGCATCCAGGGAATGTCCCATAACAGACACCTGAGAAGATTGATCCACAGTTTCTGTGACGACAGAGATTTTACTAACAGAATCTTGCAGCGAGACTGTTTGTTGGTTAACAAGAACTGCTGAATCAACGGAGTTGGAGGATACGCGTAACCTATCATTCCGTCCCATGAGATTGAGAGAGCGTCTACTGCATACGCTCGATGATCTGAGCATGGCGACACTTAAGTCTGTAACTGATTGTTGAGGTGTGTCGCAAACAAATCTATCATAGGTCGATCCCACTGGTAGCAAATCTGTCTGAATACTCGCTTGTTGAGAATCCACTCTGATGGCAACATGCGACCTTTCCGAGAGAGCGAGTCTGCTAGTACGTTCAGATGACCCTGTATATGATGGACCGATAGATGAACACGATGCTTCATGACATACAGAAGAATTTTTTCTGTTAGTTCGCATAACGAAATCTAATGTGTGCCTCCCCAGTTCCTGATGTATGCTACTACTGTCGAGTTGTCCGACAATATCTGAACATGCGTGTCCGCTATAATGTGAATCCATTGTTGTAGCACCAACCATATTGACATCATTTCTTTGATGTTTATGTGTTTCTCCAGGAACCAAGGGTCCCAAAGACCCTGGCATTTCGAGTCTGTCGGGCTCAGAGTCGCGCCCCAACCTGTTTGACTCGCATCCGTCATAATCGTAAAAGCCAGATCCGGCAGCTGCAGCGGAACTCCCTGAGTTAACCACTGAATATCTGCCCAAATCTGGACCTTTTGTTTTACCAGGTCCGTTAAAACAATACTGGTCTCGAGCGAATCCATCTTCACACTCCAGTTCTGGGTAAAGAATATCTGGAGGGGACGTGTGTGTAAGCGACCTGTCGGAATAAGATCCACAGCCACTGCGCACAACCCCATCAGTCGCAAATTCCCTCGCAGTTAATGCATCTGAGTGTAGACAAAAGCAAGCATAACAGCTGACTAATATCGCTCTTGCTAATGGCAGACAAACCAGATTGTTGTGAGTCTCGAAGCTCATTCCCAAGTGAATGAACGACTTGGACGGAGCTAGATCCGACTTCTTCTCATTTACGATGAAGCCGAGACGTCGGAGCAAAAGGAGCAGACTCTGAACATCATCCTGAAGAGTAGTTTTGTTGCCGTATCTCTGAAGAATGTCGTCCAAGTAAGCCGACGTTACCGCAGATGAATGAGCTCGGAAGTGAGACATTACCAAGTTCATTATTCGAGTGAACGCCCAGGGTGCTAGATTCAGACCGAAGCACATCGCTCGGAACTGATATACTATCCCTTGAATGGCGAACCGTAGGTTCTTTCTGAATGCCGGATGTACCAGGACATGAAAGTACACATCCTTTAGATCTATGCTTGCCGCATAGTCGTTCACTCGAATGCTTGCCCTTACCAACCGAATGGTCTCCATATAGAACTTTGGAGCTACGATAAGTTTGTTTATCCAGCTGAAGTCTATTACCGATCGGAACGAGCCGTCTGGCTTCAGTATGAGGAACAGGTGACTGTAAAATCCTAGAGAATCCTGGTTCTCGACGACCTCTATTGCTTCTTTTGCCAAGAGAGACTTTACCTCAGATAGGAGAGACCCTCTTTTGCAAGGATTTGACGGTTGTTTTATCCATCGCGGACATCGAGTTAGTGGTGGTTTTGCTCGGAAAAATAGCCATATGCTGTCCGAGACCACACTTCTCACCCACTGGTCTTCTGTAATTGTTATCCAGTTTGTTGCAAATCTTGATAACCTTCCGCCAACTGGCAAGCAATAGAGGTCCTGACCATCACCTGTAGGGCCTGCGAGGCTTACAGGAGGAGAAACCACATCCCCCTCGTGAAGAGCCTCGACCCACTGGCTTAGGGGCATTTGACCGGTTGTCTTGGTCAGACCTATGCCCCCTTCCCGGGTCGCTATATTGACGATCCCTAGATTAACTGTAAGAGGATTTCTTATACCCTCGCCAGGAGTCCCCTTTAGACGATTTCTGTCCAGGACGACCTCCCTTACTCTTTTCTGCTGCTGCGGGTCGATTAGACGCCAACTTAAGGAGCAGAGCTGAAACAGCTAGGCCTATTATCCATATTTTTAGTTTTGGAAGGCTTAACTTGTTACTTTTCATGAACTATGGGTAATGGTCTTAGCTGTTTCAGTGACAGTGCTACAAAGAATATTTATTTATTGGTGTTTTAAGGTGTTCAGTCAGTCTTGTAAGGATCATCACAATGTGTGTTTCGCAGATCCCTACCAATTACCACTCACTGAGAATTCATGTTGAAAGTTTGTCCCAACACTATTTCTGACACCTTACTGACAAAATCACTGGTTTGAACGTGTTCTTTTGTTTGCTTTGTCACTGCTCATACACATTATTGTGACAATGGATTTTCTTCATAAAATAGATTTTCTTCATAAGTAAAATTTTTGGTGCTCACATTTTTTGGGTGCTGAATCATAATTTTTAGTGCAATTGGTTAAACTGGCTCCCAACAGCATGAACACTGAGAGGGCAAAAAAAAAAAATGTTGGGTTTCTGGCAACATGCCCGACCAGGGAAATTTGTCGCCAGTTCTTGCTAACAAACTGCCTTGTGTACAAATTTTCATTTGTAAATGATATGGATGTGCGACAAATCCTATATCTACAATTCGTACCAAGCGATTTCAGCCATGATTATATTTATTTATTTATTGGTGTTTAAGGTCACATCCTTATGCACAATGGCTAATCGTGACTGTGACAGTTTTACGGGTGGAGGAAGCTGGAGTACCCGGAGAGAACCACCAAGCATCGACGAGCAACTGTCAGCTCCTCTACATTTTAACTCTGTTGAAGCTCCGCTCAAGCAGGGTTACAGCGACTGAAGACATGCAGTACGCCTTACTACACAGCGTCATTATGCCCCCATGAAGGCAACTGGGATAAAGAGCCTTGCCCAAGGACACAACGCAAGTCGTCCCGGACGGGGGCAGCCCATGATAATTTGAACCCCAAATCTGGACAATATGGCCTTCATCCCTTTGGGTCCCTGGGAAATGATTTTTGAAGGTATTTTGATATAGTTACTAAGGGTGTTTTGATTTTCTTTTTCTTTTTATAATACTGGGGAGGGTTGGATACCTGTGGTAGCTGTTGGACTGGTTCAGGGCAGCCTTGGCCTTGTGTGATGAAATAGCCATGGTGTTTCATCCTTAACTTTTGGATGCCCTCCATCCCCTCCCCCTCCAACTCATAACATAAGGTTGAGGGGTAGACAAACTTTAAGACAGAAATGAACAAAAGCACGGGTGGTCTGAGGCCCCCAGTGATCACCTGCGCCAGTGCTCGTTCATTTCTGTCTTAAATTCCTGCTCTAGCATCTCTCTCGTCAACTCGAGCTAAAAATGACAAAGTCATCCAAGATCCTGAAACTAAATTGTTGAAATCGATTCAGTGTAGACTCGTCAAGGGTACTGATTCACACAAATCACTGGTGCGAGTTATCAAGTGCAAGTTGATGCAAAAGTAAATGTTCCAGTATTCCAGTTTCATTGGTAGGTGACGAGTACACAACATCTGAGAATGGATGGTCACCATATCTTGTATTGTGTCAAAAGACCTTAGGAAATGAAAAAGGCTTTCTTGCACTTCAGGACGGATGATAAATTGTCATTACTGGATTCTGAATTTCACCCCACAGGATCTTATGAGTGCGATATTGAAGTGAATGGATCGGAAGATGGAAAACATTTCATAGAAATCACCAATGTGGTAAATACTGTTTTTGGCAATTTAGTGGAGTTTAAAATAAAGTTTTTCAAAATATTATGCAAGCTGAGGCCCACTGAAACAGGGGTCTTCGATGAAGCCACATTGGCCTCAAACTCAAATATCAATGTTAAGCACTTAAGCCTTTCTCCTGCCTGAAATAATAAAAAAAAAAATAATAATAATCTGCGTACCTACCTACACAACATTTTTTCTGACATGTTATCGCAAACACATTTTTTTTTGGCCTAGGTGGACAGACAGACAAAACCATTCTTATCATCCTCTATCCATTACATGACAGGGAGAATGAAATAAACTTGGGCCCAAATCTTTATATAATTCTGCATTCAATATTTTGACCACTAACCTTCATCAGCGTAATCACTGAACTCTCCTGCCTCACCATCATCAGCCTCTTCAAATTCATCTGAAATATGAAGTTTCAACAATAATGTATCCACTATGTGGCACAAAATTTAGAAACCAAGGATAACATACATACAGGTTAAGTGGATTCAATAGGGCTAATTAACTGTCCTGTTGTGCACAAGAAAACAAGAGGTGTCTTAATCACTTGCCAAATAAAATTGTGTAAAGAAGGGATTTAAGGTCACATTCAGCATATCCATATTATCTATGTTAATATAGTTAATCTAATTTAGCTAGGGTAGTGGGGGTGGATGGTGGTGGGGTGGGGTGGGGTGGGGAGGGTCTGTTGGGTAATTTTTTTTTTTTTGCATATTATCACTCCTGCCCCTTTAAAACACATTTTGAAGCAAAGAGAAAAAAATTACCCAGTGAACCTCCTCCCATTCAACACCCCCCCCCCCCACCCCACAAACTAAGTGAAATGTAATTTTCTCCATAAAATCACTCAAAACCCTCCAAATTGGTCCCCATTTGAACAAGCATTAACCTTATGTACTCACATTTGCATCTATCTAAAGTTTACCGCAATCAGGTCTGCCACATGTGAGCACAGTTTCATTAAAGAAACAGTAAATTCTCCTTTGGGTTCTGTGTTAAATTTCAAACCCCTCTGCGGGCTACCAAAATCAGTCAAGCATAATGCTTTGAACCAACTTTAATCTAGGAATCATAGTAATGCAATATACCAAATATCAGTAGATTCTGCATGTTGGGCTTGAAGAAGATGATCTTTGAAGAATATTCCTCATCTACAATAAGTTAAAATTTGGGATCCCACAAGGAGCCCAAATATGACTCAAGGGAGTTGATTGCAACAAACTGGAATCTGAACTTCCTAGGATGCTGCACATGAAATATCAAAGATTCTGACTTGTAGATCTGAAGACGATTTTTAAAGGAATTTCCCCATATTGCACTTGACATTTAGGTTGCCAAAGAGAGCCCAAATATGAACAAGCCAGAAAATAAGAAGACTGTCATCTGCAAAATTAGGGCCCCAGATGGGTGAATTTAGTGATGATACCCTGCAGAGCAGGGTAGCATCACTAAATTACACTCTGTGAACCTCAATCTGAATTTCAAAACTAAACAGAAAGAGGTACCCAGAGGATAAATTGGCCCACTGTATGGGATAGCATCATCAAATTCACCCTCTGAGGACCTCATTCTGCAATTGTCAGGCTGCTTATTTTCAGGCCTGAATATGAATAAACTTAAATCTGAACCTTCTAAGGATGCTGCATATCAAATATCAAAGTATTCTAACTGGTAGATCTGAAGAAGAAGATTTTTAAAGAATATTCCTCATATTTCATTAAGTTAAAGTTTGAGTTCCCACAGGGTGCTCAAATATGACCCCAGGGACTTGATTGAACAAGTTTGAATCTGACCTCCACCCCTCAAGGAAGGATGTTCTATACCAATCATCAAAAGATTCTGAGTGGTGGATGAAAAGATTTTTAAAAAAATTTTCTTCATATTGGACTGAGTTGAAATTTGGATTCTCATAGGGAGCCCAAATATGAACCCAGGGACTTGATTTGAACAAACTGGGATATGAGCAAACTTGAATCTCACCCCACTAAGGATGCTACATAGAAAATATCAGAAGATTCTGACTGATGGATCTAAAGAAAAACGATTTAAAAAAAAAAAAATCCTCAAGTTACACTAAACTGAAATTCGGGCTACCATAGTGAGCCCAAATACGACTGGAGGGACTTGATTTGAACAAACATCAAGCTGAACCCCCCCAAAAGATGCAGTAAATCAAATATCAAGAGATCTTGGCAGGTAGATCTAAAGAAGAAGAATTTTAAATGTATTTCCTCATACTGCACAAAGTTAAAATCCAGGTTCCCACAGGGATTCCAAATATTAACCCAGGGACTTGTTTAGAACAAACCTGAATCTGAATCCTCTAAGAATGTTGTATATCAAGTATCAAAAGATTCTAATTGGTAGTTCTGGAGAAGATTTTTAAATTTTAAAAAAATGTTTTGTGGTAAAAAGAATGGTTTCAGCATAACGAGACAGTGGAGTAGTTGGTGATGTTCTTGAATGAATGTCGGACTTTTGTGGTTGTTAATAGAATTACGTCCCTTGTGGTTTCCCCCATGTTATTAGAACAAACTTGAATTGACAAATAGGAACATGCACAAATTTGGTTAAATTCAGCTCAGTAGTTTATGAAGAGAAGCCAATAATGTAAAGTTAATGCCAGATGGATGGATGACGGATAGAAAGTGATCACTAAAGCTCCCCTTGAGCTTCTCTCAGGAAAGCTAAACATAGAATTGGTTGACCTGGTCAATCATGTCCTAGGCCTTCACGGTATTTTACCGAAACTTGGTATTTTTTTCAATACCGAATGAATATCGAATAGAATTTCAACTCATTCGATATACCGACTTTCACAGTATTACCGATTAGGAATGTCCGTAATATCATTCAGCTGAATACAATTCACATTTGTTCACTAGAACATGCTCCATGGTAATCCCGTAATGGCCATATACAGCGAAAGTGCGAAACGCAATCACATGTAAAGCTAACAAATTTTCTCAAGGGATTAAATCGAGCATAATACTGTGAGTTGATTTCTTTTAATATACAGACAATACTGATTTATTAGTAGTTTACAACTGTGTAAAATACCTTTCTCTGGCGACAATTTGTTAATTGATCCCAAACCAAATTCAATGCTCCTTTATTATCGAACATACTGTTGTGTAATCATTAGCATACACAAAACAATGTGAGAAATTGAACCCTTGATCATAAAAATCCTATCCTCGTCTTGTGTATTTTCTTAAGTCATAAGCGACACTGTCGCACACAGGCGCTCATCGTATTATCAGAATTTTACGTTTTCAATCCTTTTTAATATTATACTACCAACACAAATTTTATATTTTTGTTAATAGTATTAATATTAAAAATGACTGAAAATGTAAAATTCTGATAATACAACAAGTGCCTGTATTGTCACAAACGGAAGTGACAGACTGACAGAAGCGTAAATTTCCGTAATGGCCGAACATTCCTATTTTCCTTCACACCTTCACAGGTAAATAAACAAGTTATTAATATAGCCTTTGAAGGCAGTAGTTGTTAGCTGTTAAGAGTGCTGAAGTGTACAAACATTTGACCAAAGTTGTGATGAAACTCTGGTCAAATAGTTGTACATTCCATCACTATTCGGTATTCATTCATACCGCAGTATTTTTAAAATACCGAAACTCAGTACTGAAATCTCAATACAGTGAAGGCCTATCATGTCCCACATTTAGTCACCGGTGGAGTGCTAAAATATTTTTGACCATCAAATTTTTTATATATTTTTGCCATGTTACAATTTATGGGAAAGTGCCTGAAATCTCGTATAAATTGTAGCAAGACAAATATGTACAGACTTTGTAATTTCACTTCAACAATAATATGAAGAACATCAACATAATATGAAGTTTTGAGTTGCCATACCGGCACTTATGAACAGACATGTCAACCAATACCTGTACTGGTGGTTCCCTCATGTTCCAACCGGTACAGGTACTGAAGCTTTGTCCCGCCGGTACTGTGACAAAATTATTTGAAGGAGAAATTCCTAATTAACGAGAGTAAACGGGCTGATAATCGTGTAATACACAGTTGCATGCCATATTTTCAACTTATTTGTGAATGAACATATTAAAACACTCTGCATGTTCTTTATGCACCATGACCACAATAAGGCCAACCATTCTGACTTTTCAAACATGGCATCAATGACAACGAAAGCTCCATCAACGGCTACTTCAAAGAAATTATTCCGTGGCAACATCAAAGTGATCATAAAGCACGATCTTCATGCTTTATGATTACTCTGATGCCGCCGCAGAATAATTGGCGCGATGCCATGTTTGTCTTGCAATCTCGAGAACTGGGGCGGTTTAAATTCGAATCTGTCACTCAACTGCTGATTTGTTTCGGTGGGACAGGCTCTGTCCTGTCCCGGCACCAGTTATGTTGGTACTGGTGGTAATTTGACATGCCTGCTTATGAATAAAGCCAAAATATGACTTTTCACCGCTCAATCAGTTAAACAAGAATCTCAGCATGTTATGTAGTAACAGCATGTGTGTTCATGAAAGGATCTGTTTAAAGTGAAAGACATGGCACAGTCTAAAACTAAGCCAATAACTTAGATAATTAACCTTTTGGCTCCTCAATAGCTAAAAGAGAATTACTGGACTGGATATTTTACACAGCCAGCTGTGTAACATATAACTGCAGATTATGAGGCCGAAAACATAAAACAAACCAAGAACATGAACTTTTGATGGCAAAAAAATAATTATAAAAACAAGAAGAATGTTACTAAGGTAACACAAGTCCCCTCCCCCACCTTGTGACCTTCACCTTGCAGATGCGGCGGAAAATATTATACGCAACACACCTTCTGACTGTCCTTAATATTTGTAAAAAGTTTAACAATTGTACTATGATTCATTTCTGAGTTATGGCGGAGACACGAATATTGACCGATTTTTAATGTGACCTTGACCTTGAAGGTACGAATCCGGCTATGGTGTGTGACACATCCTCCCGTGGTTCTTTATAATTGTGTGAAGTTTGATGACTGTGGCCCTAACAGTTTTCAGGTTATTGGCTCGGACACACACACACACACACAGACACACACATGGACGGACACATGCACACTTCAATCACGATATGCCACCCGACTTAAGTCGGGGGGGGGGGGGGGGGGGGGCATAATAAACAAGAGGCCCCAGGGGGCCTGAGGGCACTCACCTGACATGGTAGCCTAAATATCAACCCAGGGAATTGATTTCAACAAGTTGCATCTGCCCCTACCAAATATCCAAAGATTCTGACCAGTGGATCTAAAAAAAAGATTTTTAAAGAATATCCCTCATATTGAACTAAGTAATAATTCTGGCTCTCACAGGGAGCCCAAATATGAACCCAGGGACTTGGCTTGAACAACTTGAATCTCACCTCCAGTGGGATGCTGTATACCAAATATCAAAAGATTCTGACTGGTGGATGTGAAGAAGATTTTTTAAGAATATTCCTCATACTGAACTAAGTTATAATTTGAGCTCCCACAGGGAGCCCAAATATCAACCCAGGGACTTGGCTTGAACAAACTTGAATCTTACCCCCTAAGGATGCTGCATACCAAATATCAAAAGCATTCTGACTGCTGGATCTGAAGAAGATTTTTAAAGAAAATTCCTCATTTTGAACGAAGTTATCATTCGGGCTCCAACAGTGAGCCCGAATATGAACCCAGGGACTTGGCTTGAACAAACTTGAATCTCACCCCCAAGGATGCTGCATGCCAAATATCAAAACATTCCAACTGCTGAATCTGAAGAAGAAGATTTTTAAAGAAAAATTCCTCATATTGAACTAAGTTATAATTCGGGCTCCCACAGGGAGCCCAAATATGAACCCAGGGACTTGGCTTGAACAAACTTGAATCCCCCCCCCCCCTGGATGCTGCATACCAGAAGATGTTTTAATAAAATTCCTCATTTTGAACTAAGTTACAATTTGAGTTCCCACAGTGAGCCCTAATATGGACCTAGGGATATGGCTTGAACAAACTTGCATCTCACCCCTCCTAAGGATGCTGCATACCAAATATCAAAACATTCCGACTGCTGGATCTGAAGAAGAAGATTTTTAAAGAATATTCCTCATACTGCACTAATTTAAACATTTGGGCTCCCATAACAGGCCTCAAAATAAGATGCAAGCGCTCGTACCGTTCGCCTATCGGTTACGCAGATTTGTTTTCAGGCGAACACTCAATCGGTTAACCAAAAATCATGCTGATGGCCGACGAAGTTAGTTGTTACAGGATGAGAAAAGTTTTCAATGTTTTTCCTCCCACTGATTTAAAAGATGCACTGCAGTGAACAAAACGAGAACAAAATGCTTGTGGTTATCATACAGCGTGTTTCAATCATTACTGTACTTGTGGGGGTATAAATCTATAGTATTAGCGGTACTGAAGATCTGCAGTACCAACTCGCGGCACCCTGTGGCTCTTGAAACAATTAATTTGTTTCGATTCTGAGAAAGACGATTGTCTGTTACAGCTAAAGGGAGCTAATTGCTTTGTTAATACATTTACCGCACGTGAGGTTTTAACTCTCGCACTGCGCGAAACTGAAAATAAGTCTTCAATAGAATAAAAAGGAGACATATTGAAAATCAAATGAGCTGTTGTTAATTATTTGCATTCCGCCCCTTTTTACCCTACCAATCCATGATAAAAATTTTCGAACACATTATGAAAACGTCTTTTATTCACCAATGCTGACTTCTTGTTTTCGGGATTATTCCATTTGAATAAACAGCCAGCATGGTTGTGAACATGTGTTTTTCCAAATGATTTCGAACATTGTGGCACAAATAAAGTTTTAGTTTGGAATTTTGGATTACATTCTCCGGATTCCAAAATGTAGGGGAAGGTAGATACGATTTACAATTATTCCTTTTCCAATGTTAATCAGAGACTGCCAATGCAACTCCCATGCACTAAAGTTCAATGTATTTGTAATACAGACGTCCATCCATGGTATTTGACCCCATCTCCACACAATTGCCCAATTCCCACTCCCAGTTCAAGACAAATGTTAATGCGTTTCTGAAATAATAAGCCACGCAGCAAAATAAACAATTAAAATTCTTTAATTTTCATTAGACACAAAAATCATATAAAGCAAAGAACAACAAATGTTAATGTGTGCACACATGAATGTGCATGTGGAAGGGGGGGGGGGGGAGGGAGGGGCATGTGTATGTACCTGTTTTGTACTTCGCCTGCCTTGGGTCCCTTGTGTCTAAACGCCAAACTAATTTGGGAGGAACTGTAGTTGGGTATGTCAGAAGCTTTGTCAGTATTAATACTTTTAATGCAATGGTTAACCAATAGGTTTATGAAAAAAATCTAGGTAATCAACAGGTTAACCATTGTCAAATGAGGCAACCTGCTGGAAGGTTTATCAAAATCTTGTTATTTCGAGGCCTGCATAGAGAGCCCAAATATGGACCCACGGATTTGATTTCAATAATGTGTGAAACAATCTTCCAAAGATGTTATATGTGAAATTTGAAAGCTTTTGGAGGAGTGGTTTGGGAGAAAAGTAGTCTTAAATGTTTGGGAGAAAAGTAGTCTTAAATGTTTTTCCCATTAACCACAGTTAAAAAAAATGCTGACAACAATGGCAAATATAGCCCCACAAACTTCTCTTGAACAAATCTGAGTCTACACCTCAAAAGGAAGCTGCACACCAATTATCAAGTCTCTGCTACTGCAGGTTCATGAGAAGAAGATTTTTTAAGATTTCAGCACACTTTTTGGGTGTGGCCCTACCAATGGGTGAGGCAACTTGATTTGAACAAAATCAAATTGCGATATCATAACAAACTATTATCTCAAATATCAATGAAATTGGTTCAGCGGTTTGGGAGGAGAAGACACAAAAATCATGTTCACGGACGACGGACGGTGAGTGATCACTATAGCTCTCCTGACTGAAAAATGCTCACCTGCATGCAATTTTACAAACAAATGGCCTGAGAAACAGAAGATCTTGTGAGACCTAATTTAAATGTAGTTCATTTGTACTTTCATCAGTCCTTCTTTGTACAGCTGTCTTCCCTTTGAGTTTGAATATATTTGGTATCTTCCCCTTTACTTGTTAGCATGATGACAGACAAAATCCATAAACTGCACATCATAGAAAAGATGATTATAATACCTGAGGGTAACATCAGCTCTCTGTCTGGCCGCAAATTGTACTGGGACAAGTCTTCCATGCAAACATTTATTGTTTCTGGAATAGGCACTTTTTCAAATTCTACAGACGTTCCTAAAATACACACAAACAATTTTTAAAAAAAAACATTATTATTTGTTAATTTCTGTCACATAACTCAACCTATTTTATGAAAAATGATATCTGAAATATTTCAATAAATTCCATTTTCACTCTCTCATTACATGTATGCCAAATGTATGAATGGGATAATTGTGACCCCACTTATTGAATAGCAAAGTGGGGTCAGAAAACCCAACTATGTGAGGCGATTGAGGCATTTTGTATTGTATCGTTATATGCAAATTTTTTCCATTGCCTGCTTAATTGCAATTGGTTCTTCTGCTAAAAATAGACTATAAATCATACTTATGCTTGCTAATAATTAAGGATGATATCGAAATTTGTGCCAGTTATATTGGATGTTTTTATCAGTTAAAAGGAAATAATCTGGCACTCAATTCAAGGACAGAGATATAGCCAAGAAGGTATGGGGGAGGGGGGCATGCCATTTTTAATCAGTGAAGAAAAAATACTTTCTTTTACTCATTCTACAACAAGAACATATGCATTGCTTCTCTATTGGCATTTGGATGTTAAAGAAATGAATTTATGAAATGTTTTTTTCAGTGTTCAGCATCTCTCAGATTTTTAACCCTAAAGGGACTGGAGATTTTATATATTTTCGCTACACTTTGAAAGTCTATCTCCTGTGGCTTTGCAGTTGTTTCTAGTCAAGTCTTGGCAGTCCTTCGCGTGAGACGGGTGCTATTGCGCTCGCAAGCGCCCGTAATTTAAAAAAGACAAGCGCAAAAAATCGCACCCGTCATCAAACAATTCAACTTCAATTAAATTGCACCCTAGCATTGCCACGCTTCAAGTCAGAATGGACATCTATTTCGTTATTTCCATTTGTGAATGGTAAAACGAAAACAAAAACAAAACTGCTGTTATATGCCCCCCCCCCCCCCCCCCCCACACACACACACACTGTGACACGCCTACCTGCATATCACCATTCGCTCCGCAAGAGGTCCGAATCGATATTGTCAGCGAAAACTGAAACATTTCCAGTTTCCTTTATTCACTGCGCATGTCATTCTACATCCCATTCATCCAGCACTGAGCAAACGAAACCGAAAGTACAATGCTAATTTAATCACAACAAACAGATAGACTAACTGTGATTGGCCAGTCAGTGGTGAAATCGTCTGCTATGGCCAACCGAATCGCTTGTACCAAATAATTTCACCTT
This sequence comes from Pictodentalium vernedei, assembly GCA_031216915.1. Taxonomy (NCBI): domain Eukaryota; kingdom Metazoa; phylum Mollusca; class Scaphopoda; order Dentaliida; family Dentaliidae; genus Pictodentalium; species Pictodentalium vernedei. Next base: position 292,314,652 of record CM062294.1, on the reverse strand, counting down.
GTTTCCCTTTCTTCAAAGATTTGTGTACAAGTTGTCAAGCGAGAAATTTTATCATCTATTTTTGCTGTTTGTTGAAATTGTCTTTTCTGAAGAATTGGTTACGTTCCAGATGCCAGCAACGGTGACTCTATCAACGTTACTGAAGTGGTCCTTCAAGGATCTTATTGGTTTCGAAAGTGAAACAACTAATGTAAGTGGGAAAACGTTTGTGACACGATTTTGGTGCAAAGTGTGTGCTGCCCAATGTGACAATGCATGTAAACAGCTGCGAGGGACAGTGCTTTCAGAATTCGACCGGTTTGCCATGGGAACTAATTTTATCAGCAAATACACATTTGAAAGGCATTTGGGGAGTAAATGCCACGCCCTAGCTCTGTCCTTCGAAAGAGAAAAAATTGAAACTGCCCAAGAAACTGATGCACCTACTCTACAAGCCTCAACATCTGCCAGTGCCTCTGGGTGTCAAAGTGATGATAAACAAAGTTTGGTCGGCCCCAAACAAATCAGAATTGACACATTGGTCAGAAAGAATGCCAGGGAAGCTTATAAGAAACTCCTTGTGACAGCATATCTTTTAGCTGTCAGTGGCCAACCGCTGACTGCATTCAAATCACTGATACAAACTCACAAAGCCAATGGCATAAAGTTAATAAAGGGGCACGACAATGTTGACACAGCAAAAAAATTATTGACAGTCTTGGCAAAGTCGGCAAGAAAACAGATTAAACAAAAAATAAGTGAATCCAGTTTTATAGCAATTCTCAGTGATGGGTTGCAGCCACGTAAAACCGGTGCAGAGAAAGAGCTGATATATATCAGAACTGTCCACAATGGAAACACTCTGTATGTTTGCTGTGCTTTACAAGACATTGACGACTGCGGTGGTACAGCAGAAAACCTCAAACAATGTATCGATGATGCTTTTCTAAAAAAAATAGGGATTTCAGAGGACCAATACAAAAATGCTGTAATAGGAGCAACAGCCGACGGGGCATCAGGTAACACAGAGGTGTACAAGGTTCTCTTGACTCGTTTAAGAAATGACAATCGACCATGGCTTATTTCCATTCACTGTGTTATGCATCGCATTCAGTTAGCAATACAAGATTCCTTGATGAAAGAAAAACAATTCTCTTCCATCCATGACTTTTTAGTTGTGCTATACTATCTTTTTAAGCAGTCTGGTAAAGTCAAGCATCATTTCAAAGAGTACGCCAAGCAGGCTATGGGGGTCAGGGTTCTCAATGTTCCAAAATGTCATGGTACCCAGTTTGTGAGCCATGAAAATAGGGGCCTAGATCATTTACTTAACAATTGGATTGTCCTGTGTCATGTAATTGAAAATCTTTTAGAATCTGGCTCTGCTAACAAAATTGAGGGGAAACTTCGTAGCATACTAAAAAAATTGAAGGATAGTCAGTTTTTATGCATGTGCATTTTCTACAAACAAATAATCCAACAAATCACTTTCCTTTCACTTAAATTTGAAAAAGAGCAGCTCATGGTTTTTGAAGTCAAACCTTCAATCGAAAAACTTTTTGAAACGTTGAACGAATTGAAAGCAAACGAAAATGATAATGATTTACCCCCTCTGTGGATTGTTTGAAGCAGTATGGGTTTGCTGTAAATGGCTGTGTCTTTGGTAGCAAAATTTTGAAAGCTGGGCATAAGAGGCGAAAATCTAAAAATCGTGAATATGTGGTCATCAGCTATGAAAACATGGTGAAGACCAATTTTCAGAATCTTCAACAGGCAGTAAAAACAGTTGCTGTTGGGGTCGTACCAGCATTGATCAAATGTGTTGAGTGGCGGTTCATGTCATTTTTTGAACAGGATAATGTGTTTAAAAGTATGACATGGCTGGATCCTGCTAACTGGATTGACACCAAAAATGAACTTGAAGCACTACAGAGGGTGGCAACACACTTTGATACACCTCTCAAACTCATTAATTTTAATGGATTGAAAGTTAAGGAAGAATGGAAAGATTTTAAGCACTTGGTGAAATATTTTTATCCTGGGGTTAAGGCAAGAAAACTGTGGAGAAATATCCTCACATACAGAAGAGAACAATTTCTAAACATCTCCCTTTTGGCAGAAATTGTTCTTTCATTAAGCCCCAGCAATAGTATTGTTGAGAGTGGATTCAGTCATCTGACCTGTATTCTGACTGACAGACACCTGGCTATGGCTCATGATACTATGGAAGACCTCACATTACTTAAAGTAAATGATAGTATCTGGTCAACAGAAGACAGGGACATTTTAATTGAATCCTCTCTCAATCATTTTATGGAAAGGAGAAGAACTCTGAAAATTGATTCAGTTTCATTTAATTTGATAACACAAACAGTGAAACAGAAACCCGACTCTAACTCTTCCTCTGATTCCTCTTCAGATGAAGACATTTCAGCTGTCGGCGGCAGAAGTTTCAGTGGAGCAAGAACTAGAAATGTCATCATCTGATGAAGAATCAGAAGATTTTATGGAACAATTGGAAAGTTGTCAAATTGAAGAATTTGAAAATCGCCTGTTTGCTTTTGAAGATGTTGGGGGCAGTTCTTCTGAGCACCGGCAGTGAAAGTTGTAATTGAGAACCTAAAGTAAAAGGATCATTAATTTAAAATAATTTGTATCAATGGCCAGGCAGGCCTGCCACTGTTAAAATCTTTGATATTTGTTTTTGAACTGTTATCTTTATGCCAATCTGCCATGATGGGTGAAGTTGTGGCTCTTTCACACTTGAGTTAACTCAGTTTTGTTTTAAAAAACTGCGCTGATTATTAATGATTGACATGATCTTTGTCTGTCATTACTCATTATATGTTTAATGCACTACTAACTAAACTTCAATCAATAAATAGTTAGAACATTTGAAAAAGTTTGGATTTTGTTGAATGAATTAAATACTATCTATTGAAGTATTCAGAGTACTCAGCAAGTAGCAATCAGAATCTAAATATGATATATCATGATTAGCTGTGTTTAAACACATCTGTCCCAAACATGCATAGTTGTGAACCTTTGGGGAAATTTTACGAGTGCGATTTGCACTCGCAACACAATTTGCGAGTGCACTTTTTTGCACCCGTAAAATTTACTCACACGAAGGACTGTCTTGGCAGCCTCTGTAGGCAGTCAAGACTCGCCTAGAAACAATTGACAAGGTATTTAGAGAACAAGTTTTCAGTTTACCCAAACAATGCATGTTGGAGCACCTGTCCCTTTACATTAAATGAAAGTGTCAATGACACTGTAGCTCAATTTGACAAACTTGAACTTGAAGTTATAAGTCACATTGCAAAATTGAAGATCATTGGTTCCAATGTTATTTGGTGAAACTTCAGCATAACAGCATTGTGTGTGCAAAATGTCAGAGCAACCCATACATTTTTAAATGTAAATGTTGATACACAAATGCAGTAAGTTCAAAGGTAATTGTAAACGGCAACTGTTTTTATAGAAATGAATGCTAATCAATAGCTCTTATCAAGAGGTCTTGCCTAATTAGCACACCAAGTTCAAAAACAATCCTATGATAAATGTGTCCAGTAGGCCATGTCAAAGTAGAATGTAGATGCACAAATGCAATATATTCAAAGGTTGTTGTTAACAGCAACAGTTTTTGATGGAAACGAAAAGAAAATCGATAGCTCCTACCTTGGTCACCCTGAATAAGCATACCAAGTTTCAAAACAACCCGATAATGAATGCACCCTCTGAGGAGTTGCCAAAGGAAAATGTTAATGCACAAATGCATAAGTTTGAAAGTCACTGCTAGTGGCAATGTTTTTTTTTAATGGAAATTCATAAAAGTTCAAAGGCTAACACTAACGACAATAATTTTTTATGGAAATGAAAGAAAATCAATCGCTTCCATCTAGAGGTCACCCCAAACACGAATACCAAGTTTCAAAGTGATCCGATCATAAATTTGCTCTGAAGGGCATGCCAGAGGAATATATTGATGTCTGATTAAATTAAGTTTGAAGGGTGTTGCCAACGGCAACATTTTTTAATGGAAATGGAAGAGAATCAATAGTTCCCATCCAGAGATCTCCCGAAATAAGCATACCAGGTTTCAAAGCGACCCGATCATAAATGTGCTCTGTAGGATGTGCCAAAGGAAAATATTCATGCCTAACTAAACAAAGTTCAAAGGTTGTTGCCAACGGCAAGATTTTTTGATGGAAATGGAAGAAAATCGATAGCTCCCATTTAGAGGTCATGTCAAACAAGCACACCAAGTTTCAAAGAGATCCAATCAAAAATGTGCCCTGCAGAGTGTGCCAAAGGGAAAATTGATGCATAACTGCACTATGTTCATCGGGGGTCATTGCCAGTGGCAGCATTTTTTGATGGAAATGAAAGAAAATCGATAGCTCCCATCTAGAGGTCAACCCAAAAAGGCAAATCAGGGTTCAAAGTGATATGATCATAAATGTGCCATGTAGGCTGTGTCAAAGAGAAATATTGAGGCCTAACTAAATTAAGTTCAAAGAGCGTTGCCAGTGGTAACATTTTTTGACAGAAATGGAAGAAAATCGATAGCTCCCATCTAGAGATCACCCCAAACAAGCATACCAAGTTTCAAAGCAATCCAATCATAAATGCAACCTATGCAGTGAGCTGAAGGAAATTGTGGAGCTAAAAATTATCAAAGTTGCAATTAGGCCCTTTAGGGTTAAAGGCCACATCAAGGATCGTTCCAATCAGAAAGCAATACATTGATTAATTCTTATTGTACATTTCAATATTTAGAATCCAAGCTCTGTTTTTCTCCAAAGATATAATGTTCTTGTTATTCTTGTTAAATTTTAAGTCTATGGTGATTAAAAAAAATAAACAGAACCACAGACATGTGTCGACTGTTATCCACTGAACTGGTCAAAAACATTAATTAGCTGTTCCTCTCATAAGTAGTTCCTCTATAAAAAGATAACATGACATCAAATGACATGGAGAAACAGTGATTGAGTTACATAATCATCTATAATTTTGGGTTTTTTTAGAGACTGCTTTCATACATGAGCTGTACACCTAATGGTGGGTATGAACACTTTTATTCCACTGTAACGCTACCATAGCACCAAAACTTGAATAATAAACCAACAGTTTGACTCTTTTGTTGCATGAAAACTTGAGTTGCTGTATCTCTTGAGAACTAGCTCAGACAGTCAAACTGGGACAAACAAGATCAAACAACTGAGATTGTTTTTATGTTAGAAAAACTCACCTCCAAGATATAAGTTTAACGTTTTCCCTGTGTCTTGTCTGTGTAGTAAGGTGAATGTTTTCAAGGTTTCATTTGAGATGTTTAGGATTCCACTGAGGTCAACTTCATACAATTCATAACATTGTTCTGCCAGAACTTTCATTGCTAGAAAAATACAAAATATCCATAACTCTGTAAAATTTTCTTTACTTTTTTACCTAACTATTAGCAGAAGACATTACAAAAATATTTCTTGAATAATTAAAAATTGACATTGTTGATCTCAAAACATAACTTATGATTTTCAGAAGCGCATTCCACACATATTATCATTACAGTGAAGTGATCTGGGCTCTAGTATCATGTCGAGAGGAGGAGGTCAGATCACAGGATCAAACTCGCTGCCTGCAGCAGCGAGTTTAATCCGGCAATCTCCTCATCGCATTCTAATTAACAATCCTCCCAACCATTTTTTGGTAAATTGGACTGAAGTAAAAAAGAACTATTTTTGTTTACACTTATTTTTGTAATCGGTGCACACTTCCGGGAAATCCCCCGATATAGCCTGAATACATAACAAAGTGAACAGTCAACTTTCTTGCTAGCAGGTGAAACTGTAAACAAACCTGGACCCCCGTTTGAACGTACTCATTCCAGCTTGGACTAAAGTACTCGCTGGGACCAGAACAGCTAATTATGCAAATTCGAATGCACCCGTAAATAGTCTGTCATCATACTATAATGATACGGAATCGGATTCCACACTCTGGATTTTCCAGGGACCAGGAAAAGATCATCAAATATTAGTGCTATTTAGCGGTTAAATTGCATTGTCATATAATAAAATGAGGGATCATAAGGAATATTTTGGGGGCAAAAATTGAAAAATATGAATGGCAATTTTTTGTGAATAGTATAGGCCAGATATGACCATTATGTTGTGAAAAGAAGCTATAAATAGAGATTATTAGTGCAGTGATGTGTATTTTGTACTAAATGGGGCAACAAACTGTTTTGTGGTAGTTGTTGCTATGCTGTGTCCATTATTGCCATTTATTATATGCTAAATGATAGATTATTGAGAAAATTGTGGAAAGATAGAAATCATATACCCTACTGTGAAGATATAGAAATCAATCGACATGGCGGTTTTCAAAGGATCACTTCAAGGCGAATAGGAGTCCAGTTATAGATGTTTAGGTTTCCACTGAGGTCAACTTCATACAATTCATAACATTGTTCTGCCAGAATTTTCGTTGCTAGAAAAATACAAAATATCCATAACTCTGTAAAATTTTCTTTACTTTTTTACCTAACTATTAGCAGAAGACATTACAAAAACATTTCTTGAATAATTAAAAATTGACATTGTTGACCTCAAAACATAGCTTATGATTTTCAGAAGCGCATTCCATACATATTATTGCTACAGTGAAGTGATCTGGGCTCTAGTATCATGTTGAATGGAGGAAGTCAGATCACCGGATCAAACTCGCTGCCTGCATGAATACATAACAAAGTGAACAGTCAACTTTCTTTCTAGCAGGTGAAACTGTAAACAAACCTGGACCCCCATTTGAACGCAACCCATTCCAGCTTGGAGTTTTCTTTAATTTTTTACCTAAGTAATAGCAGAAGACATTACAAAAACATTTCTTGAGTAATTAAAAATTGACATTGTTGACCTCAAATCATAGCTTATGATTCGCTCATAGCAAAGAGTTTCAGAAGAGCATTCCATACATATTATCGCTACAGTGAAGTGATCTGGGTTGTAGTATAACATCGAGTTGAGGAGGTCATATCACCGGATCAAACTCACTGCCTGCAACAGCACGTTTAATCCAGCAAACTCCTCATTGCATTCTAATGCTATCATTAACAATCCTCCCAACCTTTTTTTGGTAAAAAGAACTATTTTTGTTCACACTTATTTTTGTAACCGGTGCACACTTCTGGGAAATCCCCCGATGTGCATGAATACATAACAAAGTGAACAGTTTCTTGCTAGCTGGTGAAACTGTAAACAAACCGTTTGAACACACCCATTCCAGCTTGGAGTAAAGTACTCTCTGGGACCAGAACAGCTAATTATGCAAATTCAAATGCTCCCACAAATAGTCTGTCGTCATACAATAATGATACGGAATCGGTTCCACACTCTGGATTTTCCAGGGACCAGGAAAAGATCATCAAATAGTAGTGCTATTTAGCGGTTAAATTGCATAGTCATATAATAAAATGAGGGATCATAAGGAATATTTTGGGGGCAAAAATTGAAAAATATGAATGGCAATTTTTTGTGAATAGTATAGGCCAGATATGACCATAATGTTGTGAAAAGAAGCTATAAATAGAGATTATCAGTGCAGTTAAGTTTTCTGATGTGTCTTTTGTACTAAATGGGGCAACAAACTGTTTTGTTGTAGTTGTTGCTATGCTGTGTCCATTATTGCCATTCTGGACTGGGTGAACTGGATCTACCACATTTTATTATATGCTAAATGATAGATTATTGAGAAAATTGTGGAAAGATAGAATTTGTATACCCTACTGCGAAGATTTAGAAATCAATCAAAATGGCAGCTTTCAAAGCATCACTTCAAGGTGAATAGGAGTCCAATTATCACTAGAAATGATCAATTTGTTCTAAAAACATATAATGAAAAGAAAATCTAGTGTTTTTGAGTGGATACCGATCTTTTCCAGCAAAAATTCAACACATATTCAGCTTGAATTGATGCATGAAACCCACCAGCTAAATCAGATCGCAAGACGCTACCTATTCCGCGTATCGATCAAATCACTTCCCGGTATCAATGCGCATCAGCTGTTTACTTTCATGTATCAATTCAAGGTTGAAACTAGTGGAATTGTTGATAGGAATGATCAGATTCTTATAAAATGCGTATAATAAAAAGAAAATCTAGTATTTTCAGGTGAACGAGACAGTCTTAATTAAGTGATGACTTGTGAATTCAGAGCACATTTTATACAATGAAATGGAAGAAGTTACCACAATTCTCATCCTGTCTCATTTTTCCATTTTTCAATATTACACTCCATGAGTTTTGCCAGTATTAGTAGTATTACACTTCATCTGATATTACAGGAGGGATCTGATGACAGAAATCATGGCTGCATCAATGATAGGTTAAAATGAGGTATAAACTGAATATAAAATACATTTAACATGCATACAATGATCTGAAAAGCTATTGGAAATTATAAACTGCAATATGAAAAATTCACAGTAATTTCTATATTTTTATACTTACCAATGGCCCAGACATAGCTGGTGCTAACTCTAAAATATCTAGGGCCAAACACCAATTTTGTCCCCAATCTCCAAAATTTTCATGCAAAACCGAAAATTAGAAGTCCTAACTGGTCCTCCATACATTTAGCCTCTGCGCATGCGCAGACGTCAGGAAGTGACCGGAATTGGCGCCAACACCATTCTTTGTAAAAGAGAGTATTACATAATAATTCAGCTGGGGTATGAGTGCCCACTCATGGGAGGGCCCTTCCCATCTGGGCCATTGGTAAGTATAACAATATAGAAATTACTATGAATTTTTCATATTTTTACACAGTATACCAATGGCCCAGACATAGCTGAATCGTAAATAGGTGGATGGCCTTAGACTTCTGAAATAATTCCAATCCTGCAATCCATGATGAAGGAACTTAGAATAGTTAGGAATTACATGTATGTCTCTCTATAGAGAGACATATTCTAAACAAGGAGCCCAATTTAAGTAATTCTTTATTGTAAGTATGAAGACAAGTTCCTAATTTTCCAAGGCTAGTCAGGACTAAGCCCCAAAATTTAGGATGGCGTCTCTGAGAATAAGAGAAAATCTCCCACAAACATATGCCTTACAATAACATTTCAGCTGTATGCAGGATATAAATACGGATAAAAATAGCATCCTTCAAAGATACATACATTTTAAGCCAGATTATAGGTAAAAACATCCCCCCCCCCCCCCCCCCCCCCCCCCCCACTTTTTGAAGAAATCTTCAAAAGAAAAAAGGGGAGAGCTCTGGACACAATAAGAGCGGTACCCAAAAACAATATAATTAATCGTCGAACAGGCACTCATGTATTAATTCAAGATTAATAAATGCTGCTTATCGTTACTTCAGATGTTACGGCTATAGCAACGATCCTGGTAATTAATATTGCACACTAAATAGCATACACCGCAGACAACGTACACAGATATGTCGAAAACTGGTGATATATAAAAAAATAACATACACATATTTAATCAAGCCACACTGAAAGATTCCTGAAGAGAAAAACACACTTCCTACGTAATCTATAGGCGGCCACTGTACAATAAATTCCAGTAACAACACTCTCCAACGTGAATAATCCGATATCTATGATCGTAAAAGCACATGTAATATGAGTACAAAACAAAATAGAAACTTGGATCTAGAGATGTACAGAGGCATGAACAACAGGCTCCTACACGGACCGCCCCCAAAATAGATTATTATTTCAAGGTCCACCAAATACAATAAAGCGTTAGCTTAATAATAATAATGCGCGAGCGCATATATATTTAGCATGTAATCATCTGAATACCAGTTAACTGGTTATGCAGCCTGCGAGGTACTCAAGAGTAGCAATTTAATTGTGATGATTTATAAATAAACGCTTGTATATAACAAATCAACCAAAATAACAGGGCATTAATTCAGCTAAAAAGCGGATGAGTCCATGAGGTTGCCACAGAACACAACATAAATGCATAAAATGCATTTATCAGATTAATGAGGCTTGCGGGAAGAGAACTACGTCTTGCCCGGTAATTGCCTAAAACACATAAGGAAGTGTGTGAGTGTGGGGGGGAAATTCAAAGTCATAACGGAATCTCCTCACCCGCATTATTCAATCGTACTTGTGTCAGTTAACAGAAAAATATAGGAACCGCAATGGTTCTCTCACGGTGGGGGGGAATTCGAAGTCGTAACGAAATCCCCTCACCCGTATTATTTAATTGTACCTGTGTCAGTTAAGATAAAAATATAGGAACCGCAATGGTTCCCTCATGTCTAATCGACTCCACATGCCACTACAGACGGAGAGGAACGTGAAGAATAAAACTTCCCCTGAAAGAAGATCCTCTCATGGAGAAAGCTTCTGGGAAGCATCACATAACAGACACTTGAGAATATTGATCCAAGATTTCTGAGACAACAGAGGTGCTACCAGTAGGATTCACTGTTTAAACTTAAATGTAAGCTATTGAATCAAATGAATAGAAGGATAGGCATATCCTATTATTTCCCCCCCCCCCCCCCTCCCCCATGAATTTGCAGAGCATCTACAGTCTGCGCTCAATAATCTGGTCATGGCGACACAAATGACAGTAACTAATTGTTCCGGTGCGTCGAAAACTAAACAATCATGGGGTGATCCCACTGGTAGCAAAACTGTACAAATAAACGCTGAGCATCCATACATATGAAACAGGTGACCTTTCCAAGGAGCAAGTCTGCTAGTACATTCAGACGACCCGTTATATGACGGATAGAGAGATGAACATGAAAATGATTCTCCATTAGGTATTATAACAAAACTGAATGGGTGCCGCCCTGGTTCCTGATGTATGCTACCACTATTGAGTTGTCTAACAATATCTGAACAAGGGTGAACGCTTGATGTAGCGCTAACAAAATTGACATCATTCTTGATGATTATGTGTTTCTGCAGGAAACAAGGGTCCCAAGACCCCTGCATTTAGAGTCTGTCGGACTCAGGGTCGTGCCCCAAACTATTGACTCATACCCGTCATAATCATGAAAACCGGATCTGACAGTTGCAGCAGAACTAATAAGTTAACCACTGAATATCTGCCTCAATATGGACCCTTTTGTTTACTATATCCGTTAAAACAATACTGGTCCTGAGCGAATGTGTTATCACACTCCAGTTCTGTGTAAGAATAACTGGAGGGGACGTGTGCGTAAGCGACCCATCTAAACAAGATGTGTAGCCGCTCAGCACAACCCCATCAGTTGCATAAATCTAATTCGTTCTGGATAATGCAGATGAAGAAGATTGTTATGAGACATTACCAAGTTAATATTTGAGTGAGAGCGCAGGGCGCTATCTTCAGACCGAAGCTATCCTTTGATCTATGCTTATAGCATAGTTAATCACTCAAACACTGATTTTAACCGACTAAATGATAACCATAAATAAACTTTTAGAGCTTTGATAAACTTGTTATCGAGCTCCAGTCTACTATCTGTCGGAACGAGCACTATGGGTTCGGTACAAGTAACAGGTGACAGATGACTACAGAATTCTAGAGAATCTTGATTCTTGACGACCTCTATTACCTTCATTGTCAAGAGAACCTTTACCTCCAATTGGAGAGATTCTTATGCAAGGATTAGACGGAAGCACTGTCCATCAGACATTAAGTTAGTTGTGGTTCTCTCGGAAAGATAGCCGTAGGCCTTCCGAAACCACACTTCTCGTCTACTAGTCTTCCGTAATAGTTATCCAGATTGATACTAATCTTGATAACCATCCGTCAACTGCTAAACAACAGAGGTCCTAACTCACACCTGTAGTACCTGCGAGGCCTACGGAAGGAGGAACTGCATCTCATTCGTGAAGAGCCGCGACCCAGCAGTTTAGGGGCAATCTCGATCAGATGTAAGCCCTGTATCCGAGTCACTATATGATGATCCATAGAGTAATTATACGAGGGTTAACTATACCCTCACGAGGAGTCCTTATAAGTGACCTTCTGTCTACGACGTCCTCCCTTACTCTTTTCTGTTATTACGGTTCGACTATATGTCGACATAAGGAGCAGAGTATTAATGGTTTCTTGCAGCTTGGTCATAAACCAATGAAAGCTTATCGTCAAAAACTTAGTGTCCGGAAACCGGAGCGACTCTAAGAGAGTTTTTCACCTTGTCATCTATTAAGAATGACGACCCAAGGGCTCTGTCACGTCTATTTAATTCCGAATTAGCAACTTGTTAAGACAGAGTTATACATGATAAATATAATAGCTCTGGAAAGGACTCTAAATGAGGTACAAACGTCCTCCAATTCCTTTCGGTAGAGACGTTGCGCCGCAGTTCTTAAAGGTGATCTGCGTAATACAGTGAGTCTAAATTTGCTTTGAATAAAAAAAATGCCATCTCAGTTGTGATCAAGCGAATAATGAATGACGAAGGTAAGATCATAGTTAGGTCCTTAGCCTACTCATTCAAATGCAGAGAAACTCTCGATGACTTCACTGACCCAGCACCATCTGACAGCTCAAGTTCTGAGACTGCTGTCGATTGCTTTTGCACTTGCTGGGATGCTCCGATGAGCTGCGCATCTGCATCAGCAAAACCGTAATGGAGGCCTGAGGAGCAGCGGCCTTCTGGCCACTGGCTGCTCCCGGGACAGAGTTCCGAGACGGCTCTCTCTCTGCGGACGTCCCGATATATGAGGCCTCGTCTTAGCTACTGAATAGTGCTACTTACGAGTTGTTGCAGCATTCTGATTCTCAGGAACAAACTCAGGGAAGTATCGATGCATAAGCGCTATCGCCACCCTGTTGTTCCGAAAGGGAAGGGTAATTCTCCTCCAAATCCCTTTCATCATCCAAGTGAATCAGATTATACTCACGGTCATCGGCATCTGAATGCGCAAATGACTGGACCGACCCAGCACCTTCCGACAGCTCAAGTTCTGAGACTGCTGTCGTCTACTTCTGCATTTGCTGGGATGCTGCGATAAGCTGCACAATCTGTGACAGCAAGTCCGTTATGGAGGCCTAAGGAGCAGCAGTCTTCTGTTGCATGGCCGCTGGCTGCTCCTGGGACAGTGTGTCTGAGATGGCTCTTTTCTGCAGATGTCCCTATAAATGAGGCCTCGTCTCCTTGGCTACTGTATGGTGTGACTTCTCTGACGAAGAGTGACTTTCTTGGCGATGCAGGCTGGATATCAGAAGTCACGTAGCCAAGGTGTGGACATGTGTGCTTGGTAGGCGCTGAAGAAGCCGTAATTATAGCCGACTCTGGCTGTAAACTGAACGGAGCATCCCAGACAGGAGGTGTGGACGTTTGCTCAGACTGACGAAATTCTGATCCATAACATCTGGCCCCAGATGTTATAATAAAAGAGAGAAGGGGGGCTCTCTCGCTCGCGGTCCTTCAGACCTCACCAAGCTTCCTGCTGAACTTGCCGGCTTCTTCCTTTCTGTTGTCGCAGGTGAGTCTTATATTGGTATTATATTATAGTACTCCCTCTACCCTTTCTATTCTCCTTGACCGCAACGGACAAACCCGGTGTCACAGTACCCTTAGGTGTACCGTTTCACCAAGCGAGCTAGCTGGCGACAGGGATTTGAAACCACACTGTGATTTATGGCCCTGTCTAATATTCATGAGCACTTTTGCCGCTAGCTCTGATTGACTATTTAAAAAGCGACAACGGAAGCACACTATCTGACGGCGTCACGTAAACATCACCATATTCTTGTTCCTCTGTAAATAGAAACTAATAAACTAGAGCGACCTAAGGGCGAGAGCACCGGTGGCAGCCTCTCACCACGAGAGGACCGGCTGTGGTCCCTCACTAACAACGTACCGTGACATCCGTCAGCAACGTTTGTCATCCCATGCGACACATATGAGCAAGAATTAGTGGAAGTACACTGACTACAAGCAAGGCAACCTACATGAAAATAAGAGGAAAAACTTCCTCACCTTGCTTAAAGAGCAATATGCTTACATAATGAAGCAGACTAAGTCGATCGTACTCCCACCAATTTCACATTAAATAAAAATAAAAAGATACATAACAAAAACATTCAAAATATAAATCGAAAAATAGTTGACACAAAAAAAAATTTCAAAAAATTTTGACAAGAGCCCAAGTTTCCAAAGGAATGAAGTGCCCAAATGTATCCCAAATGAGCCCAAGTATGGACAAAATTAATTTTTTCCTCCCAAAAATTAACTGCTACACTACAGGACTGTATAATGTATCTTACAACAGACCTACCATATAATAAATAGGAACCTACATATAAATAACGAACGTTGCTAATGTAAACAACGTCAGACAGAAAATCGGAAACGAGACCCCAGGAAACACGGCCCAAAGTCAGTAAAAGATTTTTGAACTATCCAATGTAAGCAACATCTTCATCAGAAGAAAAAACGATACATTGGATGTATGATGCATGACTAAAAACGCCTAAACACCATAAGGGTGAGGACGTAACCCTGGGGATATACAGAAAAAACTTTCTGTATAACACGTTAAACTCCCAAGAAATTTTATATAAAAAATTTCCAAAAAACAAGCCAAAAAGCTTGGGAGTTTAACTGGGGGGATCGAGGGAGGTTAGGGAAGGAATACTTAACCAACAGTGGAAAAATCATTATCAACAATGATGACATCAGGCCCATGTCCCGAAATTAGGGAACATGAACTAATTTTTATAAATATTATAAAATTACAGCCCTGAACGTTTCAAACCACCGTTTCTTCCTTCCTTCATCCAGTTGTGTCCTTGGATCCACCAAATTAACCATTGATTTGTATCTGGCATCATTATAAACTGAGATTTAAAAGCACAGAAGTCAGTTTGTTGTTATCTGACAGAGGGCCTAACAAAGAATGATCTTGGTGCCAATTCCGGTCACTTCCTGGCATCTGCACATGCGCAGAGAGTAAAGGTATGGAGGACCAGTTAGGACTTCTAATTTTCGGTTTTACATGCAAATTTTGGGGATTAGGATGGGGGGCAAAATTTGTGTTTGGCCCTTGATATTTTAGAGTTAGCACCAGCTATGTCTGGGCCATTGGTATACAGTGTAAAAATATGCGCTCGCTTATGACATATAGATGAATAATCACAGGAAACCAATCCAAATAAAAAGTGGATGTCCCCCATGAGGTCGCCATAGAACACGACCCAGCCACCAATCAAAAAGTGAAGAAATGTATGTATGTATTTAAACTTATACAAGGCTTGTGGGAAGAAAACTACGTCTTGCCCGATAATCGCCTCTAAACACATTGGCAGTGTGTGTCCATGTGTGTGTGTGTGTGTGGGGAGGGGGGGGGATTCAAGGTCATATCAAACCCTCCTCACCCGCATTACTTAATCGTTCTTGTGTTAGTCATAAAATAATATAGGAACCGCAATTGTTCCCTCACATCTAACCGACTCCATGATGCCACTATAGGCAGAGAAGGACATGAGGAACAAAAACTTCCCCTAATAAAGAAGGTCCTCTCGTGGAGGAAGCTTTCAGGGTACATCCTATAACAGACACTAGAGAAGACTGATCCAAGGTTTCTGTGACGACAGAGGTGCTTCTAGTAGGATTCACAACGAGACTGTTTGATCTTAAACATAATCTGAATATGAGGACGTTGATAATGATGACTTTTAGGGCCAAACAAAGAATGATGTTGGTGCCACTTCTTGACGTCTGCGCATGCACAGAGAGTAAATGTATGGAGGACCAGATAGGACTTTTAATTTTTGGTTTTGCAAGCAAATTTTGGGGATTGGGGGTTCAAAATTTGTGTTTGGCCCTTAATAACTTTGAGTTAAGCACCAGCTAGTCTGGACCATTGGTTTACAGTGTAAAAATAGTTGTCACTTGATAATGAATATATAATAATGGACAAGAATGGTCCAAGAGCAGAAAAAGACAGCGACAAAGCCCTGCATGGATAGACTATGTCTCTGAACGAGAATAGAAATTACTTCCCCTTCATAGTTATGAAGTCGTGAATGGAAGTGAGAATGAAAAGTGATGTGAAAAATGCATGTTCGTGTTAATATTGCTCCTGGCACATCTGAATGTTTTCCAAATTGAAAAGTTATAAGGAAATATTCAAATGCTCAAAGCTGAGAAAATATGAGCTGTCCGTAATCCAATTCTAAAAGGAAGTTGCTGAAAAAATGCAGGCAAATCAAGATTGAAAGTGACCTCGATCATTTCCCTATGAAAAGGGATAGTTCTGTGCAGACAGAGAAGCCAACATAGAATGTGGAAAAGTACGGGTTTGGATTGTGAGTTACAAAGAAAACTGGCGGCAGATGAAGAATCCACTATTAACCAAACTGACTGAACTTATGTAACGACGTAAACGAGTCCATGTCAATGTAAATGTCACAATTCAAGGTTCCACAATAATCATGTCGAGGTAAAATCAATCAGAAAGTCCCTAGACAAGGCTTATAGAAGGGAACATCCTTCTTTCCTAGAGTCTCATAATAATGGCTTATAGCAGCCTAGGAATAAGATAGCCTCTAGAATAGGGAATAGCCTGAAATCTCCTTTGGTTAGGGACTAGTGTATTATTAAGCAGTGACAAAGTCCCCTAACCTTGGACAACAGTGTTCCCAAAATGAGTCCAATTGTCTCAGTAATTGACCTTGTGTGCAGCTGATAAGAACAGCTACTCGAATGATGGAGATAAATCCAATGAGCAGCAGGATTCTTTGAGGTCAGGATGTAGAGAAAAATGTGGATGACGGTGATGAGAATCTGAGATGCAAAGAACTCTGGTGAAAACAACATATGCTCTCCTAAGAAAAGCAACAGTGGGCGATGAATTAATGATGCAGAACTTTGCACTAATAGAGAAGTGAATGCTTTATCAGCTGAGCTACTGTCACATTTAAAAGTCTATATTGTAGTATCTGGATAGAGTTCTTCCCTTTTCCTTCTCCTGTAGCGGAAGTACACATAAAACAAGAGATAATTCCTCTCAAAAAGGACAGGAGATGGACATCAAGACTCTCTAGGAACCAGCTTCAGTAGTAAATGCATTCACCTTCAAAGTAGTCATATAGTCAAATGAGTAAGCATTTTCATCTCACCAAAAAAGTGCTTATGTTGCCAATCCATGACTATTTGTGACTGACCAGAATCTGGTCTTAGTGTTGCTTGTATACTAGAATTCTGTCAGAGCTTCCTTCCTTCTTGACTCTTTGTAGATGAATGGAATCTAGTCTTTGTATTGTGCATTTATTAGAATTCCATCAGGGCTCTCATGTTTCTTGATTATTTGTTGCTTAGTGGATTCTAGGCCTTGTGTTGTGTGTGAACTAGAATTCTGTCATGTAGTTTCCTTGTTTCTGATTGTGTTGATCGATAAGAATGTGCTTGGGAACAAAAGCTGTGCTTCGTGAAGCATCATAAAGGTTTCATCAAGATGATGTTCAAATAGTCACATGGTAAACAAGGAGAAGATAGATAGCTGATCAAAAATATGATGATATTGTAGATCCATAACCATTGCAATCACACAGAATATAAAATTCTTTGATAGTAGATAGATTCCATCAGAGAGTAGAACATCATCTATATGATATCCAAGATCCAGAGAGAGGAAATGGCTCTATTATATTGGTCCATGACTACTCTTCCGTGTAGAAGTGAAAACTGTGCTTCTAGAAGTGTTGTATTGTCAACTGATGTAAGACACAGAGATAAGGAACAATGAGTTCTGAACTCACGCCATACTAATTGGGCACTTCTTAGACAGTGAAGTGAGTGCTTTAACTTAACAAGCCACTGCCTGGCTCCTTATTGAAGGTTTTCTTGATGTGACAATGATCTCGATCAGTGACTACTAGCATAAGGGGGGATCCAGGTCCTCACATCCTGAGTTGACATAATCGACAGAAGAACGCTGATGCTGTTAGACAACATAAAAGTTACGGACAAAGTTGGCTGTTGAGGTAGATTATGCTCCGTAACTACTGTTGTCGGATGAAAGTTCTGCTCAAAAGTGGAATGTAAAACAACCGGAGTCATTGTCATAGTGGAGCAACAAAGAATCAGCATCGGATGCATAGTTGTACTTAATATAGAAAAGATCTGACCGTGAACAAGAACTAAAGTCAGTAGCCCCATATCAAGTATAATGGCTTATAATTTTTTGTAAAGATCGGGTTCTATAAGCCATTAAAAGAGATAAATGTCTAAGTAAAACTGGATCGGAGGAACAAGACACAGGAGCATCACTGAATACAAGAATATTAGACTGATAAGATAGTACTTGACCTCTAGCTGACTAAATGAACTGTATGTAAGGATGAATGTGATGGTTCTATCTGTCAAACGCTGTGTAGATCTGTAGTACATATTTGCCAATCAGAATTTGTATTTTCTTCTAAGTATGAATAATTACATCAGTACTCATCTCAACTATTTACTAAAGTCCAGGACCACTGTCAAGGTATACATCATGGCAAGTGTGTGGGGGGGGGGGGGGGGCAAACTCGCAGAACCTGGCATAAGGGGTGAGGTGTGTGTATGTGGGGGAAAAGCTTTTCAAGCCTTCACATTTCAGATTTTTGCGTCCCTAAAGTTTGAGCTACGTAACCAAGGTAACAATAATCAGGGTTTCCACCAGAGGGAAATAAATATGTCCGATATGTGGAGGCCAAGGGTCGTGGGTACCACGGGCCGTGGTAGAAAAATTTAGAATTCCAGGGTTCAAAAACCTCCATCTCCTTGCATCTGAGCGGATATTTTGAGGTTTTTCATGCACTGATGACTGTCTACCCTTTCACCGACACAGGTATTAGGACAAGCAATCTACAAATCTACAACCTAACCCCCATGCACCTTACTAAAAATTTGTCAATCACCAAAGTAAGATGCATTTTCTGGAGAAAAAAATGGTTGATGTCCTGAACTAAGCATGCAATCCATCTGAATCATCAAGTGTGTAGGGTTTTAAGCCCAACACTGTAGGAATAATACAGGAGGAAACGCAAACTATAAGTATAAAAGGTATTATTAATGAAAGTGTCAATGACACTGTAGCTCAATTTGACAAACTTGAACTTGGTAAGTTATAAGTGAAATGGCAAAATTGAAGATCATTGGTACCAATGTTATTTGGTGAAATTTCAACATAACAGCATTGTGTGTGCACAACGTCAAGAGTAATCCATGCATTTTTAAATGTAAACTGTAAGACTGCCTAAAGGAAGAATGTTGATACACAAACGCAGTCAGTTCAGAGGTTATCATAAATGGCAACTTTTTTTCACAGAAATGAATGCTAATCAATAGTTCTTATCTAAAGGTCTCGCCTAATGAGCACACCAAGTTAAAAAGACAATCCTATGATAAATGTGGCCTGTAGGCCACGTCAAAGAAGAATGTTGATGCACAAATGCAATAAATTCAAAGATTGTTGCTAACAGCAACAGTTTTTGAAGGGAATAAAAAGAAAATCGATAGCTCCTATCTTTGTCGCCCTGCATAAGCATACAAAGTTTCAAAACAACCTGATAATGAATGTGCCCTCTGAGGCATGCCAAAGGAAGATGTTAATGCACAAATGCACTAAGTTAAAAGGTCATTGCTTGTGTCAATGTTTTCTCTCTTTTTTTATGGAAAATCATAAATATACCTGCAGAAAGTGCAAAAGGGATAAGTTGCTACACAAATGCAGTAAGTTCAAAGGCTGGTGATAACGACAATAATTTTTTAAAAGAAATGAAAAAAAGAATAAAAATAGCTCACATCTAGAGGTCACCCCGAACACACATACCAAGCTTCAAAGTAATCTGATCATAAATGGGACCTAAAGGGTGTGCCAAAGGGAAATATTGAAGCCTAACTAAACTAAGTTTAAAGGTTGTTGCCAGCGGCAACATTCTTTGACAGAAATGGAAGAAAATCAATAACTCCCATATAGATATCACCCCACACAAGCACACCAAGTTTCCAAGTGATCCAATTATAAATGTGCCCTGCAGGGTGTGTCAAAGGGAAATATTGATGCTTAACTGCACCAAGTTTTTACTAAGTTCATCAGAGGTCGTTGCCAATAGCAACTATTTTTGACGGAAATGGAAGAAATTGATAGCTCCCATCTAGAGGTCACCCCAAACAAGCATACCAAGTTTCAAAGTTACCTGGTCAAAAATGTGCACTGCAGGGTGAGCCAAAGGGAAATATTGATGCACAACTGTACTAAGTTCATCGAAGGTCATTGCCAGTGGCAACATTTTTTGACGGAAATAGAAGAAAATTGATGGCTCCCATCTAGAGGTCACCCAAACAAGCATACCAAGTTTCAAAGTGATCCAATAATAAATGTGCCCTGCAGGGTGTGCCAAATGGAAATTTTGATGCATAACTGCACTAAGTTCATCAAAGGTCATTGCCAGCGGCAACATTTCTTGGCGGAAATCAAATAAAATCGACAGCTCCCATCTAGAGGTAACCCCAAACAAGCATACCAAGTTTCAAATCAATCTGATCAAAAGTGTGCCCTGTACGGCGTGCCAAATGAATATATTGATGCCTGACTAAACTAAGTTCAAAGGTCATTGCCAGCGGTAACATTTTTTGACGGAAATGGAATAAAATCGATAGCTTCCATCTAGAGGTCACCCCACACAAGCATGCCAGATTTTAAAGCATTCTGATCATAAATGTGCCCTGTAGGGTGTGCCAAAGGGAAATATTGAGGTCTGACTAAACTAAGTTCTAAGAACGTTGCCAGCGGCAACATTTTTGGACGGAAATTGAAGAAAATCGATAGCTCCCATCTAGAGGTCAACCCAAACAAGCATACCAAGTTTCAAAGCTATCTGATCATAAATGCGACCTGTGAGGTGTACCAAAGGAAATTTTGGACGTACATATGTACGCCGACGTACGAGAAGTGATGGCAATAGCTCAGCTTGACTTTGTCAAGTTGAGCTAAAAACTGATATACATTGCGTTTATTAAGAGAATACACAAAGATAACAGGCATGTAATTAGCTAAATAATAATAATGTAGTCCTGAAATATTTTTGGTACAGGGACAGAAAGAAAATATAACAGCAAAATAATGCAATATCAAAACCTAAACAAATAATGTCACTGAAAATGAAAGTGTCAATGACACTGTAGCTCAACTTGTTTAAGACACGTACATGTATAGTATGTGACACAGCAATGACAGGCATGTAATTAGCTAAATAATAATAATGTAGTCCTGAAATATTTTTGGTACAGGGACAGAAAGAAAATATAACAGCAAAATAATGCAATATCAAAACCTAAATAAATAATGTCACTGAAAATGAAAGTGTCAATGACACTGTAGCTCAACTTGTTTAAGACACGTACATGTATAGTATGTGACACAGCAATGACAAACATCTAGGTAATGACCTGATAACAAAGGTACATGTAAAGTATTGTAACGGTCTGTACATAAATGCTGACTGTAGCCTGTAACAAATGTGTAGGTAAAGTATTGTAAAGGTGGCGACAGTCATATGCTAAACTAGAAAAGAAATCTTTGAGTCCCAGAGTGGGTCCGGTCTGACTGAACCCAAAAATATTTGTTCTCATAGAACAGTGATAACAAAGGCACCCAAAAACACCTGTTCCTGTCACAAGGTGATAACAAAGGTACCCCAAGAAGTTTCATGAAGATCAGTTCATAAATACTGACACTAGCCCGAGCCGTATTGACATGTGCACTTACTGTGTATAAGTAGCACTGAACTAATCAAAGTTCATCTAATTTGCATAATTTCTGCACGAGAAAAAAAACCTGTATTATATGTGATGTATTCCATATTACTAAATATTCCTACAAAAATTTATTCAAATCAGAACTTTCATACAGAAGTTCTGTACAAAAAACTGATTACACTAATTTTGGTACAAAAAGGTTGCTGGTGGCCATCTTGAACTTTGGACCACACCCAAAAACACTCGTTCTCGTCCCACGGTGATAACAAAGGTACCCAAGAAGTTTCGTAAAGATCGGGTCATAAATACGGCCTCTAGCCTGAGCCATATAGAAGTTGTGTACAAAAAACTGATTGGACCTAATTTTGGTACAAAATGGCCACTGGCAGCCATCTTGAATTTTGGACCACATCCAGAAACACTCGTTCTCATCCCAAGGTGATAACAAAGGTACCCAAGAAGTTTCGTGAAGATTGATTCATAAATACAGACTCTAGCCCGAGCCGTATTTACATGTGCACTTACTGTATATAAGTAGCACTGAATAAATCAAAGTTCATCTAATTTGCATAATTTTTGCACGAGAAAAAAACCTGTATTATATGTGATGTATTTCATGTTACTAAACATTCATACAGAAATTTATTCAAATCAGAACTTTCATACAAAAGTTCTGTACAAAAAACTGATTGCACCAATTTTGGTACAAAATGGCCACCGGCAGCCATCTTGAATTTCGCACTGCACCCAAAAACACTCGTTCTTGTCCCAAGGTGATAACAAAGGTGCCCAAGAAGTTTCGTGAAGATCGGTTCATAAATACGCCCTCTTGCCCGCGCCATATTGGCATTTGCAGTTACAGTGCTGAAAGTATCATTAAATAGATCAAATATATATTATTATATAAATAATATCACTTACATACTGTAAGATCTATATAATTACCTGACAGAGATCCTAGGAATAGTTGTTGAAAGTAATAATAACAACATCTGTGGAAGAAATCATCTCATTTTATAAGCATACATTCTATACCTACGAGACAAAGTCCACCGATGATGTCAAAATAAAATTATTTCAATAATGAAAGTGTCAATGACACTGTAGCACAACTTGTGTAAGCCATGTACATGTATAGTTTGTGACACAGCAATGACACACATCTAGGTAATGACCTGATAACAAAGGTACATGTAAAGTATTGTAAATACTGACCATAGCCTGTAACAAATGTACAGGTAAAGTACAGTATTGTAAAGGTGGGTGACAGTTAGATGCTTAACTAGAAAAGAAATCTCCATGGGGTTAATGTTACAATGGGGATCGTTGTGTGGTGCATCATAAGTCAAATGTTAGCAATTGTTTTGGCTTGTTTGCTTCAAACTCTTCTACGGTTGATTCCTTTTAATTAATAAATATTTGTCCAGTCCTTCTTAAAATACAGGTATTTGAATTTTTTATCTTTAGTTCATAGGGTTCCCACTGGTGAGGAGGTTTTAGTTTTCTAATTAGAAACAGAAAACTGGGTTGTGCAAATAATGTTTACCCTCCCCAAACAACACCAAATATTAACACAGCTGAGCCCAAAAGCACTCGTTACCACCCCATGATGATAACAAACGTAGTCCTAGAAGTTCTGTAGAAAAAACTGATTGCACCTAATTTTGGTATAAAATGGCTGCCGGCAGCCATCTTGAATTTCAGACTGCACCCAAAAACACTCATTCTCAACCCAAGGTGATAACAACGGTACCCAAGAAAGTTTGTGAAGATTGGTTCATAAGTACAGCCTCTATCCTGAGACGTATTGACATGTGCACTTACTGTGTATAAGTAGCACTGAATAAATCAAGGTTCATCTAATTTGCATAATTTCAGCATGAGAAAAAACCCTGTATTATATGTAATGTATTCCATGTTACTAAACATTCATACAAAAATTTATTCAAATCAGAACTTTCATACAGAAATTCTGTACAAAAAACTGATTGCACTAATTTCTGTACAAAATAGCTGCCGGCGGACATCTTGAATTTCGCACTGCACCCAAAAACACTCGTTCTCGTCCCAAATTGATAACAAAGGTATCCAAGAAGTTTCGTGAAGATCGGTTTGTAAATAGAGCCCCTAGCCTGAGCCGTATTGCCATGTGCACTCACTGTGTATAAGTAGCACTGAATAAATCAAAGTTCATCTAATTTGCATAATTTCAGCACGAGAAAAAACCTGCATTATACGTGATGGATTCCATGTTACTGAACATTCATACAAGAATTTATTTGGTTCATAAATACAGCCTCTAGCCCAAACCGTATAGAAGTTCTGTACAAAAAACTGATTATACCTAATTTTGGTACAAAATGGCCACTGGAAAGCCATCTTGAATTTTGGACCGCACCAAAAAACACTCGTTCTCGTCCCAAGGTGATAACAAAGGTACCCAAGAAGTTTCGTGAAGATCGGTTCATAAATAGAGCCCCTAGCCCGAGCAGTACTGACATGTGCACTTACTGTGTATAAACAGCACTGAATAAATCAAAGTTCATCTAGTTTGCATAATTTCAGAACGAGAAAAAACCTGTATTATGTATGATGGATTGATTCCATGTTACTAAACATTCATACAAGAATTTATTCAAATCAGAACTTTCATACAGAATTTCTGTACAAAAAGCTGATTGCACTAATCTCGGTACAAAATGGTCCATCTTGAATTTTGGACCACACCCAAAAACACTCGTTCTCGTCCCACGGTAACAAAGGTACCCAAGAAGTTTCATAAAGATCAGTTTATAAATACGGCCGCTCACCCGAGCCATATTGAACTGCTGACACCGGACAGACGGACGACGGGCCATGGCATAATCTCAAATTTGACTATGTCAAAGTTGAGCTAAAAATGAAGAAATGCAAAGCCCAAGGAAACACATAAAATGGGAAAGGCACATTTAAAACTTGCATAGATATGCAATAAGCTATAATGAACTTAAGGCCAACTGAAAAGCAGATAAACAGACTGCAACTGTGTCGAGAATGGGTGACAAAAAAAATATGTTAAAACACAATTAAGTCACTTCTCTGAGAAGAATAGGTAATAAAAATCACACCATCATGATAAGGATATCTTCTCAATCATTTCCATGCTGTTTCCGGCTTTGGATTGCTCGTAACTGCCATTAAATCTGTCATTTGAAGAGCCATCACCAAATTACATTTAAAAAGGAATTGAAGCATTCAGTGATATGGACAAAGGGGTGTACTGCGGTAGAGAAGAAAAAAGAGGACAATGGGTTGTGTACTCATTTAGCTCATTCCAATGAGGGGTCATAAGCTATGTTTTTTGGCCATTACATTGGGGGAAAAGGTTAAAAAAAAAAGATGATAAGACAGTAATT
The DNA here is from genome assembly GCA_031216915.1 of Pictodentalium vernedei. NCBI lineage: Eukaryota > Metazoa > Mollusca > Scaphopoda > Dentaliida > Dentaliidae > Pictodentalium > Pictodentalium vernedei. The sequence continues at coordinate 292,289,536 of CM062294.1, read as the reverse complement.
TTGAAAATCTTACAAAAGCAACTAACTACAGACATTGGAAAAAGTTCTAGGTACACCACATGTGGAATCTGATTACACATGAGAGTATCATGTATGAATGCATCTGATTGGACATTACACATTGAGTGGTGTTATGACATGAATGAAATGCTTCAACACAAGACAGTGTCAAGCAAGAAAGTTATCATTTCACCAAAGGTGATCAGGACTGGGAGCAGTTAAGGTTTCAAACATTAACGTTTTAAATTATTTTAACAACGTTAAAAAAATTTAACCAAGTTAATAACGTTTCACTTTGAAGATTATAACTGTACAATATGTAGCATTGCGTCGTTATCTTGTGTTTACCCAAGCCAGATCGCGCGTGCCAATGACATTGAATTTTGTGCCATTTGATGAAATTGAAAAATACGAATAATTTAGATGTCTGTCAATTATAGATGACTCATTGATTTGGTGGAGAGACCATGAAGCCCTCCTACCAACGCTGGTGAAGTTGGCCCACCGATATTTGGCGATACAACAATATCAGCTTCATCCGAATGCCTATTTTCCATGTGAGGACTTGTATTCGAGCAATGGTGGATGTCTCTCTCTAAGGCCGCAGCGATTGTATTCTTAAATGAAAACATCGCTGAATGTTAGAATTTACGATAACCTGAGAGAACTATATTAACTACTTGTCTCCTGAGTTCCAATGTGTTCTATGTGCCAGTAGGCACATAGAACACATTGGAACTCAAGAGACGAACTGTACATAAGTTCAATCATATTCAAATTCAAATCAATAAAAATGGTCAAAGTTATTAAAATTTTGTTCATTTTAACATTTAACGTCATTTAACTCATTAACGCAGAATTATTTAACACGTTAACATGTTAAGGAAAATTTTAACTCCTCCCAGCCCTGAAGGTGATATTTTTCTTGTAAACTATCAGCTTCTTTCAATTAATTCAAGTTTAGTCATGTTATAAATACAGAACACAACTCAGGTAGAGTACAGGGGACAGGAATCAATAAGACTTGGAGGAAAAACTCCACCTCGGGTTGATTTCAATCATCCATATACCACCCTTCTTGTGTTCTGTCTTATTTCACTATGATGGGAAACCCTGTACCACAAACTTTTTGATAATACACTGGAGCTCACTTAATTTGATATCTCTATAAAGATTATTGAGTAAACTCCTATTAACCCTTTAACCAACGAATCGGCCACATCCTCCCACATAATATGCAAATTCAGTAGTTGAAAAAATATTATTTTTAAAAAAATGTCAACAAAACCATATCATCTGACTCCTTGTTGGAACGAGCTCATTGAGCTCGTTCCAACACAGGGTCAGATGATATGGTTTTGTTGAGATGTTTTGAAAAATTGGAAAAAATGATATTTAAAATAATAAATTTTGATATCGTCTGCCTTGGGTAAAGGGTTAAATGAAAAAACATTTTGTAAGATGATGAGAAATTAACCTGACAATCACCCAAATCTCCTTGTTTATAGATCTATTTGGCCTCAATACATCCATTACAGGAACAGAGGAAGCCTCAGGTCTTTTGCATTTCTCACTCAATCAACAATGAAGTTCTCTATAATGCAAATGCAGTTTACAGATGAAACTGGTACTCATGGTAAGGTAAATGATTTACTGTCTAATAGTTACAGTTATTACTGGCTAACATTATGTTGATTTCATTGTCATAGAATTAAAACTTACATTTATTATCAATGTTGCTACAAGCTCTGGCAATGAATTTCTTTAATCTACCATTTAGGGCTATTTGGATAATGCTCACACAGTATATCTAAAATCACAACAGGAATTTTTGTTAGATCAAGTTTCTATTCCTAAGTCTCTTCCTTAGTAATTAATTATTTATCTGTAATACAAAGAGAATCGCATGAAATAAATAGACAAATTGTCAGCATGAAATATTCAAATCACAGGTATATTCTGTCATCCATTTTTTTGTAAATGTATGGTGATAAATGAACAAGAGCACCGCTAAATATGCCTGTTAGCCACTTTGAATTGTACCAAACTGGAGTTATCAGGCGGAAACCAAAAATGTTAATACTGTACTGACGCGGGAATAAGCCCAGGGGGGTGCGGGCAATGAAAAAGCAAAAAAGACATGGGTGGGCTTATTTTCAGGTAAGGTAGTTAAGGGAAAAGTTCAAGACGGCCATTTGCAGCACTGTTATTGGAGAGTACAGTTTCCACTGTCCATTTTATCATGCCACTTCATATTTTGTCTTACGTGTGTGAAATTGAAATGGTTTGTAAATTGTATTGAATAAAGAATGTGTTAACATACCGAAAACTATCCTACTTAATTTTTCCATCTTGTTTTTACTGAAATGAGTTCCGAGAATTGTGAGCGTGAATTCCCATGTTGTTGATGGAAAAGTCATGGAAATCGAAAGTGGCATTTCGAAAACGAGTCTATTATAGTCTGTTTTTAAAGATGTTTCTTTCATAAAGCCATGCTGGACTGGGAGGTTTTGTCCCAAGGTTTTTTGGAGCGAGGAAGAAGACCCAAGCCTGACGAAGCACAAATATTATTTTTTTATCAAGTGTTGAAAACTACCAGCGGTGATTTTCAATACATGATAAAAAAATAATATTTGTGAACAGGCACTATTTATTCCACTTCGGAATGATGGGGGAGTTACTGTTTACGAATATTATTTTTTTTATCAAGGGTTGAAAATTACCAGTGAAGCACCCCATGGAACGGTACTGGGACTGGGACCGTTACTTTCCTTTGCCAAATAAACGAACATTAATTTTTTTTATCAATCTCAGTTGGAGGGGGAGGGCTGTTTACGTATATTATTTTTTTATCAAGTGTTGAAAATTACCGGCAGTGATTTTCAATACATGATAAAAAAATAATATTTGTGAACAGGCATTATTCCACTGCAGAAGGATGGGGGAGGTGCTGTTTACGAATATTATTTTTTTTATCAAGGGTTGAAAATTACCAGTGGATCCCCCCATGGAACGGTACTTAGACCATTATCTTTCCTTTGCTAAATAAACAAACATTAATTTTTTTTATCAATCTCAGTTGGGGGGGGGGGGGGGGGGGGGGCTGTTTACGAATATTATTTTTTTATCAAGTGTTGAAAATTACTGGCGGTGATTTTCAATACATGATAAAAAAAATAATATTTGTGAACAGGCATTATTTATTCCACTGCAGAATGATGGGGGAGTTACTGTTTACAAATATTATTTTTTTTATCAAGGGTTGAAAATTACCAGTGGAGCAGCCCATGGAACGGTACTGGGACCATTACCTTTCCTTTGCCAAATAAACGAACACTAATTTTTTTTATCAATCTCAGTTGGGGGGGGGGGGGGGTAGGGAGGGGGGGGGGGGGCTGTTTACGAATATTATTTTTTATCAAGTGTTGAAAATTACCGGCGGTGATTTTCAATACATGATAAAAAAATAATATTTGTGAACAGGCATTATTCCACTGTGGCAGGATGGGGGAGGTGCTGTTTACGAATATTATTTTTTTTATCAAGGGTTGAAAATTACCAGTGGATCCCCCCATGGAACGGTACTTAGACCGTTATCTTTCCTTTGCCAAATAAACAAACATTAATTTTTTTTATCAATCTCAGTTGGGGGGGGGGGGGGGGGGGCTGTTTACGAATATTATTTTTTTATCAAGTGTTGAAAATTACCAGCGGTGATTTTCAATACATGATAAAAAAATAATATTTGTGAACAGGCATTATTTCAATTACCGGTGGAGTCCCCATGGAGCGGTATTGGGACCAGTACTTATGAACAATACAATTTGAAGTTGTAAATGGAAAATGGAAAAAAAATTAATCAATGTACATGCATGGAATAGCTCACAACTCAACATTTGGGGAGTCGAAACTGTCAAAGTCAACATCTTCATCATCCTTCCCACCATCCTCAGGAAATAAGACTCCCAAAACACAGTCAACCTCAGACTCATTAGAATCAGGCAAACTACCCGTGTCCACTCCACACATTTTTATTCTCAACCCCATCATATAGTCCTCACCTCCTTCCATTGTATAAGGTGTGGTCATTTTTTGGCCTATGGTCTTTGATATTACGGTGGAAAGTCTCAATTTTCTCTCTGAAATCTGTCGGCACCTTTTGTGAATCATTGTGCCTTTTCGAATACCTACACTGAATCTCTTTTTCCAGCAAACAAGCCAGCCATTGGATGCTTTGAAGCCAGCAAGATGTACTTTTCCGGCGTATTCCCTTGCTCTGGACTGTAACATAAAATTAGTCACAGGTCTCCCTTTTTCTTGTTGTTCACACAACCAATCGAACATGTTCTGGTCGACTTCCAGATATTGGTTCCATTCCAGGGTTTAAAGATTTTTTTTTTCAAATCTTTTCCATAACTGTTCAGTTTTAATTTGTCGTAGTCACGATCCCATAGTCTAACCTGCTTCCTGTCAATGTTAAAATGTTTGGCAGTTTTCTGCTGATTTCTTCCGTTCTTTCTGTGCCAGTCGACAACTTTGATTTTTGTTTCCATCGTATATCGGGTACGAAATCCAGAGGTGGTTATTTGACTGTTGTCCATTTTTAACTGAGGTAATATGATTTGAAGAATGATTTGACTCGATGAAGAAATGAAATTGATTCGATTTTCAGGTTGAATGGTTTCGTTCAATGATTCGATGATATCTACCTTTTATATAGAACAGGTTCAATAGAATTTGTGTGGCTTCATCACACCAGTCAGCGGAAAACTTTTCAATTGTACTTGTGTTGATAGACTCAAGTGACAATTAATTAAAACCTAATGTAAACAAATGCTCATGGCTCTGGGGACTTCATTAGATAACCGACTCTTGTCATCGCAATTTGTTGTTTTCACAACGAATATTTCTATAAACTCTAGCATGTTGTGTAACATGGGATAATCTCCAGAACAAAACAGCCTTTTAAAATAATTTACTCACAAAAGGTTTTTTGTCAGTTGATTAGGAAAAAATACAAAAACAATGGCTATTTTCAAAATAGACCATACATTCAACTGCGCATGCCAACAATTGTCTGATTCCTATTTTTTGTTTTTAAATGGTACATTAATTGAGACAGAATAAAAACAAAACGACATGTATTGTTAGCATTGAGTAATTTTTATTGTACAATAAAACCTGTCAAAAGATAATAAGAATGAATATTTTCTCACTAAAAATGTACCGATTGAACAAAGAAAGTGGCAATAACAGAGAAAAATGACACACGAAAAAAATGACATTCGATGTATTTTTCTTTTTTTCCATTACGGTAAGTGCATTTCTTTGATTTTCAGAAGTAGGGGAGTGAGCTTATTCAAGAAGAGGGCACCTTGAAATAGGTTTTTCGAAAATAGAGGGGGTGGGCTTAATTCCGAATATGGGCTTATTCCTGTGTCAGTACGGTAGATGGTTGAATAGTAAGTTGAAGAAGGGCCATAACTCATGTAAAAATAATTGGAGAGAACCCATATTCGAACTTGGCCTGTATTACTAGCTGGGTAATACACATACTAACTTACTTTTCTTGAGATCAAATAATCCAAACTGGAGTTATCATGCGGAAACCAAAAATGTTAATAGACTGTCAAATCCTAAGTTGAAAAAAGGCTGTAACTCATGTAAAAATAACTGAAGAGACCCCCAGAATCGAACTTGGCCTGTATTACTAGCTGGGTAATATACATACCAAGTTTGGTAGAGATCAAACAATCCAAACTCAAGTTATCGGTTGGAAACGAATTGTTTATGGTCAGACCGACATACAGACTGATTGATAGACAGACAGAGATGGATGGACAGACGGTCAGACATACAGACCATTTACATAATACAACCGTTTTTACAAAACTGGCGTATAAAAATTCTCGCTTTTCAACCCCCAAGTTCCTGAATGAGATCGTCAATTACAATACAGGCTACAGCAATCAGGAAAATGCAAAGGAGAGAGAGAGAGAAAAATAGGGGCAGTATGCGATTATGAATTTTGCTTTTGAAACTGTGACATATAGGCCAAATTGGTCTGGTGCATCTTGTATTTACTTTTTCCTATGAAACTGTACTCTATTATGAAGCACATATAACATTAATAAAGAACTACTTATTTACTTATTGTTGTATTTGCAGAGAGAATCGGTAACATTTTTATCCAAGAACCCTATATGGCTTTAGGCAGGGATTGGGGGGAGGGGGGTGCTTGCAGCTCCTCCCAAGCTTTGCAAAAAATTGTCAACCTTATGTGCATTTATTCCTGAAATCCCTAAAACTGGTTCATGTACCCCCATCCTGATATTTCTGGAGTCTTTTTGCTGTAGTTCCACCTTAAAAAAGTATTAAGGGTGTTCCAACAGTCATGAAAAATAATTTTTTTGTCCTGGAGAAGATTCTGTACCTTCACTTATGGGAGACCCACTTATAACCCATTACCAAACATAACGGCCAAAACTGGTCAGCACTATTCACTAAAAACTATAAATTTTAAGTAATTTGTATATTTTTTATACTTACCACCAATGGCCCAGACTAGCTGGTGCTAACTCAAAAAATAATCGAGGGCCAAACACAAATTTTGCCCCCACCAATCCCCAAAATTTGCATGCAAAACCGAAAAAATAATGTCCTGTCTGGTCCTCCATACTTTTCGGATCTACGCATGCACAGTATCCAGGAAGACACCGAAATTGGCACCAACCATCATTCTTTCTATAATTGCCGTTAAATATTGTAAACAGCAGGGAGGTATGAGTGCCCACTCATGGGAGGGCCATACCCATCTGGGCCATTGGTAAGTATAAAAAATATACAAATTACTTAAAATTTATAATATTTTTATACAACAACCAATGGCCCAGACTAGCTGAATCGTAAAAAGGCTGGAGGGCCTAGGACATAAAGGAAAATCCAATCTCTCAATCACTTCAGTAATGGATATCTCCTATAGGAGAATAGGAGGAGATAGAAATTATATATGTCTTTCTCCTTTAAGAGAAACGTGAAAGACATAACACCAACAATGTAATTGAGTATTACATAATATATAATTCTCTATTTAATTCCAGCATAAACCGTTATGCTAATTCGGTGAAGGAAAGCCAATATATGAAGAAAGTCCAGAGAATGAGACTCTTTATATTCATTTAAAAGTGTCCGAGGATTGTATATTAACGCCCGTTTGACACGTGACATATACAAATGCTTCACAGTGAGCTACACTTTAAAAACAGTACATAAATAAGACATAGTTATTGCTTCACACCGAGCTACACATTAAAACCATCCCAGCACTGTCTCAGTACTACCGACACCGGAGGTGGTCTTCCTTTGCTTTTCACTATAAATCCAGATGATCATAAGGGAAAAAACCATCCCCCCACCTTCCCCTTCTTCTGGGATAACTATCCTCAGAACGAAGAGGGCAGTGGAACAGCATCACTGCTGGAACGGGCTGCCTAAATAACTATAGATGTAACCATTAAAGGATGACATTCTGAGCAACAGAAAGAGGACCTAAAGATCTAAGGTCACCAGAGATGGACTATAAATTTCTCAGGTAAAACTTGGTAAATGTAGAGGGCTGTGTCCAGTATGCAGCCTTCATGAGATCAGTAATGGCTATACTGTTAGAATAAGCCCAAGACATGGACAGCGCTCCAACCTCATGTGCTGATATCTTATTAACAGAATATTGATCCGAAGATAGATTTTCATAGGCAATGTGTATTGCCAACTGATTCCATCTAGCGACTGAATGAACAGAAATATCTTTCCTGTTAGGAATTAATGAAAGGAAGAAACGTTTTCTTCCTTTTCTAATAAAATCTGATCGACGTTTATATATGCGCATAGCTCTGACTGTACACAGCAAAAATCTACAGTTGTCTGAGGACGGCAAAGCCTTAATGATAATAGGCTCAAGTCGCTTGTCTGGAGTCGGATTCTTAGCCAGAAATCCCACTTCCATAGTGAGAGTAATGGTCTTACCCACACTACGGTAGTGAGATTCATCAACAGATAAAGCATGAAGTTCACTAACTCTTCTAGCAGATGCAAAGGCTAAGAGAAATGCCATTTTATAGGTCAAGAACTTGAACTCTACAATGTCCAATGGCTCAAACGGAGCTTCTTTGAGCTTCAACAGAACCCAAGCCAAATTCCACTTAGGAATTAATCTGAGGGTTCTAGGTCTATTAATAGAGAAATTTCTAACCAGCTTGGACAATGAAGCATTTGATCCAATAGCCAAGTTATCATGATGAGCGTACGTGACTGATAACACAGACCATAGCCCTTAATAGTGACGGGCTGCAGTTTGAAATCGTCAAACAAGTAGACCAAGAAATTGGCAATATTTGGTATGGACGGATCATAAACGTCTATCGACTGATCATGACACCAACGGAAGAAAATCCTCCACTTCGCTGCGAAGTTCTATGTAGAGGAGGACCTCCTGCAGTTAAAAATTGCATCCACTGCTCGTCCAGTAAACTGTTTTCCGTGCAAGAAGGATTGCACAACGGAAATAAGTGAAGGTTGAGACCTTTCGGGTTGTGATGCAGTGTGTGTGACTTCCCCTGATAAAGAAGGTCCTCTTGTGGAGGAAGCTTCCGGGGAACGTCCCATAACAGCCACCTGAGAAGACTGATCCAAGGTTTCTGTGACGACAGAGGTGCTACGAGCAGGATTTTGCAATGAGACTGTTTGATCTTTAACAGAAACTGCTGAATCAACGGAGTTGGAGGATATGCATATCCTATTATTCCATCCCATGAGATTGACAGAGCGTCTACTGAGTACGCTCAATGGTCTGGGCATGGCGACACGAACGTTGGTAACTGATTGTTCAGATGTGTTGCAAACAGATGCATCATGGGGCGATCCCACTGGTAGCAAATCTGCCTGAATACTCGCTTGATGAGCGTCCACTCCGATGGCAACAGGCGACCTTTCCGAGAGAGCGAGTCTGCTAGTACATTCAGATGACCTGGTATATGACGGAGAGAAAGATGAACATGATGATTCATGATGTACAGGAGAATCTTCTCCGTTAGTTCATATAATGGAATTGAATGAGTGCCGCCCTGGTTCCTTATGTATGCTACTACTGGCGAGTTGTCCGATAAAATCTGTACATGGACATCCGCTATTATGTGAATCCAATGTTGAAGCGCTAGCCATATTGACATCATCTCTTTGATGTTTATGTGCTTCTCCAGGAACTGAGGGTCCCAAACACCCTGATATTTCAAGTCTGCGGGACTTAGGGTCGTGCCCCAACCCATCTGACTCGCATCTGTCATAATCGTGAAAGCCGGATCCAGCAGTTGCAACGGAACGCCATCTGAACCCTTTGTTTTACTAGGTCTATTAAAACAATACTGGTTTTGAGCGAATGCGTCTTCACACTCCAGTTCTGAGTAAAGAATATCTGGAGGGGACGCGTGTGCAGGCAGCTCATCGGAATAAGATCCGCAGCCACTCCGCACAACCCCATAAGTCGCATGAATTCCCTCGCTGTTGATGCGTTTGAGTGTAGACAAAAGCGAGCATAACAACTGACTAATTTTGCTCTGGGTAATGGCAGACGAACCAGATTGTTGTGAGTCTCGAAAGCTCATTCCCAAGTGAGTGAACGATTTGGATTAGATCCGACTTTTTCTCGTTTACGATGAAACCAAGACATCGGAGTAATAGAGGCAGACTCTGAACATCGTTCTGAAGAATGTCGTCCAAGTAAGCCGACGTTACCGTAGACGAATGAGCGCGGAAGTATGACATTACCAAGTTCATTATTCAAGTGAATGCCCAAGGAGCACATTGCTCTGAACTGATACACCTTCACTTGTACGGCGAACCACAGGTACTTTCTGAATGCCAGATTACCAGGACATGAAAGTACGCATCCTTTAGATCTATGCTTGCCACCTAGTCGTTCAATCGAACGCTCGCCCTTACCGACCGAATGGTCTCAATATAGAATTTTGGAGCCATGATAAGCTTGTTTATCCAGCTGAAGTCTATTACTGGTCGGAACGAGCCATCTGGCTTTGGTATGAGGAACAGGTGACTGTAAAAACCTTGAGAATCCTGATTCTCGACAACCTCTATTGCTTCCTGTGATTAGAGAGCCTGTACCTCCGCTAGGAGAGACTCTCTTTTGCAAGGATCCGACAGAAGATTTGACCAACGCGGACACCTTGTTAGTGGGGGTTTCGCTTGGAATGATAACCGTAGGCCATCCGAGACTACACTTCTCACCCACTGATCTTCCGTAACTGTTATCCAGTTTCTGGCAAAGTTTGATAACCTTCCGCCAACTGGCAAGCAATAGAGGTCTTGACCATCACCTATATGACCTGCAAGGCTTACGGGAGGAGAAACTACGTCCTACCCATGAAGAACCTCGTCCCGTCGGCCTAGGGGCGTCTGACTGAAAATCCCGATCAGACCTACGCCCCTTTCCCGAGTCGCTATACTGATGACCGCCAGAGTAATTATAAGAGGGTTTCTTGTACCCTCGTGAGGAGTTCCCTTTAGACGATTTTTGTCTGGAATGCCCTCCTTTACTCTTGGCTGCTGAAGTGGGTTTTTGAGACGTTGACTTCAAAAGCAGAGCACTAGACGCTTTCTTAGTAGCCTGTTCATAGACTAACGAAAGCTTGTCATCAAAAATGGGATGTCCGGAGACCGGAGCAACTCGGAGAGAGCTTTTCACCTTGTCATCTATCAGTGACGATGCAAGGGCAGCATCACATCTGATTAACTCCAGATTAGCCACTGTTAGGGTGGAGTTATATGTGGTATACATAATTGCCCTGCAAAGAACTCTAAGAAAGGTACGAACATCCTCAAATTCCTTTCCTTTGAGACGTTGCACCACAGCTCTTGTAAGGTGATTTGCGTAAGACATAGCGTCCAAATTCGCTGTATTTGAAGATATTGCCGTCTCAATTGTGCCTGAGCAAATAGAGAATGACACAGGTAAGAATATATCTAGATCCTCGGCCTGCTCATCCAAATGCAGAGGAACTCTCTGAACATCTTCCCCGACCATTTTAAATGAACGTGGTCCAAGAAATGGTATATTTATAGAAGATGAAGTTAAGAAACTGCCTTTTCTTCCTCGCACTCAAGAGGTTAAATATGGCGGAGTCTATATGGCCGAAGGCCTGTGACACCTGCCTAGACTGAACTGGGAAAGAAAGGACTTCCTCCCTTGTCCAGATAAAGTCTGCGTCCAACGACGCCAACGGTTTCTTTCTTGCAGCATTCTGATTCGTTGGAACAAATTCAAGGTAGTATTGATGGATGAAATCCATTGCAACCATGTGCTGTTCCGAAAGGGAAGGGTAATCCTCTTCCTTATCCCTTTCACCATCCGAAAGAATCAGTTGTGAATCTCGGTCCATTGCATCTGCTTAAACAGACGACTGGACCGACCCAGCACCGTCCGACAGCACAGGTTCTGAGTCTGAGGGAGGCTGCACCTGCACATGCTGGGATGCTGCAATCAGCTGCGACAGCAAGTCCATCACTGAGGCCTGAGGAGCAGCAGTCTTCTGTTTCTTAGCCGCTTGCTACTCCTGAAATGGTGTGTCGGAGATGGCTCTCTTCTCTGCACGTCACGATGATCGAGGCCTTGTCTCCCTAGCTACCGGATGGTCCGACATTACAGGTGAAGAGTGGTCCCTTCTTCGTGCAGCAGCCTGGATATCCGAAGCCGTATAGCTAGGATGCGGTCGTGTGTGCTTAGTATTCGAAGCGGAAGAAGCCTTGACTGTAGCCGAGGCCGGCTGCAATCTATACGGAGCATCCCGGACAGCAGCTGTCGACGTATGCTCCGACCTGCGCAATTTCTTCACCACAACATCTGGCCCCAGATGTTGTTGGGATAGAGAGGGAACTCTTCCCCTCGCGGTCCTTTCAGAGCTCGCCGAGCTTCCAAAAACATTTGCTGGCTTCTTCCCTAGTTCCGTCGTCGCTGGATGAGCCTGTTTAGATTTTAAGATGCTTGCTCTACCCACTACACTTCCTTCGACCGCAACGGACATACCCGGCATCACGGAACCCACGGAAGGAGTAACCGCTTCACCGGTCGAGCTAGCTGCTGACAAGGGATTAAAACCACTGGCTAGTGGTTTTATCCCCTGCCTAATATTCATGAGCACCTTGGCAGCTAGCTCTGTTTGCTCATCAAAGTGCGATGACGGTAGCACACTTTTGGTAGGTGTCACATAACCATCACCATGTTCTTGTTCCTCTGAAAAAGAAACTGAGAAACATGAATGACCTTGCGGCGAGAGGACCGGCATTGGCCTCTCACCACTAACAACATAAAGTGACACCCGTGTCCAACATTTGTCATCCCAATCAACACATGTAGGACAAGAATTCGCGGGAGTACATCGACTACAAGCAAGGCAACAAGCATGTAAATCTGAGGAAGACTTCCTCGCCTTGCATTTTGAGCAATACGCTTTCATGATTAATCAAACAAAGTCGAATGAACTCCCACCAACTCCACAATAAATATATGATAAAGATACATAATAATCAACATTCAAAATACAAATCGAAAAATTAATTTCCAAAAATTTTTTTGACAATAGCCCAAGTTCCCAAAGGGAACAAGAAGAACCCAAGTGTGGACAAAATTCCAAAAATGATCCCAATAAACACATGTAGGACAAGAATTCGCGGGAGTACATTGAATACAAGCAAGGCAACAAGCATGTAAATCTGAGGAAGACTTCCTCGCCTTGCATTTTGAGCAATACGCTTTCATGATTAATCAAACAAAGTCGAATGAACTCCCACCAACTCCACAATAAATATATGATAAAGATACATAATAATCAACATTCAAAATACAAATCGAAAAATTTATTTCCAAAAATTTTTTTGACAATAGCCCAAGTTCCCAAAGGGAACAAGAAGAACCCAAGTGTGGACAAAATTCCAAAAATGATCCCAATAAACACATGTAGGACAAGAATTCGCGGGAGTACATTGAATACAAGCAAGGCAACAAGCATGTAAATCTGAGGAAGACTTCCTCGCCTTGCATTTTGAGCAATACGCTTTCATGATTAATCAAACAAAGTCGAATGAACTCCCACCAACTCCACAATAAATATATGATAAAGATACATAATAATCAACATTCAAAATACAAATCGAAAAATTAATTTCAAAAAATTTTTTTGACAAAAGCCCAAGTTCCCAAAGGGAACAAGAAGAGCCCAAGGGTATCCCGATAGAGCCTAAGTGTGGACAAAATTCCAAAAATGATTGCTACACTACCGGAATATTATAACATGTATCTTACAACAATCCTACAGTAATAATAAGCTGAAACTACGTATATTTATAGGATGTTGCCAATGTATACGTCAATGAAAAAAAATGGAAATAAGACCTCAGGCACTGAATAAAAAAGGCCCGAAGTCAGAAACAGATTTTAAAGCTACCCGATGTAAAGCAAGATCTTCAGATGAAGAAAAAATGATACATCGGATAGAAGATGCAGGAACCAAATGCCCCAACACCCCTAGGGCGAGGACATAACCATGGGGATATGCAGAAGAAACATTCTGTAATACACGTTAAACTCCTAAGAAATTTAATAAAAAATTTCAATAAAAATAAGCCAAAATGCTGGAGAGTTTAACGGGAGGGCTTCAAGGAAGGATAGGGAAGGAACACTTAACAAACAGTGCATAAATGTCCCGAAATTGGGAAACATGAAATAATTTTGATAAAAATTATAAAGTTATAGCCCTGAACGTTCCAAACCACCGTTGTTCACTTCCATCATCCAATTATGTCCTTGGATCCACCAATTTTACCATTGATTTGTGTCTGGCATCCTCAAAAATGAGATTTAAAAGCACAGTTGTCAGTTCATTGCTGCCAACTTCAAGGCCAAACAAAGAGTGATGGATTGCGCCAATTTTGGTGTCTTCCAGGATACTGAGCATGTGCAGATCTGAAAAGTATGGAGGAGCGGATAGGACATTATTTTTTTGGTTTTGCATGCAAATTTTGGGGATAGGGGGGCAAAATTTGTGTTTGGCCCTGGATTATTTTTTGAGTTAGCACCAGCAGCTAGTCTGGGCCATTGGTTGTTGTATAAAAATATTGCCATTCAATTTCATTATTTTTCATTTTTAGCATCAAAAACATAGCTTATGATCCCTCATTGAAACGAGCTCAAATGAGGGGTCAAAAGTTATGTTTTAGAGTCAACAAAATGAAAAAATTAGTTATTCAATGATTTTGTCTGTAAGTGTCAAAGGGCTTTCGTGTTAGATAAAGGGTTAACCCAGCATGAGATGAAATGAAGAAGGGGAAAAATATTTTTCTGCTGACATCAGAAGAAATATATTTTGTTTCCCCACTTCACTTTGTCTGACTTGAGCATGGCCATAGTACTAAACTATTGATGATCCCCCTTAACATCACTTTGAACAGTTTTTTTTTTATGCAAACATTTATACATACCAGTTTGAAAGGGTTAATTAATTTTAACAATTTTGTCATACTGCAAAGAAAAATGTTAAGCTCTGATTGGCCACAATATTGGGGTACAGAGTGATGTTCAACTTTTTGCTGGGGTACTTATATAAAATCATGCAATGTTGTATGTAGTCAAGGGAGATAAATCCTGCTTGAAAATGGAACCGACATGATTAAGTCCAAAAAAGAAAGTTATCTGTGGTTTGAAATGTACAGAATCAAGTAAACAATAAAATATTTTTGAACCATACAGGCTAGCTGCAATGAAGAATAATTATAATTTAGCTACTGAAACATTCTGTGAATATTTGAGTGATCAAAAGCCACAAATCATATTTGAATGTTATTCAAAATAGAGAGGCGATAAACAAGCCTATGTTATACTTTACGCTTAAATGTTAGGAAGGCCATTAGAAAATCACTGCATTTGGAACATATTATAACTTTCCAGTACGATAAATTTGTTATACAGAACTTTTGCAACGTACACAACCCCATGTACCATCAGAATTTTTACGTACCTTTTGCCGGCCGCCCAGAGTACCTAAAATCAGACCTGGATATAAGAGAAAAAAAGACCGCCCGGTCACACGTACCCCGAAAAAAGAGTGCAATTTGAGGTTTGAAAAAAATTGAATTTTTCAAAGATGAAAAAAGAACAAAAAAAGTTTGAACTTGACCTATATGTTATGTTGATACACCTACATACCAAATTTTATTTGAATTAGTCAACAGCAACTAAAGTTATCATCAGGAAACAAAAAAAAAAAGAATTTTCTAGGTCGAAAAAGGGGCATAACTCGGGAAAAACTAGTCGGACCACATCCTTATTCGTACGTGACCTGTATTTTATGTTGATACACCTACACACCAATTTTCATTTGATTTGGCCAACTATAACTGAAGTGGGGATTCATTGGGTAAAGGGTTAATAGACTTAGTAATTGCCAGAAAGTAGATTGCTGAGTTTTATTTTGGCAAAATTAGTTTATATAAACCTTATTTCTTGGTAGTTGCTCGACTTCTGACAGGATTAAATTGAAATTTTTTTTATATTCATACTAACTCCTTCACACCATAGTTACTTTAAATTTTGAGATAGGTGAGTGGCAAGTAGCTCTCCATAAAATGAAACTAGGCAAAAAATAGGCGAGTGTGAGTGATTGTTCGTTTTTTATATCCACGTCTACATAAAATTGTGACAGGGAACATGGGGCTGTGTACCCTGCCAAAAGACCTTAATAACTATTAATATCTTGTTTGACAGACTTTGTTATAATAAGTTAAATACTTCAGTTTTCAAATTTGATGCTAAACTTTGACTAATAATATCTTGTTTGACAGGATTTTGTTATAATAAGTTAAATACTTCAGTTTTCAAATCTGATGCTAAACTTTGTTCTTTAATAATGGAAAATTTGATATTTCTTCCACCAATGTCTTGTACATACAAATACATTCAATTAATAGAGATTTTTTAAAGTTAAGCTAAACTCTAGAAACTCAACCTGGCAGAATCTGACCTTAGCTCTTAACTTTTAGAGTACTTGATTAAAACTGAATGTTATGAGTTGGTTCATATAGATCGTATCTAAGCTCTTGTCCTATAAATTGTGACAAAACAAATGTATATAAAATATTTTTGCTTTTTACTCTCTGCACACTGATGTCGAAATATCAAAATTTAATAATAATAATTTAAATTAAATTAAAAATAATTTGGAATTATTTGAATTAGTCAAATTAGTTAAAGGAACAGACAGTTATGGAATGCTGAATAGTGCATCCATTAATTTCAAAGTTTAGTTGAAAGTACTGGAAAGTTCTTAAAAATTCCCTTTGGAAGTCCTAAAAAGTCCAGGATTTTTTACTCTTGTTAGCGTGGAGTGAACATACTACCCAAAGTACTATACAGGCGGAGAAGACTTGACTCAAAATCAATGCCAATTCTCTTGACTTGTACGTAATTGTTTGGTGGAAACTGCCATTTTCCAGGCTTTAAGATTTAGTCTCTAAACTCCCAATTCTGGCAGTTTTTATTCATTTTTTGAAGCCTAATGGCATCAAAACAATTACACAAAGTCACAAGGTAGTTTGTACAACTTTGGATTGATGTCAAAAATAGGCTGATGAAATCGTCAAATGTGTACCCATACGTGCAACTAGTAGAAAGCTGTATGATGGAGGGTCACCCCGGATGCCGACATTATGTACACCATGTATGGTATGGGTACATATAGAAATGGATTGGAGGAGTGTCTAATTTGATGGATAAAGGGTTAATATCTCCGGATCAAATTATCAGATTTACATAAAAAACTATACAACACATCAGTAACCTGAATAAATATATAAAGTAACATGACAATTGGATTGATATTTTTTGAGTTATCTCATGCCAAAGGGATTTTTCAATTTGAAGGATAAAGGGTTAATATCTTGGAATCAAATCATCAGATTTACACCAAAAACTATACAGCTCGGCAAATCAGTAGCCTGAACACAAATATAAAGTAACTAGACAATCCAAGCAATATTTTTCAAGTTATCGAATGCCAAAGGAATTGGAGGAATTTTCAATTTGAAGGATAAAGGGTTAATATCTCAGGATCAAATTATCAGATTTACACCAAAAACTATACAGCTCGGCACATCAGTAACCTGAACACAAATATAAAGTAACTTGACAATCCAAGCAATATTTTTCAAGTTATCGAATGCCAAAGAAATGGATACGGATGCCGGGCAGGCAGGCAGGCAGGCAGGCAGGCAGGCAGGCAGGCAGGCAGGCAGGCAGACAGACAGACAGACAGAGGGATGGATGGATGGACGGACGGATGGATGGACAGATGGATGGACAAAGGATGGACGAACGATGGATGGCCACCCCGGATGCTGGCATTATGTGTACCATACATTGTATGGGTACACATAATAAAATGTCCCAGGCCAGTCATTGCCAAAATGTTTCATAACATATAAGGTACAGTATGATATTTTTTTTAAATTATATTTAAAAACAGATATCAGTCATCTTGACAATTGGGTTTGGTAAAGCCTCAGCTATATTACCTGATAATGATAGCTGATGTTCAATGTGTGAAGCTTGTCAAGTCGGGAAAGCGCCATCACACCATAATCTGTAACATACAGGTGACATAAGCTGATGTCTAACACTCTGTAACATAACAAAATAACATAAGTAAATATATTAAATAGCTTTTAACTCCTCCATGTTATCTTCAGAAAAAGAGGAGAAATATTGATAATGAACTGTTTCAGTGTCACATTCAATATTACAATGATGATAGAAGAGTGGTTTCTTTCTCTCTTTATTAATAAATATGATACTGTGACAAACTGTTTAACTGTATTAAAGCGAAGCCCATTTTTGGGCTCTATTCCGAAGTGCAGGCACTGAAGCTTCAAATTCTGTGGATGTGCATCATATTACCAGTAAATCATTTCATTTGTGTGGATTTGCACTGATAGAATTTATGGGGGAGTACCTGTTGGCACTCTCCCATAAATTATAACAAGGCAAAAACATTTGTACAAATTTTGAAGAACAAAATAATTTAGCACTGTGTCAGTTAAAAGGGCTCTCTGAGTTGCATTGTTCAATATCTTTGGGCAAGAAAAGGATTATCCAAAACTAGGCAGGAGTATTCTTTGCTACTGAAATAGATGGTGGCTATGGAACAGTTATTATACAAGAAACAAGAGCATTGCGAGACATTTCATATGCCCACAATGCAATACCATAGATAGTTTATGTTTATGCTGCTAAAAAAAATTACATGTGTCTGTTACAAAATATGTATCCATATGAATAAAAAGAAGTCTTTATGTGATGCCATGTGTCAAATTAAGAATTTTTGACTCTGTTTACTTCATTGTCAACTAAAATTCCAAAGTGAGGTTCAGAAATGTATCGGGAGAATACTTAGTTGTTACATGTAGTATTTTAATTACAGAACATTACATCAATCGACACTACAGACTTAATGGAAATCAGTGAGAATGCCTCTTTTTCAAATCCTGTAGCCGCAAAATGAAGAAAGGATGCCGCATCTGCAGAATCAAGTACTGCAGCTGTTGAATCAAGAATTTGTGCTGCAGAATCAACAAAGGATGCCGATTACACTGAAAATGTAATGGCCAAGATTCTAACAATTGCCAATAGTTTCCCTGGGTACCAACTGCCTGGTAAAAGTACTCTGAACCACATCACTTGGCCACCTGCAGACCAGTAGTTATGTGTTGCAGTGAGTCAAACAAATAATGGATCACCCTACAAACAAGAAAATTTCCACATGTATTGCACAAGGCCTGTTCATATTAGAATTAAGGCATAAAAAAGTTTAAAATCTGTTTCTCAGGCCCTCTCGCATGGTCCTTTTGACTGTCGCATGCTCTCTTTTTATAACCAATGCAAACTTTAAAAAATAATAATTAAATGATTTATGTCTGATATTTTACCCAAGTTAATAAAATCAATAAATTTGTCCCTTGATTTCAACAAGACTTTGCAATGCTTTAGCATTGCAAAGCCCTCTTGCATTCAAGGCACGAAATACACCACTACCCATGCTATTCCATAGATCATGAGTCCTAAAACATATAACAAACCAAGAACATGAACTTTCAATGGCAAAGAAATAATTACAAAACTAAAAACTAAAATAAAAAAACACCCACCAGCATGCAATTTTACCAAAAAATGGCTTGAGAAACAGAAGATCTACTTTGTGGGGCCTAAAGGCAACTTATGATGGGTAAAGGGTCAAAAAATCTTATTACAAAGAAAATAAATATTTGACAAGCATGCATGATACTAGTTAATTTCTGAGAAAGATTTATGTCAATTTTAGCAACTGTGGTACTATCAGGACAACAGCATAATACTTAGTAAAGTTTTGCTGTTTCTTTATTTTGATCACTTCAAAAGTTTCACACTCAGGACTTTGATTATGAAGTCCAATTACATGTACTTGAGTAAATAAGTGCTTAGAAATCTCAACAGAGTACATTGCCCAAGGCAACCCCATCCCTCGAAGTATACTCACAAATAAATATGACACCAGGTGGATGTACTAATAGTTATCCCAAATTTCAATAAGATGCTGATTTGGATTCATTCCAAACTTTTGGTGTTCTTAAACCTGCCTCAAGCACACCGGTGTCTCGTTCTTTTAAATTCAGATACACTTCTCACGGAAATTAAAATTTTATAGTAAATTTCCTTTCTTATTATACCTACCACAACTGTTTACTACAGGCTTGCACTACAGTGGAAGTCCCTAACTTGGAAAATATACTCTCTATTTTGATCTTTCCCAAGCGATTTGGGAAAGAAAAGTGGTCCAAAAGCACCAAGAAAAAACAAGTATTTGACCACCGAGGTGGTATTAGTCCCCAATGGCACTTTTGTGACATAAGGTGTTTTTGTCACAGAAGACACTAGAGTATATAAGCATCTTGGATTTTGAAAAAAAAAATATTGAGCGTGCATAATCCTCTCACAACCCTTTATCCATGTACCATATATAAAAAGTGTAGCTTGAACCATGTTGGAGTGAGGGGTGGTAACATAAAATAGAGAAAAAAGCTTAAAAAACACAGCAAAAATGGCCGCCATGCCGCCATCTTGGATTTTGAAGAAAAAATATTGAATGTGCATCATCCCCTTCCAACCCTCTATCCATGTGCCAAATATGCAAAGTGTAGCTTGAACCATGTTGGTGGGAGGGGTGGTAACATGAAATTAGAGAAAAAAAGTTTAAAAAACACAACAAAAAT
This sequence comes from Pictodentalium vernedei, assembly GCA_031216915.1. Taxonomy (NCBI): domain Eukaryota; kingdom Metazoa; phylum Mollusca; class Scaphopoda; order Dentaliida; family Dentaliidae; genus Pictodentalium; species Pictodentalium vernedei. The sequence goes on along the minus strand of CM062294.1, from coordinate 292,269,178 downwards.
GGCCACCATTCCGCCATCTTGAAAAAAAATTTTGAGCATGCATCATCCCCTCAGAAGCATTTATCCATGTACCAAATATGAAAGGTGTAGCTTGAACCATGTTGGTGGTAACATGAAAATAGAGAAAAAAAGCTTAAAAAACACAACAAAAATGGCCGCCATTCTGCCATCTTGGATTTTGAAAAAAAAAATTTTGAGCATGCATCATCCCCTCAGAACCATTTATCCATGTACCAAATATGAAAGGTGTAGCTTAAAGCATGTTGGTGGGAGGGGTGGTAACATAAAAAACAGACAGACAGATGGACGGACGGACAGATGGACAGACGGACGGATGTATGGACAGACAGATGGACAGCGGACGGAGTGCAATCCTATAGTCACCTTATGGTTCCCGTAGATGACTAATAAGCCAAAACTGGGTTGAGTGCTACTGGCATGCACCCAGTAGGAGACGCTCTTCTCCAAGTACATATCCACGGCTTCCGGTAACCAGTGTGCAGGCAGTAACTAATGAATCATTCTTTTTAATCCACCAACAATGGAGTTATGTGATCAGCGGGGAGGAAGGATTCTTACCTGAATAAGAAGATAGGAGGGCCTCCATGTAAACAATTGTGTTAGGTATAATAAGAAAGGAAATTTACTATATCCCTAGGCCTATCAAACCATACCATCACAATCATTAGTAAAAGACAATGAGAGAAGAGTACAATGAGGAGTACGGTTCCATGCGACGCACAGACAGAAAGCACAGTAACAGCACAGAGCTTCAACTGACCTTGTAAGAGGCCAGTGGGCTACCTGCATAACATCCGACAACTTGATGGGAGTTAGCATAAGCCCAAGAGGTAGACAATGCTTGCACCTCGTGGGCAGAAATATGATTGGTAAAACAATCGTCAGTCGCTAGACGAGCGCAAGCCGCACGAATACCAAGACAAATCCATCGAGAAAATGGATTGAGGAGAGATCTTCTGTCGACCAGGAATAAGAGATAGAAAAAATCGTTTCCTGCCTTTCCTAATGAACTGTGTCAGATTGATATAAATACGAATAGCACGAACCGGACAGAGCAAAGGGCGATTACCCTCAGAAGAAGGAAGAGCCCTGATACAGATAGGAGGTGGAGTCATTTCTGGTATCTGATTCTTGGCCAGAAAGGAGCAATCGGTGGTAAACGTAACACTGTTGGGAGAGCTCCTGAAAAAGGCTGGATCAACCAAGAGGGAGTGAAGCTCACCAACCCGTCTGTCTGAGGCAAAAGCCATCAGAAAAGCTGTCTTGTATGTGAGAAAATGCATATCCACCTGAGAAAAGGTTCGAACGGTGCCCCCCCCCCCCCCCACCCCCCCACCCCCCCCCCCCCCCCCCCACCCCCCCCCAAGCAAAGCAGCACCCAAGAAAGATTCCATCTTGGGGTAAGCTGCAAAGTCCTAGGCCTTTTCAAGGAAAAGTGCCGAACAAGCTTGGAGAGGTATGGATTAGTGCAGATACAACGCTGTCCCACATACGAAAAGGTCTCCGAAAGCATGGACCTGTAGCCTTTGATGGTAACAGACTGGAGACCCCGAGAATCAAATAGATATACCAGAAACTCCACAATCTGTGAAATCGAAGGAGTGGCATAATCAACAGAGTGATCAGCACACCATCGACAGAAGATCTTCCACTTAGCCGCATAGGCTAAACCAGTGGAGTACCTCCTTGAAGAAGAAATGCACACCACTGCTCGTCTCGAAAAAACCTCTACAGAGGAGACAGGACCTGACAAAAGATATGCGTGAATGGCACAATAAAGTTGGGATGACGTGAAACCTCGTTGGGTGACCTTGGCAAAGAAGGTTGCATCGTAGAGGGATACGTGCCGGAACTGCCACCAACAGAGAGCGGACCTGATTGATCCACACCGCTGAGGCGACAGGGGAGCGATCAGAATGATTCGACAACTGCAGGTTCGTATCTTGACTAGAACCTGAGGCAGAATCGGCAGGAAGGCGTAGCCGACAAGACCGTTCCAATCGAGTGACAGAGCGTCCACGGCAAAAGCCAGAGGATCTGGACACAGGGACACGAAAGTGTCCACCTGATGGTTCCAGCAAGTCGCAAAGAGATCGATGTTGGGACGACCCCAGAGATCGCAAAACGATTGGAACACCGCCCTGTGGAGCATCCACTCGGTGCGAAAGACCCTGCCCCATCGGGACAGGGAGTCAGCTTGGACGTTCAGATGACCGGGAATGTGATGAACCACCACTCCGGCATGACATCCTGAGTGAGCAGTAGAAGATCCCGAGCCAATTCTAACATGGGAACCGAGTGCGTGCCGCCCTGGTTCTGAATGTAAGCAACCACTGTCGAATTGTCAGACAACAGAAGGACCTGGCAATTCGAAAGGTGGGGGATCCACTGTCGGAAACTCAGAAGAAGAGCAAGAAGCTCTTTCTGGTTGACGTGAAGAGCTGCTTGATCCTGGTCCCATGCCCCGTGAAGGGAAAGACCTAGAGGATCCAACGCCGCACCCCATCTGAGATCGCTGGCGTCTGCATCAGAGCACGATCGGACGCTGGGAAGTCCAACGGAACTCACTGCAGAATCCACTGAACATCCATCCAAGGGAGAAGGTGACGAAGAGACTCCGGAAACTGAAGCACCAGATCCAGAGGATCGACATTCTGCCTCCAACGACTGAGCAGAAAGTATTGGAGACGTACGACATGCAGCCGACCTAGAGGAATGAGATGCATCAACGAACCACAGAGACCGAGCAGCAGGAGAATACTCTGAGCTGTCGCAGATGTGGACTGGGACAGAGTCAGGGCAAAAGCTGAGAGAATCACAGCCCTTGCCCGGGGAACCGCCACCATATTCAGCTGAGTACGGAAGTCCATCCCCAGATGACAAAACGACTGAGAAGGGACCAGGTCCAACTTCTCCTTGTTGACTCTGAACCCTAGCGACATGAGCAGGCTCAACAGTGTGTCGACATCTGACTCCAGAAAGGCAGCATTGGAATGCCTCTGGAGGATATCGTCTAGATATGCCGAAGTAGTCACCCTGGACTGTGTGCGATGGAAGGCTAACACATGCGACATCAGTCGGGTGAAGGAGCCAGGTTGAGGCCAAAGGGCATGGACTTGAACTGGTAAACTCGCCCCAGAAAAGCGAACCTGAGATACTTTCGCGATGTCCGATGAATCGGAACATGAAAGTAAGCATCTCACAGGTCGATGCTGAAAGCGAAATCTCCCTGGTGAATGGAGCGGCGAACCGACCTGAAAGTTTCCAAGCAGAACTGAGGAGCAATGATAAACTGATTCAGGATACTCAGATCGATAACCGGTCAGAGTCGACCGTCCTTCTTCGGCACAAAGAACAGGCAGGAATAAAATCCCACTGACTGAATGTTCTTGACGACCTCGATCACCCCATTTGACAGGAGACTATCTATCTCCATGATCAAAAGTTACCGACGTGTAACGTCTAAAGGAACTTGTGTTGGAAGAGGCACTCTCGACAGAGTTGGATGCCTCCGGAAAGATATCTGCATTCCGGACCGACCAACATCTAAAACCAAGGATCGGATGTGATTGTGGCCCAATGGTCTGCGAATTCTGATATCCTTCCTCCAACCTTGGACGAATCAAGGTGAGGACCTTCATTTCGAGCCTCGGCGAGGCCCGCAAGAGGAGAAACCACCTCCTCTACTATATGAAGAATCCTGAGTCCTCCCTCTAGCCTGCCGACGCTTACCCTTACCTCGTGAGTAAGTAGAATCAGCAGGAGGAGGATCGGCCCTTGGCTTTGCAGAGGAAGCAGAAGGCCACTTGTTAGGCTTTGGACGGCCCCTGCCTCCAACAGAAGGCTGATCAAGCTGACGAAGCAGCAGCTGATCTTTGGAATGACATAGGACGTCATCCCGGACCATGGCCACGGAACCATGGAATAGTTGGGGACCCGTCAAAGAAGCAGATCGAAGAGCAGCACGCTGCCCCTCAGGAAGGCAATGGCTTGTGTCCAACACAGCATCCATGCAAACTAATTCCAAGTTAGTTAGTTAGTGTTACAGGCATGCGTGTGAGTAAGATGCATGAGCGCCTTGGAAAGCACACACAAAGGAGCTGTATGTCGTCAAACTTATCTGGAGGCAGATAAGTAGCTAAAGCAGAGACGACGTGATCTGAGAGAGAAAGCATGCCCGTGATCTGAGAGAGAAAGCATGCCCAACATCTCTCTCGAAAAGCCCAACAGGGACTCCAGAGTCGCCATAGGAATAACAGCCAACTTGGGCTTGGAAAGCCTGAGGGAGGTGGTGTCCTGATCCAAGACTGTCAAAGTCCGGCAGATTGACGAATTGGCGGAATCGTAGGAACGATAACGTACTGGAGGCAAGAAAAGTGTCAGCCCTGGTGAAGAACGAAGTCTTCATAGCCTTGGAACTCAGCTTAAAGTCCAAAGCTGTAAATGCTTCAACCACTTGTACCGACTGGCACGGTCGAAGGAGCCCAGAAGCGGGTTGCTCCACAGGCTATAGGCGTGCTACCGATGACCGTGGCCTGGCTGACACTGCCGGCTGTTTTGACGGTTTGAGATCAGGAAGGAACTCAAACACAAAGTCAAGAGCTGCCCCCAAAGAAGAAGACTGTTGGCTCTCGACGTCAGGTATGTCTGACTCATCCTGTGAGTCAGAAGACACATAGCCCATCATGGGCAAACCAGCTGATGCCTCCCATGGTGTAGGCACACCTGAGGGATCAGAAAGTGGCCTGCTTCCAATCACGGGAGGCGGCGCCGCAGGGGGCGCCTGGAAACCACTAGTAGCCTCGCTGGAAGCAACGGGAAGGCTCTTGGAAAGAACCTGAGTGAGCAAGGAGAGGGCCTCCCTAAGCTCACGGCCCGTGTCGGCCGGTTCGACATGGGAACGAACCGGCAAAGTGCCTTCACTCCTTAGTCCTGACCCTTTTAACCAGCGAAGGGTCCCGATCCTCAAGTACACCTGACGCGGGGAGACGGGTGGCAGCCGAAACATCTGAAGGCAGATGCGTATAGGGGTACGACATACCCCAAGGATCTACAGAGCGGGAACTCAGGAGAGTCGCTGCAGACCTCTGAGGGACAAAAGGTCCAGGCTACACAAACGGCGCTGGTCCCGCAAAACTGGCCATGGGACCAGAGTGCATGAACAGAAATGCAACAGAGCTCATGGTGGCCCCACCATGAACATCCGAATCCAATGAGAAAACTGCTGTGCACGATGGCTGAGAGACCACAGCAGAGGGTTCGGTTGGCAGTCCCTTCCGACTTCGCCAAGTTGAAGTCAGGGAAGGCTGAGGCCGATACCCACGTCCACACTACCAGAGATGCATCTCTGCAGACCCCTGCAGGGATAAGCTGAGGTCGGCTGAAACGGGGGCCGATGACGTTGCAGATGGAACAGCAGTAGCATCAGATACGACGGGAGCTGTTGAAACTGGTGGAAAAGTGGAGAGAGCAACCGAGCTCGGCTCCAAAGGAGGAGTCACAACCCTAGTGACAGCCTCAGATGTCGACTGGAGAGGGACCACAGTCCCCGAACCAGGCATCTCTTCACCAGACAACTCAACCACAGAAAAAGACTGCACATCCCCCTTGGAGGGGGTATAACTCTCTTCTTCAAAATGAGGTCCCCAGAGGGTGAATTTGGTGATGCATCACAAAATTTACCCTCTGTGAACCTCAGTCTGAATCAAGGTCTTAAGCCAAAACAGAAAGATGTACCTAGAGGATAAATTGGCCCACTATATGGGACAGCATCAGCAAATTCACCCTCTGGGGACCTCATTTTGCAAATGACAGGTTGCTTATATTCAGGCTTGGCTATCACTGTATACCACTTCATAAGATGAAGTTTCCAGGGATGAGTTCAATGTCATAAGTAGAGTTACATGCGTCTGTCATGCACATAGTATGTGGATGTCACATTTGGTAAGGTGAAGCCACAGTATAGGAGTTATTAACATGAATTCTTTTGAGGATGTATATATAGATATGTATATATAGATAGACATGCAACACGGTTTCATTTTTTTGGAACTGTAGGTTAGCATGACCTGCTTATTGTCTGTGATCAACCCTCCTACCCAAAATGTATATGAACCTCAAGGTTGGTAAGAAAACATAACTTACTCAAGAAGAACACAACCCTCAGCAACTGCAATGAGAACTTCATCTGTAACATTTAGGTTGCCTTTTAAGCTCAATTCTACCTGAAAAATAAGGGAACATAATGCACTCTAAGACAACACTTCAGAAATATTTCTTAAATAACAAAAAAAAAACAAGGTGCAATGCCACCGCTATCCCTAGTCAAGATGTGGTTTACTAAAAAGGAGGAAAAGGCCCATAACTCTAGAAAAAAAAAATGGACAAAACCTGTTACTTTTGAATATCCTTTCACTCATCGTGGTCCATCAGCATACCAAAGATCATTTCAATCCAACATACACTGACTGAGATTATGAAGGTCCAAAGTTGTTATGGACAGATGGATGGATGAATGGACGGACAAATGGAACCCATTTCTATTTCCCCCACAAACTTTGTTTTGGTGCGGGATAAAAATACATTTTTTGCCTCAATATAGAGTAAACTCTTGTTAATGGAATAAAAATATCCTGTGACATGTCAAGACATTGCCTTGAAAATTATAAATTCATAGTAACTTGTATATTTTTATACTTACCAGTGGCCCAGACTAGTTGGTGCATAACTCAAAGTTATTAAGGGCCAAACACAAATTTTGAACCCCCCCAATCCCCAAAATTTGCTTGCAAAACCGAAAATTAAAAGTCCTATCTGGCCCTCCATACATTTACTCTCCGTGCATGTGCAGACATCAGGAAGTGACCGGAATTGGCACAACATCATTCTTTGTAGAAGAGAGTACTACATAAAAATTCAGCGGGGAGGTATGAGTGCCCACTCATGGGAGAGCCATCTCCGTCTGGGCCATTGGTAAGTATAAAAATATACAAATTACTATGAATTTATAATATTTTTACACTGTAAATCAATGGCCCAGACTAGCTGAATCGTAAAAAGGTGGAGGGCCTAGGACTTTAGAATTAGTAGATCAACATAGTTCCAATCCTGTAATCCAAGGTGGACGGAGATTAAAATTATAAGGAATTACATGTATTTCTCTCTATACAGTAATAGAGAAGACATATCATACAAAAGGAGCCCAGTTCAAGTAATTCCGCATACTTAGCATGAAGACTATGCTAATTGGATGTAATGAGTTCCCAATTTTTAAGGTTAGCCTGGACTAAGCCCCCAAAATTAGGAAGGCATATTTGAGAAAGAGAGAATATCCCCCACAAACATACGCCATACACAATAAAACTCCAGCTATATGCAGGATATAATTAAAGAGAAAACAGCTTCACTCATAGTTACATACTTATTAAGACAGAGGAGAGGGAAAAATCATCCCCTCCCCCCAACTTTTGGAAGGAATCTTCAAAAAGAAAGAGGGGAGCACTCTGGAATCAGTAAAAGTGGTACCAAAAAACAATATAAATATTCATCGAACAGGCACTCAGGTATTAATTTATTATTAATAAACGGTGCCACTTCATAAGTTAAGGCTATAGCGACGATCCCGGTAATTAATATTGCCCGCTATATAACGTACACTGGAGATGGCATACGCAGATAGGTCAAAAACTGGTGATTTAATATATAACATACACATGTCCAAGCAAACCACAATAAATGATCTCTGGAGAGTAAACACACTTCCGAGGTAACCCACAGGCGACCCCTTTCAGGTGTACAATAAAATCCAGTAACAACACTCTCCGACGTGTACTATCCGATATCTATGACACAATAAACGTGCGAATATGCAAGAGTGTAAACAAGGTGTATTCGATAGAGGTACCGACATTAATAGAAACTTGGATCTAGAACGGGAAGTAGGTATGATTAACAGGCTCCGACACGGACCGTCCCCGAAATAATTCACAATATCAAAGGTCGATAATATACAATAAAGCATCAGCCTAATAATTATTATGCACGTGAGCATTAAAATCCTGCATGTAATCATCTGAAAACAAGTTAACTGGTTATGCAGTCTCCGATGTACCCAAAGACTAGCAATTTAATTATGATGAAATATGCGCTCGTATATGACATATAGACGAATAATCACAGGAAACCAATCCAACTAAAAAGTGGATGTGCCCATGAGGTCGCCATAGAACCTGACCCAGCCGCCAATCAAAAAGTGAAGAAATGCATGTATGTATTTAAACTCATACGAGGCTTGCGGGAAGAAAAGAGGCTTGTGGGAAGAAAACAACGTCTTGCCCGGTAATCGCCTCAAAACACATTGGCGGTGGGGGGGGGGGGGGGGGGGGGAGGTGTTTTCGGGGGGGGGGGGGGGGGGGGGGGGTATTCGAAGTCAGATCGAACCCCCTCCCCCACATTACTTAGTCGTTCTCGTGTTAGTCATAAAATAATATAGGAACCGCAATGGTTCCCTCACGTCTAACTGACTCCATTATGCCACTATGGGTGGAAAAGGACGTGAAGAACAAAAACTTCCCCTGATAAAGAAGGTCCTCTCGTGGAGTTAGCTTCCGGGGAATGTCCCATAACAGACACTTGAGAAGACTGATCCAAGGTTTCTGTGACGACAGAGGTGCTACTAGTAGGATTCACAACGAGACTGTTTGATCTTAAACATAATCTACTGAATCAAATGAATTGGAGGATACGCATATCCTACCATCCATCCCCATGAGATTAGCAGAGCGTCTACTGCATGCACTCAATGGTCTGGGCATGGTGACACAAACGACGGTAACTGATTGTTCTGGTGCATCGCAAACGGATCTATCATGGGGCAATCCCTCTGGTAGCAAAACTGTCCAATATTCACTTGTTGAGCGTCCATTCCAATTGCAACAGGCGATCCTTTCCGAGAGAGCGAGTCTGCTAGTATGTTCAGACGACGAGGTATATGACAGATAAAAAGATGAACATGATGATTCATGACGTATTAGGAAAATCTTCTCCGTTAGTTGGCATAACGGAAAGGAATGGGTGTCGCCCTGGTTCCCGATGTACGCTACTACTGTCGAGTTGTCTGACCAAATTGAACATGGATGTCCATTATTATGTGAATCCAATGTTGTAGAGCTAGCTAATTAACATCATCTTGTTCATGTTTATGTGTTTCTCCTGGAACCGAGGGTCCCAAAGACCCTGACACCTCGAGACTGCGGGACTTAGGGTCGAGCCCCAACCCATCGGACTCACATCCGTTATAATCGTGAAAGCTGGATCCGGCAGTTGCAGTGTAACTCCCTGAGTTAACCACTGTATATCTGCCCAATTGAACCCTTGTTTTACTAGGTCCATTAAAACAATATACCGGTTCAAGCAAAAGCGTCTTCACACTCCAGTTCTGAGTAAAGAATATCTGGAGGGGATGTGCGCGCAGACGGCCCATCGGAATGAGATCCACAGCCACTCCGCACAGCTCCAACAGTCGCTTGAATTCCCTCACTATTAATGCGTCTGAGTGTAGACAAAAGCGAGCATAACAACTGACTAATTTTGCTCTGGGTAACGGCAGGCAAACCAGATTGTTGTGAGTATCAAAGCTCCATCCCAAGTGAATAGACGACTTGTACGTATCTAGATCTGACTTTTTCTCGTTTACGATGAAACCGAGACATCGGAGTAATAGAAGCAGACTCTGAACATCGTTCTGAAGAATAATTCTGTTGCCATATCCCTGTAGAAGGTCGTCCAAGTAAGCCGACATTACCGCAGACAAATGAGCTCCTAAGTAAGACATTACCGAGTTCATTATTCAAGTGAAATGCCCAGGGGGCCAGATTCAGACCAAAGCATATTGTTCTGAACTGAAACACCTTCCCTTGTATGGCAGACCGCAGGTACTTTTAGAATGCCGGATGTACCAGGACATGAAAGTACGAATTCTTAGATCTATGCTTGCCACAGAGTCCATCACTCGAACGCTCGCTTTTACCAACTGAATGATTTCCATAAATAAACTTTTGGAGCCATGATAAACTTGTTATCCAGCTCAAGTCTATTACCGGTCGGAACGTGCCGTCTGGCTTTGGTATGAGGAACAGGTGACTGTAAAAAATCTTGAGAATCCTGATTCTCGATGACCTGCATTGCTTCCTTTGATAAGAGAGCTTATACCTCCAGTAGGAGAAACTCTCTTATGCAAGAATTAATGGAAGATTTGTCCAACGCGGACAACTTGTTAGTGGGGTTTTACTCGGAATGATAGCTGTAAGTCATCCGAGACTACACTTCTCACTCACTGATCTTCCGTGATTGTTATCCAGTTTTTTGCGGAGCTTGATAACCTTCTGCCAACTGGCCAGCAATAGAAGTCTAAACCATCACCTGCATGACCTGCGAGGCTTAAAGGAGGAGGAACCACGTCCTCCCCGCGAAAAACCTTGTCTCGTCGGCCTAGGGGCGTCTGACCTATAGTCCTTATCAGACCTACGCCCCTTTCCGAGTAGCTATACTGACGACCTCCAGAGTAATTATAAGAGAGTTCTTGTACCCTCGTGAGGAGTTTCCTTTTGACGATTTTTGTCTGGAACGCCCTCCTTTACTCTTGTCTGCTGAAGCGGGTCGTTGATATGCTGACTTCAAAAGCAGAGCACTAAATGCATTCTTAGTAGCCTGTTCATAGACTAATGAAAGCTAGTCATCGAAAATAAAATGTTTGGAAACCGGAGCGACTCGAGAGAGCTTTTCACCTTGTTATCTTATCAGTGATGACGACACAAGGGCAGCATCACGTCTGATTAACTCCAGATTAGCCACTGTTAGGGCGGAGTTATATGTGGTATACATAATTGCCCTGGAAAGAACTCTAAGAGAGGTACAAACGTCCTCAAAATTCCTTTCCCTTGAGACATTGCGCCATAGCTCTATTTGAAGAAATTGCCATCTCAATTGCGTCTGAGCGAATAGAGAATGATACAGGTAAGGATACCTCTAGATCCCCGGCCTGCTCATCCAAACGCAGAAGAACTCTCTGAACATCTTCCCCGATCGTTTTTAAATGAATGAGGTCCAAAAAACGGTATGTATATGGAAGATGAAGATAACAAACCGCCTTCTTCCTTGCACTCAAGAGGATAAATATGGCGTCGTCTATATGGCCGAAGGCCTACGACACTTGCATAAACTGAACCGGAAAAGAAAGGACTTCCTCCTTTGTCCAGATAAAGTCTGCGGCTAACAACGCCAGTGGTTTCTCTCTTGTCATCGCAGCATTCAGATTCGGCGGAACAAAAGCGGGGTAGTATTGATGGGTGAAAGCCATCGCAACCATGTACTGTTCCGAAAGGGAAGGGTAATCCTCTTCCTTATCCCTTTCACCATCCGAGAGAATCAGTTGCGAATCTCGGTCCATTGCATCTGCGCGAACAAACTACTGGACCGACCCAGCACCGTACGACAGCTCAGATTCTGAGCCTGAGGGAGGCTGCATCTGTACTTGCTGGGATGCTGCAATTAGCTGCGCAATCTGCGACGGCAAGTCTGTCACTGAGGCCTGAGGAGCAGCAGATTTCCATTCCTTAGCTGCATGCTGCTCCTGGGATGGTGTGTCGGAAACGGATCCTTTTTCCGAGCGTCCCGATGATCAAGGCCTCGTCTCTCTAGCTACCTGATGGTTTGACTTCATGGCGAAGAGTGGTTCCTTCTTCGTGCAGCAGGCTGGAAGTCGGGTAGCTAGGATGCAGTCGTCTGTGCTTAAATAACATAGCAGAGGAAGCCGTGACTGAAGCCGACCCTAGCTGCAGACTAAACAGAGCGTCCCGAGTGGTGGGCGGACATATGCTCCGGCTTGTGCAAGTTTCTCGAAACAACATCTGACCCCAGACGTTGCTATATTAGAGATTCCCCCTCTCCGGTTCGCGGTCTATCAGACCTTGCCGAGTACAAGGACTTTATATTATAGTGCTCGCTCTACCCAATCCACCTCTTAGACCACAACGGACTTACCTGGCATCATGGCACCCACGGCCAGAGTACTGCTTCACCGGTCGAGCTAGCTGCTTGCAAGAGATTAAAACCTTTAACCAAAGGCCCTAACTCTTGCAATAATGAGCACTGCAGCTAACTCTATACTCTCCATGGAGCGCAACGACGGTAGCACACTCGGATGGGTGTCAGAATATCATCACCATGTTCATGTTCCTCTGAAATAGAAACTGACAAAATGAATTAAAACGCGGTAAGAGGCTTTGATCCTCAGAACCTCACCGCCAACAACATACCGCGACACCCCGACTCCAACATCAGTCATCCCAGTGCAACACAAGAATGACAAGAGTCTGCAGGAGTGTATCAACTAAAGTCGATATCAGTCCTCCAAACTCCACAACAATATAGATATATATAACTGAGATACATGAATAATCGCAATCATAATTAAATTCAAAATATTTTTTGCAAACAAAAAACAATTTTGAAAAACGCTCAAGTTCCCAAAGGGAACATGAAGAGCCCAAGGGCATCCCGATAGAGCCCAAGTATGGACAAAATCCCAAATTTTTTGAGCTACACTACCGGAATAATAATCCATGTATTGTACAGTATATTACAGTAACAGAATATAAGAAACTACCTATATATGAGGACGTTGATAATGTAAACAACGTCAATGTAAACAAGACATCAGGCACACAAAAAGGCCCAAAATCAGAATCAATTGAAATGCAATCAAATGCAAAGCTAGATCTTCATATGAAGGAAAAAACAATACATCGGATAGAAGATGCAAGTCTAAATGACCTAACACCCCTAGGATAAGGATGTAACCCTGGGGAAGAAACAGAATAATATTCTGTAATAAATGTAAAACTCCCAAGAAATTTAATAAAAAATTTCACTAACAAACAGCCAAAAAGCTTAAGAGTTTAACAGGAAGGGTTCATGGAAGGATAGGGAAGGAATACTTAACACAGAGTGGAATAATAATTTTTAAAAATGATGACGTAAGGCATATGTCCCGAAATTGGGAAACATAAAATAATTTTATAAATATTATAAAGTTACAGCCCTGAACATCCAAAACCACCGTTGAACACTTCCTTCATCCAATAACAGCCTTGTATCCACCAATTCTTGCATTGATTTGTGTCTGGCATCCTCAAAAAAGGAGATTTTAAAGCACAGATGTCATTTCATTGTTGATGACTTTTAGGGCCAAACAAAGAATGATGTTGGCGCCAATTCCGGTCACTTCCTGACGTCTGTGCATGCACAGGGAGTAAATTAATGGAGGGCCAGATAGGAATTTTAATTTTCAGTTTTGCAAGCAAATTTTGGGGATTGGGGGTTCAAAATTTGTGTTTGGCCCTTAATAACTTTCAGTTAAGCACCAGCTAGTCTGGGCCATTGGTTTACAGTGTAAAAATATCACACTGGACTCCCTTTGTTTTTTGACGTATCTTGACACCACTACATCCAATACAGGCATTCAATTTAGTATATCTTGTATGACAGAGCTCTATGAGAAAAGATATAATAGAATAAATGCTAAGTTTATCTCTGGAATACAGGAAAGTGACCAAATCCCTGTTAATTGAATACTCCTGTCAATTAAATAATTTCCACTGGCAAAGTGACTATTCAACAGGGTTCCACAGTATTTAATTATTCGTGAATATGTTTGTACAAGTGTTGCTTCTAGTCGTGTTAGGTAAAGAAGTAACTCACCAAGACTGTTGGATTTCATTACCTCTTTTCGCAGTTTACAAAAATAATACAAAGAATAAAAGGAGGTAAGAATATGTGTGGGAAATATTATTTAAAGGCATTTTCAAAAGCCAGGACTGAACATAATACAAACTACATGTGTATTTGCGACCAAATAGGCGGACGTCATTTGTTTCCTATCAGAAGTTTGTTTTTTAAGAGAACTTAACACATAGAAGCATACAAACACTGCTGGAAGCAGAAGTCATTAAATTCACATTAAATTGCTACTAAAAACCCACAAATGCCCATTAAAAACACCATTAAATCTTGTTTCAAATATTTTAATGGTACAATGTGAACAATTAAATAACTATTTAGACAATGTTTGCACCATTTGAATCTTATTATTTGGCCATTAAACCAGCCATTAAAAACAAATTCTATATTTATGGGCTTTCCTTCTTGTACACCAAATGATTTGAATAGGCAAAAATTTCCATCAAATTTTAATTAATGGTAATTTTAAAGGCCATTAATTATTTATTTATTTTATTTATCGGTGTTTAAGGTAACACATTTCTGCACAATGGCTAATCCAGACCACAACATGGAGATAAAGTCTAGTTTAGTTAGTCATTTATACCGATTTTAGAGGACTTAGACCCCAAGTATTGGTGACTGGATCCTATTTTACCAGTAAAACAGAGCTTGTTTACCACAATAAACAAGCACTCCCATAACTTGCCAGGGTTCCCATTGGGGATTAATTACTTAGAGCTTCCTGTATCTTATTTAATCCACCCATACAGTGCTGGTACAACCGATTACTACTAAAATAACTACAGGTGGATTGTCCACCTTATATTTGCATATTGGAAACTCATTTGCCTTTCAATTTTCAAATATGCAGGCTCACAAAATTAATGGTCATAAAAATTAGTTGGGGAATATTACGAAAAAATAATGGCCATATTTCTCCACTGACAAAATTAATTTAAACAAATTTTAAAAAAACAGTGTGTCCGCTCTTGCCACAGAGCATATAATGCAATAATATTATACTTAACTAGTATGGAAAAAGGGATGCAATGTGCTAATGCTTAGGCCATCTACATAGTGTTGGTCTACACAAACTTTTCTCTGCCCCCCCCCCCTCCCCCCCCCCCCCCCCCCCCCCACTGACCAGTGCCAGTTTCACATAAAAGAGGTCCTCAAAATGGCCTCCACATGGCTTGCACATGATACAAAGGCCTCAGCTTTGACCTTGTGCACTGAATTTTACAAAATTTTCTTGGGGGAAGTCCTCTGAACCCTCCCCATAATGGCCTCACATATTTCATACATTCTTTCCTGCCCCCCACCCCACTCAATAAAAGGAAAACTGGCTGGGCAACCCAACTTTTTTTATCTTGGCTATGCACATTGCATCTCTGAATGAAGAATAGAAACCTGAACGCATGAAAGTGGTACAAGTGCCAAGCATGAACCAGCTGTCCCCCCCCCCCCCCCCCCCCACTCCCCCAAGACCAATTTCAAATGTGTTGGTGTCTACGCCCATCCATACGATTTTTTTTTATAACTTGTGGTGTATACTTTACACCTTCCCTCAATTCCCAACTCCCCCTCCCCCACCTACATTTCTACCAACTCCTAGACCCCATATTGGTACATCATGCACTCAAGCAATCAAAATCAGGCTAAAGTCTACATGTTATTTCCAAAGTTCATCATTAAGAAGGCGATAGTTACATGTACTTTTCACTGCTTGAAGGATCTCTACAGGGAATTGATTTATGCATTATTATACAAAAAAAAAAAAACGCAACCTGTACAAACAAAAAATTGCTTTGTCAGTTCAAAAATGGTGCTCAATGTAGATAGGCCTAACCATAACTCAAAGATACAAATTCAAATTTGGGTACCAACAGCACAAAGATTCTTCTCCTAATCCCTCCAGGTGAGGGCAGAAGCAAAGATATTTCTATCAGTTTAAAATAAGAAGAGGTTAGCCATTGCATTCTAATTTCTAAGACCGTTTTGCAAATAACAATTCCCCAAAATTTCTAACATATCAATTAAGTTTTTCCATAAATTTCAGGTTGGGAACCCAAATATTTACCATTCTGGTACCCCCCAAACTTGTTGGTTATTGAAAATTAAATCTAAACACATGTTTAATTTTTTGTCTTTTTATTTCTTAACTAAAAAAAAAATAACAACACATTTTCAGTTTTTTTCAGCCAAAATATAAAAAATTAATACTTTTCAGAATATTTTGATATTTGGTGTGCAGCATCCTTATGGAGGAGTAGATGCAAGTTTGTTCAAATCAAGCCAAAACTGGCCAATTTGTCAAAACTGTCATTTTTAGGGTTTGTGACACCTGTAGTTTTAGTTTCATTTTGTTTAAAAAAAAAACCCCCAAAACTGTCAAACCTCTCTCACAAAACTTGTGAACCACACAAAGTTAATGGAAAATAAAACTAAAATTCATAACTTGCTGAGGTCAGGAAATATTATTAATGGCAACAACAAGGTAAGGAAACAGTACTAGTATTGACTATCTATTCAAAAAATGTAAAATGCCAGCTGAGCTGCTGATCACTGTCAAACTGACAGAAGTTCTAATGGCCCATTAATGTAACCTTCACTGGCATTTTAAAGGCCTTCACACTTGGCATGTTATAATATTGTAATGGCCCATTAGTTATACACAAGCCATTATGTTATTGGACTGTTAAAATATCCTCTGAGACTTTTTACAACATGTTTCGTTAATGCCCATAAAATCTTAAAATATTTTAATAGCACCACTAATGTTTGATGATTTAATGGAGAGTTTTGCCATTAGAAATTAAAGAAAATTAAATTAAGGTCCTGCAAGAGTTGGAAGGTTACATTAATGGTAAAACATAATGCCCATTACTTGAATATATTGCCCATTGATATATTTTAAGGGCATCAAATTAACGGTCATTGGATATGATTATCCTTGTATTGACCACATTAAAAAATTGTATGAAGTTTAAGGGCAGAATTTAATGACATTCTAACATGTTCACTAAATTTATGTGCTATTTTGTCCTATTAAATCACCAAATATTAAGGTTGTTTTAATAGATTTTTAATGGCTTTGACAAATGGGTTCTTAATGCCATTTTAATGGCACTGTATACAGCAGTGTTTTTATTAATATAAGACAAAATTATTGGCCTGCTTTTTCAAGTCGAAATGGGGCATAATTCTGGCAATGAAAGTGTCAATGACACTGTAGCTTGTGTGTTGTGTTTGATGAAAAGGATAATGTTCAATGTTTATGAAAGGATTATGAAATAAGACAAGAATTGTGATAATTGGGAATATGTTCATTTCTGTTCCCTGTATGCTATGTTTATGATAAAAATAATATGATGTGTACATTGTACTAAAGAGCTGAGGGGTGGGTTAATATGATCTCACAGTTAATGTATGTGGCCCTCACAGTTAACGTATATCAACAAAAGTTACCAAGTTACAGTGAAATTATTCCAAAACGAGTCATCCTATCAAGTTACATTAAAATCCCTTCATAAATGTGGCCTGTAGACTGAGCAAAAGGTTTTCGGGCTTCGGGCCCCTGTAGCCGTCAGTTTCCCAATTGCGTCCAAAGGGGACGTTCTCATCTAGACATCATATGAAGTCAACCTACCAAGTTACAATGAAATCCCTTAATAAATATGACCTGTAGACTGTGCTAAAGGTTTTTTGGCTTTGGGCTCTGGCAGCCATCATGGTTGCATGATCACAACCAAAAGGGGACATTCTCATCTGGGCAACATCTGGAGTGATCCTACAAAGTTACAATGAAATCCCTTCATAAATATGACCTGCTGACTGTGCTCAAGGTTTTTGGGCTTCGGGCCCCTGAAGCCGTCACAGTTGACCAATCATGACCAAAAAGGGATGTCATCATCTAGGCATTATATGGAGTCAAACTTACAGGTTACAATGAAGTCCTTCCATAAATATGACCAATAGACTATGCTAAAGGTTTTGGGGTTTTGGGTTCGGGCAGCCATCAAGGCTGAATGATCGCGACCAAAAGGGGACGTTCTCATCTAGACATTATTTAGAGTCATCCTACCACGGTACAATGAAAACCCTTCATAAATATCACCTGTAGACTGTGCTAAAGATTTTCGGGCTTTGGGCCCCTGTAGCCAACACAGTTGCCTAATGGTGTCCAAAAGGGGCTGTTCTCATCTAGACATTACATGAAGTCAACCTACCAAGTTACAATGAAATCCCTTCATAAATATGAACTGAAGACTGTGCTGAAGGTTTTTGGGCTTTAGGCTTGGCCAGCCATCATGGTTGAATGATTGCAACCAAAAGGGGACATTCTCATCTGGACATCATCTGGAGTGATCCTATGAAGTTACAATGAAATCATTCATAAAAATGACCTGTAGACTGTGCTTAAGATTTCCGGGCTTCAGGCACCTGTAGCCATCACAGTTGACCAACCACTACCAAATGGGGATGTCATCATCTAGGCATTATATGGAGTCAACCTAACAAGTCACAATGAAATCCTTCCATAAATATGACCTACAGACATGCTAAAGGTTTTTGGGCTCGGGCAGCCATCAAGGCTGAATGATCATGACCAAAAGGGGACGTTCTCATCTGGACACTATTTGGAGTCATCCTACCAAGCTACAATGAAATCCTTTCATAATTATGACCTGTAGACTGTTCTAAAGGTTTTCGGGCTTTGGGCCCCTGAAGCCGTCACAGTTGCCCAATTGTGTCCAAAAGGGGACGTTCTCATCTAGACATTACATGAAGTCAACCTACCAAGTTACAATGAAATCCCTTAATAAATATGACCTGTAGACTGTTCTAAAGGTTTTCGGGCTTTGGGCTCGGGCAGCCATCATGGTTGAATGATCGCAACCAAAGGGGACAATCTCATCTGGGCATCATCTGGAGTGATCCTACAAAGTTACAATAAAATCCCTTCATAAATATGACCTGTAGACTGTGCTCAAGGCTTTTGGGCTTCGGGCACTTGTAGCCATCACAGCTGACCAATCACGACCAAAAGGGGATGTCATCATCTAGGTATTATATGGAGTCAACCTAATAGGTTACAATGAAATCCTTCCATAAATATGACCTTTAACCTATGCTAAAGGTTTTTGGGCTCGGGCACCCATCAAAGCTGAATGATCGCGATCAAAATGGGAGGTTCTCATCTAGACATTATTTGGAGTCATCCTACCAAGTTACAATGAAATCCCCTCATAAATATGACCTGTAGACTGTGCTAAAGGTTTTCGGGCTTTGGGCACCTTTAGCCGTCACAGTTGCCCAATCATGTCCAAAAGGGGACGTTCTCATCTAGACATTATATGAAGTTAACCTACCAAGTTACAATGAAATCCCTTCATAAATATGACCTGTAGACTGTGCTAAAGGTTTTCGGGCTTCAGGCTCAGGCAGCCATCATGGCTGAATGATCGCAACCATAGGAGACAATCTCATCTGGGCATCATCTGGAGTGATCCTAAGAAGTTACAATGAAATCCCTTCATAAATATGACCTGTAGACTGTGCTCAAGGTTTTCGGGCTTCGGGCACTTGTAGCCATCACAACTGACCAATCACGACCAAAAGGGGATGTCATCATCTAGGCATTAAGATTACAATGAAATCCTTCCATAAATATGCAGGCCATGAAATTTAAAAAATTTACGGAACCCATTTTTTGTTTGCGTGTTTTGGGCTTGCATAACCCATTGTTTCGTTCACTGGGGCTGAGAAAATATTGACAGATCACTGCGCTATTCATAAAAAAATAAAACAAACACCAGTGCATGCGTGTTTACCAAAAAATTGAAGCCCATTAGTGAAACAACCACAGGTGTTCCAGGCCCATGCCATTTCGGCCCACATAAATGTTTAACGTTAGATCAAGTTTTTCCTTGACTATTTTTCTGCATTTCCATATCAACGCCACTGCAAATAACTATTTAAGTCCAAATTCTAAAATTAGTGTCTTCAATCTCAACCTCTACATCCCTTTGTTTGATCCATAAGATATGAAGAAAAAAAAAACTGGGGCGAATTCGCACGCAACAATAATGAGGGGAAAAGCACGCTGAATCTAAACCAATATCAAATAGAACACAACCACGGAAAAACCCACAATGGTTGATATGTTTCGTGCTTTCGTGCTGTCAGTTACCATACTTACATAATGTCCGTGAAAATAAATGTTGTGTTTAGAATCGCATGTGTAAATTACAGTACTGTATAAGTTCAAGCAACAGGACAAACTACCACTTCTCCTTCATACTCATTTGTTGTATTTCTTACCAGGGTACCACGGCACACTGACACATCAATGAACAACAAAAAATTCGGACTATAAAATTTCGTTCACATCATATTTTTTGCGTGAACGAAACATCGTTCGCGGGTTTTTGGATTTGCGTAACCATCCCACGAACGAAACGATCGTTCGCGTGAAATTTTGTGGCCTGAATATGACCTTTTGCCCATGCTAAAGGTTTTTGGGCTCGGGCACCCATCAAGGCTGCATGACCACGATCAAAATGGGATGTTCTCATCTAGACATTATGTGAAGTCATCCTACCAAGTTGCAATGAAATCCCTTCATAAATATGACCTCTAGACTGTGCTAAAGGTTTTCGGGCTTCGGGCACCTTTAGCCGTCACAGTTGCCCAATCATGTCCAAAAGGGGACGTTCTCATCTAGACATTATATGAAGTCAACCTACCAAGTTACAATGAAATCCCTTCATAAATATGACCTGTAGACTGTGCTTAAGGTTTTCGGGCTTCAGGCTCGGGCAGCCATCATGGTCGAATGATCGCAACCAAAGGGGACAATCTCATCTGGTCATCATCTGGAGTGATCCTACAAAGTTACAATGAAATCCCTTCATAAATATGACCTGTAGACTGTGCTAAAGGTTTTTCGGGTTTTGGGCTTGAGCAGTCGTCACGGTTGGCAGATCATGCCCAAATGGGGAAATTCTCATCTAGACATCATAAGGAGTCATCCTACCAAGTTACAATGAAATCCCTCCACATTAAACATGATCTGCAGACTGTGCTAAAAGTTTTTGGGTTTCAGGCTTGGGCAGCCATTACAGTTGATAGATCATGCCCAAAAGGGGACGTTCTCATCTAGTCATTATACAGAGGCATCCTACCAAGTTACAATGAAATCCCTTCATAAATACGACCTGTAGACTGTGCTAATGTTTTTCGGGTTTTGGGCTCGGGCAGCCATACCGGTTGCCCGATTATGACCAAAAGGGGACGTTCTCATCTAGACATGACCCCAAACCTGCATATGAAATTTCGTGACGATCAGACAAGAACTGCGGGGTGTAGCCCGTGCTAAAGGAAAATGTGAACAGACGTCACAGACTCACAGACTAACAGACTCACAGACTAACAGACTTCCGCACGCGTGATGGCAATAGCTTATCTTGACTATGTCAAGTTAAGCTAAAAATAATCCGACCAAGACTATAATTGCTGGTGCACAGGTTCCCATGGTGGTAAACATTCATACCAAATTTTGAGCAGATTGGTCAATAAACGTCTGAGAAAAGCTCTGGACAAAATTATTTCTACAGAAGGACGGATGGACAAGGTGATTCCAGTATACCCCCTCCCACCCACAACTCATTATGGTGGGGGTATAATAAACCTGTAATATTACTGTAAACCACAACCCTCTGCACACTGATGTCATAATATCAAAATTTCAAACTGTAAATATTTCCCATAATACAACTAGAAATTCAACAAATTCAATCATGTTTGACAGAGTACATTGAGCTCTGTCAAACAAGTTTGATGTGGTAATGGGAAAAATTTGCTGCCTGAAATTTGGACTTCAGGATACAAAGGGTCAGCCAAATAATTCAACCAAATACCAATGAACAAACGTTTTTCAGAGTGAGATATTTCAAAAGTGATCCACAAGTGATAATTATGACATCAAAAGCACAAAATTTAAAAAAAAGACCGAAAATCAGAGAATCTGTCTACTTACCAAAGATCCAATATTTCCAAGCAAACACAGAGCACTTGAATTTACTGAAAAAAAATATACAAACATCTTATACTTCAAAATGCAAAATTTTTTTCTTTAAAACTTTTTCAGTGAAATAAACACTTTTTTCCCTGATTTATCAACAGATATAATCTCCAAGGAATGTCAAAGTACATCTCCAGAAACAGATTTCACTTTTTAACATTTTTACACCCATACCTGTGATCACTGACTCAAACAAACAAGATAACTATTTATTTATTTATTTATTTATTGGGGTTTAAGATCACATTTTTCTGCACAATGGCTAATCATGACCATGACAGTTTTACGGGTGGAGGAAGCCGGAGTACCCGGTGAGAACCACGGAGCAACGGTGAGCAACTGTCAACTCCCCAACGTACTAACTCCACACAAGCAGGGTTAGCATTGGTTGAAGACAAGTGCACCATCGACGTGCAGTACGTCTTAGTCCACGACGTCACCGTGCCCGCAGATGGGCAATGGGGGTGAAATGTCTTGCCCAAGGACACAACACGGTTGCCGCAGGTGGGATTCGAACCAAGGACTTTTCAGCTTGCAGCCTACACCTCTACCTACTGAGCCACCACGCCCCCAACAAGATAACTAAATTCAATGATGAGCATTATCTTTAACTCTGAACAATGATTTCAAAAGAACAAATTTTCAAGAAGCAAATTTGTTGCTTTAAATTTCAGTATTTTGCGCTCAGTGTGCAGCGAGTTTAAAAATCTGACAACGGGGAAAAAATTCACATTTAATAAGCACCAGCTACTTATTTACAAGAATTAACCCTTAAGGGCCTAATTCTGATTCTAATCACATTTTTCTACAACAAAACAAAAAATTCTCGAAAACTACTCACCTTGTAAATGTTTAACATATTACTGTAAGAGGATCAAAAATCACTGTTTTTCTGGACATAAAAATGTTTTTCAAATTCCAAGCTTTCACATGATTTAAAGAGCTGTGGGAACACTGGCCGATGAATGAGTAACTACTGAAGCACAGTAATGTCACATGCATGCACAGCTTAAAGCAATTTTGAAAATGCACAAATCTCATATTTGCAGCAAAAAAAATCAAAGTGTCAATGACACTGCAGCTCAACTTGTCCACAAAGTGACAGAACTAAATAGAAAGAACGAGTAATGCCAAGTCATTCACTCAAGTTTCTACAGAAAAGACATCACACCAAAGCTACATATGATATCTGAAAAAATCGGTGTGAGGGATGGGGCCAGTTGGGTGTACTAATTAGTGTTGTGCGGTTTTATTTTTCTTGTTTCAGTTCGGTTTCGGTTCGGTTTTTTAAAAAAAACGCGGTTTATAGGTCGGTTTTCGGTTTTTTATAGTAAGACATCTGCAGTTTCCAACAGAAACTATGTAGTGTCGATATAATGCCCATACTGTCATATTTATTATGATTTAATTGGCATTGCCTAGCATTTGTGCTAAGTGTATAAATGGCAGGCATTATCAAAACAAAATAATATAAAAGAAAATAAAATGTAACAGTGTTCGTAGAATATCACCACTCACCAATTCTAGGCACATGCCCGCCCCCCACCTCTGGTCTTTAAGTTCAGGCATAGAGAGTCTATGATGAATTGATATTAACACATGGGTGTGAAAAGATCTAATTCAAAATTTCCCAGGGCTCTGGTCAGTGCTCACTCCTGGGTGGGGCCCTGGGCAGCCTAACAAAATGACCCTACCAGTCATTGCAAATAATAACAAGCATTGCCAAGTGGGTCACCTAGACACCCATCCTAACATATTTGACAAGGAACTGATGTATGGACTCTTTTCAATATCCCCCCCACACACACACACCACCCGCCCTAGTAAAATAATAAGCAATCATTTCATGTCAGCCTGGAATGGGAAAGTCATATTGTTTGTAGCTGGGTGGGCTTCAAAACGAACCACTTGACCAAATACCTATTGTCCCCCCCCCCCCCCCCAACACACACCTACCTCGCACACGCAATGGTTTTAGCTCAATGGAATTGATTTCACAAATTCACTGGTGTACTGTTATATATTGTAATTTTTTGCGTTTGCGTCTTGCCATTCCAATTTCTATTTCTACCGCCGATTTGTTCCTTTGGTTGGCCCCCTTAAAGTTAGTTGTGTGGGAATGCAACCATGGCACATTGACAACTTGACAGCGATATTACGGAACGCAGCTTTTTCCTGTGGATATGGACAATTCGGTCTTAGGACGTTTCGGCCTCGGGACGTTTCGGTTCAAGACGTTTTGGCCTTCATATATTGAACTAAATAGAATAAGAACTTGCGGTTTCGTGTTTTTAGTGGGCCGAAGCCTTCAGGACAAATCGTCTCAGGCCGGAACGTCCCAAGACTGAATTGCAGTAAAACCTCTTCCCGGATAAGCACATCAAGGGAGGCAACAGACTACATCCGAAACACGTGGTGGGGCAACCCGTGACAAATGTTATTTTCGAATATGACAATGAAATGCCAAGACCTTTTTCTGATATGATATTATTCCCTGTCCAACAGATTATAGATAAGTTGTTTTAATTAAACTGATTGACTATGTCATACAAACCTGTTCAAAAACAAAGCCAACTGCGTAAGGTATTTCCTGTAATCAGTGAAATGTAGGCGTGTTGGCTGCCTGTTTTGTCATTCTCACAGAAAACACAACCCATTTTTACGTCAACAATGTGTGATTGACAACTTGTCATACATCATTCTCGAGTGATCTGGACATGCTGCAGTGACCCCTTTACAGCCCGAATGTGGCGTGCATTGACGACACTGTTATTTCCTGACAAAGCTTGACATTTCAGACATTGTTAGTGCAAACTGAATAAAGAAAACATCTCTTCCCGACATTTTAGGAAAAAACCGAAACCGTACTCATTTACCAGTCACACGGTTTCGGTTTCCGTTTTCAAGCAAAACCGAGACCGACTTATAAAACCGGTTAACCGTACAACACTAGTACTAATGGAATTGTTGACAATTTATATGTCAACTCCTAGATGGCTGGAAGTGGCCATCTTTTTCAACAGAATGCAGAAAAATTTGATAACTCCCATCTTGACATCATAGCAATGTTACACATAAAATCTGAAAAAGATCTGGTGAGAGGTGTGGACTGTAGGGTTTGCTTATGGAATTGTTGACAATTTATATGCCAAATCCTAGATGGCCATGTTTTTCAACAAAATTCAGAAAAATTTGATAGCACCCATTTAGACATCACACCAAAACTACATATGAAATCTGAAGAAAATTGGGTGAGAGATGCAGCCTGCAGGGTGTGCTGAAGGAATTGTTGACAATTCATATGCCACATCCAAGATGGCTGCTGGCAGGCATATTTTTGAATGAAATTCAGAAAAACTTGATAGCTCCCATCTAGACATCACACGACAGCTCTATATGAAAAGCAAAAATGATCAAGTGAGAGATGTGGCCTGTATAGTGTGCTGATGGGATTGTCAATTTATATCCAAATCCAAGATGGCTGCTGGTGGCCATGTTTTTCAACAAAATTCACACAAATTTCATAGCTTCCAACTAGACATCACACTAAAGCTACATATAAAATTTGAAAAATGATCGGGTGAGAGATGCTGCCTGTAGGGTATGCTATCAGAATTTTTGACAAGTTATATGCCAAATCTAAGATGGCTGCTGGTGGCCATGTTTTTCAACGAAATTCAGAAAAATAAAAAAATTTAAAGTAATTTATATATTTTTTATACTTACGAATGGCCCAGACTTAGCTGGTGCTAACTCAAAATTATCTAGGGCCAAACACAAATTTTGCCCCCCAATCCCCAAAATTTGCATGCAAAACCGAAAATTAGAAGTCCTATCTGGCCCTCCATACATTTACTCTGTGCGCATGCGAAGGGGCCAGGAAGTCACCGAAACTGGTGCCAACATCATTCTTTGTAAAAAAGATTATTATATAATAATTCAGCAGGGAGGTATGAGTGCCCAGTACTGCCCACTCATGGGAGGGCCATTCCCATCTGGGCCATTGGTAATTATAATAAATATATAAATTACTTTAAATTTGTTCATATTTTTATGAATGGCTCAGACTTAGCTCAATCGTAAAAAGGTGGAGGGCCTAGAACTTCCGAAATAGTTGATCAACATATATCAAATCCTTCAATCCATGATGAAGGAATTTAGAATAATTAGGATTTACATGTATGTCTCTCTATACCAAAATAGAGGAGACATATCCTAGTATGGATCCCAATTTATGTAAATCCTAAATCTGAGCATGAAACCATGCTAATTAGGATGTAATGAGTTCCCAATTTTTAAGGCTAATCTGGACTAAGCCCCTAAGTTCCTGTGCTTCGCTTGAATATCTGCCCAAACTTGACCTTATGTTTACTAAATCCGCTAAAACAAAACAGGTCTAGAGCAAAAAACGTCTTCTCACTCCAGTTAAGAATAACTGGAGGGGACGTGTGAGTAAGCGATCCATCAAAATAACATTTGTAGCTGCTCCGCACAACCCCATCTGACGCCAGGGACCAGCCTAGGGGGGAATTTTAGGGAGACTTCAAGTCTCCCTCCAGAAAAAATAGGGAGACTGCAGAGTCATGTAGGGAGACTTCATGGGCAAGTGGGGAAAATTAAAAATATTCATGTACCACCCCTGCCGCCCCTTCATATTTTCAATTTATGGTTCTCCATTAACGTACAAATAATCCAGGTCCAGGTTGTCTATGATGCATCTGTGCCAGGTTAAATGAAAGTGTCAATGACACTGTAGCTCAACTTGTCAAGACAAAGACATGCACATGTATAGTATGTGACACAGCAATGACAAACATCTAGGTAATGACCTGATAACAAAGGTACATATAAAGTACTGTAACGGTCTGTACATAAATACTGACCGTTGCCTGTAACAAATGTATAGGTAAAGTATTGTAAAGGTGGGTGACAGTCAGATGCTAAACTAGAAAAGAAAACTTTGAGTCCCAGAGTGGGTCTGACTGAACCCCAAAATATTTGTTCTCATAGCACAGTGATAACAAAGGCACCCCAAAACACACTCGTTCCTGTCCCAAGGTGAAAACAAAGGTACCCAAGAAGTTTTGTGAAGATCAGTTCATAAATACGAGCTGTATAGAACTTGTGACAAAAAACTGACTGGACCTAATTTTGGTACAAAATGGCCACTGGCAGCCATCTTGAATTTTGGACCGTACCCAGAAAGACTCATTCTCGTCCCAAGGTGATAACAAAGGTACCCAAGAAGTTTTGTGAAGATCGGTAAATACAGCCTCTACCCTGAGCCGTATTGACATGTGTGCTCACATTGTGTAAGTAGCACTGAATAAATCAAAGTTCATCTAATTTGCATAATTTCTGCACGAAAAAAAACCCCTTACAATATGTGATGTATTCCATGTTACTAAACATTTATACAAAAATTTATTCAAATCAGAACTTTCATACAGAAGTTCTGTACAAAAGACTGATTGCACTAATTTTGGTACAAAATGGCTGCTGGTGGCCATCTTGAATTTCGGACCACACCCAAAAACACTCGCTCTCATCCCACGGTGATAACAAAGGTACCCAAGAAGTTTCGTAAAGATTGGTTCATAAACATGGCCTCTAGTCTGAGCTGTATAGAAGTTGTGTACAAAAAACTGATTAGACCTAATTTCGGTACAAAATGGCCACTGGCAGCCATCTTGAATTTTAGACCGCACCCAGAAACACTCGTTCTCGTCCCAAGGTGATAACAAAGGTACCCAAGACATTTCGTGAAGATCAGTTCATAAATACAGACTCTAGTCTGAGCCGTATTGACATGTGTACTTACTGTGTGTAAGTCGCACTGAAAAAATCAAAGTTCATCTAATTTGCATAATTTCTGCACAAGAAAAAAACCCGTATTATATGTGATGTATCCCATGGTACTAAACATTCACACAAAAAATTATTCAAATCAGCGCTTTCATATGGAAGTTCTGTGCAAAAATCTGATTGCACCTAATTTTGTACAAAATGGCTGCCATCGGCCATCTTGAATTTCGGACCGGACCCCAAAACACTCGTTCTCGTCCCACGGTGATACCAAAGGTACCCAAGAAGTTTCGTAAAGATCGGTTCATAAATACGGCCTCTAGCCCAAGCCGTATTGGCATTTGCACTTACAGTGCTGAAAGTAACACCAAAAAACATCAAAATTAGTCTAATTTGCACAATTTACGCACGAGAAAAAAACCCGTATTATATGTGATGTATCCCATGGTACTAAACATTCATACAAAAAATTATTCAAATCAGTGCTTTCATATGAAAGTTCTGTACAAAAAACAGATTTCTGCATCATCGGTACAAAATGGCGGCTGGCAGCCATCTTGAATTTTGGACCACACCTAAAAACACTCGTTCTCGTCCCACGGTCATAACAAAGGTACCCAAGAAGTTTCGTAAAGATCGGTTCATAAATACGACCTCTAGCCCAAGCCATAGCAGCTTGGCACTTACAGCTCTGAAAGTAACATTAAATAAATCAAAGTCAGTCTAATTTGCATAATTTACGCACGAGAAAAAAACCCGTATTATATGTGATGTATCCCATGGTACTAAACATTTATACAAAACTTTATTCAAATCAGAACTTTCAAACAGAAGTTCTGTACAAAAAACTGATTTTTGTATCATCGGTACAAAATGGCCACTGGCAGCCATCTTGAATTTCGGACCACACCTAAAAACACTCGTTCCCATCCCAGGGTCATAACAAAGGTACACAAGAGGTTTCGTAAAGATCGGTTCATAAATACGACCTCTAGCCCGAGCCATAGCCAATTGTTGACGTACGGACAGACGGACGGACAGACGGACAGATGGACGGATGGACAGACGGACGATGGGCCATGACAATAGCTCAAATTTGACTTTGTCAAAGTTGAGCTAAAAATCACAATGTAATTATTGACTGAAAATCCCCCCCTGCTACCTTCTCCTTCATGATCCCTCACCTCTTCTTCGTGCCAATCCCCCATCACCCTCCTGTGGTTACCTTTCAACAAAGTCTACTAAGCTAATAATTTCCTAAGTCTGAAAGTGTGAACAGGACCAGATGTAAGAAGGTTGCTTGGGAGGTACTTTGTTAGTTAATAAACAAAATACATTCTGGGGTCGAGTATTTTGTAAAAGAAATGTCATTCCGCATCATTTTTATGGCATTCTGGTGTCATTCCGCGTCATTTCATGTCATTCCGATGTTTAGGAGGACCCTTTTTCAAGATCGTCCACATGCACACTTGTGTCCTGTACAAAGCTTTTCTTGACATCACTAAAGCTTTTTTTCATGTGTTTCAATTCCATTCGTGTTTTTCTGGGAATAGACAGCCCAACAGTTAACAGTCGTCAGCAAATCGAAATGAAAATAATGTGTTATAAAATACGTCCGTTGTGTATACATTTTCGGCATCCTAAGCGACGTAACCTACATTCAAACTGGGTTGTTTTGTTGAGTCGCATAAGTCACCTATTTTCGTTTCGACACTTGAAGCTCCGACTGGAACGCAACAAAATAGAAATAAAAAAATCTGCCAAAAGCGACAATGGACAATTGCTTGTCGTGTGATTTCAAATAAATGGACGTTTATTTGACGAATTAAAATGCCCATTTATCACACTCGAGCACATTCGATTTTTGAAAATACACGTTTTCATGTAAACCTTGCATCACTCAGTTCAGCCTTTTCTTATTTCGGCCAATTTTTAGAGGGCGACTTGTAATCGCCCCGACTATTTTTCTAGGCGACTTTGGGCTTAGAAGGGCGACTTAATCACCCTAGTCGCCCTCACGGCTGGTCCCTGTCTGACGCATAAAATCTTTCGCTGTTAATGTGTCTGATACAAGACAAAAGCGAGCCTAACAACTGGCTAATTCGCTCTGTGAAACAACAAATGAACCAGCTTGTTGAAAATGAATTGTAGGATACGTGTATCATATCATTCATCCCATGAGACATTATCTAGTTCATTCTTCAAGTGATCTTAAGAACTATACTTGCCGCACAGTCGATCATTCGAACTCTCGCTTTTTCGACTGAATGATTATCCTAAATAACCTTTTAGAGCCATGATAAACACGTTATCCAGTTCCAGTTAATTATCGGTCGGACCAAGCTCTAGAAGAGCCTCGAGCCACCGGCTCAGGTGTGTCTGATCAGCAATCTCGAAGAGACCTAAACCCCCTATCCAAGTGGCTGTATAGTCGATTCCTAAAGTAATTATAGGTGGGTTACCTATACCTTCGCTATGAGTCCTTATAGACGATCGGAGTCTAGGACATCCTCTCCTACTCTTTTCTGCTGTTGTTGGTCGATAAGACCCCAACTTAAAGAGCAGAGTATTGATGCTTTCTTGTAGCTTAATCCTACATTGATGAAAGCTTACCATCAAAAACTTAGTGTCTGGAAAACTAGAGCGACCTGAAGAGAGTTTTCCACCTTGACATATATTAAAGATGATGACGCAAGGCTTCGTCACATCAGAATAACTCCCACTTAGCAACTGTTAAGACAGAGATATATGTGATAAATAGGCCTGGAAAGAATTTTAAAAGAGGTACAAACGTCCACAAAATTCCTTTCCATATAGATGTTGCGTCACAGTACTTAAAAGTGAAGTACATAAGACAGTGAGTCTACATTCGATCTGAATAAGAAATTATCTTCTCAATTGTGTCCGAGCGAACAGCAGAATGATGAAGGTAAAGCCACAACTAAGACCTTAGCCTTGTTACAACCGATAATGTTACAATGCCGCATAATGTTACACCAATGCATAATGTTACAGAAAATGTAGTAAACAACCGATAATGTTATAAACTCCGCATAATGTTATAACTTTTTTCAACCCGTTATGTTATAAAAATCGACGCATAATGTTATAACTTTTTTCAACCTGTTATGTTACAACAAATTAACCGATCATGTTATAACTTCTGCATACTAATTCCAGTTACAGCTATTGTAGATGGACTTTTTTTACCATTTATTGCCGCATAAAGGTATATAATATTTATACTAAAGGGGTCTGCTCTGCTTAAAGCGAGGAGACACCCCCTCCCCCCCCCCCCCCCCCCAACCAACTCCCGGGATTTATCATAGAATGACCTAGTCATGTTACATAGATGCGGATTATCCTGGTAACTCAATCGTGTGACATCATTACCATGATCATGCAGTGCCCAACATGGTGAAGGCGGGGGTGGTGGGGGATGGGTGCTATTTTATCCGGTTGGTACGTTTACCAACATGCGTAGTCTCTGCTTCCAGAAATATAGTGTACCATAGTCCCCTGACGCCTTTGGGGATGGGCAAATGCCTCTGTTTCTGCTTGTTTTGGGCATCTAAAACTCATTTGTCGCATATTTCTTAGTCATAAGAATATCTTATTGTTCATTAATTTGAGATTTTAACAACTAACAGTGAACAAAAATGAGGTGGAGTTAAAAGAGGTCAAAAAGTTGGATGGAGCGAGGTACATTTGGTGGATGTGGCGGGTTGGTAGTGTCGCACGGAACAAGAATAAGATGCAAGACTGGGTAGGAAGAGGAATGGGGTTTAGGAGGATTGAAAAGGGTGGGCAGGGATTAGGCTGAGAAAAAGAGGCGGTCATTGTTTAGTATATCAGGGTGATTGTGCAGAGAAGGCTATCTGAGAATGCTATAAGGGAGTAGTGCTAGACAGTATGATAATATAGATGGTGGAGATGTTGGAAGAAGTGGAAGTGATGAATTTAGGATTACAGGTTCTGGAAAAGGCGGAATCACTAGAACAGGCAGTATAGGGAGAAGGAAGAGGTTGTGGAGGAGGAGTTGTGTTGATGTTGGTATTGTGGCGGTGTTGGTGATGGTGTTGAGTAGTTATGTATGTTGAAAATGAGCCATTTTGTAGGACCCCGGGCAGGACGAGGCGGTCATGTTGGGTTGTCATTATAGTGCACGTGGTGGCCATCTTGTGACGTTATTTCGTACCGATCGGCCCAGTAATTTCCGAGATTGTCACTGCGCATGCGCGAAGATGGACCCCAAACCATGCCCGACAGTGGAAAATGACTACCCAGTTGACCCTACATACAAATCCCAAGTTTTGTCCCGATTGGTCAAGCCGTTTTTGAGTCTATAGAGAACAGACAGACAAGATTACTCAAATATATATAACTGGCAGGGTTACCCGGCATTGCACGGAAAAATGTAGGGGTAATATGAAAGTACACCAAAAAACCCCAAAAATAGGGGCCGCGTATTTTTCGACCCAGTCCGCCCTACGGGTGGCACACTTGGCACCACCCTCTGGGCGGGGCCTTCAATCCCGTCACTTTTTAAACCCCAACCATTAGATTCCTGGTAAAAAGTTACCCCTAGTAGACCCCTTTGAGGACCTAAATCGGTGAAATCCATCAATTTTGCTCCTCCCCTCCCAACCCCAACCCTGCCATTTTTTTAAACACCACCATTAGATTCCTGATAAAAAGTTACCCCAAGTAGACCCCTTTGAAGACCTATATCGATGAAAACAATTTTGGTCATAACTTCCGGTGCCCCTCCCTCCCTGCCCCACCCTACCCCGCACACTTTTTTAAACCTGGCAAGGACCTCGGCCATAAAAAAGTACCCCTAGTAGACCCATTTTTGGCACTCTGGATGGCCCTATATTCATTTCTATAGGCCCTATATTCATTTCTGTAGCGGACAGACATACATACATACATACATTCATTTCTATAGCGGACATACATACATACGTACGTACGTACGTACATACGTACGTATGTACGTACGTACGTACGTACGTACGTACGTACGTACATACGTACGTATGTACGTACGTACACGTACGTACGTACGTACGTACATACATACATACACGCACGCATGCACGCACACACGCACGCACGCACGCACACATGCAGACAGACAGACATTATAAAATATAGTATAGATATGTATATATTTATATATCATCTGGTCCAATTCTACACTGGGAACAGAAGAGTTCCATCAAATACAGACCGACGGTCTCCACCTGAAACTGATGCCATGACAGTATAAATTACCAAAGATATGTTTATTTGTAGTTATAACATTATCGGTTAATTTGTTGTAACATAACGGGTTGAAAAAAGTTATAACATTATGCGTCGATTTTTATAACATAACGGGTTGAAAAAAGTTATAACATTATGCAGAGTTTATAACATTATCGGTTGTTTACTACATTTTTTGTAACATTATGCGTTGGTGTAACATTATGCGGCGTTGTAACATTATCGGTTGTAACAAGCCTGCTCATTCAAATGCAGAGAAACTCTCAACACATCTTCCCGGTCATTTTTTAAATGAATGTGTACAAAAAACGGTTAAAAATACAGAAGATGATAAGAAACCGTATTACTTCTTCCCACGGGAAGTTGAATATAGCATCGTCTAAATAATCGA
Source organism: Pictodentalium vernedei (assembly GCA_031216915.1). Lineage (NCBI taxonomy): Eukaryota > Metazoa > Mollusca > Scaphopoda > Dentaliida > Dentaliidae > Pictodentalium > Pictodentalium vernedei. The sequence goes on along the minus strand of CM062294.1, from coordinate 292,235,825 downwards.
AGACCTGTGACACCCGTGTAGACTTAACCAGAAAAGAGATATCCTCCTCTTTGTCCAGATGAAGTCAGCGACTAACAACGCTAACAGTTTCTCACAATTACTCGCAGCATTGCAGGGTTCGTACAGGTTTAACAAAATGAAATTCAGGCACTATTCAAGCACTTTTCAAGGGCTATGTCATTCATTTTCAAGGACTATTTTTCCATTCTAAGAAACCAACTGTGACATGTTCTTTTTATAACTGCTCTCCGCACAGTGCATATTTCAAGAATGAGTGTCCTTTTGGTTAAGTTTCGAAACTTCTTGCAAAGTTGTTGGGTTGTTTGTGGTAATCTGACATTCAAAATCGATTGTTTACAAACAATAATTCATGATTTATTATCATATACCTCTGTTATTTTCATACAAAGTCAAGGTGAATCTTTGATATATTATCGCTTCCAGTAACTATCCTTCTGTGTGACACGATGAAATAAATGAAGCAGGCGGAGATGCAGACATTGATTGGAAAAACCAGTTTGCAAAACACAATTCACCGCTCATTTGAATTGGATGCTCTCCATAGTATAGCAGCCTGTGTGTACAGTGAGCCACATGATAGTATGCAAATAGATCACATGCTGCCGTTTCAATTTTCTGATTGGTTAAAATTGACCTGTACATTATGATGAACGTCATCGTAATTTGTGTACTTGTGTTTTCTCTCATTATCATGAACAAGAAAAGTAGTGTGCAGAGCACACAGGTGTATTATACTATTCGTGTTTTAAACTTTAATAAGCTACAGCGAATTCCCAAATTTTTTTGTTATTTTGGGCACTAAAACGTGGCATTTTGGGGGTTTTTTTTTAGCAGAGTAGGTTGGGGTCCAGGATTCAAGGACTTTTCAAGGGGAGTGGTGGTAATTCAAGCACTATTCAAGGGGAAAAGTCAATTTTAGCACTTTTCAAGACAGGCATTGAAATTCAAGCACTTTTTAAGACCGTACGGACCCTGCATTGTGATTCACTGGAACAAGTTCAAGGTAACGATAATGGATAGTATCCATATCATCCATGAGTTGTTCCGAAAGGGAAGGTTAATCCTCCTCCATATCCCTTTCATCATCTGTCTAAATCAGTTTTAGAATAACGGTCAACGGCATCTGAACACGCAGATGACTGGACAGACCGAGCACCATCCGACAGCTCAAGTTTTGAGACTGACGTTGAGTGCTTCTGCATTTGCGGGAATACTGCATTGAGCTGGGCAATCTGCAACAGCAAGTCCGTTACGGAGGCCTGAGGAGTAGCGGTCATGTATTGCTTATCTGCCAGCTGCTCCTGGGACAGTGTGTCCGAGATGGCTCTTAACTGCAGACATCCCGATGAATGAGGCCTCATCTCCTTGACTACTAGATGGTGTGACTTCCTTGACAAAGAGTGGACCTATTGACGATGCAGACTAGATATCCGAAGTCACGTAGCCAAGGTGTGGTCGTGAGTACTTAGTAGACGCTGAAGACGCCGAATTGTAGCTGACCCCTGCTGAGAATTAAACAGAGCATCCCAGACAATAGGCATGTACGTAAGCTCAGACTGACGCAAGTTCCTACCAACAGCATCTGGCCCCAGATGTTGTTGTAAGAGAGAGGGGCCTTCCTCTTGCTCGGAGTCCTGGGAGACCAAGCGGAGCGTACCTCAGAACTTGCTGACTTCCTCCTTTCCATCGTCGCAGGGTGAGCATGATTGGATATTATAGTGCTCGCTACTCCCTTTTTTCTCACCTGGACTGCTACGGACACACCCGGCATCACGTTACTCAAATCCTGAGTTATCACTCCACCGGTCGAGCTAGCTGGCGACAAGGTAGTAAACCCCATATTCTGCGGTCTAGTTCCTTGTCTAATAATATTGAGCATTTTTTGCCGCCAACTCTGATTTACTATGTAAATGCAACACACCCGGTGTCACGGTCCTCATCAAGAGTAACCGCTTCACCGGCGACAGGGCACTGAAACCACTAACTGCGGTTAATAGCCCTGTGCAATATAAAGAGCACTTTAGCCATTATGTAGAGGAAGCCGTAAGACTAGCTGACCCCGGCTGCCTATTAGACGGACGTCCTGGACAAGAGGCATGGACGTAAACTCCGAATGACGCAAATTCCTACCAACAACATCTGGCCCCAGATGACGCTGTAAGAGAGAGAGACCTCTCACTGGGTTAGCATGATTGTATATTATAGTGCTCGCTCCACTCTTGTTTCTCTCCTCGACTGCTGCGGACATACCCAGTGTCACACTACCCATATTCTGAGTAACGATCTGCCAGTTGAGCTAGCTGGTGACAAGGTCGTAAACCCCATATTCTCAGGTCTAGGCCCTTGTCTTCTATATCATTGAGTACTTTCGCCACTAGCTCTAATTGTATATTGCGGAATTGTATATTCCTAGCCCAGAACGGACACACCCGGCGTCACAGTTCTCAGTGGCCTGAGTAACCGCTTCACCGGTCGAGCTAGCTGGCGACAACAGACTTTGTGTGGTCGTGTGTGCTTTTTGAACATAGAGGAAGCTATAAGACTAGCTGACCCCGGCAGCCTATTAGAAGGAGTGTCCTGGACAGGAAGGCATGGACGTACGCTCCAACTGACCCAAGTTCCTACCAACAACCTCTGACCCCAGATGTTGTTGTAAGAGAGAGGGGCCCCTCTCTTGCTCGCAGTCGTGGAAGACCTGGACAAGCATACCTCAGAACTTGTCTGCTTCCTCCTTTCCGTCGTCGCAGGGTGAGCATGTTCAGATTTTATAGTGCTCACTACACCCTTGTTTCTCTCCTCGACTGCTACGGACATACCCGGTGTCACACTACCCATATTCCAAGTAACAATCCGCCGGTTGAGCTAACTGGTGACAAGGTCGTAAACCCCATATTCTGAGGTCTAGGCCCTTGTCTTATATCATTGAGCACTTTTGCCGCTAGCTCTAAGTGTATATTGCGGCGACGGAAGCACACTCTCTGACGGTGTCACGTAACCTCACCAATGTTCTTGTTCCTCTGTAAAGAGAAACTAAAAAACTAGAGTGACTTTTGGCGAGAGGACCAGCAGAGTCCCCTCACCGCGGGACGACCGGTAGAGTCCTCTTGCCTCAAACAACAAACCATGACACCCGTCTCCAACGTTGTCTAAATCTGACACATGTTGTGCAAGAATTAGTGGTAGAACATCGACTACAAGCAAGACAACGACCATGTAAACAGAGGAAAAGCTTCCTCTTATTTGCCCTGCTATTTGAGAAATATTATTACATAAAAGCTAAAATAGGTCGATTGTACTACCACCAAAACTACATAAATATAAGATAACATTAAAATATATAATCGATGAAATAATTACACTCAAAAGAAAAAATATTTAAAAAACAAGAGGCCCTACGGGGCCTGAAGCGCTCATCTTGTACAGAACACAATTTGAACAGAGTCCAAGAATGAGTCTACATTAAGCAAGCCATCTCCATAGGCTACACTGTCAATCCTTGAGTCCCTCAGGAGTGACAAAAATAATCTGGGCATCATGCCTTTTCTTCAGTTGATCATAAGTAAAATGTAGAGCTCCCCTATGAAGCCCCTTGATACAACCTATGTGGATTAATCTTAGTACCTCTAGAGGATACTGAATACAAAATTTTTAATTCTTCAGCAAAATGGCCAATTCCGGCTCCCATAGAGAGCCCAAATATTAACCCAGGCTCTTGATTTGAACACAGTTAAATCTGACTTCCCTAGAGATGTTGTGTACCGAATATGAAAGCATTCTGACTGTTGGATCTGAAGAAGAGAAATTGTAAAGAAATTTCTTCGAATTGCACTAAGTTCAAATTTGGGCTACCATAGCGAGCCCAAATATTGACCTATGGATCCGATTTGAACAAACTTGAATCTGACCCCCCTAGAGATGTTGTATACCAAATGTGAAAGCATTCTGACAAGTGAATCTGAAGAAGAAGATTTTTGAAGAAATTCCCTCATATTGTACTAAGTTAAATTTCATGTTCCCATATGGAGCCCAAATATTAACCTAGGCACTCGAATTGAACAACCTGGAATCTGACCCTCCTAGAGGTGTTGTATACCCAATATAAAAGCATTCCGACTGGTGGATCTGAAGAAAAAGATTTTTAAAGAAATTTTCTCATATTGCACTAAGTAAAAATTTGGGCTACCATAGTGAGCCCAAACATATACCTAGGAATTTGATTTGAACAAACTTGAATCTGACCCCCATAGAGATGTTGCATACCAAATATCAAAGCATTCTGACTGATGGATCTCAAGAAGAAGATTTTTTTAAATTACCCTCCATATTGAACAAAGATAAAATTTGGGCTTCCGTAGGAAGCCAAAATATTAACCTAGGGACTTGGTTTGAACAATCTAGAATCTGACCCTCATAACAATGATGTATACCAAATATTAAAAGATTCTGACTGGTGGTTCTGAAGAAGAAGATTTTTAAAGAAATTCCCCATATTACCCTATGTTAAAACTTCGGGCTCCTGTAGAGAGCCCAAATATGAACCAATGAGCTTTATTTCTACAAACTTTTATCTGACCCCCCTATGAATGCTGTATACCAAATATCAAAAGATTCTGATGATTGGTTCTGGAGAAAAGATTTTTTTAAATTTTTGCAAATATGCTGACTCAGCATTTTTTCGATGCCCATTACAGAACACCCTAACACAACCGATGGCAATTTTTTTTTACCATTCAATTCTACTGGTCGTAAGGATACTTCATACCAAATAAAAGCTCTCTGTTCCGTGGGGTTTGGGAAATATGGGCGTTTGAAAATATTTCTATTTTTAGCTCCCAGGGTTCCCATGGGGATGCAGGAATTTTTTTTTTTGCATGGGTCAAGTACTTATGACCCAATACTACCACAAACCAAATTTGGTTCATACCAGACCATCGGTTCAGAAAATAGAAATTTTGGGCGGGGCCAAAAATCTTACCCCTCCTATTACAAAGCCAAATATTACTTTACGAACTTCGTTTGAACAAACTTGATTCTACACCTCATATGGAAGCTCCATAGAAAATATCAAGTCATTGTACACACTGGTTCTTGAGAAGAAGATTTTTAAAATATTTTGGAGCATTTTCCCCCACTCCCTCCCTATGGGGCTGGGCATGCTGAGTTGAACAAAAATGAAATGCCCCTTTGGGACCATCACTCACACAAACTTTCACTTGAATTGGCCCAGTGGCTTTGGAGGAGAAGACCAAAACATGGTGTTGACGGACGCCGGACGACGGACGACGGACGGGAAGCGATTAGATTAGCTCAGCTTGACTTTGTCAAGATGAGCTAAAAAAATATTTTGAAAATTTTTTTCTTATATAAGAGCCCAAGTTCCCAAAGGGAACGATGAGCCCAAAAGAGCCTAAGTGTGGACAAAATTATAATAATATCCTATAAATTAATTGCCACACTACCGGAATATTTTATGTTACTTACAACTGTAATTTCCCTAAAAATAATAGGAAACTACCTATACAAATAAAGCATTGTCAATGTAAACAACTTCAGAATAAAAACCGGAAACAAGACCCCAGGCAACACGGCCTGAAGTCAGTAACAGAAATAAAACTATCCGATGTAAAGCAAGATCTTCAGCAGAAGAAAAAATGATACATCGGATGTATGATGCATGACCAAAATGCCTAAATACCCCAAGGGTGAGGACGTAACCATGGGGATGTACAGAATAATCTTCTGTATAATACGTTAAACTCCCAAGAAATTTTATAAAATAAAAATTCAATAAAACAAGCCAAAAAGCTTGGGAATTTAACTGGGGGGGGGGGGGGGGGGGATCAAGGGAGGGTAGGGAAGGAATACTTGACAAACAGTGGAAAAATCATTATCAATAATGATAACGGAAGGCCCGTGTCCCGAAATTGGGGAACATGAACTAATTTTTATAAATATTATAAAATTACAGCCCTGAATGTTTCAAACCACCGTTTCTTCCTTCCTTCATCCAGTTGTGTCCTTGGATCCACCAAATTAACCATTGATTTGTGTCTGGCATCATTAAAACTGAGATTTAAAAGCACAGAAGTCAGTTTGATGTTATCTGACTGAAGGGCCAAACAAAGGATGATGTTGGCGCCAGTTTCGGTAACTTTCTGGCGTCTGCGCATGTGCAGAGAGTAAATGTATGGAGGGCCAGATAGGACTTCTAATTTTCAGTTTTACATGCAAATTTTGGGGATTGGGGGGGAAAATTTGTGTTTGGCCCTAGATAATTTTGAGTTAGCACCAGCTAAGTCTGGGCCATTGGTTATAGTATAAAAATATTTGATAGTTACCATCTAGACATTGCCCAAAAGCAAAATAAGAAATATAGGACTGAACAGGTGAGAGCTGTGGCCTGAAGGGTGTGCTAAAGAAATTGTTGGACAATTTATATCCAAATCCAAGACGACCACTGACAGCCATGTTTTTCAATGAAATTTCAACAAAATCGATAGCTCCTATCTAGACATTGTCCCAAAGCCACATATGAAATTTGGAACTGATCAGGTGCGAGCTGCATCGTGTAGGGTGTGCTAAAGGAATTGTGGACTGACAGAGGGACAGATGGACTTATGGACATATAGATAGACGAACGACAGATCGCAACCCATCCCAATAGCTCATACTTTACATTGTCAAGTTGTGCTAAAAATAGTACTAAAACAGAACCCTGTTAACTGAAGATTAGATTTGCCATTGAAAAGTATTCAATTAACAGGGGTATTCAATTAACAAGAAATTGGACAGTTTCCTATATTCTAGTGATAAACTGAGTATTTATTCTGTTATAGTATTTAACAGGGATCATGGTACTCTGTCAAACAAGATAAACAATAGGTTACATGTAGAACTAGAATGATGTCATGCATGCAGCCCGACTGTCCCACCAATGGCAATGCTTAGACACAAAATAGTCTGAGCCATTTTTTGTTAACTGTTTACCTAACGAATCGGCCATATCTGTACTCGTGATATACAAAAATTGCTATTAAAATTTTATTTTTTCATTTCTCTACCCCAAAACATACCTCATGACCTAATAATGGAACAAGCATGATAAGCTTGTTCCAATAAGGACTAATAAGCAATGGTTAGAAGTAAAAAAATGAAAAAATCTGATGTTTCAGAAAAATAATTTGTACTGTTGGCTTCAACTTGTGTTAGGTAAATGAGTCAATTTTTTTTGTTTGCATGTATTAATTCCCAATCCTTCAAAATGCATTTTGGGAATAATTGCCTAAATGGCACAGGGGGAAAAGGGGAGGGGGGGGGGGGGGGGGGTGTTATAGTAGTTAATTTTTGTTTGTTTGCATTTAATAACTCCCAATCCTTCAAAATGCATTTTTGGAAAAATTGCCTAAAATATTGGGGGGAGGAGGGGGAAGGGGGGGGGGCAAAACCCATGTTCAAACTTCGCCTGTATTACTAGCTGGAAAGTACACATCAACTTTGGTACAGATGGATGAATTGATGGATGGATGGATGGATGGATGGATGGATGGATGGATGGATGGATGGATGGATGGATGGATGGATGGATGGATGGATGAATGGGGATGGATGAATGGATGGATGGATGGATAGATGGATGGATGGATGGATGGATGGGTGGATGGATGGATGGATGGATGGATGGATGGAGGGAGGGATGGACAGACATCTTCGAAAAAATACCTCGCCATAATGATCAATTCCCGATGAACTCTGGGAAAAGGGGAGACATATAAAAAAAAGAAACTTAAAACCGACAATTCGATAATAAGTGACACCACATACGAATAAGATATGACAACAAATGTAATGAAGTATTGAGAATGACTATACACTTATAATAAAAATCAATCAATGACTAAGCAGAAATGGAAATGCGGATAAAGGAAGAAGCACGTGTTCGCTAATTGAGTGATTATGCTTCACTGACTGTCTGGGTCCGATAGAATGCGTTATACTGCAGTGTGTCCACACAGCTAAAATGACGCTCTTTATTTGTTGTTATGTATAGGATAACAATCAAATAGTTAGGTTTCGGCAACTTTTTGGGAAAATTAAGAAAAAAGAGAAATAGGGGTAGGGGTAAATAAATACCTATGGGCCCCTCAAATATATTCAGAAAAATTGTTCAAGTCCACTGTCCCTTAACCAGTATACCCACACCTATCTTTTAAGATCTTAATATCAACAATCTACCAAAAATTTCTAGAGTAAATGCTTTGAAAGTGACTTGATATTTTTGAAACGTAATATCAGAAACACGATTTCGTGCCATTTTTCGACTGAAAAATGATTAAATCATAGGTAAACGACAATAAACAGACATCACCAACATGTATTTATTCATAGGTCATGATATTTTTCAGTTAATTGCACAATACGTATGATATTATTGTCTAGCAACAATTTGCCCAGAAATATGCATATTTTAAATGAGCAGGTCTCCAAAGTGTTAAATAAATGAAAGTGTCAATGACACTGTAGCTTAACTTGTGTGTTGTGTTTGATGAAAAGGATAATGTTCAATGTTTATGAAAGGAATATGAAATAAGACAAGAATTGTGATAATTTGGAATATGTTCATTTCTGTTCCCTGTATGCTATGTTTATGATAAAAATAATATGAGGTGTACACTGTACTAAAGAGCTGAGGGGTGGGTTAATATGACCTCACAGTTAATGTATGTGGCCCTCACAGTTAACGTATATCAACAAAAGTTACCAAGTTACAGAGAAATTATTCCAAAACGAGTCATCCTATCAAGTTACATTAAAATCCCTTCATAAATATGGCCTGTAGACTGTGCTAAAGGTCTTCAGGCTTCGGACCCCTGCAGCCGTCAGTTTCCCAATTGCGTTCAAAGGGGACGTTCTCATCTAGACATTATATGAAGTCAACCTACCAAGTTACAATGAAATCCCTTAATAAATATGACTTGTAGACTGTGCTAAAGGTTTTTGGGCTTTGGGCTCTGGCAGCCATCATGGTTGAATGATCGCAACCAAAAGGGGACATTCTCATCTGGGCAACATCTGGAGTGATCCTACAAAGTTACAATGAAATCCCTTCATAAATATGACCTGTAGACTGTGTTCAAGGTTTTTGGGCTTCGGGCCCCTGAAGCCGTCACAGTTGACCAATCATGACCAAAGGGGGATGTCATCATCTAGGCATTATATGGAGTTAAACTTACGGGTTACAATGAAGTCCTTCCATAAATATGACCAATAGACTATGCTAAAGGTTTTGGGGCTTTGGGTTCGGGCAGCCATCAAGGCTGAATGATCGCGACCAAAAGGGGACATTCTCATCTAGACATTATTTAGAGTCATCCTACCAAGGTACGATGAAATCCCTTCATAAATATCACCTGTAGACTGTGCTAAAGATTTTCAGGCTTTGGGCCCCTGTAGCCAACACAGTTGCCTTATGGTGTCCAAAAGGGGCTGTTCTCATCTAGACATTACATGAAGTCAACCTACCAAGTTACAATGAAATCCCTTCATAAATATGATCTGAAGACTGTGCTAAAGGTTTTCGGGCTTTAGGCTTGGGCAGCCATCATGGTTGAATGTTCGCAACCAAAAGGGGACATTCTCATCTGGACATCATCTGGAGTGATCCTATGAAGTTACAATGAAATCCCTTCATAAATATGACCTGTAGACTGCGCTCAAGATTTTCGGGCTTCAGGCACCTGTAGCCATCACAGTTGACCAACCACAACCAAAAGGGGATGTCATCATCTAGGCATTATATGGAGTCAACCTTACAAAGTTACAATGAAATCCTTCCATAAATACGACCTACAGACATGCTAAAGGTTTTTGGGGCTCGGGCAGCCATCAAGGCTGAATGATCGTGACCAAAAGGGGACGTTCTCATCTGGACACTATTTGGAGTCATCCTACCAAGCTACAATGAAATCCCTTCATAATTATGACGTGTAGACTGTTCTAAAGGTATTCGGGCTTTGGGCCCCTGAAGCCGTCACAGTTGCCCAATCGTGTCCAAAAGAGGACGTTCTCATCTAGACATTATATGAAGTCAACCTACCAAGTTACAATGAAATCCCTTCATAAATATGACCTGTAGACTGTGCTAAAGGTTTTCGGACTTCAGGCTCGGGCAGCCATCATGGTTGAATGATCGCAACCAAAGGGGACAATCTCATCTGGGTGTCATCTGGAGTGATCCTGCGAAGTTACAATGAAATCCCTTCAGAAATATGACCTGTAGACTGTGCTCAAGGTTTTCGGGCTTCGGGCACCTGTAGCCATCACAGTTGACCAATCACGACCAAAAGGGGATGTCATCATCTAGGCATTATATGGAGTCAACCTAACAGGTTACAATGAAATCCTTCTAAAAATATAACCTTTTGCCTATGCTGAAGGTTTTTGGGCTCGGGCACCCATCAAGGCTGAATGATCACGACCAAAATGGAACGTTCTCATCTAGACATTATTTGGAGTCATCCTACCAAGTTACAATGAAATCCCTTCATAAATATGACCTGTAGACAGTGCTAAAGGTTTTCGGGCTTCGGGCACCTTTAGCCATCAAAGTTGCCCAATCATGTCCAAAAGGCGACGTTCTCATCTAGACATTATATGAAGTCAACCTACCAGGTTATAATGAAATCCCTTCATAAATATGACCTGCAGAATGTGCTTAAGGTTTTCGGGCTTCAGGCTCGTGCAGCCATCATGGTTTAACGATCGCAACCAAAGGGGACAATCTCATCTGGGCATCATCTGGAGAGATCCTACGAAGTTACAATGAAATCCCTTCATAAATATGACCTGTAGACTGTGCTCAAGGTTTTTGGGCTTCGGGCACTTGTAGCCATCACAGTTGACCAATCACGACCAAAAGGGGATGTCATCATCTAGGCATTATATGGAGTCAACCTAACAAGTTACAATGAAATCCTTCCATAAATACGACCTACAGACATGCTAAAGGTTTTTGGGCTCGGGCAGCCATCAAGGCTGAATGATCGTGACCAAAAGGGGACGTTCTCATCTGGACACTATTTGGAGTCATCCTACCAAGCTACAATGAAGTCCGTTCATAATTATGACCTGTAGACTGTTCTAAAGGTATTCAGGCTTTGGGCCCCTGAAGTCGTCACAGTTGCCCAATCGTGTCCAAAAGGGGACGTTCTCATCTAGACATTATATGAAGTCAACCTACCAAGTTACAATGAAATCCCTTCATAAATATGACCTGTAGACTGTGCTAAAGGTTTTCGGGCTTCGGGCTCGGGCAGCCATCATGGTTGAATGATCGCAACCAAAGGGGACAATCTCATCTGGGCATCATCTGGAGTGATCCTGCGAAGTTACAATGAAATCCCTTCATAAATATGACCTGTAGACTATGCTCAAGGTTTTCAGGCTTCGGGCACCTGTAGCCATCACAGTTGACCACTCACGACCAAAAGGGGATGTCATCATCTAGGCATTATATGGAGTCAACCTAACAGGTTACAATGAAATCCTTCTATAAATATAACCTTTTGCCTATGCTAAAGGTTTTTGGGCTCGGGCACCCATCAGGGCTGAATGATCACAGCCAAAATAGAACGTTCTCATCTAGACATTATTTGGAGTCATCTTACCAAGTTACAATGAAATCCCTTCATAAATATGACCTGTAGACAGTGCTAAATGTTTTCGGGCTTCGGGCACCTTTAGCCGTCAAAGTTGCCCAATCATGTCCAAAAGGGGACGTTCTCATCTAGACATTATATGAAGTCAACCTACCAAGTTACAATGAAATCCCTTCATAAATATGACCTGTATACTGTGCTTAAGGTTTTTGGGCTTCGGGCTCGTGCAGCCATCATGGTTGAATGATCGCAACCAAAGGGGACAATCTCATCTGGGCATCATCTGGAGTGATCCTATGAAGTGACAATGAAATCCCTTCATAAATATGACCTGTAGACTGCGCTCAAGGTTTTTGGGCTTCGGGCACTTGTGGCCATCACAGCTGACCAATCACGACCAAAAGGGGATGTCATCATCCAGGCATTATAGGGAGTCTACCTAATAGGTTACAGTGAAATCCTTCCATAAATATGACCTTTTACCTATGCTAAAGGTTTTTGGGCTTGGGCACCCATCAAGGCTGAATGATCGCGATCAAAATGGGACGTTCTCATCTAGACATTATTTGGAGTCATCCTACCAAGTTACAATGAAATCCCCTCATAAATATGACTTCTAGACTGTGCTAAAGGTTTTCGGGCTTTGGGCACCTTTAGCCGTCACAGTTGCCCAATCATGTCCAAAAGGGGACGTTCTCATCTAGACATTATATGAAGTCAATCTACCAAGTTACAATGAAATCCCTTAATAAATATGACCTGTAGACTGTGCTAAAGGTTTTCGGGCTTCAGGCTCGTGCAGCCTTCATGGTTGAATGATCGCAACCAAAGGGGACAATCTCATCTGGGCATCATCTGGAGTGATCCTAAGAAGTTACAATGAAATCCCTTCATAAATATGACCTGTAGAATGTGCTCAAGGTTTTCGGGCTTCGGGCACTTGTAGCCATCACAACTGACCAATCATGACCAAAAGGGGATGTCATCATCTAGGCATTATATGGAGTCAACCTAACAGGTTACAATGAAATCCTTCCATAAATATGACCTTTTGCCTATGCTAAAGGTTTTTGGGCTCGGGCACCCATCAAGGCTGCATGATCGCGATCAAAATGGGATGTTCTCATCCAGACATTATTTGGGGTCATCCTACCAAGTTACAATGAAATCCCTTCATAAATATGGCCTGTAGACTGTGCTAAAGGTTTTCGGGCTTCGGGCCCCTGTAGCCGTCACAGTTGACCAATCGCGTCCAAAAGGGGACTTTCTCATCTAGACTTTGTATGAAGTCAACCCACCAAGTTACAATGAAATTTCTCAATAAATATGACCTGTATACTGTGCTAAATGTTTCCGGGTTTTGGGCTCGGGCAGTCGTCACGGTTGGCAGATCATGCCCAAATGGGGAAATTCTCATCTAGACATCATAAGGAGTCATCCTACCAAGTTACAATGAAATCCCTCCATATTAAACATGACCTGCCGACTGTGCTATAAGTTTTTGGGTTTTGGGCTTGAGCAGCCATCACGGTTGATAGATCATGCCCAAAAGGGGACGTTCTCATCTAGGCATTATACAGAGACAACCTACCAAGTTACAATGAAATCCCTTCATAAATACGACCTGTAGACTGTGCTAATGGTTTTTGGGCTCGGGCAGCCATACCGGTTGCCCGATCGCGACCAAAAGGGGACGTTCTCATCTAGACATGACTCCAAACCTGCATATGAAATTTCGTGACAATTAGACAAGAACTGCGGGGTGTAGCCCATGCTAAAGGAAAATGTGAACAGACATCACAGACTCACAGACTAACAGACTTCCGCATGCATGATGGCAATAGCTTATCTTGACTATGTCAAGTTAAGCTAAAAATTTTCCCCAAGGGTGCCAGCTGGTCACCCAGGTGATTCCTCAAAGGGACACCCCAGACTACCAGAATCCACTGAGAAAAAAACTTTATACGCTAAAACATGCATTAGTGACTCTGTGGCCAGACTATTGTGGTGGTATAAAAAGTAACAAAGTATGTGGTAGAAGCACAATTTGAAATTTAGAGAAACTAAGTTCGAAAACCATTTTGAAAAGGGTTAAATTAATGCCAATATTAATTGAAACCACTGTAAACAGGTTCAGTAGACTTTGCCCCAAATGAAAAACAATCACGTTGTAACGCAGTGTTTGAAGAATGAAAGGTACAACCTTGAAAAGACAAACTTTAATCTGAAACTTTAAGCTGTGAATACTAGTAAAACTGACTGTAATTAAAGTAAGAAAGTATGTGGCAAAGTCTAATTTCAAATACAAAGAAACTAAGTCTGAAATCATGTTTAAAGGGGGTTAAAATCATGCCAATATTAATGAAAATCACTGTAGAAAGGTTCAGTAGACAGTAGACATTGTCCCAAATGAGAAACAGTGACATTGCACTAAACTGTTTGAAGAATTGAAGATGTAACTTTGTAAACATAAAAACTTTAACCTGGATGTTGTAAGTTAAATTGCCATACAAAAAAGGGTTAAATATTTCCCAAAATAACATGAAACATAATGAGAATGATACAATCAACAGTAATTAATATTAATTTAAAAGAAAAAAAACTTTAACCTTGACTAAAAAACTTTAACCACAAACTTTAACCAAAACTCTAAATGTTAACAGACAGACAGACAGACAGACAGACAGACAGACAGACAGACAGACAGACAGACAGGCAGGCAGGCAGGCAGGCAGGCAGGCAGGCAGGCAGGCAGGCAGGCAGGCAGGCAGACAGACAGACAGACAGACACAGACAGACAGACAGACAGACAGACAGACAGACAGACAGACAGAGAGACAAAAGTCATGACTATAGCCCTGACTGTAAACAGTCGGGCTAATAAATAGGTACTAGGGCTGGTAATCAGATTTAAACCACAATTAGGATAAGGGTTTTAACCACGAGGCTCCACAAAGTGGTTAAAACCCTTATTCTATGAATGGTTTAAATCTGATTACCAGCCCTAGTACCTATTTGTTTTATTTATACCATGCTCTTAATAAATAATCGACTTTGTCGCTTAAAATGGTGAAAAAACGATACTTTCTATTGCAAACACATGGAGGTGTTTTGTTTACATCTGTGCTGATGGGCAGTACTTGCGGCTGCTTGATTGACAGCTAGACAATGTTGACTGAATTTACCTTGCTTTTTCAGTCAAATTTTATTTTAAATATTTAATTGTAGGTATTTTAAACTTAATAAGTCATTGCATGTAGTAGATAGTACCGCAAAACGTCATCTGTTTGAATGAAACGTCACAAAGTGTGAATGTATCAAAGTCGGCAAATTGGGTCATGTCAAAGGTGAAGTTGGATGTAGTTCCTACTATAGGTGTAAATTTTTGTAATGGAATTCACATTGAAAACATTTTAACAGCAGTAGAAGCTTTACACCGGTAGTGGGGTTAAAAGATAAAATTTAACATACAGGCTTTTCACAGGTAGTAACATAGCTGAGCATGGTATAAATACTTATACAAGATGTTCTGAGGCCAGATATGTCTTCCAATATTGGGAATTCAGTGGATCTCAATGTAATTCTTTGATAAATCCTAAGATTCTTTATTCAGTTAACAGGAGCTTATTCTATAATCCATATGCTGCTCACATTTGTACTGAAGGCATGGTAAATGTTCTGGTGTTTGGAATTAATATATAATTAACAGGATTATTCAATTAAGTGATGTCCAGTTAAGTGGGCTCCAATGTAATAATTCTAATTCTAACCTTGAGGATGACTTCCACCAAGATCAATTTTGCACAGCTTATCAAACTTCTGAAATTTGAGACAAAATCATAGGTTATTTCAATTGTGAGAACTCTAGCAGTAAAGTGCAAGTAAACACATTTTCCAAAGAGCTTGGAAATTACTTTATGCTTATATTGTTTAGCTTAGTTTTCAGTCCAACCCTACTTGTCAATCTGGTCAAATGTTTCAAGCTTTTATTTCCATTTTCTGTGATAGCTTCAAGCCCAAAGTGATGCCACCAGCAATTGTTCGGACGTTCTCAAAATCTATCTGTACAGAACAAGAATTTTCGGTCAAGACATTCTCAAAATCTATCTGTACAGAACAAGAATTTTCTAACTTCTAGATTAACAAGAGCGCTCGTATCGCTGAAGCAATACAATGTCCCCTACCAGACTAATGAGCATTAATAATTATACAAATGTTATAACCAGGATGTGATCAGCATGAATTCCGTTGAAGCATTTCCAAAAAAAGTCCAGAAAACTGATATTTTGGCACTTTTCCATATTTCCAAGGGCAATAACTCACACAAGAATACGGCAATCAGCATGAAACTCAAACTTGATCTGTAAGTCATCCTTCTATAGTGGGTTACCAAAAATGAAATCATTCCGTTGAAGCGTTTCCAGAAAAAGTCCGGAAAACTGATATTTTGGTGCTTTTCCATATTTCCAAGGGCCGTAACTCACACAAGAATAATGCAATCAGCATGAAACTCAAACTTGATCTGTAAGTCATCGTTCTATAGTAGTTTACCAAAAATGAAATCATTCCATTGAAGCGTTTCCAAAAAAACTCTGGAAAACTGATATTTTGGTGCTTTTCCAATATTTCCAAGGGCCGTAACTCACACAAGAATAATACTGGCGATGCCGGTAGGGGACTCAAAAAGCTAACTTATGAAGAAACAATATGTAGGGTCATAACCCACTGTTTCAAAGAAAAAAATGTTTGTCCTTCATAAAAGACCTTAATACCATCATTTGAAACTTGTATTAGGTAAAGTGTTAATGCCTAACTCGCTGAGTATTTTAATGATATTTTTTATCAAATCTAGTGATGGCTGCTTCACAGCAGCCGTGACTAGATTTGATGAAAAATTTATTTAAATGTAACTCAAGTAATCATTGGTGAAATAATCCATTCAATTTTGGTTAAATGTGCCCAGATTATATTCATTTCAGTGGCAAGAGAAATCCTGCTCCGGACAGGAATATCTGCCAGCAGCTTGCAAGGAGTTACAACAGTAGAAAAGTACAATGCTGCACCAGAAAAGATAAAAATTTCCATTATGTCTATTAAAACATACAATGAAATTTCCTCCATGTTCATTATCCTTTTTGCAAAGTGGGAACTTTGATAACCTCACCATTACTACTGGACATGTTTGTTTACGAAATATTATGCAGATTCATCACAGCTGTAGTTTTATCATTATGCCGCATAGTTCCACTATTTGTGCTAATATCTTGATGTTTTCAAGATGAATTAAATACTAGCTGACTGGAATATCAATAACTGGAGCATAAAAGAATGTCTATATTTTGTGAGCAAAGGGACATCATATTACATCATTGGTAGTCTACACAGAAACTCCCCATAACCAGGGTAAACAAACAGCCCATGACAGCACAGGCCAGGACATAAAGGGCTTACTTTGTAACTCGTCAGCAGGTTACGCTATATAACATGGTGATAACCTAACAGGAAAAAAGTGTTGCGATGCTTTTCTGCCTTCTCTGTTTTGGCTAGGCCTGCTATGTAGGCTTTTCATGACTTAACAGAATTTCCGCAAAAATAAATAGTAAGGACTAATGTGCGATCTCGGTTTGTTGCTATTTATTCACTTATTATTTATTTATTGGTGTTTAATATCACATATTTCTGCACAATGGCTAATCATGACCTTGACAGTTTTACGGGTGGAGGAAGCCGGAGTACCTGGAGAGAACCTCCGAGCAACGGCGAGCAATTGTCAGCTCCCCAACATACTAACTCCACACAAGCAGGGTTAGCATTGGTTGAAGACAGTAGTGCACCATCGACATGCACTACGCCTTAGTACACAACGTCACCGTGCCCCCACGTGGGCAATGGGGGTGAAGTGTGTTGCCCAAGGACACAACGCAGTTGCCACAGGTGGGATTCGAACCGAGGACCTCTCGGCTTGCAGCCTGCACCTCTACCTACAGAGCCACCGCACCCCCTTGTTGCTATTTACGATGGCAGAAGTAAACATCATTCCACTCTATTATATGTGGATGCAATGCGTAACTTTCCTGTCAAGTTAGTGGTGAAAAGAAAGATTGTCAAGTCTGACTAACAAAACATGCAGGATTAGGAATTTATTTTATGTTAGATTATTTTGTGGTAAGCTGTAGTTCGTTTGTGTATTTTACAATCGACGCAACTCCCACGTAACCTAAATAATCCTTCACAGGTTATTTCCAGGCCTGACAGCATTGCACTGACTAGTGGCCTGAGAGCTTGAGTAACTGGTTGGTTTGGCAAGATTTTTCTTTTCAGTCTCCCAGTTATAGTCTCCAAAAAGTTCGCTCTTTGGGGAATTCATTTTGGTATATTTTCCAAAGGGTTGAAGAAGGTGATCTACAGCAGGTTGTTCAGGTTTGGTACACTTAATGAAGCTCATTTCAATAGTTTTTTTTACTAAAATGATAATAGGCCTGTCCTGTGGCATGCTGTTTGAAAAGGGTCATTTACATGATCTCTGTGCAGAATAACAACATACAATTAGTGAAGGTAGAAACACCATTATGTTATGATCATTGCTAAATAAGTTGGAACACTAAAACCACATGATATATACATACACCACAACCTTCTTGTGATTTATTATAGTACTGCAAGCCTCCCTAAAACACAAAAAAACACTTTTTGTAACTAAACTCTTGCTTGTCCAATTCAGTTAAGTGATGCATTATTGGCAAGTGTACCTTGTTAACTTATCTTCTAGCACACTGACAGTATAGTTATATTTTTTACAAGGTAAGACTAAGAATTAAACCAAATATAGCTTCTTTGACAGAAATCAATCAGATCTGTCAAAGAAGATATAACAGGTTGAATTCACAATTGTATTATGAGGAAAATTTACAGTAGAGAATTTCAATATCTTGATATCAGTGTGCAGACTGTTAACCAAGGGAAGTGAAAAGGAAAGTCAGATATTCTGGAAAGAGCAGACTGACCTTGGCATTTTAACAGTTAATCCAAATTTATCATACCTGGTTATGTAACATAAATTACTACAATCGATCAAAAAAGGTTCAATGGTTACTCACAGAACATTTCTGGAGACTTATTCTTCAATGGCAATACCCATCTCTGACACTAATTCTTGTAAAGTTCGCATGGAGAATTTTTTTTCAATATCAAACTTTGTATCATCGGTAAATGAAAATCAGTCAAGACAATTTTTGGTTTTTGGTTATACAAGAACTTTCTATGACTAGAATTTTAAATTCAAACAAAGTTTGAGTGTGTTACATAATGGAGCCACTTGAGTAGTTCTCTATCTCACTTCACAACTGGTGTACTGTGGTAATGATTTTGCAGACAATACAGACAGTGCACATCATGTCATAGTTAAAGGCCATGATCAACAACTTAAGATTCATCTGAGGTTTTTTTCCAGCATAAGTTGGACAACCTCATAACTGGGTTTCAGTCTACTATGAAATGCCTATACAAACTGCAAATACGAGACTACACTTTCTTTACCAGAAAAAGATGATGCATCAGAAAATTTGAAAGTGATAATGTGATAGAGGTCCTGAAAAACATACATGTCTAGGAGAGTTAAAGATAAAACAAGCCAAGACCAATGGCGGGTCTGGACCTGCGTCGCTGCATGCAATTGATTACAGAGATGAACAGACTTCAATGTATCGGCAAACAGGAAGTGGCTGCACGGCAGATCTGAAAATTAGATACACGATACAACTCATCATTATGAAGCAGCAGACCAAATATAAAATCATTCCCTTTCATAGAAGCCAAGAAAACTTTGAAGGAAGAAGTGTTTCGGATGGACTGACGGATGGACTGACGGACGGAGTCGAGCGGTTACTAGACCTGCTCTGCCGCTGGGGACGCAGGTAAAAAATACACTATCTCCGTATTAGAAAAGCAAAAATAATCATGTATTTAACACTTACTGTAGAGAGAACACTCAGGGAAGTGTCTGTCATCTGTAGACATGTATCAGCAGACAATTCTTCTAAGTTACTGCATTTTTCTGCTAACTTTGTGATAGCAACATCCGTCAACTAAAGCAACAAGTGATTAGAATTAATTTATTTTAACTTTGATAACTTTTATTGCAACAGAACAGGTGCCCCAACATGCTGTTTATGAGTAAACTTACTAGTTACATTCTAAATAGCTTGGCAGTTGTTTCTAGATAAGTCTTGGCTGCCTAATTGAGAGCAAAGGCTTTCCAAGAAACAACTCTAATGCCACAGGATGTAGACTGACAAAGTAAAGCAAAATTGTAAATAAAAATCTCCAGGCCTCAAATGGTTTATCCTTGTGATCTATTTCCAACTTTAGTAAACTTTGTGCTGGTGCTGTTTACACCTGAAAATAGAATGACAGTGGCATTGCTCTGTTTTCATACACTGTCATTTAGAATAAACTTTCAAATAAGAATGTTGCTTCCACTTGAGCACTTTTCAAGGACCATGCTATTATGAATTTCAAGGACTATTATTGCATGCATAATGTTACAAAGGTCTGTCACATCAAAGTTAATTTTGTATCACATTTACTATGACACAAAAATAAGAAATACCAAAAGTGAACTTTCAAAAAAATTATTTCACCAAATGCAAAATTCTTTTCTCAACCTACCTTATAAAATAGTCAGATTTTTTATCAATTGTTTTCTGCATTCTCACAACTCATTTGAATCAGTACTCCGTTTCTAAATATTTGAATGATTCTAAAAAAAACACTGAATTTGTTGTTCAGTCAAGTTAAGAAGTTTGTGATTTTGCCCAAAATCCACTTCCAACTCACATAATTAATCCTCTGTGGTTTGGCATTAAATGCCACCCTTATTTTTTATATCAATAAAATCTATATATTTACGATTCCTTCCAATAACTATCCTGAATACCTAAAATGAATGTCTTTGATTTTTTTAAGTGTATATCATTTAAATTTGTCTATTTCAAGTAGACCATTATGCAATGAAATCCAAAGAAAAGGCATGAAAAAGCAGATGTAAACAGCAGTTTTTCGTGATGTATGTCAACTTGCAGTGATAATGATTCTAAGTGGTCAACTCTCGTTGGGAATCCTTAAGAATGAAATAGGTTTTTGTGACAAAATGATGACATAATTGAAATTCTAGGAATTCTAGTTCATGACCTTTATGCAGAGATGAAAGAGATGTGGTTCCCTGTGTCTGTCTCTGGCCAATTTTCGTCATCACATGTATGCAGGCTGGATTATTATAAAACTTATGGACTCAAAGATTGTTGGCAAACTGAATTCAAGTACTTCTCAGGGAAGGTGGTGAAAAATCAAGTACTTTTCAAAGAAAGGGTATAAATTCAAGGACTTTTCATTTGCATATATACCCTGTTATACTGTAACTTCAGTGCGCAATCTTGACACATTACTTTGTTGGTATTTGTCTCTGGGTAACTCTGCTCCATCCCGGATGGACAGAGTCTTACACAGACTATTTTAATATCTACCGTTAAGATTCTGATACAATTTGGCCACCATGCCAGCAATTTTTGCCACAATACATAGCTTACTACCGCTCGATGGAAGGGGTTCATTGCAATGAGGGGTAATAACCTATGTTTAGGAGGCAAAAAGTACATTTTTTTAGTTATTCAAGAAAAGTTTTTGCAAATTACATTTTCTAGTTGTATAAGGGTCATATTATACCTGCAGTGGCTCATAATTTGAGTCCCAACTACCTATACAGGCAGTTTAGAAATCACTGCAAACCCACTTTACCAACCAATTGTGGTGCACTAGGCATCTTTTACCATGTGTTGAACATTATTTTTCTGATAATAGATTGAAACATTTTTGC
This sequence comes from Pictodentalium vernedei, assembly GCA_031216915.1. Taxonomy (NCBI): domain Eukaryota; kingdom Metazoa; phylum Mollusca; class Scaphopoda; order Dentaliida; family Dentaliidae; genus Pictodentalium; species Pictodentalium vernedei. The sequence goes on along the minus strand of CM062294.1, from coordinate 292,214,279 downwards.
AAAAAAAACAAAACAACAGATAAAATTTTAACATTTAATGTTCAAGAAGCCGGAGTACCTGGAGACAACCACCGAGCAATGGCTAGCAACTGTTAAGCTCCCCACCATACAAACTCCACACAAGCAGTGTTAGCATTGGTTGAAGACGAGAGCACCATCGGCGTGTAGTACGCCTCAGTACACAATGCCACCATGCCCACACGTGTGCAATGGGGGTGAAGTGTCTTGCCCAAGGACACAATGTGTTTGCCACAGATGGCAATCGAAAGAGGACCTCTTGACTTGCAGCCTGCACCTCTACCTACTGAGCCACCATGCCCTCCCCCCCCCCCCACCCTTCACTCATTTACACTCCACATGCTGATATTAAAATAGCAAAATTTCAAGCAGCAAATATTTCCCTCAATGCAACTAATAAATTAGCTATTTCAATTTTGTTTGACAGAGCCCATTGACCTCTGTCAAACAAAATTGAATTGGTTATAATCTTAGATAATTATGGGAAAAAATGACAGGTTGAAATTTGGATGCATTGACAACAGTGTGCAGAGTGTCAAGGACAGCAGATGAGTTGTTTACTTGAGCCTGGGTCAGAGTACCATATTAATTGTGGTAATCACAATCATTAAAATGTAATAAAATGAATTCATAAGATTGAATGATTGACTGCTTCTCAGAAAATTGAAGGTTACTGAATATGAAGCCTTATTATGGCACCAGCAGTTTTCAACAGAGCATCGACAAGTGAAAGTGACATCCAACACTGAGACAATGAAGTTCACATTTGTACGATACTTGTGATCAGGCTTCAAACCTTGAATTCCTTGATTATCCTTGAATAGTCTGTGGAGAGTAGATTAAACTTAAACACTCTCTGAGTGGAGTTGAATCAAGAAATAACTGATATGCTAATGAAGCACAAACAAAATTTCAGCTAAACGCGGGAGGTCTTTGGTTAATCTAAGATGTAAAGGACTGAATTTATTTATTTAGTGTGATTTAACGAAACTTTCAACAGCCATGGTCATCTCGTGTCAGACAGTTTTACCGGTGGAGGAAGCCAGAGTACGTGGAGAGAACTACCGAGCAATGGCGAGCAACTGACAGACTCTCCAACGTACTAATTCCATGCAAGCAGGGTTAGCATTGGTTGAAGACAAGTGTACCATCGGCTTGCAGTACGCCTTAGTACAGAGTGCCACTGTGCCCCCACGCAGGCAACTGAGATGAAGTGCCTTGCCCAAGGACACAATGCAGTTACCCCTGATGGGGATCAAACAGTGGAGCCACCACGCTCCCAAAGGACAGAATATCATGACATAAATTTTTAAACAGGTCAATGTATGAAGCAGTTTCAGAAATAAGACTTCTATGAGAGCCACATGTTACAGAGAGCATAATGCAATACAGTATAATAGAAGAGCCTTCTAAAGGTTCATGAACTTAATTTATGAAGCTTCTAAATGTGAATTTTTTCATTGGCATATCCTCTGAAGAGACAATAGATTCCTGATTGGAAAAACTTATCATTGTTGTGGCTTCATCATTTAATTTCTGACAAAGTGACCAAACTAGTTTCTGAACTTTATATATTTCCTACAAAATTCTACTCAAAACATTTGCTTCTGACAACAAAATCCATTACAAAGCCATAACAATACTCTGACCTAATTACTCCAACACTTTTTCTGAATGTCAATACAGTAGAATCCTCTTAACTGAATATCCATTTTGCCAGTGAAAATTATTCAATTAACAGGAGTATACAATTAACAGGGATTTGGTCAGTTTCCTGTGTTCTGGAGGTAAACTGAGCATTTATTCTATAATATCTTGCTTGACAGAGCTCAAAGAGCTCTGTCAAACAAGATATAATAGAATAAATATCTGTATTTGATGTAGCGAGGCAAAAAGGTTGATAAATAAGGAGAATTTGGTGCGTGTTGCAGTAATTTTTTTGACATATTACAAAAATTTATATACAATTAACAGGAGTTTCTATAAAACCCATATGCAATTAACAGATCAAATTTGTACTGAAGGTACGCTAAATGGTTTTGTTTTAAAATTATATTCAATTAACAGAGATATACAATTAGGAGATATCCAGTTAAGTGGGCTCCACTGTACTAATATAAATTCATTAATGTCCTGAAATAACACAAATTCTTTCCCAACCCCAACACCTCAAAATACCTTATAATTTATCAGTGAAACTAGCTCAAAAAGCACATTTCAACCAGTTCCATAATCCACATTTGGGGGATAAAAAATAAAATATTCTGTTGGGAGAATGTTTTTGTAGCTTTAGGTAGATCTCTGTTTAATTTGTTACTATATGGGTGAGCAACATGAAGAAAAGTTTCTATATGAAATTATAAACAAAACAGTATGGGCATATTGTCTAGTAAAGGTAGATTAAAATTACCTTTGCACAGCCATTTATGAATACTTTTCTTAAGCTTGGACCTAACATGTGAAAACACTGAAAGACAAGAAAGAAAATAATCAATCAAACATCCAGCGTATGTAATGCACTTCGAAATAAAATTCAATTAAATGCTTGAAGTAAGTAAAAACAGTAGACACCAAATAACTCCTTGGAAATAAGGCTATTAAAAAAAAATTCTTGTTTCTCAGGCACCTCCCTCACCACAGAAAATCCGCCTCATCACCTTTTTTCACCTGGAAATCTTTTTTTTGCTATTTGCACTTGCTGGATAAATATTTAACCAACTATACCTTGTTTCACAGAGCTCACAGAGATCTATCAAACAAGATATAATTGGTTAAATTTTAAACTACATAATGGGAAATTTTCAATGCTGAAAACGTTGGTTTGTCACATAAAAATGTAAGAAGTTAAATTTCTGATTCCAACTATTTTCAGAACTGTTTTGTGAATAAACAAAGAAAAAAAAAGCCTCTCTCCCACATCACAAAATTGAGGAAAAATTGCCTGAGAAACAAGAATTTTTTTTATAGGCCTAATTGTGAATCTGTTAAACATCCTATCCTGCTATAGACATAAGGCTCAGCAGGTGTTTCTAGATGTGTCATCTGCTTGTTCAGGCAGACAACACTTAACAAGAAACTGCACAAATTTCAAAACTCTCTGTACCCACTATTATCTGGACTATCAGTGACAGAGCACCTGCTTTATAACATCAAGGAGAATTGACTTCAGTCTTCTTGGAGTTAATTGGAAACTGATGAATATAACATCTACTATTTGCATATTTTTTATTGTACCAGTTCATTCATTATACCATCTGCAGAAATTTGAGCCGAGAATGGTATACTGGTTATAGAAAAGATCCCTGTTAACTGAATCTATGTATAACATATCATGCTTTTCAAGTTTAAAAGACTAATGACTACAGCTGGCATAAAAAAAACAGTAAAATTATGTGTTGGTAATTCACTAGAACTTATTTGTCATGACCCTTTGAACTCTGTCAAACAAGACTGGAATAGAAGCCACAATTTATCTTTAGAATAAGACAGGTAAGCTACAACCTTCAAGACTATTATTTTATTACACGCCTGTTCTATGAAATCACCATCTACAACAATGCCAAACGGAAAACGTTGAGCAGACGATTGATCACCCAAAATTGAACCAATTGCAAAATAACAAAATAAAATGTCTAAAATTGAAGGATATGGCGAGTTTAATGTGTATGAAAATGATAAATTCATAGTAATTTGTATATTTTTATACTTACCAGACATAGCTGGTGCTAACTCTAAATTATCCAGGGTCAAACACAAATTTTGCCCCCCAATCCCCAAAATTTGCATCAAACACCGAAAATTTAATGTCCTATGTGGCCCTCCATACATTTGACAACTGCGCATTTGCAGTGTGCAGGAAGTGCCGAAATTGCCGCCAAATATCATTCCTTCTAGATTGCCTGCTAAATGTTATAGTCAGCGGGGAGGTATGAGTGTCCACTCATGGGATGGCCGTCCCCGTCTGGGCCATTGGTAAGTATAAAAATATACAATTTACTATGAATTTATCATATTTTTACACAGTAACCAATGGCCCAGACATAGCTGAATGGTAAATAGGCTGGAGGGTCTAGGACATAAAGGAAAATCTAATAACTCAACTACTACAAATAGATTATCTCCTACAGGAGAAAAGGAGAGCACGGAATTACATATGTGTCCTTCATATTTAACTAGAAACTGTTTTAGCACACTAAAACATATGTCTCCCCTTCCTTTCTATTTAATGCACCGCAAATTATATATACATGAATAATATTGACAATCATACCAAATATCTAAGGTCTAAGTCAAAAGACAAAAAGTTATGGTCAGGACGAAGTTTCCCTTAAAAAAACACATAAATCTGACCTTCAGGTCAATGGTCAAGGTCACATGAAGGTCACTATGGTACGCGACACCGGCTCACGGTGATACATCCACATGCCAAATATCTAAGGTCTAGGTCAAAAGACAAAAAAGTTATGCCCCGGACAAAGTTTCCCTTAAAAAGCACATAAATCTGACCTTCAGGTTAAAGGTCAAGGTCACATGAAGGCCACTATGGTACGCGACACACCGGCTCATGGTGATACATCCACATGCCAAATATCTAAGGTCTAGGTCAAAAGACAAAAAAGTTATGCCCCGGACAAAGTTTCCCTTAAAAAGCACATAAATCTGACCTTCAGGTTAAAGGTCAAGGTCACATGAAGGCCACTATGGTACGCGACACACCGGCTCATGGTGATACAACCACATGCCAAATATCTAAGGTCTAGGTCAAAAGACAAAAATCCAGCAAGAGGATCACAGATCCAGAAGTCGAGTTTTGACATTAAATTCTGAAGAAATAAGCTAATTATAGTAACAGCGACCTTGACCTTGGGGCCCCAGACTCCGAAATCGATAGGTGTCTTCCCTTCCTACAGGGTAACCTGTGGTATAAGTTTGGTGAAGATACACGGAATAGAACTAAAGTTATTGCCCGGCAATCAATTTGTCACAAAATATTCTATTTATAGTAACAGTGACCTTGACCTTAAGAGTCCCAGACTCCGAAATCAATAGTTGTCTTCCCTTCCTATAGGGTAACCTCTGGTATAAGTTTGGTAAAGGTGCATCAAATAGAACTAAAGTTATTGCCCGGAAACCAATTTGTCATAAAATATTCTATTTATAGTAACAGTGACCTTGACCTTGGAGTCCCAGACTCTGAAATCAATAGGTGTCTTCCCTTCCTATAGGGTAACCTCTGGTATAAGTTTGGTAAAGGTGTGCAAAATAGAACTAAAGTTATTGCCCGGAAACCAATTTGTCACAAAATATTCTATTTATAGTAACAGTGACCTTGACCTTGGGGCGCGAGACTCTGAAATCGATAGGTGTCTTCCTTTCCTATAGGATAACCTCTGGTATAATTTTGGTAAAGGTGCATCAAATAGAACTAAAGTTATTGCCCAGAAACCAATTGTTTACGCCCGCTGCCCACCGCCCGCCCGCCACTTCATCAAACTATAAGTCGAGTTTGACTTTGTCAAAACTCGACTAAAAAAGTTATGCCCCGGACAAAGTTGCCCTTAAAAAGCTCATAAATCTGACATTCAAGCCAAGGTCACATGAAGGTCACTATGGTATGCCACACACCAGCTCATGGTGATACATCCACATGCCAAATATCTAAGGTCTAGGTCAAAAGACGAAAAAGTTATGCCCCAGACAAAGTTTCCCTTAAAAAGCACATAAATCTGATCTTCAGGTCAAAGGTCAAGGTCACATGAAGGTCACACTGGTACGCGACACACCGGCTCATGGTGATACATCCACATGCCAAATATCTAAGGTCTAGGTCAAAAGACAAAAAAGTTATGCCCCGGACAAAGTTTCCCTTAAAAAGCACATAAATCTGACCTTCAGGTCAAAGGTCAAGGTCACATGAAGGTCACTATGGTACGCGACACACCGGCTCATGGTGATACATCCACATGCCAAATATCTAAGGTCTAGGTCAAAAGACAAAAAAGTTATGCCCCGGACAAAGTTTGTATGAGAAGAAGAAGAAGAAGAAGAAGAAGAAGAATATGCACTAAAACAATATGTCTCCCTTCTGGGAAGGGGAGACATAATAAAATAAGAAGGATATAACACCAACAAAGTAATTGAGTATAACTCCATATATAATACTCTATTAACATCCAGCATAACCCATTATGCTAATTCAGTGAAGGGAAGCCAAAATATAAAGAAAGTCCAGAGAATGAGACTCTTTATATTAAATTAAAAGTGTCCGAGGATTGTATATAAATGTCCGTTTGATATGTGACATATACAAATGCTTCACACCGAGCTACACTTTAAAAATATTACATAATTGACATCATAATTGCTTCCACTGAGCTACACATTAAAACCATCCCAGTACCGACTCGGAGCTACTGACATCGGAGGAGGTCTTCCCTTGCTTTTTAATATAAAGCTAGGTGTTAATAAGGGAAAACCGTTCCCCCTTCCCCTTGTTCTGGGTCACACAACCAGAACAAAGAGGGAAGCGGAACAGCGTCAATGCTGGAACAGAAAACCTAAATAACTATAGCTGTAAACATTTTACTGGATGACATTCTGAGCAACAGAAAGAGGACCTAAACTTCTAAGGTCACCAGATATGGACTCTATATCTCTAAGGTAAAACCTAGTGAATGTAGAGGGCTGTGTCCAGTATACAGCTTTCATGAGATCAGATATGGCTATACAGTGAGAGTAAGCCCAAGAAGTTGACAGCGCCCTGACTTCGTGCGTGGAAATCTTATTGACAGAACGCTGATCTGAAGAAAGATCATCATAAGCAATACATGTTGCTAACTGGATCCATCTAGCTACAGACTGAACAGAAATATGCTTTCTGTTAGGAACTAATGATAGAAAGAAGCGTTTCCTTCCTTTCCTAATAAAATCAGATCGGCGTTTATAAATGTGCAGAGCCCTGACTGGACACAGCAATGGTCTACGGTTGTCCACAGAAGGCAGAGCCCTAATGATAATAGGCTCTGGCCTTACATTAGGAACTTGATTCTTAGCCAAAAAAACAATTTTTGTAGTTAAAGTGATGGAAAATTACATGTAAAGGAAGCATTGTCAATGTAAACAACGCCACAAAAAACCAGAAACAAGACTCCATGCTTCCAAAAATTAAGGCCCGAAGTCAGTAACAGAATTGACACTATCCGATGCAAAGCAAGGTCTTCCTCAGAAGAGAATGCAATACATCGGATGGATGATGCATGACTACAAACGCCTAAACACCCCTAGGGTGAGGACGTAACCATGGGGATAAACAGAATAAACATTCTGTGAAAAACGTTAAACTCCCAAGAAATTTAATAAAAAAAAATTTAATAAAAAAGCCAAAAAGCCTGCGAGTTTAACAGAAGGGCTTCAGAGAAGGATAGGGAAGGAACACTTAACAAACAGTAGCTTAATCATTAGGAAGAATGATAATTCAGGCGATACCACGAAAATGGGTAACTAGAAATAATTTCGTTCAAAAATTATAAAGTTACAGCCCTGAACATAAAAAAGCACTGTTCCTTCCTTCCATGGTTCTATTCTATCTATCCTCTGATCCACCATAATTATCATTGATCTGTGTCTGGCATCATCAAAACTGAGATTTAAAAGCACAAAAGTCAGTCTGTTGTTATCTGACAGAGGGCCAAACAAGGAATGATATTTGGCGGCAATTTCAGCACTTCCTGGACAATGCGCATACGCAGTTGTCAAATGTATGGAGGGCCACATAGGACATGAAAATTTTCAGTTTTTGATCCAAATTTTGGGGATTGGGAGGGCAAAATTTGTGATTGGCCCTGGATAATTTAGAGTTAACACCAGCTTTGTCTGGGCCATTGGTTACTGTGTAAAATTATAGTGAAGAATAGAGTCAAAATATGAAGGGGATAATGAATATCCAGAAGAAGAGTATGAGTATGCAAATTTGGTTGGCAATAAAATCTGTTCTTTTTGTTGATAGTTGTCAAATGAATTGCTGAGTGTCCTTCTAATAATTATTTTTATAGACGTAAAGGCATGTAATAACACACAGAATGACAAGCATTTGAGCCATCACAGAATGATAAAACTCGAGACCTGTGGCATCTCGTTTCATCCTTCCGCACTGGGACTAGTGCCATATCGATTAACCCATTCACACGTGCGTGTCATTCTGCGTATGTCCTCCATGGATGTGGGATGAAGAAATTTCATCATAAGGGCAAAATATTTGAGCCAAACATGACATTTGCCAAGCGTCTGGTGCAAATTTCATGCCTGTATTTTTGAGAACTCAATTTTTTTAACTGGTAGAGTGCTGGAAGCCCATATTTGGGCTTTATTCATGTGCAGGTACCACAACTTAAAGGCTTCATTATCTGTGGATGTGCTTCATATTATCTTAAAGTGAAATTATTTAGCTGCAAGGAATTTTACCTTGTTACAGTTTATGGGAAAATCAAAGTTCAAGGTCAGTAACACTGCAAAAAATCACCCTACCAGAACCAAACTCGAACTAGATTTGTAGGCACCCATGACAAACTCACATACCAGAAATCAGCCAATTTTCTCAATATATGGTGAAAAAGTCTGGGAAACTATTATTTCAGAGTGATGGAATGACAGAAAGACAGAATGACAATAATGATGGACAGACAATAGCAACATTATATGACCCCGTCTATTTTATGGCAGGGCATAAAAGTTAAAATAAATTTTGATATTGTATGTGTTGGGTTAACCTTTTACCCAATGTAACGGCCAGCGCTATTCACAAAAATCACCCAGTTAATTTTCATTATTTTTTTCATTTTTTGTCTCAAAAACATAGGTTATGACCCCTCTTTGGAACGAGCTCATCGAGCTTGTTCCAAAGAGGGGTCATAACCTATGTTTTTGAGACAAAAAATGAAAAAAATGAGTTACGTATTCAAGAATTTTGTTTGCAAGTGTCATCTGCTTTTCATGTTAGGTGAAGGGTTAATACAGTCAATATTTATTTATTGATGCTTAAGGTCACTTTCAAATCTATGGCTATATCATGAATGCAAAATAAATATAAAGTAAAATTCAGTCAACTGTTTGAACCAATGCTCCCCATTATAGAGCAAAAGCAGTAAAAGAGAACTTGTTTTAACACAGTAGTAAACAAACACTAGTCCATTAACCAGTGTTTCGCATGGGATAGCACATTCATGTAGCAGCTTCAAGCTGTGAGAAATGTAGGATCCATAAATGTTTGTCTATATCATCAATATCACAACAGCTATGAACTGATGCACTTTTTAACAAGAGCTGGACTGCCGTCCGGTGTATACCCCCACGTGGTGTACCGCCTATTGTGGGCATACCTATGACCAACAAATATTATTTATGAATATTCACGTACGGATTGACGGACAGATGCACAGACGGACGGACGCAATCCAGTATACCCCCCCACATTTTCTTCGAAAGTTTTCAACTATTTCCATTACGTGTACAGTCCCTGTAAAAGAAGTCTTCCAAATTACCCCAGTTGTTACATATGATTACATAATGCAGTCACTGTTAATCCGGTTCAATTTAGATCTCTGTGTCTATTTATAGAGGAACTTTTTATGAGTGGGTGGAGCTAATTAATGTGGTTTTCCAGCACTGGGTCTGATAAAGCATAACACTTTTGAGATGTTGTTTATAACCTTTCTGACAACTTTTATTTATCAAATTTTATTACCGTATTTACTCTATGTATTGGGACACTCTATGATTTGGGACACACATTTTTCCAGAAAACTATATTTTTCTTATGCTCCAAAGTTTGGGACATTCAGGAGATTTGTTTCCAGTTGGCCCGTCGCTAGTAGCAGATGACACTCATAAAAAAAATTCTTGAGTAACTAAAAATTTTCATTTTTTGCTTCCAAAACATAGCTTATGATCCCTCATTGGAATGAGCACAATGCGCTCGTTCCAATGAGGGATCATAAGCTATGTAGTGGAAGCAAAAAATGAAAATATAAAAAAAAAATTGGACGGCGATTTTCGTATATAGTGATGGAAAACGAATCACACACAACGTTATTCAGCATCAAATCAAACCAGGCTCTGTTCTTTCCCCATTTTCTAAGAATTGGGACACCTGTGAAAATAATTATTTTTAGCTGTCCCAATACATAGAGTAAACACGGTAAATATCTTTTTGAAATTTAATCTGTATTTTGTTACAATTTATTGGGAATGCATATATATCAATATATTCAATTAATTGTAATTTGTAACAAAAACAAAAAATCACATTTAAATAATCTTGGCATATAAAGTTCAAATGGAGAAATATTCAAGTCTAATTACTGTGTAATATTCATTTTTGCATTTAACACTTCACGTGACATCAGGATGTTTTGATGGGTTAATGTAATAATGTATAAAGAAAAAAAATTCATTTTTATGATTTATTTCAAGTTATCGACTAAAAATATTCAACACATATTTACATCATCAACACAAAAAATATTGACAACAAATCGAGATGCAATTGATCGCCTTCTATTTCAGTTATGACCGCTTATGATCTGCCCATATTAATACTGTCGAAAATCATTTTAAAGATTTTATTTGCAATGTCCGGTTTCCGTTTTTGAATGCACTCAAATTAAATTGCGTTTCGGCAACAACATAATTATGCCGAAAAATAACTTTTAACTTTCTGTGGAACTAGAGGTGGTGTCAGTAGGCCTTTCTCTGCGATAGACGACATGTGATCCCCGATATGTGGAGGGGAAGGGGGGGGGGGGGGGGCATACATCTGTTATTTATGGGGTGGGGGGGGGACTTTAAACTATAAGGGTGTCGAAGCCTGCTCTTACTGGACGTCAACTCGGCACATGTAGATACGGCGATCTTAGGTGGAAAAGACAGATATCCAGTATTAAGAAAACAACTCTCGAACACACAAGGTCTCTCAGTGTGTTGCAAGACACGAGGCTGTAGAAATTGCTTTTTTCTCATTTTTTGCAACTATCTATTTAAAACACCGCTGGATGTTTTCCAATAAATTGTCGCAAAAAAAAAAATTTGCTGTTGTGGTATAAAGTCTACAAAGAGTTAAATGGTGGGAAGTCGGCGCCAAAAGAAGTCGCCCATGGGAGAAGTCAGCCAAAAATAAAGTCAGCAACTGAGGTATGCCCCTAAGTCGGTCCACGGATTAAATCGGCGCAGGGCTTTTCGTATAGTGCTAATATACATGTGCACGGTTAACATAAGTTACAGGCCGAATGTAAGAAATTGAATTTTTTCTCATTGTGTTGCAACTATTTGTTGGAAAACACCACACGAGCGCTGTCTTTTCCTATAAATAGATTCAAAATAATTTCAATATTTGACGTAGTGCTAATAAAATTGTTGAATGGTAGGTCGAATGTTAGAAACAAAATTTTCATTACAGTGCAAATATAAAAGTATATAGATATACATAATTTTAATTCAATTTAACCAGTTTCTGATGTTGGAAATCTCAAAAGAATAAACTTCATAGGAGTAATTTATGCATTATCTATTTTCACCAGTCAATGTTTTCATTGCGATCAGAGGCTGATTCAGAAGCAATCAGTAGCTATTGTCGGCTCTTGTTTTACATCTTTGGAAGGATAATTAAAGGATTAGTTCGGATTAGGAAATGTTATTGCTACCAAATTTTATTGCTGCCTCGAGATCTCAATAATTGATCATGTTAAGTGTTGCGTTATATTCAGTTATATTACAACAGCCTGGGTCTAATTTTCGCAGTGGTCCAAAGCAGCAAACCTTAAGCTATACGCAGCATTTTTTAACGAACTATAAAATATATGTACATTTCTTCTAATTTTGCTGAGTTCAGACGGGAAACTTGAAAACTCTCCCAAATTCTGCCAATTTATAATTTTTAACTGATCTGAGATACATTCAGACACATCGCGTCTCATCTCGCCACATAAAGAAGGGTCTCTGCAAAACACTCGAAGAGTGAGGTTTTCACTCACAAAATATGCTCTCAGCTTCGGTGGAAAAGGGACACCGAACACAACATATTTCTGCAGATGGACCGTAGGTTGTCGTTCAAAGGACACTCAGTTCAATGAAATGCTTCTTTCACATGGGTTAAAACGATATATGTGTGAAAATTCCACTCTGTTAGTGTTTCTGATTAGAATTTCTCTCCATGTACCGTTAATGGGTTCCAGGATATCCACAATTGCAGTCTTGGTCATCCACAGTGTTTCAAAGGCCCTGTATGGTTCAGTGTAAAAGAATATTCTGTTCACCTGAACAATGGGTCGAACCGCATGCTGGACGAAACTGTGTTGGAGAGGATTTGACTCAGATTTCTCACCCCATTTGTTATTCAATCATAATAGACAATTTCAGCAAAGTGCCATCTTACATCCGGGAACTGATGTGTAGGTGCACGCGCGGTTTGTTTATCAAATTTGGTTCCACATCTGAAATCAATCTGGAAATTATTTTGGTCTGTCAGGAAATTTTGTTCCGCTCCATACGGCGAGGAGCAATACCTATATTGCACTTGCATATTCCACTTGATGCTGTGTAAGATTCCCACCCCACCCAAGTTCACCGGGATTTTTTTAATAGGCTAAGGCCCACAAATAGTAGGCTTACAGCAACACTGAACATTAGGAGACAGAAACACAGATATTAAATGTTTGTGGGGTTGGCCTACGCAATTGCCCCCTCTGATGGCAAGATGGTAGGCCTATAACAGCTGGCTCTCTGCCTCCATTGAATTTGTACTTAGCCGTCCCTCCCTCCCCCTCCCTCACCCAACCAACCAACCAGTCAGATGATAATATCTATACCCAACTGGTCTTCCACTGCATTTGGTTTTACCAAGAACATTTTTTTTTTTTTTTTGGGGGAGGGGGGGGGAGTGGCAGATTAACATTCTGCACCCGTCTTTTGGATATTCTTTTTATATTTTTGCTCCGCCAAGTTGAGTGGGAATATCGCCTTATAAAACATGGATGCTTTGCCGCGTCACTGGGGCGAGTTCGCAATGGACCGGCTCGTTCTCTGTACACCTTGAAATCCAACATTACCCGCTGAACGCTTATTTTTTTTTTATTAAGAAATGTTGTATATCATCCTGTCTACCACTGCAGAATAAAAAAGGTGTGTATTTCTTTTTCATCGCCCGGATACTCTTTTTGAAAGGTTCTTCAATCTGTTACAAATGAGATTTTTTTATTATTTCCATTTTTGGCGTAATTTTGCTAATAATAGTCGGATTGTAAAAATTCAAGGAAGAAATCGCACTGATTTTTACTCAATATATTCGAAACGAAACGCGTTTTTAAAATTTCCCTATGATATTAAAAATAATATTTGCCCGACTGGTTGGAAAAATGTGCTAATTGGTATCCAAAAATTACGGGATCAAAGAAACACCGACATCGACAAAAAGTAACGAGAAGGTCTTCACAAATATTCATGCGAGATCAAAACTGCCCTGAAAAGTCATTTTGTGCGATATTTCAAAATAAATTTTAACGATTTTATTTTTATTTGTGTAGTTTTGGGAGCGATGCGCTTTTTTCCCTAATTATCAACGGCCGTTTTGCAGAGAAATGATGTTTGGAGGTCCTGTTTTGGGTCGGAAGCATAACCTTGTCACAACACTGGGAAACACTTCGTGCTAATTATAACCGATAGTACGTCTTATTGAAATCACGTGGTTAGGTTTTGATACCCCACCTCATAGAGCAGTTAGTGGGGAGTCAATTGGCAGTGTTTTACAGGGAGCGTACACGTAATGCCAACATTTCTAAGTTAAAAGGTATGGTAAATGGTTTGGTGTTTGGAACTTTTATGCAATGACGCAGAAGCCTTTGTCACAGGCAAACTGCATGCCATATTTCACTGAAATCCGATAACCCCAATCCAGTATACCCCCATCACCCCATTTTCTTCGAAAGTTTTCAACAATTTCCAACAATTTCTAAGTCAAAAGGTATGGTAAATTGTTTGGTGTTTGGAAGTTTTATGCAATGAGGCAGAAGCCTTTGTCATAGGCAAACTGCATGCCATATCTCACTGAAATCCGATAACCCATACCTGAGATACAGGCTGAACAGATAAATAATGTCTATTTCCTACAATTTCTAAGTCAAAAAAGGGGTGATAACTCTAAAAAGGAGAATGTGAGATATATCACTGTATCCTTTTTTTAAGCCTATACCACAAGCAGTGTTCACGGCAAATTTCATTGCAATAGAACATTCGATACCCGAGATACAGGCTGAACAGACAAAATTTGGCTTGGACGGACACAATTTCTAAGTGAACAAGTAATTAAAAAAAAAAAATAACTAGTGTGGGCATACCTATGACCAACAAATATTATAGAGAAACAAATATTATAGAAAATAATAATTTACTTAAGTTATGAAAGTTATGAATATTCTCAGACAGACTCACAGACGGATGCACAGATGCCTGGACGGATAGACGGATGGACAGATGGATGGACGGACGGATGCACGGATGCATGTAATCCAGTATACTCCCATTTTCTTCGAAAGTGGGGGTATAATTACCCTGAATACATTTAACTGTAAAGGTGCAAAATGACAATAGAGTCTAGAGAATTCCCTATGAGCTTAACCTTTAAGGGCCTAATTCCAACTTTGATAACTTTTTATTGCAAAGATGCAGGTGCCCCAACATGCAATATTTGGGTAAACTCAAAACTTGTTTTCTAAGTGCCTTGTCAGTTGTTTCTAGGCAAGTCTTGGCTGCCTCTGCAGGCAGCCAAGACTTGACTAGAAACAACTGCAAAGGCACAGGAGGTAGACTTTCAAAGTATAGCGAAAATGTATAAAAATCTCCAGGCCCTTAAGAGTAAAAAAACGCTTGTTCCCATCCACTTTTACATTTAATTTTTCTTTGCATTACAATGTGGGTGGTTGGAAAACCACACTATTTTCACGGGACTAATTGCACAGGTGTTCGACATGAGCCAAAGATCATGAAAAATGGTGTATTTGAAGGGTTTTTGACGAATTATGTAATTTCCCATGATATTGTATATCAGAGAGTAAAGGTACATAACTTCAATCCGGGCAAGATATCTACCTGCCTCATTCAAACTCACACAAAAATCAAACGCGTGATTTTTTGGTCGAGATGTTGATGTCACCCGACAGTTAAGACGTTAAGCTTTACGTTGGTATGCCACTTGACCAACCAAAACATTTTCAACGCTGAAACCTGGCGAATATATCTCGGGGAAGAATCACTTTTCTTCAGGTCGGACAACGCTAAAGCCGGAGAATTGACTGGGACGATCAAAACAATTGATCAAATCTAAGCAACGAAACGACCCATTTTCGAACTACGATTGTCATTCTATCTAAAATTTACCACACTAATCTTACGGGTTGGTATTGGGGCTTCATGACTTCTTAAATGTTATAAAATTGAAATTTGTATTCATAATTCTCTTCAGTAATAAAAGAAATGTTATTCAGTCGCCATACTTCTACTGATAGCGCATCGAATTTGATCTCGCCATCCCATTGGTTGCTTATTTTATTTGAAATATAGCAACCAATGGGATGGCGAGATCAAATTCGATGCGCTATCAGTAGAAGTATGGCGACTGAATAACATTTCTTTTATTACTGAAGAGAATTATGAATACAAATTTCAATTTTATAACATTTAAGAAGTCATGAAGCCCCAATACCACCCCGTAAGATTAGTGTGGTAAATTTTAGATAGAATGACAATCGTAGTTCGAAAATGGGTCGTTTCGTTGCTTAGATTTGATCAATTGTTTTGATCGTCCCAGTCAATTCTCCGGCTATAGCGTTGTCCGACCTGAAGAAAAGTGATTCTTCCCCGAGATATATTCGCCAGGTTTCAGCGTTGAAAATGTTTTGGTTGGTCAAGTGGCATACCAACGTAAAGCTTAACGTCTTAACTGTCGGGTGACATCAACATCTCGACCAAAAAATCACGCGTTTGATTTTTGTGTGAGTTTGAATGAGGCAGGTAGATATCTTGCCCGGACTGAAGTTATGTACCTTTACTCTCTGATATACAATATCATGGGAAATTACATAATTCGTCAAAAACCCTTCAAATACACCATTTTTCATGATCTTTGGCTCATGTCGAACACCTGTGACTAATTGGAGATGCAAGAATGAAACAGCATGAGGTTCTTCAGTATGACTCAGTTTTTGTCTTGGCTAAACTTTTAACACACCAAGATTTTTTTGAATTTCACATAACACAAGTCTTGATTTTATGAAAACTCCAATAAAAATTATGATCAATAACTTATTTGTAGGCATGAACAAATTTACTGGCATATGTTTGGCCAGAAACCCTGAATTAACCCCCTGTAACTCATGTAAAAATACCGGAATTTCAAACAGCAACTTTTTCCCATATAAATACAACTAGAAATTTGACCAATTCAATTTGTTTGACAGAACTCAATGAGCTCTGTCAAACAAGACTTATTTGGTTAAAAACCTTGTTGCAATTGTATGGACAAAAATTGCAGGTTGAATATTTGACATTCTGACCACAGTGTGCAGAGGGTTAAATATATTCCCCCAAATGAATAGGATTACTCTACTGGGCAGTTAAAGCTATTTGAAAGAAAAAAACACCAATAAAGACTACAGAAAATCATGCAGAGAATAACTTTGCTTAGACACATTATACCTGGCCTGTTAATCTACAGTTCATCTGTAAATCAATAAGTTCCAACTCTGGACAGCTATGAAACAACCACCACAACCTAAAATAAGAGAAACCCAGAAAGCATTTCCCGAAATTTATCTTTGTTATCAGACATCCTGCAGGTCACAACATTTCTTTTAAACGAACTAATTTTCAATTTTTATCTCATCCTCTTGCCCTAAATATTATCATCACCAACAGTGGTAAGAGTTCTTTTTCTTTGTTATTTTGATATTATATTTGCTAGAGTTGTAAAGTAACAAAATATTTCAAACAATGGATAAAGTTTACCAAAAGCTCAGTTGTTGTAAATGTTGTTTTTCTGGATTTTTTTCTTTGAATGCAAACCTTTAGCTTGAGTGATGAAGAGACATTTATCACATAATCACCATCAAATAGCTAATTATGAAAATATCATTCACAACACAGTAACAAGGGCATCGCAAAGCATGCGCCACTGCCTCCGACCCACAGACATGTTTGAAGTAGCCTTAAAGGTATTGTGGGACCTGAATTTTTTGGAAAAGTGAAAAAAGGACCAAAGGGAAAAATTATTGGACAGAACCAGTTCCTTGTGCATATCCGTTCACCCATGCAGGTCTATCTGCATACCACAGGAGATCCGAATCCGACCAATGGTTTTGCAATTACAATGCAAAATGTTTGTAAGGATGGACAGATAGATGGATGGATGGACAGATGGATGGATGGACATACGGATGGATGGAGGGCTTCACTGGATACCCTTGAATCCACCTTCGGAGGTTGGGGGCCTACTAAACCTGTGACATCAGAAGTCAACATTGCCATCGTAAGATCGTTAGTGTGTTGGGTACAAAAGTAGAATTGAATTAATCTTCTCTTATATTTCATTAAGTATTTACCCAATGTAACGGCCAAAACCGGCCAGCGCTATCTCAACAAGAGGCCCCAAGGGGCCTGAGGGCACTCACCTGACATGGTAGCCTAAATATCAACCCAGAGAATTGATTTCAACAAGTTGCATCTGCGCCTCCTAAGAAAAGCTTATACCAAATATCCAAAGATTCTGACCAGTGGATCTAAAAAAAAAAGAATTTTAAATAATATTCCTCATATTGAACTAAGTTATAATTCAGGCTCCCACAGGGAGCCCATATATGAACCCAGAGACTTGGCTTTAACAAACGTGAATCTCACCCCCCTAAGGATGCTGCACACCAAATATCAAAACATTCCGACTTCTGGATCTGAAGAAGAAGATTTTTAAAGAAAATTCCTCATTTTGAACTAAGTTACAATTCGAGCTCCCACAGTGAGTCCAAATATGGACCTAGGGACAGGGCTTGAACAAACTTGAATCTCACCCCCTAAGGATGCTGCATACCAAATATCAAAACATTCCGACTGATGGATCTGAAGAAGAAGATTTTTAAAGAAAATTCCTCATTTTGAACTAAGTTATCATTCGGGCTCCCACAGTGAGTCCAAATATGGACCTAGGGACATGGCTTGAATAAACTTAAATCTCACCCCCCTAAGAATGCTGCATACCAAATATCAAAAGATTCCGACTGCTGGATCTGAAGAAGATTTTTAAAGAAAATTCCTCATTTTGAACTAAGCTATAATTCGGGCTACCGCAGTGAGCCCAAATATGAACCCAGGGACTTGGCTTGAACAAACTTGAATCTCACCCCCCTAAGCATGGCGCATACCCAATATCAAAAGATTCAGCTTGCTGGATCTTGAGAAGAAGATTTTCAAAGAAATTTGCCTGAAATGCACTAAGTTCAAATTTGGGCTCCTATACTGAGCCCAAATATAAACCCAGGGGGGCCGATTTGAACAAACTTGAATCAGATTCACCCCACAATGTTGCATACCAAATATCAAAAGATTCTGCCTGCTGGATCTGGAGAAGAAGATTTTTTAAGAAATTTGCCTGAAATGCACTAAGTTCGAATTCGGGCTTCTATGGTGAGCCCAAATATGAATCCAGGGGGACGATTTGAACAAACTTGAATCAGATCCACCCCACAATGTTGCATACCAAATATGACAAGATTTCTGCCTGCTGGATCTGGAGAAGAAGATTTTTGAAGAAATTTGCCAGAAATGCACTAAATTCAAATTTGGGCTCCTATACTGAGCCCAAATATAAACCCAGGGGGGCCGATTTGAACAAACTTGAATCAGATCCACCCCACAATGTTGCTTACCAAATATGAAAAGATTCTGCCTGCTGGATCTGGAGAAGATTTTTTAAGAAATTTGCCTGAAATGCACTAAGTTGGAATTCGAGCTTCTATAGTGAGCCCAAATATGAATCTAGGGAGCTGATTTGAACAAATTTGCATCAGATCCACCCCACAATGTTGGATATCAAATATGAAAAGATTCTGCCTGCTGGATCTGGAGAAGAAGATTTTTTAAGAAATTTGCCTGAAATGCACTAAGTTGGAATTCGAGCTTCTATAGTGAGCCCAAATATGAATCTAGGAAGCCGATTTGAACAAACTTGAATCAGATCCACCCCCACAATGTTGCATACCAAATATCAAAAGATTCTGCCTGCTGGATCTGGAGAAGAAAATTTTTTAAGAAATTTGCCTGAAATGCACTAAGTTCGAATTCGGGCTTCTATAGTGAGCCCAAATATGAATCCACAGGGCCGATTTGAACAAACTTGAATCAGATCCACCACACAATGTTGCATACCAAAATATGAAAAGATTCTGCCTTCTGGGTCTGGAGAAGAAGATTTTTGAAGAAATTTGCCTGAATTGCACTAAGTTCAAAATCGGGCTCCTATACTGAGCCCAAATATGAACCCAGGGGGCCAATTTGAACAAACTTGAATCAGATCCACCCTACAATGTTGCATACCAAATATCAAAAGATTCTGCCTGCTGGATCTGGAGAAGATTTTTTAATGTTCTTCCCATTGCTTACAGTGACTCAGCACCTTTTCAAAGTCCCGAAACTGTACCCTATGATAAAACTGATGAAAATTTTTTTTTACCAATCCTTTCTGTAGGTCCTAAGGAAGCTTCACACCAAATAAAAATTATCGGTGCCGTGCAGTTTTGGAGATATGGGCGTTTTAATTTTTTTCTATTTTTAGCTGCAGGAAAAATTTCTTGCCCCTCTCAGTAAGGCTTCCACGTTTACACGTGTAAACGTGAACGTTTCGTTTATGGGCATTAATCGTTTACAGTTCTGGTAAACGTGTACACGGAATGAAGTTTTAATAGAGTAATTTCAAAATTGCAGATTAATGCAGAAAGTCAAAGAAACAACAACAAAAATTTCCAACTTTGCAATGCAATATTTTGGTAATGCTTCAGAAAAACTGTGTACTGGTTCCGACTGACGCCGCCGCCACAGTAACCGAACGAAATCACCTTCAAATCATGTGATATCATATGTGACACAGTCACGTGAGCCGCATGGCACGTGCTTATCTTTGGTGTTTCCTTCGAAACATGTGGGATGTTTTAGTTTATTCGGATTTACATGTATATTCCCAAAGTGATACACAATTGTTCTCGATGATTTCGTTCACCTGACATGGATTATTAATTTATTATTCACACATGGGATCTTAGGATCGATTTATGGAATTTGACAGACAGACTGCCACTTGCGGTGTTTGAAAATTTGGATTCCCCTGCATGGTTTGTAGACTTTGTTTATTTTTGCGACATTGCATTCCACTCTCAAGTCCGATATTGTCACTATTGTGTGCCATGGCAACTCGCTCCAACATTACTGTTCAAAAAAACACAAGGAATTTCACCCCGAACCCCCCCCCCCCCCCCCAATAGACCGAGCGACTTTGCCTTCGGCATCTGCATGCTGTGGTCGTTTGTCTACGTCGTTTTTGGACGAACTGTAAATCGGCTCTCTCAATAACATAAATTGTATGCCCTGTACGCAAAGATATGATGAACTGACTGTGTATTATTACACACTTCTATCAAATATTGACTACTTGCATTGTTAGTACGTGTAAACGTTTCCGTTTCGTTTACAGACAGTCGTTTAAACGTTTACAATTTTGTCTAAACGTGGAAGCCTTACCTCTCAGAACAAAGGTAAATATTGCCCATCAAACTTCTCTTGAACAAAGTTGAGTCTTCACCTCAAATGGAAGCTGCAAACCACATATCAAGTCTCTGCTATGGCTGGTTCATGAGAAGAAGATTTTTAAAAATTTTGTGCATTTTGGGCCCACCCCACTCCACAATATGAGCAGAAATCAAATTTGAAGAAAAACCCAAATGCCCCTATATAACCACTACTTACATGAAATTTAATTAAAATGTGGCCAGTGGTTTAGGAGAAAGAGGCTCAAACACCACCTTCACGCGGGACAACGGATGACGGACGACAGACGACGGGCGAAGAGTGATAAGAAAAGATCCCCCTGACTTTCAGTCAGGTCAGCTAAAAAAGTGGCCTGAGAAACAGATCTACTTTGTTGGTCCTAAAAAGTGCAAATTATTGTTAAAAGATATCCTCAAAAATTTGATACAAATCTGCTAATTATTGTTAAAGGACATCCTCAAAAATTTGATATAAATCTGAAAAGGGATCACCAGTGTTGCATGTTTTCTATCTGCTTCCCTTACTATCAGTTTGTCTGTTTGCTTGTTTATTGTGGTTTATCGACACTTTAAACAACCAGGGTCACATCGTGTTGGACAGTTTTATGGGTGGAGGAATACGATGTACTTGGAGATAATCACTGAGCAATGGCAACTTACTAACCTGGAAAAATCTAGCAGTGGTTAAAGACTAGTCTACCTTTGACATGCAGCAAGCCTGAATATAAGCAACCTGTCTAGGTACATCTTTCTGTTTTGGCTTGAGACCTTGATTCAAACTCAGGTTCACAGAGGGTAAATTTTGTGATGCTACCCTGCTGTGCAGGGTAGCATCACCAAATTCACCCTCTGGGGACCTCATTTTGTAGATCACAGTCTGCTTATTTTCAGGCTTGACATGCAGTATGATTTACTACACAATGCCACCATGCCCTCATGTGGGCAATCAGTATTAAGTGTCTTGCCGAAAGGACACCAAGCAGATGATGCAGTTTAGGACTGTATCATCAACCTTTTGGTTTAAAGTTCAATACTCTAAAAAATGAGCCCCCGAACTCCCCCTTCTCAGTTTTATGTTTATTCAAAGAATACCATATTAGATCATTTGTTACTGACATGCCTGTTGTTTTCAAAATTTTGCCCAACCCATTTATCGTTCACCTGGTCTAAACTTTGGTAAATTATCGTTCGTTCCCCTGTACTTGATTCAGGCAAGCAATATTAGGTAACCTAAATATATATTGTAATGCAACTATTTTGATATATGAACTGTTGTATCATAGCCAAGTTTTTGCTCTTTTGGGAAATATCCTGATGAATAAGAATCCTTAGGAACAATAGTGAGGCTGTGTTGCAGCAATTCAGATACAAATCAGTTGCAATTATAGCCTAATCTTGGCATGGGCTAGCATGCTGCAGAAGAGTATGGAATTCATAATCACTATTTGTGGCAGAGACATAAATTATTGCCATTAGTGATATTGTACCTATGCTACATGTTAAGATGATCAATGGTTTAAAATGATGTTGAGCATCAACCAATCATCAGCATAGGCATTTACGTCTACCTGAAGTATAGCTGCTCTGTTGGACAATAATTAGCCAACAGGGCAGCTATATTTCAGACAGATGCAAACACCTGAGCAGCTGATGATTGGTTGATGCTCAACATCATTCCATCATTCATTCATACTGTATCATTCAACTTGGAAAAAATTTTGCATCAACCGGCGATAACTTAGAATGATCCGTTTTTCGTTCACATGTTTTTCATTTCAAGTAACCTCCACGTGACCCAAATGGCTGTTTGGCTCAATTCAACAGGCCTGTGCTAATAACCTTACTCACTCTCAGAGATGAGTAATTTCTCTTCCGACAAATGACTTTGATCATTCTGGTACCATACACAAAAGTTTTTATCATAAAATACATATTACATAACATGTTAATGACTGATAGGTTGATCACTTTCTGTCAAATTTATCATATGATGCCTGCATCCTGGGTCTTAGAAATAAAGGTATGTTTTCAAACAGAGGACCAGATTAGATGCACAAAGCTATTAGGACTTATAAACTTTAGTAAACAATGTGCAATGCTACCAGTATCTCCCGCCACTGGACCTTTAGAATTTTATTTTATGACAGACAAGATACATTTCTGTTTGAAAAAGAATAAACTGAGTCACGGTTAAGTGATGGCACAGGGGACGTTTTAAGGCTGAAACCCCAAACCAGTAATCCACCAGAGGTACTGCACTACTGGCGTCTTAAACTTCGCTTGAGGTGAAAAGGTTTGTTCTGTTGTTGTGACTTGTCAGCTTAACGATACTGAAATGGTGGCCAGCGTGATGTTTATAAAGACTTTAAAAAAAGTTCAGGATAGCAAAGTCTGAGATCACTAAAAATTATTTAAATCAGCCATGGAACAAAGCAAATTAAATTTGGTGAGACATATGGGGGAGGGGGGGTCACATTAGGCGTAAAGCACTGTCAGCAATTTCCAATACGTGAAAAAAAGAGAGGTCTTCGATAGTTAATTTGATTACCTCCCTTACATTAGTTACCTTTCAACAGTACAAAAATACACTTTTTAATATGCTTTTGGTGAGCTGTTTATCTGTCCCAATGCCGCTTCGAACCATGTTGGTTCAGTGGCGGATGAAGGACTTTACTAAAAGCTGTGAGGGTCGGGCCAGGGGGGGGGGGGGGGGCGCACCTAGGGGGGCTAGGCCCAAGTTTGCTGGAGTGTATTGTCAACCAAATTTTGAAATTTAATCCTAAAAGATGTGATTACCTTGCACCCGAAGCAGATATTCACAATGCACAACCTGTCTCCAGGAGAAAATAGGGGTGGGGGGGGGAGGGGTAGGGGGAAGGCGCATACCAAGTGCACCGATGACTGGATTCGCCCTTGTGGTAAAATAATGTGATTGTATTGTTATTGATAGACCATTAAATAAATGTTTCAATGCTTAAGGCAACTATTTAATGCATGTCAATTGCAGTGGCGGCTCACCCCGTTAGGAATATAATGGACAGGTCCAGGGGACCCAGGTCCAGTGTGGGGGGAGGGCAAATGTGGGAAGCTACAGATCAAGTTCAGTTGTGCATCAACATATTAATGTAATCGTACCTGGTGTGTTATAGCAAGTCGGGAGGGTTTTTACTGTTCGTTTTACCTCAGTTTCAATAGCACCAACAATGCTTATGTAGGACAACAATTTGTGCTGTAACCTGCGCAGTTGTTGTATTTATATTGGTTTTTCCTGTCATGTTTTGGAAAAACCAACATAAACACAACAACTGTGCAGGTTATGGCGCAAATGGTGCTCTGATTCTGAAACTATGAAGTCTCAGGTACAAATGACAAAAGACATTGGGGTGATAAACAAACAACGAAAAACAGATAAAATGCAAGTATTTTTTAAATCTTTAATAATAATTTTCCTTTATTCTTTTATCTTATTCAACACGTGGTAACTCATGAAAACTTACCTATTTCTGTTGCATTCCAAATTGGCAAAACGTATAAACTTGCAACTAATTCTTGTTGACTGCATATACTTGAAAATGGGTGTGCGACCTATACATGAGCTTTAAGCAAAAGGGAGGAATTCCAAGCATGAGTTGGGGATGCGAATTATACACGGGGGCGATGTATACACAGACATATATGGTATTTTTGCTATACTGCAATGAACGTCTGAGAATGGCAGTGAATTGTTTTACTTTTGGGAAAATCTCGAACCTCCATAAAAAAATTCAATGCGGGGGGTATTTTTCCAACGCGCCGGTGCCTGAGAACCAAAACCCTTTTTTTTTGGCCTAACTCTAGAAAATAAAAATGGACAAAACCTTTTACTTGTGAATATCTTTTCACCCATGGTGGTCTATCAGATCATTTAAATCCAACATTCACTGACTGAGACATGAAGGTCCAAAGTTGTTATGGAAGGACAGATGGGCAATGGACAACTGATGGATGGATGGATGGATGGATGGATGGATGGATGGATGGATGGATGGATGGATGGATGGATGGATGGATGTGGATGGATGGATGGATGGATGGATGGATGGATGGATGGATGGAGACAAAAGAACAGAACCGAGACATGGAAATACAGACTGGGAATTATTTGAAGGGCATACATACACTTTGTATTTTGAAACAATAGAATTTATAATCTATTGTATGTAAGAAAATGCCATTGTTTCCAAAAAAGAACCCATTTCTGCAATCACAGAGCTCAGGACAAGCTGAGAAGTCACAGAGAAATGATGTGGAAATTCAGTAATAATTTAATCTCATAACCTAATAGGGCTGGCAGTAGGGCTGCAACGATATGCTTCCCCAATGATACAATATGTATCACAATTCAATCTGCAATTCAATACACATGGTCTCTAATGGCATGCAAATACAGCTATCAAATACTTTGAACTGCATGTATTCATTTCCTATAGCTTCCTTTTATTACAAATTTTTGAATGCACTCTAAACCATATGTAACTTTTCAAAGCGATAACCATTAGTATTCATTAACCCTTTGAACTCTAGTGGTATCTGCCATGCCAGTTCAATTAGAAGAGTCCATATTCAATATTTGTGGTAGACAAACCAATATTTTCAACGTGCAGTCTCCGGGCTGCATGATGAAAATATTGATTGGTAAAACGACTGCTACGGTTCAAAGGGTTAATATCAGGTTTTGATTTTATGACCCGTTTTCCAGTGTTCTTTCGTCTCAGAAAATATGTTCGAACAATTAAACAATTTAATCCCTTTTATCTTGTTTGTAGAGCTCTGTAAGCTCTGTCAAACAAGATGTAATGGATTAATCAAATAAATATTTAGCAAAACAGAGGGAATTCACCAACTGTTGGTTTAACTGAATAATCATGTGTTGATGGCATATTTATCACTGTCGATGCTGTATGCAAAAAATAAACAGGGTTTCACTGCACCAGCTTTCAAAATCTAAGAAATTGTTTTGCCTGATATCATGTATATTTATCGTATCGTGATACATAGTGAATAACGATATATACTGAATCATGAGCAATGTATCACAGTGCAAGCGTATCATGATTAATCGTTGCAGCCCTAGATGGCAGATTAAATTATGATGGACCACCCTCCTCCACCCCTTCCACAATTACAAGATAAATTCTCACCCATTTTGTTTTAAAATAATATTCTGTGGAGTGATCCCACTCAGGAATTCAAGGGTTGGAAGGGTGAATATATACATTGGAAAAGTTTCCAGGGTCGAAATATGTATGGCAAAAAAAAAGAGGTATATGGACGACTTTATTTCAAAATCCTATCTGGAGCTCTGTATTTATCAGAACAGAGCTACTGAGCCTCAGTAAATAAGTGTTGTCCATATTCTGGGAAAAAAGCTTTAGAAACATAAGTTTTGAAGGTCATGCTTCACTTGTTAAGGCCTTTTTTCTCTCTTTTTGCAAGGCTTCAGTTCATAGATAACTTGATTTCAGACAACTGATATGTTACTTACCCCTTTTCTCCAATATGAAAACAACTTTTCAGATACACTTCCTGAAAAATGAAAGTAATTTGTATTAACCCTCTGTACACTGATGTCAAAATATCAAAATTTGAAGCAGCAAGTAACAAAACACATAACCAATTCAATCTTGTTTGACAGAGTTCACTGAGTTCTTGTCAAAAAAGATTCAATTCAGTATATGTCCAGTTGCATTAACCCTTTACCTAACATGAAAAGCAGACGACACTTGACAAAAAAATTCTTGAATAACAAATTTTTTCAATTTTTGTCTAAAAAACATAGGTTATGACCCCTCGTTGGAACGATTTTGACAAGCTCGTTCCAATGAGGGGTCATAACCTATGTGTTTGAGACAAAAAATGAAAATTAATTAGCGATTTTTGAGAATAGCGCTGGCCTGTTTTGACCGTTATGTTGGGTAAAGGGTTAAGAGAAAATGTTCTTTTCAAAGTTTCAAAACACTATGACTGGTGGTTTACGAAAAGAAGAATTTTAAAAAAATTCAGGCTTTTTGGGCACTGACACCAGCCCATCATGCTTAGCAAGTTCTACTGAACAAACTTGAAAGGGTATCCCCCAAAGATAATTTGTTCCAAGTTGGGATTTGGGCCAGTGGTTCTGAAGAAGAAGACTCATATGCAAGCTAAGACATCCAATTGAGTGGGCTGTCCTAACATAATGAGAAAATTATAAGGGAAGAGAATCTGAAATGTTCAGATGGAAAGCTGAGGCACTGTTTCAGAATGTGAGTCAGAATTAGATAAGCCACTGCATCAGAAGCATTTCTGTAACTGGTAAATGATTAACTGGCTGAGGGCTAGATTATTTTGGGTGGTCTGATTTGTTCAACAAAATGTCTTTTATTACAAATTATTGGAGAGGGCTTACCAATAATCTGTAATAAAATAAAGTTATATGAACAAAATGTTATTTGCATTTGATTGAATATGAAACGTGAACAGGGAAAATGTTGGCTTTTGTGCACTCATTTTTTGAAAGACCTGATCAGGGCTTCTAGCTCTCAACCAGTTAAGAATGACTCGCAGACCTGCTAAGACTTGAATTTTTTCAGTTATTTGACAAAGGAAAACATGTAAGTGCGACAATCAAAATGAGGATAAAATAAAACTGACTCTTCTTACCTTCAGTTTTGGACATCCAGAAGCTAAATTTCTTATGGAGGTATTTGTGGCATCAACACTAGACAAATTCAGATGTTCCAGTTGTGGACAATTTTGACCTGAAATTGGTAGCAAGCTATCAGATTTTAAGCAGAACCCCAACAAAACTATTTGTGGTAAGAGTTCAACAAAAAATCTCTATCTTCACTGATTTACAATGGGCCACAATAATAACAGAATGAAGCAAGAATGGTGATAATCAGAAAAAAAACTCAATACAAATGCATCCTATGCAGAAGCCAAAACATTGACTGTCCACAAGCTCTTCTTGAGATCTTACTGTTTCTTAATCTTCAACAAACACAAAGGTCATGAATATTAACAAGTGGCCCCATGAATTCTGAGGCACACACCTGAAAAAAAGTTGTTAAAAGAAGGATTTAATTAGCATCTATGGCTAGTTAACACTACAAAGGAATGAAGCTATTTAATTATTTATAACTCTGTTGTCCATGCCAGATGATTTTTTTCTAATATTGGGATGCTACCACAGAAATAATGCCCAGATTTTCAGTAATGCAAAACTAGGGAGTCTAAATATCAACCTAGGGACTTAACTTGAACAACTTGAAGGATGTTGTATACCAAACTGCATTAAGTTAAAATTTGGCCTCCCTTAGAGAGCCCAATTCTTAACCAAGGGGCTTGATTTGAATAAACTTGATACTGACCCCTGTAAGGACTCTTTATACCATATATCATAAGATTCTGACCGGTGGTTCTAGAGAAGAGTTCTAAAGATTATTCCGCATATTGGACTAAGCAATAATTCAAGCTCCAGTAGGCAACCTAAATATTAACCAAGGGACTTGATTTCAACAAACTTGATACTGACCCCTGTAAGGATTCTGTATACCAAATATCAAAATAGAGCATGGAGGTTTTTCGGTTTGGTTTCGTTTTTTGCCGCAAACCGAAAAACCGAACTGACAGGTGCCAAAAAAAACGGTCATAGTTTTTGCATACTTTGACATTAAACTTGGAAATTTACAACGACTCCCTCGTAATCTCATTTTAAAAATGGCAGTGAACGTCAGAAGAATGGGCAAATCCAAAAGCGATTATTTCTGTATAATTATGTCCGTGTTTTAGTCGCTCCCACGTATAAGTCGCACCCAATATTTTCAGCCAAAATACCTCCCCTGTGACTATTACCTTTGTATAAGTTGCACCTCGACTGTGAGAATAGCCGGCGGGGCCTACACAAGTAAGACTATGGCCAGTGAGTGTGGGCTTTTACTGCACGAAATTAGGCGAGTGTCGGAACACGTGAATGTTTTTTTGTTTTTTTTCATTTTTTCATTTCAGTCATACTTATCTCATATTAAATGCATGAAATAAAATAATAATCAAAATTATATAGGGTTATTTACTTTGATCATTTATTCCCCATGTGATACTCATTGATGGCATAAATCCATTTTATTTTGCACCAAACAACATGAGTGAGAGATCATAATCAGTACTTCAAAAGGAGGCGAGAGGTCCAGTGAGGGATCAAGGAACAGGACAGTGGAGTTCCTGTATTATGGTAATGTTAAACATAACAGAAACGTTACAAGTGAAAATTATTTATTTTATCGAAATTACAACTGAACACAAAATATAACAAAGCAGGTATATAATGTATAGCAGTGGCAGCAGGATTTCAATTTGGAACGGGGGAGGGGGGGGGGGGGGCTAAGTAAGATGTGGAGGGCCAAGGTCGAGTTGCCTACAGTATCTCCCGAGGGATGAAGACCTGAGCCAGGGGTGTGGGCATGGGAGAGTGTGTCCCCCACCCATTGGTTTGGGATCTGTGGGCCGTGCCCCAGGGAAAAAAAGCATATTTGGATAATTTGGACACTGTCGGAGTGATATCTACAATGCCTGATGTGGTCTTCAAAGGCACCCAGTTTGTGTCAGATAGCAATTTAAAGTTTGGTTTAGGTGGGAGGGGGGGGGTAAGTGTGCTAGCCCCCCTCCCCCCCCCCCATGGCACTTCCACTGATGTATAGCATTTACCAAATAGAACATATACCACCGGAAATAATCAGATGACATACAATCTACCCCAAATTCATATTAACACTTCGTCAACTGAATGCTTGTGAAGTGTGTTATGTCCCAGTATTGCCAGTATGACATAGCACACTTTAAATAGCTCTCATGTGACATTTCTATGGTCTTTTCTAGTAAGACGATAGTGATTTAGATTAATTGAAGGGCCTGGAAATAATAACGAAAACCCAAACCGCAACCGAGGTTTTATAAAAAAATAAAACCAAAACCGATGCCGAACCTGGAAAAAACTAGAAGCACTGTCACAGTGCCGAAGCTGTGACGTTTCATGCAACGCCAATGATGTTTTAAAACTCCTTGGTGACAAACAAACTCGTTGGTGACAAAAAAACTTGTTGGCAACAAAAAAACCTGTTGGTGACAAGTCCATAAATGTGACAGAAATTATCTGAATGACATGCACTATTGAGAGGGTGTAGACATCATGAAGATACACTTGCATACTAAGTATGGTGTCATTCCATCAAGTATTTTAGGAGTTATGATGACAAAAAAACTCATTGGTGACAAAAATACTCGTCGGTGACAAAAAAAACTCATTGGTGACAAGTCCATAAATGTGACAGAAATTATCCGAATGACGTGCACTATTGAGAGGGTGTAGACATCATGAAGATACACTTGCATACCAAGTATGGTGCCATTCCATCATGTTATGTTTTTTTTTTAAACTCGTTGGTGACAGACAGACAAACCGACATTGCCACATATAGAGCTGCTCGTCGCAGCTAAAAACCTCCATGCACTATATCAAAAGATTCCAACTAGTGGATCGGAAGAAGATTTTTTAAAGATTATTTTCCATATTGCACCAAGTTAAAATTTGGGCTTCCAAAGAGAGCCCAATTACAACCGATGGACTTGAGTTGAACAAATTTGAATCCAACCCCTGTAAGGATTCTGTATACCATACAAAAATTTGCAAAAATGCCAACTCAGCAATTTTTTATTTTTTTATTTTTCACTTTTTCCTCCAAAGAATAGCTTATGACCCCTATGTGTACAATCCAATAAGGGGTCAGAGGTCATAATCTGTGTTCTGGAGACAAAAAATTAAAACTAGACTGAAGCATGTCCCTACACAGTACATGGACACAGGAGGTTGAAGAGCAAACTTGTGATTTGTTACTCGTACATGAGCTGTGTCTGCAAGACACATATAATGCTCCCACAAAGTGTGAAATTCTACAAAAAAATTACCATGTTTAACAACCTGTAATTTTGTGAAATATTAATGTAAATCAAAATCCTGACAATATGCACACCTCTGGTATATGTACAAACATCCTGTGAACTAAAAAAAAGTCCTAGCTTGAAAACTGTGAGAGGAGTTAGCTAGACAATGAATAATAAATGCGGATGGACAGATAGCAGATGGACAAAAGACGGACTGACAGATAGGGGTAAAACAATATGCCCCAGACTATTCATCGTAGGGGTATAAATGAAAGTGTCAATGACACTGTAGCTTAACTTGTGTGTTGTGTTTGATGAAAAGGATAATGTTCAATGTTTATGAAAGGATTATGAAATAAGACAAGAATTGTGATAATTGGGAATATGTTCATTTCTGTTCCCTGTATGCTATGTTTTTGACAAAAATAATATGAGATGTACACTGTACTAAAGAGCTGAGAGTGGGTTAATATGACCTCATAGTTAATGTATGTGGCCCTCACAGTTAACGTATATCAACGAAAGTTACCAAGTTACAGTGAAATTATTCCAAAACGCGTCATCCTATCCAGTTAAATTGAAATCCCTTCATAAATATGGCCTGTAGACTGTGCTAAAGGTTTTCGAGCTTCGGGCTCCTGTAGCCGTCAGTTTCCTAATTGGGTCCAAAGGGGACATTCTCATCTAGACATTATATGAAGTCAACCTTCCAAGTTACAATGAAATCCCTTCATAAATATGACCTGAAGACTGTGCTAAAGGTTTTTGGACTTTGGGCTCGGGCAGCCATCATGGTTGAATGATTGCCACCAAAAGGGGACATTCTCATCTGGAGTGATCCTACGAAGTTACAATGAAATCCTTTCATAAATATGACCTGTAGACTGTCCTCAAGATTTTTGAGCTTTGGGCACCAGTAGCCATTACAGCTGACCAATCACAACCAAAAGAGGATGTCATCATCTAGGCATTATATTGACTCAACCTAACAAGTTACAATGAAATCCTTCCACAAATATGACCTATAGACTATGCTAAAGGATTTTGGGCTCGGGCAGCCATCAAGGCTAAATGATTGCGACCAAAAGGGGACGTTCTCATCTAGACATTATTTGGAGTCATCCTACCAAGCTACAATGAAATCCCTTCATAATTATGACCTGTAGACTGCTCTAAAGGTTTTCAGGCTCGGGCCCCTGTAGCTGTCACAGTTGCTCAATCGTGTCCAAAAGGGGACGTTCTCATCTAGACATTATATGAAGTCAAACCTACCAAGTTACAATGAAATCCCTTCATAAATATGATCTGAGTTTCTAGGCATTTTAGAGTTAAGATTATTCATTATATTCAAGATGTGCAGATACCCACAGGTTTTGAGAAGGTACAAGAATTATCTCATAAGTGACTGCAAGAAAATCTAAGTTTTCATGGGCACTTGAAAGCATCGAGTGAACACTTAAGATTTCCTTAAGCTTTCAGTCATAATATAACTCTGGAATCTACTAAGCTTTAGGAATTCCTGCATTAAAGTGGGTTGGGATGTGTAATTGCAATTAAAACAAGATGCCTCATGAGGCACTGACCAAAGTTGTTCAAAGAAGGATTTAATTACCATCTATGGCTAGTTAACACAACAGAGCAATAAAGTATTTAATTATTTATAACTCTGCTGTCCATGCCAAATTTTTTTTCTAGTATTGGGATGCTACCACAGAAATTTAAGCTTTATAGTAAATTTCCCTTCTTATTATACCTACCACAATTGTTTGCAACAGGCTTGCATTACAGTGGAAGTCCCTAACTTGGAAGTATACTCTCTATTTTGATCTTTTCCAAGCGATTTGGGAAAGAAAAGTGGTGCAAAAGCACCAAGAAAAAATAAGCCCAAACTGGGTCGAGTGCTACTGGCACACACCCAGTAGGGGGCTCTCTTCTCCTTGAACAGATCCATGGCTTCCAGTACCAGTGCACAGATGTGTAACCAATGACTTATTCTTTTGAATCCCCCAAGATTGGAGTTATGTGATCAGCGGGGAGGTAGGATTCTTACCCGAATAAGAAGAGAGGAGGGCCTCAACATAAACAAAACAATTGTGGTAGGTATAGGTATAATAAGAAATAAAAATTACTATAAAATTTAAATTTCTTATCAACCTACCTTACAATTGTTTACAACAGGTTGAATAGACAATAGGAGGAGGGAATCATATAACCTCTCCCCCCCCCCCCCCCCCCCCCCCCCCCCCACACATTACCCGACTGTGCTGGAACCGTGGACAGAAGAAGAGTTCCCTAGGCCTATAAAACCATAACATCACAAATATCAGTAACAGACAAAGAAAAAGGCGTATGGCTTTGTGTGATGCACAGACAGAAAGGACAGTAACCAAGCACATTGTTGTTACTGACCTTGTAAAAAGCCTAATGGCTAGGGTAGACAACAGCCTGAGCAGAAAAAAGAGGGCCCAAAGAGAAAAGGTCCTCGGACTGCTCCTGCAACTGACGCAGATAGAAGGTGGATAAATTAGAAGCATTTCTCCAATAGGCTGCCTGCATAACATCCGACAACTTGACGGAGTTAGCATAATAAGCCCAAGAGGTAGACAAGGCACGTACCCTCGTGGGCAGAAATACGATTGGTAATACAATCGTCAGTTGCTAGATGAGCATAGGACGTGCAAATAGCAGGACAAATCCATCAAAAAATGGATTGAGGAGGGATCTTCTGTCGACAAGAAATAAGAGACAGAAAGAATCGTTTCCTGCCTTTCCTAATGAACTGCGTCTGGTTGAGATAAATGCGAATTGCATGAAGTGAAGGGCAATTACCCTCCCTCAGCAGAAGGAAGAGCCCTGATACAGATGGGAGGTGAAGTTGTTCCTGGTAACTGATTCTTGGCCAGAAAGGAGCAATCAGAGGTAAAAGTAACCCGTCTGGCTGAGGCAAAAGCCATCAGAAAAGCTGTCTTGTATGTGAGAAAATGCATATCCACCTGGGATAAAGGTTCGAACGACACCAATTTCCTCATATTACACTAAGTTAAAATTTGGGCTACCATAGGGAGCCCAAATATTAACACAGAGACCAGATTTTAAAAAAACTTGAATCTGCCCCCTCCCAGATTTGAAGAAACTTCACCCCCTACCCCTCCAAGATGTTGTATACCAAATATCAAAAGATTCTAACAGATGGTTCTGGAGAACAGGATTTTTAAAGAAATTCCTTCATATTCCACTAAAAAAAAATTCAGGCTTCCATAAGAGCACAAATATTAACCAGGGCACTCAATTTGAACATACTTGAAACTGACCCCCTAGAGACATTGTATACCAAATATGAAAGAATTCTGAATGGGTCTGACGAAGATTTTTAAAGACATTTCCTCATATTGCACTAAGTTAAAATTTGGGCTACCATAGGAAGCCCAAATATTGACCCAGGCACTCGATTTGAACAATCCTGAATCTGCCCCCCACTAGAGATGTTACATACCAAATATGAAAGCATTCTGACTAGCGGATCTGAAGAGAAAGATTTTTAAAGAAATTTCCTCATATTGCACTAAGTTAAAATTTGGGCTTTCATAGGAAGCCCAATATTAACCCAGACACTCGATTTGAACAAACCTGAATCTGTCCCCCTAGAGATGTTATTACTGTATTAAGATTTTGCAAAATACATGTTTTTTTGTATCAGGTACCCATGATACACATTGTATTTGGGTAATTATGGACCCAAAACATACTTAATGTAAGATAAAGTCTTTTGTACCTATCATGACAACAAATATCAAAAATATTTTTTAGACAATTCCCACTGTCTTATAAGCTAAGATATAATAAATAGACATAATCCTCAATCACAGATTGTTTGCTTGAAAGCAGGGCTGTGTCAAAACAAAGACTCACCTATTAATTCTACACCATAGTCTGTCAAAAATCTTGGTGAAGCTGACATGTCCAGACATTTCAAATATTTTCCACATCGCAGAAGTAGAGAATTCAGCATTCTGTCTGTCACACCTAAGTGGAAAAGAAAAACAAATTAAACAAAAAACAACCAAAACACCAGTTGTTTATCATTAACTCTTTGCATGCTGCAGGCGGATATTCCTGCCCAGCACAGGGTTTCTCTTGTCAATGAAATCAATATAATTTGAGCACATTTAATCAGATTTTCCCCTTGTAAATTGAATGGATTTTTTCATCAAAGATTTCTTGTGTCATACTAACATTAATTTGTCATCAAATCTAGCCATGGCTGCTTCAAAGCAGCCATGACTAGATTTGATAAAAAATATCTTAAAAATACTCAGCAGGTTAAGAGTTAATGAAATGTCAGTGTCAGTGCATTTATGGGATTTATGTCATAATTATCTCACTAAGGTTGAATTCAAGCAAATTGTGACATAACTGACCTTTTATTACCAATCAGAAATAAACTGAAAGTGTCAATGACACTGAGGCTCAACTAATCCAAGAAGGGCTGAACTAAATATAGAGATCCAGTAATGCCAAATCATTCACTCAAGTTTCTACAGAAAAGACATCACACCAAAGCTACATTTGAAATCTGAAAAAAATCTGGGGAGGGGTGGGTCCTGTTGGGTGAACTAATGGAATTGTTGACAATTTATATGTCAAATCCAAATCCATGGCTGGTGGCAGCCATCTTTTCCAATGGAATGCAGAAAAATTTGATGATAACTCCCATCTAGGCAACATACCAACGTTACATAGAAAATTTGAACAAGAAGAATGTTACTAAGGTAACACATGATTCCCCCCCCCCCCCCACCTGTGACCTTCACCTTGCAGATGTGGCGGAAACTATTATACGCGACACACCTTCTGACTGTCCTTAACATTTGTAAAGAGTTTACCAATTGTACTATGATTCGTTTCAGAGTTTTGGCTGAGACACGAATATTGACCGATTTTTAGTGTGATCTTGAAATGTGACCTTGACCTTGAAGGTATGAACCCGGTTATGGTGTGTGACACATCCTCCCATGGTTCTTTATAATAGTGTGAAGTATGATGACTGTGGTCCTAACAGTTTTCGAGTTACTGGCTCGGACACACACACAGACACTTCAATCACTATACGCCACCCGACCCAAGTCAGGGGGCATAAAAAGGTCGAGTGAGAGGTGCAGCCTGTTGGGTCTGCAAATGGAATTGTTGACAATTTATATGCCAAATCAAAGATGGCCACTGCCAGACTTGTTTTTCCAACAAAATTCAGAAAAATTTGATAGCTCCCATCTAGACATCACACCAAAGCTACATGTGAAATTTCGAAAAAGATGGGGTAAGGGATGTGGCCTGTAGGGTGTGTGAATAGGATTATTGACAATTTATATGGCAAATCCAAGATGGTGGTCATGTTTATCAATGAAAAATTTAATAGTTCCCATCTAGACATCACACCAAAACTACATATGAAATCTGAAAAAGACTGGGTAGGAGATGCAGGCTTGCAGGGTGTGCTAATGGAATTGTTGACATTTCATATGCCAAATCCAAGATGGCTGCTGATGGCCATATTTTATAACAAAATTCAGAAAAATTTGATAGCTCCCATCTAGACATCACACCAAAGCTATATATGAAATTAAAAAAAGATCAGGTGAGAGATGCGGCCTGAAGGGTGTGCTAATGGAATTGTTGACAATTTATATCCAACTCCAAGATGGCTGCTGGTGGCCATGTTTTTCAACAAAATTCAGATATATTCGATAGCACCCATCTAGATGTCACACCAAAGCTACATTATCAAATTTGAAAAAGAACAGGTGAGAGATGCAGCCTGTAGGGTGTGCTAATGTAAATATTGACAATTTATATGCCAAATCTAAGATGGCCACTGGCGGCCGTCTTTTTCAATGAAATTTGGAAAAATTTGATAGCTCCCATCTAGACACTACCAAAAAGCCACATATCAAATTTTGGACTGATTGGGTGAAAGCCGCGACCTGTAGGGTGTGCTAAGGGAATTGTTGGACAGTTTATATCCAAATCCAAGATGGCTGCTGGCAGCCATGTTTTTCAACAAAATTCAGAAAAACTCAATAGCTCCCATCTAGACATCACGCCAAATCTACAGATGAAATCTGAAAAAGATCGGGTCAGAGATGTGCCCTGTAGGGTGTGCTAATGAAATTGTTGACAATTTATATGCCAAATCAAAGATGGCTACTGGCGGCCATGTTTTTTAATGAAATTCGGAAAAAATTGATAGCTCCCATCTGGACATTGCCCCAAAGTTTCATATGAAATCTGGGACTGCTCGGGTGAGAGCTGCGGCCTATAGAGTGTGCTAAAGGAATTGTGGATGGACAGACGTACAGCAACCCAATTGGTAGCAGTCAGATGAATCCAAATAAACCAATTTTGTCAGCAACATTTCAAAATTGTAAGGCGATTTTGACTTCCACCACACACAGGAATTAGGCATAGTGAAGGGGTTCCAGGGCAAAAATATTGCCCACTGCACCTTCTAGGCTGGTCCCCCACTTTCAAAATTATGGGCTCCACCCATAATTTACATAAGTGTAGAAATACATATATGAACTTTGGTAATGCATTAGCAGATCATAAATTTAGATTTCCAGCCATTCTGAAAAATGCACTCAATGACCCTGGGCAATCTTGACCATATTTTGAACCTCTATTGAGTTTCGACTCGTTTGGTATTGGTCCATAGACCATATCATGCTGGAGATATAAGCGTGACCCACTTTCAAAAATGTTTGTTCGCACAAACGTTTTTGAGTGGAAAAATACATGCATGAACTTTGGGAATGCATTAGGGGGTCATAAAGTGCGATTTTCCACCAATTCAGAAAATGCACTCAGTGACCTCTGGGTGACCTTGACCCATATTTTGAACCTCCATTGAGTTTCAACTCATTTGGCATTGGACAGAGGTCAATAGATCATCCGATCCTTGAGATACAAGTATGACCAATTATCAAAATGTTTGGCCCAGCCCACTTTTTAGTGTTAAAATACATGTATGAACTTGGGGGAGGGGGGTGTTAAAAATGTCGTTTCCCACAATTCTTAAAAATACACTCAATGACCCCTGGTTGATCTCAGTGACCTTGACCATACTTTGAACATCCACAGAGTTTCAACTCATTTAGTGAGTGTTGGTCATGCACACTTTTATGGGCATAAAAATACATGTATTGAGTTTCAGGAATGCATTAGGGGGCAAAAAGTGCAATTTCCAGCAATTCTGAAAAATGCGCTCAATGACCCCTGGGTGACCTCAGTGACCCTGACACACATTTTGAACCTCCATTGAATTTCGACTTGTTTGGTGTTGGTTGCAGGTCCCTAGGTCATACTGTGCTTGAGATGCAAAATTGCGAACTGTAGCCTGTGCTGAAGAAATTCAAGATGGCTGCAGTGGCAACCATTGTGGAAATGATCATGACCATAATGGGATGTTCTCAACTATACATGAACCTGAACATGCATTTGAAGTTTGGTGATGATCAGAAAAGGACAACATGTTGTAGCCTGTGCTGAACAAATTGTGGTCAGACATACAGACTCACAACTCATAGGCTAACAAACAAATGGACATCCGTTCATGACATGACAATAACTTAGCTTGTCAAGTTAAGCTAAAAAGTATTAAGAAACTTGGCCACTTCTCAATGCATCATCTCATCTGCTGTTGTGTAGCTGTTGTTGCTAATGTTCTTTAGAATGGAGGAAGAATGACTCAAATAAAAAAAAAATATATAAAATATCCACAATCATTTAACTGGTTGAGTGATAGCAGCCACTATAATCAGGGCCTTAAACAAACCGAGGGTACCAGTGCAAAATCCAATATTTTCCTTGCTCATGTTTCCTATTTAGTCAAATGCAAATGACATTTTGTTTATATAAGTTTCTTTTATTACAAATTATTGGAGAGTGCCTGTTGGCACTCTTCATTAATTTGTAATAAAACAAATTTTGAATAACAAATTCAGACCACCAAAAATAATGTAGCTTTCAACCTGTTAAGGAGTTTCTCCAAGTAAACCATTATCCAATGTACGATATCAAAATTTATTATAATAATTATTTTTCAAATTTTTCAAAAAATTTCAACAAAACCATATCATGTGATCCATTACTGAAATCAGCTTGACAAGCTCGATCCAATGAGGGGATCACGATATATTATTTTAAAAAATGTTTCCAATAATTTTTTCCTTCAACTGCTCAATTTGTATATTATGCAGGTGGACGCACTGATTTGTTATGCAAAGGGTTAACCCTTTATCTAACATTGCAGTCATATGTGGTCAAGGATATTCAATTCTTGCCTCCAAACATAGCTTATGAGTCCTGATTGGAATGATCTCACCAAATTCATTTGATTAAAGGGACAAAAAGTATGTTTTTAGACAAAAGGGACATCACCATGTTTTGAGGCAAGATATAAATATTTTTAGTCATTCAATCAACCTTTTTGCAAGTTTTGTCCTCTAGACCTGTTTGGTAAAGGAATAAGGTGATGATATGCTGTTATATGACACACTGTTAGGAGGTCTGTGAAAGCTATTTCTGGTAATGTATCACATTAGAGCATTTCATCAGTAACATTAAACATACACGAGGACACTGTAAAATACAAGAAGAGATCACAATTCTCTGACAGTTGTGCTTTTACTATTACTCTATTATAGACCTTTCCCAAGGGAACTGTTCTCCTACAGCGTTGTTTGTTAAAGTGTCATGCCTGAGTCATTACACATGGGCACTATACTTGAATGTTAGGCTTGGGATGATATCCCGGGACTCCGATACGTACCGATACGGCAACCCACAATATGGATACCGGTGCAGACATCCAAATTATTGCGATACCACTCTATAGTACACTCACCAATCTTAAAATTCAACTATTTCACTCTCAATACATTCAACACATCATATTTTAGGCTTGGGTGATTTGGCTAACTCAAATACCCCGCAATTCAGAATATAACACCAGGGTACACCGGAATACCGATTATTAACATGCCTGAGTCATTACACATGGGCACTATACTTGAATGTTAGGCTTGGGATGATATCCCGGGACTCCGATACGTACCGATACGGCAACCCACAATATGGATACCGGTGCAGACATCCAAATTATTGCGATACCACTCTATAGTACACTCACCAATCTTAAAATTCAACTATTTCACTCTCAATACATTCAACACATCATATTTTAGGCTTGGGTGATTTGGCTAACTCAAATACCCCGCAATTCAGAATATAACACCAGGGTACACCGGAATACCGATTATTAAATCAGGGTATTTTTTGTTTGGGTTTGCATCGTTTTTGCGAAGCAAGACCTCACAGGTGCGATCTAATCACCGAAATTTGCCCGCATGGTGTGATTCAATATTTTACGCACTCATCCAACATTCCCGATTCAAAAATGGTAAAACTACAGATAAACAGTGTAACAATACACCAATTTATTATGAACGTCCGTTGGTTATGCGAAATAAATTTTTAACCACCATTTTATCATTTTACGAGTGTTTTCAAATCAGTTGACAAAACTGCACTCATGTTTTCTACGATGTCGGTGCCTATTAATTAGCCCCCTTGATGTGCACCAGTTATTCTTTGAAATCATCTTCCACAACTTTTTTCCTTTGGGTGGATCGATTTGAAAATTGCAAAGTGGAAGTCGAACCATGAACTGCAAGAGCATGTCTCAATCACTGATGTATTTATTTTTCATTGCCAATCTACAGGACCAGGGTACTCCAGCTTTTTTATGTATTTGGTAAGGTTAGTTGTCGTGATCATCAGATGACTACTTACCTATTTTCGTTATAATTCCAGTGCTTGTGTGACTAAAATCGTCTTTATTCTAAATCTGAAAAGTAGACGGATGTGCTAAGACTCAGAGGGGCCACTTGAGAACTCACATTTGTAAAGTTAGTGATGGGCTTATACTAGAGTATGAGCTCAAACACAAGTGACCAGTCAGTGCAGTATGTGATAGAATATGGGAAATTGGGCTGAAGTTGAATACCCCCCCTCTCCCAAATGTATCTGTGCTCCCCAACTATGAATTGCTGGCACCACCATTGTCCTTGTGATCTTAACTGCAGCTTCAATACCAGAATGAATATCATGATACGTATCTAGATACATATCGTATCATGACTCGTGTACCTAGATACATATCGTACCATGAATTTGGTGTATCATCCCAAACCCTACTGAATGTACTGCACAACAGGAAAAGGTGCATAATAAACAATGTTTTCAGTCTCCTGCCTTTTGTGAAAGTTTTGGTTAATAGCATTCAGCATTCTGTAACTCCCTCCCTCCCTCATCATATTTCAAGAACTATCAGAGGTAATTTTGCAAAAACTCACTTTGCATACACTGGTTTTAAACTTCACATAATTTACCAGAACATCAA
This sequence comes from Pictodentalium vernedei, assembly GCA_031216915.1. Taxonomy (NCBI): domain Eukaryota; kingdom Metazoa; phylum Mollusca; class Scaphopoda; order Dentaliida; family Dentaliidae; genus Pictodentalium; species Pictodentalium vernedei. Next base: position 292,173,005 of record CM062294.1, on the reverse strand, counting down.
GGGTACGTTTTCGGGGGCCATTCGAGAATACTAGTGTTATCCTGGACATGTGCAAATAAGGCAGAATGTGATTTGTGTTGTTTTATTCAAGTGATGAATTCTGGAACACTATTCGGAATGCATTCTGTTAATCCACCTCATGAGGAGGAATAAATGTTATTTTGGACATGCGCACTGCATTATAAAGGTTTGCACACCACAAATCAAGAGGTCTAAATTTGTTTCCAATGATAACGCATCAGTGCCAACCCATCTCCAGTTATTTATCTGTTATAACAGATTAATAAACTTTTATAACAGATTCATAAGTTGTTTTAACAGATTAGTAATGTATTATAGCCAACTAATAATCTGTTAAAATGGATTAAGTAATCTGTTTTAACCAATTAATGATCTGTTATAGTAATCTTTTAAAACCAACCAATGGGGAGCATGGTGGATCATTGACTAGCACATCAAATATGTGACCGCGGGGTCGACAGTTCGAAAGTGGTCCATGCCACTTGCATTGTTATCCTGAGCAAGTCCTAACTGCTCACATTGGGGCACAGCTGCAAACTGTGCTTTGGCGTACAGCACATTGATGGCATGCTTGCATTGATCCAATGCTCATCTGGCTTGTATATTAGAAAGTCTACTTGTCAGTGCACAACAGTTCTCTCTGGGTGCCCCGGCTTCCTCCAGCCGTAAAACTGGCTGGTTCGATATGACCCTGGCCTTTGTTAACCCTCAAAATAAACAAACTAATGATCTGTTTACAGTTATAACAGTTTAGTAATCTGAATGATCGCAGATTTTGAAGGAAAGAGGTGGGGGCCAAGATTCTTTCTTATATGGAATTGCTATTTCAGAAGTTATGCAATTGGGGATGGGGGGAGAGGGTAAGGATTTTGTCACAAAGAGCTCTTCTTATCTGAAAATGCTATAGCAGAAATTTTCAGAATGGTGTTTTTGTGATCAGTACAAGCCACCCCCCCCCCCCCCTCTCCCTACATAAAATGGCTACACATATGCCTGGGTGCAAATAAAGGTGATTTGGGGGTGTTGCCCATCTCCTACCCCTTCCATGTTACACTTCTGCAGCTTAAGAAAAGGTTCCAAGTTCTGCCATCTGTGCAACCATCAACCTTTCATATGCTCTTGTGCAAATAAAACCTTCATGGTTCACAGACTATCGGACATGGTATTATAATGGGATTTTAAGGCTTATGTACTGGGTACAGACCTTGTATAGTAGTAGAGCATTGGTACAGTACAGGACAAGAAGCCCATATGTATCTCTATGCCTATGGTAAGGGTCTCTGAAGAAGGTCCATGACCACGGAAAAAGGTTTATTAATGCCTAGAAATCTGTTGGATTTTTTGAGGATGTGGTTTTTCGGTCAGCGCGGGCTTAGCATCGCTCAGTCTTATGGACCTTTCCAATACAGCTTCACTCTACTATATATGCTTTTAATGAGGCTATTGCACATCTTCTTTCCAAGTCCTGTTTTACCCATCATAACAATGTAACCCTCCCCCCCCCCCCCCCCACCTCTCCCTTGTCACAATGACTGAAACATTCTCAATACACAGCTGTCTGCTCTCCCTGACATCGCTTGTACTCATAACTCTTTTGCAACATCACTCTAGTATAATGCCTCTTTGACTCAACTGTGACAATAGAATTGCGCACCTCCCAAATGGACCTTATCATGCTTTACCCTATGTAACACTGTCCTGCTACTGCCCATTCGCTTTAATACACGAAGACTGGGGTAAACCCCATGCATCTCTATTGACTTTATGCACAGGTCCAAACATCCGACCGCCACCTGGTCTTTCAGTCAACTTTTGGGGACTGGTGTTTAACTGGTAGAGTGCTGGAAGCCCATATTTGGGCTTTATTCTGAAGCGTGGGTACCACAGCTTGAAGGATCATATTCAGTGGATGTGCTTTGTATTATCTTTGAAGTGATATTATTTAGTCCTCCAGGGTTCACCTTGTTACAATTTATGGGAGAGTGCCCACAGGCACTCTCCCATAAATTGTAACAAGCAAAGACATGTGTACAAGATTGATGGCCAAAAATAATTTAGCACTCTACCAGTTAACATGTGCCCCTACGTCCATTTCTTGTTATGACTTTTACTGCCGTCACATAGGGAAATCTTTCACACTCTTGGATCCAACCTCTTCAGAAATAAGCCATAACCCATGGCTCCTGTTGGCCCCACATATACTGTACACACGGTCCAAAGTTTCTGATAGGCGATGCCTTATCCTAGCTGGTATCTAAGCCTATACTTTGGCTCTATACTTCAGAGAAAAATTAATTGAGACTATCTTTATTTCCATGTTGGTGTTGAGACAAATTTGTATCAGCCCCATCTCACTCTACCATAATATAAAACATTGTTAAAGGTTATTGCAAGGTTCAAAGATTTTGCACACTGCTGTAACATCAAGTGCCAAATCTACTTTCATTATCAATCACCAAATTACCGATTTATTATTGTACTGTTTCATAATTTCACCTAAAAATGCAAATATTGCACAGAATAATTCATGTTAGTTACAGATAATGCAACCAACTTTTCTGCATCCAATGTCGTTTAATTCCTAGATGAGAAACCCAAGAACATCAATATCATTACTCTGAATAACCTGTAACATCAAAAGAAAGTTTCCTTCAGAATGGAATTCTGTAATTGTAGTGCACATGACACACTAGTCTAGTGAATTCTGAATATATGCAGAATGACCCATGGAAACATACCCCAACTGTTGCACAGTTTTAGTGTTACTGCCCTTGCTTTCCATTCAGGTAGCATTTTTAGCAGCATTTGATCACACATTTCAGGTTTCCATCTGATAAAATCAGTTTGAAACAAATGTTTGTTTGAAAAGTTTGAGAACATCTTACCTTCCCTAAAATACAGGCCATGTTTAATTGGGAATCTTATTATTAAAAAATACAAGAGAATAAATTTGTTGCAATAAATTCTCATAATTTAGCTTTTTAAAGTTTCAGCATCCATCAGAGCAATGGGGATTAACTGTTACTGACCCAGTTTTAGGTAGGGTCTCTTGGGATGCCATCACATTTGTATAGTTCTGTTGTCAGGTACAGTTTTTCTACATGGGATACTATACTGAATAGAATGTTTGTACAAAACCACTCAATGTTCCAAAATTTAATATGTGATTTACGAAATTATAAATTATTTATTTACTTATTTAACTAGTACAGTGCTGGAAGCCCATATTTGGGCCTTATTTTGAAGTTCCGGCACTGCAATTTAAAGGTTTCATATTCTGTAGAGCTGCTTCATGTTATCTTTGAAGTGATATATTATTTTATTTGTTAGGATTTGCCTTGTTACAATTTATGGGAGAGTGTCAGTAGGCACTCTCCCATAAATTTTAACAAGGCAAAGATGCATAAAGAAATTTTAAGGACGGAAAATAATTTAGCACCCTACCAGTTATGGTAACTGGTAGAATTTATGGCTATACAGTGGAGCCCTGTTAATTGAATAGCCACTTTGCCAATTAAAATTATTCAATTAACAGGAGTATTCAATTAACATGGATTTTGTCACTTTCCTGTATTCTAGAGATAAACTAAGCATTTATTCTATTATATCCTGTTTGACAGAGAAAAACTGGGGTGAGTGAGGGTAACTTCTCGACAGGTTACAAGATTTTTTTTATTCAATTAACAGGAGTTTACTCTGTAACCTATATTCAATTAAAAGGTCAAATTTGTACTAGAGGTATGGTAAATGGTTTTGTGCTGGGAAATTATATTCAATTAACAGGGTTATTCAGTTAGGAGATATCCAATTGAGTGGGCTCCACTGTATCATAACTGTAAAATATGTTTTAGGTCAAGGTAAGCCAATTGTTTATACTTATGCTGCACATTTCAGAGGATTTCACACAGGTGGTATTGATTACTAGGTCCTATTTTACCAGTAAAACAGATCTGGTTTACAGCTGTAAAGAAGCACTGCTCGACTTGCAAAGATTCTCATGGGGTAAGTTAGAGTACCTCAGAAGCCAACATTTTATCATATGACAGTTGGTTAAAAATTTATAAGCCTAGCACAGAAAGTTCAGCTGAATGTAGATAACTGGCCAAGGAAAGTAACTTTCTGTAAAATAATTAACAAGCATTAACAGTCAACAATAACTCTTATTTTGCCACATTACTCACAGTAACTGGATCAGAGCAAAATAACAGCTAACTAGAATTTATGACTTCTCAAGGGAGTAGCCCGCAGATTTGTTTCTGGTTATAAAAGAGTATTCAGTACTAAAATGCATGACACCATTTGAAAGAGCAGAGAGTGGCAGTTAGAAATGTGAATCTGCATTAAAAGCTCCCTGGGAAGGAGATTAAACTGGCCTTGGAAGAGAGGTCAATGCTTAATTAGGGTGAATGTATAAGCAGGTTTGATTATACATGCCCTGGGCATTTAATAAGATACCATAAGAAATGTTTTATCACTTTACCAATTTGCCACATTTCAAGGGGCATAACTTTGGAACAGTGAAAATCAAACTTGACTTACATTTCATGGTAGGTAGCAATGTTGCAAAATTATAAGGTCGTGCATCAAAGGGAACTAGGGTTATCATCCAACAAAGCATTGATTTTAACATTTTGTGACATTTCAAGGGGCATAACTCTGGAATGGTCAGTGTCATAACAATGACAATCGAACTTAATCTTAATTTCATGGTACATAGTAAAGTTTAGTGTTGTACGGTCTACCGGTTTTATAAGTCGGTTTTGGTTTTGCTTTAAAACCGAAACTGTGTAATTGATAAAATGAGTACGGTTTTGTTTTTTTTCCTAAAACATCGGGAAGAGATGTTTTCATTGTTCAGTTTGCACTAACAACGTCTGAAATGTCAAGCTTTGTCAGGAAATGACAGCGACGTCAAGTTGTCAATCACACATCGTTGACGTAAAAATGTGTTGTGTTTTCTGTGAGAATGACAAAACAGGCAGCCAACACCCCTACATTTCACCGATTACAGGAAATACCTTGCGCCATTGGCTTCGTTTTTGAACAGGTTTGTCTGAAATAGTCAATCACTCAGTTTAATTAAAATTACTTATCTACAATCTGTTGGACAGTGAATAATATCATATCAGAAAAAGGTCTTGGTATTCCATTGTCGTATTCGAAAATAACATTTGTCACGGGTTTCCCCACCACGTGTTTCGGATGTAAATCTGTTGCCTCCCTTAATGTGCTTATCCGGGAAGAGGTTTTACTGCGATTCAGTCTTGGGACGTTCCGACCGGAGACATTTTGTCCTGGACGTTTTGGACCACTAAAAACATGAAATCCCAAGTTCTTATTCTATTTAGTGCAATATATGAAGGCCGAAACGTCCCGAGGCCGAAACGTCCCAAGACCAAATCGTCCATATCCACAGGAAAAAACTGCATTCCGCAATATCACCCTTGTCAACATGCCGCAGTTGCATTCCCACACAACTAATTCCAAGGGGGCCAACCAAAGGAACACATCAGTGGTAGAAATAGAAAGTGGAATGGCGAGACGCAAACGCAGAAAGTTACAATATAAAACAGTACACCAGTGAATTTGTAAAATCAATTCTGTTGAGCTAAAACCATTGTGTGCTAGGAGGGGGGGAGTAGATAGACAATAGGTATTTGGTAAGACTCTCTTACGCCTGAACTTAAAGAGCAGAGGTGGGGGGGAGGGCATGTGCCTAGAATTGGTGAGTGCTGAGTGGTGGTTTTCTACGAAAACTGTTACATTTTATTTTCTTTTATTTTTTTTGTTTTGATAATGCCTGCCATTTATACAATTAGTACCAATGGCCAATGCTAGTCGCTGCCAATTAAATCATCATTGAAGATATGACAATATGGGCATTATATTGACATTACATAGTTTCTGTTCGAAACTGCAGATGTCTTACTATAAAAAAAAACGAAAACCGACATATAAACCAAGTTTTTTTTTAAAAAACGAAACCGAACCGAAACAAGAAAAATAAAACCGCACAACACTAGTAAGGTTTCAAAATTATAAGGTTGTACATCAAAGCAAACTAGGGTTATCACCCGGAAACCATTGATTTTACCATTTTGCCACTTTTCACGAGCCATAACTCTGGAACAGTAAATGTTCTAGAGATGAAAATTGAACGTGATCTGCATTTCATGATAGGTAGTAACGTTGCAAAATTATAAGGTCGTACATCAAAGGAAACTAGAGCTACCATCTGGAAATCACTGATTTTACTATTTTGTGGCTTTTCAAGGGGCATAACTCAGAAATGGTACATGCCATAAAAGTGAAAATCGAACTCGACCTGCATTTCATGGTAGGTAGTAATGTTGCAAAATTATAAGGTCATAAATCAAAGTAAACTGGAGTTATCATCTGGAAACCATGGATCTTACCATTTTGTAACTTCTCAAAGGGCATAACTCTGGAATGGTACACGCTATAATGGTGAAAATTGAACTTGATCTGCCTTTCATGGCAAGTAGTACGATTGCAAAATTATAAGGTCGTACATCAAAGCAAACAGGAGTTATCATCTGGAAACCATTGATTTTACCAATTTGCGACTTTTCAAGGGACATAACTCTGCAATGGTAAATGCCATAATGGTGAAAATTGAACTTAACCTGCATTTCATGGTGGGTAGTAACGTTGCAAAATTATAAGGCCATATAGCAAAGCAAACTAAAGTTATTATCCAGAAACCATTTATTTTGGACAGATGGACAGACAGGCAGACAGGGCGGCGAATATATGTCCCCCCTAAAGTTTTTTTTCGGGGAGCATAATAAATGCTCAATGTATCTGTAGAATATAGGAAAGTGACCAAACCCCTGTTAATTAAATACCCATGTTAACTGAATAATCTTCATTGGTAAAGTGGCTATTGAAATAACAGGATTCCACTGTATTCAACTCCAAGATGCATGACAACAGATTTGAAAGCGAGGAGGCTGCTAGTTTGGAAAGAGAATCTCACTGGATACAGTATGAAGTTTTTCACAGATTCCTTACAGTAGATAAGACATAAGTTTATCAATGTAATTTGTTACACAAATTCAAGGAAGTTAATCAAGGCCATAGTCTTTCAAGATGTTAACCCTTTACCTAACATGAAAAGCAGACGACACTTGCAAAAAAAATTCTTGAATAACTAAATTTTTTCATTTTTTGTCTCAAAAACATAGGTTATGACCCCTCGTTGGAACGAGCTCGACGAGCTCGTTCTAACGAGGGGTCATAACCTATGTTTTTGAGACAAAAAATGAAAATATTTTGAAAATTAATTGGCGATTTTTGAGAATAGCGCTGGCCGGTTTTGGCCGTTACGTTAGGTAAAGGGTTAAAAGATTTGCACAATATGACCCCATAAAAAATTTGACCCACAAAATGTTTTCTTACCTCCAAATCTTTTGAACTTATTTCGAAATTGAAGAACTTCCTGTCCTTTCCAGGCCTCCAAAGCAACCTCTCGCCACCTGTGACAGACTGAAACAATAATACTTTTTATTAGTTTCTTTTAAGATTGAAATATTTGTACTTGATAAAGTTGTTTATCCATGAAAAACTGAAGAGACAAATGAATTTTTGTCTTGCAAGTGTCATAGCAGGGCTTAGAATGCCCTGGTGAGAGTTTCCTTCGGCTACAACCACCTAATGAAAGTATACTTAACTAGACACACCACTTAGCTGAGGGGTGTGCATGTTTTTGTGAAGTTTCACTAGGTGGCTGATGCCAAAGGAAACTGTGTTGACAAGGGTTTGAACTCCTGTAACACCATTTACAATTTAATCAGAATCGTTTCTTTATTTTGCAATACTCAAGAAATCTGAAAAGAGGCATTCTCGTTGATTTCCAGTAAAGACAAAATAGTTTACGAAGTTTTACATTTGATTTACTTGTATGGTTCAGAGATTGTAAACGAATGTTTGTTTTGATCCTCGAGGTCTGTTTAGTATTCATGAGTTTGATTATTCAGGCTACTTTCCGATTTGTGCTTCCTTCAAAGATGGTATATGAGTAACAGGAATTGGAAAAAACGGATTGCTTAATGGCCTAGGAGTAAACCTATATTGTTGAGGATATATGTATATATGTTGTGTTATGTTCATGTTTGTTGCATTCATTCAATTTTTCCTATTTATCATCTTCATCCTATTTCTGAAAATAACTAGATCTGATCCAATTATGCTAGAATGTTAGTTATATATATATATATATACCTCCACCTATTGTTCAATCAGCACTTACCAGTATGTTAGTTTGCTAAGTTGCAAGAAATTAAAATTTTAAACCAAATTTATTTCTTAACTCTTAGAAGCCGGGAGTCAAGTTTTCTTGCCTATAATGTAATATGGCAGGTAATCTGGCAGTGACGGTTTGGCTATCTTTGGGCTGGGGGAGAATTAAACACTGAGTAGATGCTTCTAGTCAAGTGTCATCTGCCTGAATAGTTTTTCGCGGTATGTCATGTTCAATCCATTCATTCTGATTCCCCAGCTTCTAAGAGTTAATATACCAGGTACTTGCCAAACACAATATATTGCCCACCCAGACAATAAAATATTCTATTTTCACGTGTCACCTCCCTTCTTCATTTATATATACATTGATAAGATTTACAAAATTTGAAATTGATTGCAAATGTCTGGCAGGAATTGGACAATGAATGGCTGTTCTAGAACAGAACTGTATGAACACCAAGCTTGGCCCTATGCACTTTTGGCATCTGGTTGGTCTGGTTTGGGTTTTTTCAGTCAATTTTGACTTCTCAGTTCTGTGGGGGGTTTTCCTTTAGAGGACAATCACAATTTGCTCATTTACAAAAAGAAATCGGTCGAAAGTTTATGGCACTTGTGCTAATTTGGTAAGTATATTAAGACATATAAAATTTTAATTTCCATACTGTTTCCGGTTTTGGATTGCACAAACCTGCTATTAAATCTTTATTTTTTTTTTTTTTGAACAGACATAGAAAGAGACATGGAACAGACATGAAAAATAACATCCATAATGGCAATTGAAAATAAGGTATTCAAGCTTAGTGTGCAATGTCTGGCAGGAGATGGACAATGGGATGTACTCTGGTAGAGAGGAGGGATGGGACATCGCGTTGTACCCATGCACTTTTGGCTCTAATTGATCTGGTTAAGTGAATTTGTTCTAGTGTTTTTGACTTTTTTTTTACTTTTCCATGGTTTATTGTTGAAAAGTGCTATTTTTAAGAAGAGAGGTTAATAAGGAGCAAAGCACATTGTATTGGTGTGGTAGGTTGACAGAGTAAAATGTACATATAGTATCTTATTAAGAAACAGGATAAAATTCTGACTAAATCATGTTCAGTTTCAAACTGAAGGAAGGGAAAAAATGATGAAGAAATCCCAGAATTCTCTTTCTTCAATGCAAAGATTGGATCAAGTTTGTCAGGATTGACAGCAATCATAAAACTTTGTAAAGAGAAAAGATGAAGAGCAATAAATTAAATTACACATATAAAATACAATAAAACCTGTCTTGAGAAACCACTGTCTTGAGAGACCACCTGTCTTGAGAGACCACTGTGGCCATACACTGATTGGTTTTACTCTGTAATGGAACTGTCATGAGAGATCACCTGTCATTAGAGACAACCTGTCTTGAGAGACCGCAAAACAGTGACAAAAACTCAGTTTTTCACCTGTTTTGAGAGCCCGGAAAATCAATTTTTGCAGTTTCAGTGTATTAAAATCAAATAAAGATCAATGCAATGTGTTCAGAAATCAATAGTTCAAAAATGTAACCAGGACATCTGCCCAACAGTAAATTGTCAGGATAAATGTCCCCTGAAACCTTAATATCTGAAATCATACACAAGTATGACAAATATCTTTCACTGCATATTGCCTGAAAACTATATTCAATTGGCTTTCAATTACATTGTTATTCAGTTGTATACAACTTCAAATCTGAGAAACTTATACCAAGATCCTTTTGAAAATATAAAGATTATTGTTTAAAAAACAAACTTAGTTTGCGTCCATTATTTGTTCAAGTGTGACAAAATCAAAGAGGAATAAGCGAATTAAAAAACGGGTTAGTCTGACCTACCCAGTTGGTCGTAGGTAATTAATAACTAATATGCTAAGTAAACACGCTATAGTCTGTGCCATATATGTTTCTCTGTGTTGATGATTGTTCGTGAGCGTTTTTTTATTTTTCACTGACACTCTCCCTTAAAGGCTGATGGGTGACTCCCAGCTATCAAAAACACATTTTGGTGGACTTTTTCCTTTTGTATAACCGTTACAGATAATATGCTGGGGCTGCTCCCAAACCAGCAACTTGTTTGGGTTTTTTTCTCTTCTCTCTAAAACAAACCATCAAACTGCTATTTCAGTATTACCATAAATATCCCAATGTTTCTAAATAAAATACCAGAGCAAATGTCCTGTAGTTATGCACAATTCCTAGTCACCTTCCAGTTCTCTGACACCACTACCCTACTATCAGTGCACACACTCAAACCAATAAGATGCTTTGCCCTCACTTCCATCTGTCATGGCTTCATAAGCAAATTCAGTTACTTGGGTCACAAGGGATTTCGATCCCACATCATCCATGGACACCTCTCGCACGTTGAAACTTCCATTCATTTTCTCATAGCATGTGATGGTTACAGCAATAAAATACTGATGTTTGGAACTGAAAACAACCTTCGACACATGTCATGTGCTGAAAGTTATTTTTGTGACGGAACATTCAATAAGTGCCCTAATGTGTTTTACACTCTAAAATCAGTTGGGTTAAAAAGCAACCCAAATCAACTGGACCCAATTGGGTTCATATCCATTCAACCCAGTTGATTTGGGTTGTTTTTTAACCCAACAGATTTTGGAGTGTACCAAATGTGCACTATTCATATGTTTATTGAGAATAAGATGTCCCCTTTCGCAGGGTTTTAGGTTCTGATTTTGATATGGTCGGACAGCATACTACAAACTACAACGAAGGGTGGCGTAGGAAGTTGAGTTTGTTTATAGCTGGATTTCATCCCAATTTATTCAAAAAGAAAAATCATTCCAGAAATCAACAGTTGAGTGATGGGGGAAATTTAGCACCCAGGAAAATAAACTACAGAAAAACAGACAATTCAATTGAACATTTTAAAAGAATATTTCTAGCTGGAGAAATTGGACTACTCAGCTACTTGGACTACAGTACTGGATTTTAGTGTATTTATAAAGAAATTTTTAATTAAACCTGTGAACCCCCCTGGTGGTATCTTCCATGTCACTTCAATGGCAGGAATTGGAAGAGTCATATTCATTATTTGGGGGTAGTCCAATTAATATTTTCAACGCGCAGCCTTGTGGCTGCACATTGAAAATATTAGATGGTCTATATCACTCTTTCACATAGTAGCCATCCAACTTAATAAAATGAAAATGTATCGTGTTCCTGGTCCGGAAAAAGGCATCTAAGGTCCAAAGGTTAATATAATGCACTTATGGGTAAATCTGGTTTGTCTCAACTATCATATCAGGTTGGTTGTTGGTAATAAACAATAATTGAGTTAAGCAAACAAACATACTAGATACTGACTATAATCCATCTCCCTTTGATCTTCCTAATTTTCATACATTTTACCAAGACAATAGCAACCAGGTAAGTGAGACGACCCCTAAAAAACCCTTGTAAACTTATTTTTACTTAAAGTGTGACTGAAATTATTTTCTATTAAAACAAAACCTGACAAACATAAAAAACAGACTTTTCAATGTATAACTGTAATTATATAATGTATTATGAAAATACTGATAGAAAGAGGAGAACACCTTGTTTGTATAAAGTAAGAAATTACTATTTTGGATGGACCAGCACCGTCATAATCTCATAAAGTTTTTAAATTTATGTCCTTTTAACAGTAATTTCTCAAACAATGCCTCTGTACTTGTATTGAAACTGAATTAAAATAAAACAATAATAAAAAAAAGTCGAAAAATCAATTCTCCATTTCTGCCACAAATATTATCTGGTTGGTCATTCACAGACTAGCGAAAACCTCAAACCTCTAATGAGAGACCACCTGTCTTTGAAAGACCACTTTGCTTGGAAAAAGGTGGTGGTCTCACAAGACAGGTTCTACTACTGTACTTGCCTTGTTCTACTCTCACTCTTTCTTTAATGGATAGGTAACTAAATATTATAACCAGTAACTCCTCATGAAGACAGTTTACACTTGTGTGGGAACATTTATCATGTCCTCCTTCAACCTGTGAAAAAATTGTTGAAAAATTAAAAATATTAAAAATATGATTCTGTAATTATTACCTATACACATCAGACAGTATAATTAACAAACTGTGCAGCTGAAAAATGAAACTGTCAATGACACTGTAGCTTAACTTGACTGTGTGTAGTGTTTGATAAAAAGGATAATGTTCAATGTTTATGAAAGGATTATGAAATAAGACAAGAATTGTGATAATTGAGAATATGTTAATTTCTGTTCCGTATATGCTATGTTTTCAATAAGGATAATTTGAGGTGTAGACTGTACTAAAGAACGGAGGCCTGGGTTAAGGTGGCCCTCACAGTTAATGTATGTAAAGTTACCAAGTTACAGTAAAATCATTCCAAAACAAGTCATCCTATCAAGTTACAATGAAATCCCTTCATAAATATAACTTGTAGAATTTGCTAAAGGAATCTAGGTCACGTGATGGTTTGGCATTCATGGTTGACCGATCATGACCAAATATGAGAGTCTCATCTAGATATCATACCAAGTTATCCAACCAGGTTACAATGAAATCCCTTCATAAATATGAACTGTAAACAATGCTAAACAAATCTAAGTCACATGCCTGTGCAGCCATCACAGTTGACCAATCATGGTCAAAATAGTACGTTCTCATTTAGACATTATACTGAGTCATCCTACAAAGTTACAATGAAATCCCTTCACAAATGCAAGCTGTAGGCTGTGCTAAAGGAATCTAGGTAACGTGCCCCTATGGCCCTCACGGTTGACTGAACACGCCCAAAATAGAATGTTCTCATCTAGACATTATACAGAGTCATTCTATGAATTTACAATAAAATCCCTTCATAAATACAACCAGCAGACTGTTATTATTAGAAACATTACAACAATATCACATCATGTGACCCCCCCTCATTGGAACGAGCTCGTCAAGCTCGTTCCAATGAAGGGATCACATGATATGGTTTTGTTGAAATAATTTTTTAAATTTAAAAAATAAATAACAATTTTTGAAATTGTGTGTGTTGGGTAAAGAGTTGACCCTTAAAGGCCTAATTGTTAATTTTTTGATCCAAAGGAACAAGTGCCCCAACATACATTGTAAACTCAAAACTTGTTTTCTAAGAACCTTGTCAGTTGTTTTCAGACAAGTCTTGGCTGCCTCTGTAGGCAACCAAGACTTGACCAGAAACAACTTACAAGCCACTAGAGGTAGACTTTCAAAGTACAGCAAAAATGTCTAAAAATCTCCAGGCCCTTGAGGGTTAAACTATGATATGTTGGCTTTAGATGTTCCTTGTATCAGGTGAGTGTTGTCATATTACAAAACGACTGATGACTTTTTATTTTGGTTGAAACATGATGATATGGACTTGACCAAGTTTTGTTCACTGAGGTTTTAAACCTCAATGAACAAAAACTTGGTTAGGTTCATATAATCATTTATCTTACAATAAATATGTATTGAGTCCAAAATTAGCCCAACATAGTGAGTAACAGAGGCCCCTGAAACAAATCTGTATCTTGCAGCTGCAGTATACTAAAGCATGCCTGGTTATGATTTGTTTACATTACTATTTTTAGAACATTAGAAAAGTGTTTGTGTGGGAATCTTGTATGCTTCTATATAAGAAACCAGAGGCTCAAGTGAGCCTAAAACGCTCACCTGGCTCAAGTTGTCAAAAGAGATGAGTGTATCAGTAAGTGACCGGCACAAATAGTCCAAATATTAACTCAGGGACTCGATTTGAACAAATTTGAATCTGACACCCCTAGAGATGAAACAACACAAGAGTTACACTGTCACAGTGCACAGTATTTTTTGAATATTGGACAAATGCATTCATCAAGTTTATCCAAGGATCGCAAAAGTTTAAGGCAGCAATACAGTTTCGACCAAATCAACACACATATTAGGAGTCTGAAAATGAAAACTGAAATTGAAATGGTAGTTAATCAAGGTATTACAGTAGAGGATTATAAAATAAATCTATCATGACCATTAAGTTTATGAACAAAATGTTGTATCACATTCTTGCTCTTGTTTCTGAAGCAATAAATCAACTCACAGAGATATGGCCTTAGAAAGAAGGGCTCAACTCGGATGCTACATTTTGTACACAAACATAATGGTTAAAATATATATCACCTATATTCTATATTGTCAAGAAGAGATAGTGCTGGATCTGAGATATTCAACTGAAAAATCGAAAGTATTTTGGAAGTTGCCCTGCCTGGTGTTGATCCCAGGTCTAAGCGCCTTGCCATAAATGTTCTGCTACCATGCCAACTGAGATAATGACAAACCCCATAATATGCATTTATCATCTTCATCAAAAGTCAATACCTAAATAATACAACACATTTTTTTAAAGAACTCCCTACGTTTTCAATACTGTGTTATAACACAGGAAGACATCAGCCAACTAAGCAGTATAAGTTGAACAGCAGATATTAATCTGTTGGTTGTATCTTTTAAAAGCTTCACCGATTAGAAATTTTTGTCCACAGTTAAATGTAATGTTTATTACTATACATGTATTTCCAAAATATTTAGTCAGGGCGTAAAAAGTATTAAGAAGTGGCTTATATACCTTTTCATTCATCCTTTCTTCTTGTAGTTTTGTGAGTTTCATTGTCAATTGTTCTACCTGAGCAGGATCATATAGATCAACTGTTTCTGCTGAAAATTTATAAGTAGATAATGTCAATTTTATAATAAATGTCATCCTGATGAATTTAGTGTTGGCTCAAAATATGTTAGCTCATCCTTAACCCTTTGAACTCGAAAGGCTGCTTTTCGGGCAGCAATATGATCTGAATTCATGAAGTAGATGGTTGCTCAGTGAAATTGTGTGTTAGACAAGCCTGAAAATAAGCAGACTGTCATCTGCAAAATGAGGTCCCCAGAGGGTGAATTTGGTGATGCTACCCTGCAGGGTAGCATCACAAAATTTACCCTCAGTGAACTTCAATCTGAATCAAGGTCTCCAGCCAAAACAGAAAGATGTACCTAGTGGTTAAATTGGCCCATGGTATGTGATAGCATCAGCAAATTCACCCTCTGGGGACCCCATTTTGCAAATGACAGGTTGCTTATATTCAGGCTTGGTGGTAGACTAATCAAGGCTTTCAATGTGTGGCCCTAAAGTGGCACATTGAAAAAACTGATTGGTCTTCCCACAAGTAATGAATATAGACTCTACCAGTTGATAGCAATGAACTGGCATGTTATATATCATTAGGGACCAAAGGGTTAATGTTTCTTTCATGAATCACCAGGTATGCATTATGTGACATTTTATTGGAAAGTGCCAAGAGAACACCTTCCAACAGTGTATTATATTTCACTGGCAAAAACAAAGATACACAAAGATGGTATCCCAATTCCAGAATCACTTCTGCAAAACAGTTTGGACAAGACAGTCTAGTGACAGCCATATGCCCCGCCAACTTTTATGTTATAATAGTAATAATCTCATTATTGACCTGGACATGTATTCATAACCAATAATGTCACTCACCAAATATTTAATTTCTTTAATTGCAACAATTTTGGTAAATTCAAAGTTGACAAGGGCTATAACTCTGGAAAAACTTCCTTTCCATATGCACATGTACACATCATACTCATACTGCACACCAATTTTCATAAAAATCCAATGAAAAATGCAGGAGTTAAGCGGACAAGCATTTGTGACAGAAATTTTGCTGTTTCCAAAGGCCATAATCACTCAAAATTTATGACATCAAAAATTCTTGACCACATGCACATCTACACTTTATACTGATACTTCAGACCAAGTATCGTAAATATCCAATAAAAAGTAGAAGTTAAGCGGACAAGCCTTTGTGATGGACATTTTGACCACATGCACATGTACACTTGATACTGATACTTCAGACCAAGTTTCGTAAAAATCCAACAAGAGGCCCCAGGGGGCCTGAGGGCGCTCACCTGACATGGTAGCCTAAATATCAGCCCAGAGAATTGATTTCCACAAGTTGCATCTGCTCCTCCTAAGAAAAGCTGAAACCAAATATCCAAATATTCTGACCAGTGGATCTAAAAAAAGATTTTTAAAGAATATTCCTCATACTGAACTAAGTCATAATTCGGGCTCCCACAGGAAGCCCATATATGAACCCAGGGACTTGGCTTTAACAAACCTGAATCTCACACCCCTAAGGATTCTGCACACCAAATATCAAAACATTCTGACTGCAGGATCTGAAGAAGAAGATTTTTAAAGAAAATTCCTCATTTTGAACCAAGTTACAATTCGAGCTCCCACAATCAGCCCAAATATGGACCTAGGGACATGGCTTGAACAAACTTGAATCTTAACCCCCTAAGGATGCTGCATAAAAAATATCAAAAGCATTCATCTGCTGGATCTGAAGATTTTTAAAGAAAATTCCTCATTTTGAACTAAGTTGTCATTCAGGCTCCCATAGTGAGCCCAAATATGAACCAAGGGACTTGGCTTGAACAAACTTGAATCTCAGCCCCCTAAGGTTGCTCCATGCCAAATATCAAAACATTCCAACTGCTGAATCTGAAGAAGAAGATTTTTAAAGAAAAATTCCTCATATTGACTAAGTTATAATTTGGGCTCCCACAGGGAGCCCAAATATGGACCCATGGACTTGGCTTTAACACACTTGAATCCCCCCTCCCCCCCCCCCAAGGATGCTACTCACCACATATCAAACCATTCGGACTGCTGGATCTGAAGAAGAAGATTTTTTAAGAAAATTCCTCATTTCGAACAAAGTTACAATTCAAGCTCCCACAGTGAGCCCAAATATGGACCTAGGGACATGGCTTGAACAAACTTGAATCTCACCCCCCTAAGGATGCTGCATACCAAATATCACAAGATTCTGCCTGCTGGATCTTGAGAAGAAGATTTTCAAAGAAATTTGCCTGAAATGCACTAAGTTCGAATTTGGGCTTCTATAGTGAGCCCAAATATGAATCCAGGTGGCCGATTTGAACAAACTGGAATCAGATCCACCCCACAATGTTGCATACCAAATATCAAAATATTCTGTCTGCTGGATCTGGAGAAGAAGATTTTTGAAGAAATTTGCCTGAAATGCACTAAGTTCAAATTCGAGCTTCTATAGTGAGCCCAAATATGAATCTAGGGAGCCGATTTGAACAAAATAGAATCAGATCCACCCCACAATGTTGCATACCAAATATCAAAAGATTCTGTCTGCTGGATCTGGAGAAGAAGATTTTTTAAGAAATTTGCCTGAAATGCACAAAGTTCAAATTTGGGCTCCTATACTGAGCCCAAATATAAACCCAAGGGGCCGATTTGAACAAACTTGAATCAGATCCACCCCACAATGTTGCATACCCAATATCAAAAGATTCTGCCTGCTGGATCTTGAGAAGAAGATTTTCAAAGAAATTTGCCTGAAATGCACTAAGTTCAAATTTGGGCTCCTATACTGAGCCCAAATATAAACCCAAGGGACCGATTTGAACAAACTTGAATCAGATCCACCCCACAATGTTGCATACCAAATATCAAAAGATTCTGCCTGCTGGATCTGGAGAAGAAGATTTTCAAAGAAATTTGCCTGAAATGCAGTAAGTTCAAATTTGGGCTCCTATACTGAGCCCAAATATAAACCCAGGGGGCCGATTTGAACAAACTTGAATCAGATCCACCCCACAATGTTGCATACCAAATATCAAAAGATTCTGCCTGCTGGATCTGGAGAAGAAGATTTTTTAAGAAATTTGCCTGAAATGCACTAAGTTCGAAATCAGGCTCCTATACTGAGCCCAAATATGAACCCAGGGGGCCGATTTGAACAAACTTGAATCAGATCCACCCTCCAATGTTGCATACCAAATATCAAAAGATTCTGCCTGCTGGATCTGGAGAAGAAGATTTTTTAATGTTTTTCCATTGCCTACAGTGTTAAAAAGTGCTGACTCAGCACTTTTTCAATGTCCCGAAACTGTACCCTATGATAAGACCGATGGCAATTTTTATTTACCAATTCTTTCTGTTGGTCCTAAGGAAGCTTCACACCAAATAAAAATTCTCGGTGCCGTGCAGTTTTGGAGATATGGGCGTTTTAATTTTTTTCTATTTTTAGCTCCTGCGGTTCCCATGGGGCTACGAGAAAAAAAAAATCAGCATAAATTAGGTACTTATGACCCAATAAGCCCTCACATAAAATTTGGTTCAAATCAGCCTCTCGGTTTGGAAAATAGAAATTTTGGGCGGGGCCAAAAATTTTGCCCCTCCCATAACGACGCCAAGTATAGCCCCACAAACTTCTCTTGAACAAATCTGAGTCTACACCTCAAAAGGAAGCTGCACACCAAATATCAAGTCTCTGCTACTGCTGGTTCATGAGAAGAAGATTTTTTAAGATTTCAGCACACTTTTTGGGTGTGGCCCTACCCACGGGCAGGGCAACTTGATTTGAACAAAATCAAATTGCAATGTCATAACAAACTATTATCTCAAATATCAATTAAATTGGTTCAGCGGTTTGGGAGGAGAAGACGCAAACACCATGTTCACGGATGCCGGACGACGGACGACGGACGGTGAGTGATCACTATAGCTCTCCTGACTGAAAGTCAGGTGAGCTAATAAAAAATCTAGGTGAAGTTAAGCGGACAAGCCTTTGTGATGTAAATTTTGCCATTTCCAAGAGCCATAACCATGCAAAAATTGTCACATCAAAAATTCCTGACCACATGCACATCTACACTTGATACCGATACTTCAGACCAAGTTTTTCGTAAAAATCCAATAAAAAATGTAGGAGGAGTTAAGCGGACAAAGTTTGTGACGGATGGACAGATGGACTGACAGACTGATGGATGAACACCATTTCAATATCCCCCTCCTGACTTCGTCGGCAGGGGATAAAAATAAGCTGATTGGCAAATCTTCCTTTGCGACATCACCCACATACCTAATCCCCACTAATTAGAGAAAAAAATAGAAGATAAGCGTGTCATTGCAGAAATTTCCAAGCAGGGTGTACAAAATAGCACGCACTTTTCAATGCTTTTAAAGTGTTCAATAATTCATCCACTCAAGTGGTGATTTGTCAAGGACCTGTGCAAACCCTATAACATAAACTGATGACACAAACTGAAATGATTGCAACTTGCCTGTTGAGTGATTGAACAAACAAAAAACCTACCTAGTTCCACTCCATTCAACTCTGACCACTGGTCTTCATCTTCAGAAATACAATTGGGGGAGTCAACAATCTATAAAACAAATAAGTACCTTAAATACATCTATTTTTTATGGGTTTTATTGGGGTATTAACCCTTTACCTAACTAAAGCTTTTTTAAAAAGTAAATTAAATCTCACTTTTTTCGAAAAAAAATCTCATAATTTTTCAATAAAACCATACAAATACAACGAGCCGGTTCTAATGATATCCATATTTGTATGGTTTTATAGAGACATTTGTAAGATATTTTATTTAGGCTGTGGTGGGCTTATTTTGGTCAATTTGCTGGTCGTTTTTGCCCAATGTTAGGTAAACACTTTCTGCAGCCAAGGTCACATTGTTTCGGGCAGTTTTATGGGTGAAGGAAACTGGAGCACCTAGAGAGAACCACCAAGCTGTTGCAAGAAGCTGTCAGTTTTCCAAACGTTCTAACTCTGCTCAGGCAGAGTTGGCAGCGGTTGATCGCAAGTGCAATATTGATGTGCAGTACGCCTTAGTACACAATGCCACTGTTAACCCTTTACCTAACCTGAAAAGCAGACGACACTTGCAAAAATAATTCTTGAATAACTAATTTTTTGTCTCAAAAACATAGGTTATGACCCCTCGTTGGAACGAGCTCGTTCCAACGAGGGGTCATAACCTATGTTTTTGAGACAAAAAATGAAAAAAATAATGAAAATTAATTGGCGATTTTTTAGAATAGCGCTGGCCGGTTTTTGCCGTTACGTTAGGTAAAGGGTTAACTGATTGGGTGCTAAAAGCCACTATCAGGGCTCTATTGAAAAGTGCTGAAAGCCACTATAGTGGCTTTACACTGTTTGCACTAATTTGTTGGCTCAGCACTGGAAGAAAAATATTAATACAAAATGGAGATTACAAGATTTTTATTTAATTAATAGGAGTTTATTCTATATCCTATATGCAATGAGCAGGTCAAATTTGAACTAAACATACAGCAAATGTTTTAGATTTTGGAAAGTATATTCAATTAACAGGGTTATTCAGTTAAGTGATATCCACTTAAGTCTAACCTTGTCTAATTTGTACTAAAGATATTGTAAATATGTTTGTGTGTTAAAATTTTATGATTCTATAAAAAAGCATGTGGTTAAGAGGATCCCAACTGATCAGCTCCATCACCTAAACAATATCGAGGAAAAGTTCCCAATTTTGAAACTGAATATATGACCACCTGTGTGTGATGCAAACCTACGTCTTTAAATAAAGTTCATGATCAATTGCAAGAGAAAACTGATATTTTAAGACTTCAATCCTGACATCCTCTATACGCCCGTAGTGAAGTGCCTGGCATAAAAAAAAAACCAAAAGCTTATGACTCTTTATTAAAATGAAGTGAATGAGCTTATGCCAATAAGGGGTCAAAAACCATGTTTTTGAAACAAAGAATGAAAAAATAATAAAATTTGAATAGTGATATTTATGAATAGCACTGGCTAGTTTTGGCAATTATGTGTTGGGTAAAGGGTTATAAAGTGAAGGTAAAGGGCTGAAAATGTATCAACTACTCCGGTGCACCTAAGCATTCTTATTTCATATTTCCTTTCTTCAATTCTTGTTTTTGATTGTTATAAAAACAAGAGAACTTGAAGGATCAGAAACAAGCTCTCAGGCCAGCAGTATAGTTAGTTCTGTTCAGAATTTGACGCTGTTAAAGGCTGTTTGTTTACCCACTTTTTGAGCTTTATTCAATTGGTTGAGTACTATAAGCCACTATCAGGGTTTTCAGAAAAATGAGGGTACAGAGCTAAATTCTACACTTTTCTTACTCATGTTTTATACCAGTCAAACACAAATAATATTTTGTTTATATAAATTTGCTCCATTACAAATTATTGGAGAGTGCCTATGGACAGACTCCAATAATTTGTAATAAAACAAATTTTGAATAACAAATTCAGACCACCAAAAATAATCTAGCCCTCAACCAGTTAATACAATAATATATCATGGGCCTTTACTTACAAAAATATTAGTGATGCGCCGATATGGGTATTATCAGTATTGCCGATATCTGATATTTCAATTCAATATCGGACCGATACCGATATTAGTTTTTGTGGCATCACAAGCTTGTGTAAAAATATGATGACATTCAGACAGGACTAACAAAACATGGGGTTGTTCAGCAGTCAGCGTGACTCGACACGCATCCCGGGTGGATCTCAATGTAACGTACATCTGTGATGTATCAATTCAATATCATTTCCGAACCGACCCATCAGTGAGCCCAGGCATGTGAAAAAAAAATGGGGGTGGGCTTATCCACGAATAAGACTGAATGTAAAATGAAAACTTGACATAAAGTTTTATGTGTTTGTTTTATTCATTTTTTCCATCGTAATCATCAATCATTCAAAAATACATTTCAGTAGAAAAACATCAACAAAATCAGCACGAAATATCAATACATCAATGTTAACAAATGAGGTAAAAAATGCACGTGGTCAATTTGTTTTAACCTGAAACGTGTTCGTTCAGTCATTACATTTCCATTTTGAATTCTGTTTATTAAAAAGTATTTGAACTGTGTTTTGTATTACTCACGCAAGAGAAGGTGCCCTCAGTATTCAAAACTCCCATCCAAGGTGAAAAAAACAAACAAAATAATCCATTCACGTGTGAGCATTTACATGTACATGCATTGGTGGACCGCTTCTCAGTGAATTCTGTTGCGTTCACTTTCTCCAAGTCCAAGATTAACAGGGGGAAGTTCGCAGCCAACATTGTTGGCACCGGATAACTATCTGCACTATCCATTTCCCAGTTATTGACGTATCGACACTGAACCTGGCAGTTATTGCCAGAGAAGAAAAAAATTGGCAGGTGTGTGTGTGTGGGGGGGGGGGGGGGGGGGGGGGTCAGACAGGCAGGCAGGCAGGCCTATCTGTACAGGCTAATACATTGCAAGATAGTCACAAAGAATTTCCTCACATTTTTTCATCATTAATTCTTTCAAAAAGCATCAGTGATGGAAAATCTGGAGCAAATTTCCTTGTGGTATCATGCAATGTATTTGTATTTTCACTGGTAGTGAATTGACCAATTGTTGGGGATGTTTTGACCAACTCTTGGAGACATTTTGACCAACTGGCAATTGTTAGGGACGTTTTGACCAACTCTTGGGGACGTTTTGGTTCGGGGATGTTTTGACCAGCACCCGTAGTGGTAATGCCATAGTGGTACAGCATTTACCACAAAAAAAAAAATATCATGAGTCATTGTCACATGTCCGTGATCTGTTGCCTGTAGAGTGTAGAAGTGGGGGGAGGGGGGGTTACTGAATTCTGCAATGCATTGATAAAAACATGTGGGCACGTTTCATAAATAAAAAATCTATATTTAAACTGACCGCCCTGATGTACATAATGAGTCCCCATTATTGTAAACAATATGGCTTTGGCTTTCCCTTGTTTTGTTTTCAAAACAGACTTTCAAGTAGCATGCATCAAACTGGATATTACAACTCAGGGTATTAATTCATATTTATTTTGGAATAGCTATTTTTGCAGAGATCACATCAGGTAATTTCTCAACTCATTTTCTAAAGTAATAAAATGAACAATTTGGATCACTGAACACACTGTCATTAATAATGTAAGAACTGGAAATTTCCCATTCGTCTTCAACATAAAGTTGATAAACACGAGGGCTGACAATAATAAATAACATGAAAGTATGTAGTTTGGTAATTTTATTTTTTTAGCTTAAAATGTGAAAAGATTAAATTGACACAGAAAAAAAAAACAACTCCAAAACACATTCACATAATTTTATTTTGATTGAACAATTGAAAATTTCGTGTACCGGTAGTCAAAACTTTAATTCAAAGAAATATGGGGTGGGCTTATTTTGAGTGATACCCCAAAAATACATTTTCTAAAAAGCCCTAATCTGAGTAACTAGTACTATTTAGTTGAGATTATCAGCGATTTGCCTGAGAACTTGATTTGGAAAAAAAAGATATCGGCTGCCAATATTGGCAGAATTGGTATTTTTTGTCAATACCGATACACGTCCCATAAGCCATTTATCGGCCGATACCGATAACCCATACCGATAATTGGCTCATCACTAAAAAATATACAGCTATTTTTTTCTGTCCCAGTTATTCTAATCAATAAGTATTCAATTCCCCTTGAAAACATCAAGATATTAACATGATTTGTGAAACTACCCGGCATAATCATAAAACTATGGCGAGTCTTCATTTCTGATTGTAATGTCATCAAATGTTAATCAAATCAAGTATCGAATGAGCAACATTTCAAGCTTTGATTCATGGAAAATGAATCTTCATGAAATATTTCTGATTCAATCATCCAAAATGTTTCAGTTATTCAGAAAAGTAAATTACACATTTGTTTTTCCAACCAACTGAAATATTCCAGATGAGTGAATCTAAACATAGGTGATGACCTATTTGAGGGCTAGACTGGTTTCAGGCCATAACAGCAATAATTTTTTACAGAACTAGACTGGTGGTCTGTGAGCTTGGGTCAGGGGTTCTCCACAACTTTGAAATTAACTTTTGTCCTTTTCACATCCTCCCTCTTCACTATTCACTTCCTGTAAGCATGACACTTCTGACTACATCTTTTGAGTGATTGATTCAAACAAATATGAAATTGAAACATAAGATCTCAAAGAAGAGAACAATCAGACCAGCTGTTTGTGAGAACTTTTTTCAAGGTTGCTTCTTTATTTATGTTGATGTTTGGGGTCCCTTACCACTCCTAAATATAACCAGGACAATAGCACATATGAACCGAATGGTTCATAGCATACAAAAGTGTTGCATGTTCAGAATTTGGAGAGATAATTTTGACCAGTTACTTCCAAACTACATATTCTCCTATGATGTAACTATTCGCACTAGTAGTTGAAGAAATCAAGAGCTGAATTAATTAAATTTTAGAGCTGAATTGGTTCAAAGGGTTTTCTTGTTTGATTCATTATAAAGATTAACCTTGGTTAACCGATTAATCACTTGCCCCTAATAGGTAGCTGAATAATTGAAGTACTGTGGATGATTCACAGCATTAACCCTTTACCCAATGTAACAGACAAAATCAGCTATCGCTATTCAAAAATCTTATTATGTTTTCAACTTGTGTCTCAAAAACATAGCTTATGACCCCTCATTGGAATTTAGTATTATGAAGTCAGTATGTATTTTCTATTTAGTATTATGAAGTCAGTATGTATTTTCTATTTAGTATTATGAAGTCAGTATGTATTTTCTTTTTAGTATTATGAAGTCAGTGTGTATTTTCTATTTAGTACTTTTATTCTGGCTTTAATATTCAACAGTTTAGTCCCTTCGGCATCATTTTTCCGACTCTATGGCTGTTAGTAAAGTGTGTCCCAATACACATGTTGCAGCACAAATGCAGTATCTTGTTCTGGAAACATATTATTTATTGAAATAGCAGTGCCACTTTCCTAAGGGCACATTATCAGGAATTAATTTTACTGGTTTTCATACCCAGTATGAAGATCAGCAAAATTTCAGACAGAATGGTTAGGAAACCCACTGAAAAGATGCACGCATAAATTCCATATATAGAACACAGTTTACTGCACATGTGAATATTCTAAAATCAGAGGACTGCTTCATTATCATAATACCTGAACAGGCAAAGAGTGGAAAGAAAAAAAAATGAAGATAAAAAACTTCACTATTATGTATAATATGATTCTGGACGAAAAAGCACCAATGAACTGATGTAAATGGATAGGGTAGGATAGAAACCTCTTCAAATGATTAAGGCTGAACAAAATGTTGATGCAGTATGAGGGATTGGAATCAATGAACTGAGTTAGAATTTTTAAGTGTTTCTAGATGGAAGTGAAATGTACTAAAAGTCCATCAAGGATCGTTCATTCCTGTTCCTTATACTCTTCTGGAGTTATGTTCAATATTTATACCACAATAAAACTTGAATTAAGTGAATGAACATGAGATTTCTAAAGTGTCAAAGCTCATGCAAATCTCTGCATCACAAACTGATGCATAACAATGAATCAGATATATTCCAACATGATGCAGGTGAGATTTCATGCATGGTTTTCCTAAGACATTTTTCAATGCTTGTATTCTGGTAATATGATATAAAATACTGGGAGAAAGTTAAGTTATTTATAATACTCAGCCTACCAGTATGTGCATCAGTAATTGTAATGTTACAGTTTATTGGAGAGTGCCTATAGGCACTCTCCACAAACTGTAACATGTCAATTCTATGATGAAAAAATATCTTGCTTCCTGCTCTAACAACTTTATTGTGGTATTTTCGAGCCCTTTTATATAGCAAAGTCCAAACATGGGCTTCAAGCACCGATCCAGTTATTTATTTTTTTTATTTATTCGAGTTTAATGACACTTTTGACAGCCAGGGTCACCTCATGTTGGACAGTTTAACAGGTGGAGGGAGCTGGAGAGCCAGACAGAACCACCAAGCAATGGTGAGCAACTGCCAAGACTTCCCAACATACTAACTCCACACAAGCAGAATTAGCATTGGTGGAAGACAGGTGCACCATAGACATGCATTATGCCATAGTACACAGCGCCACCATATCCCCACAAGGGAAATCGGGATTAAGTGCCTTGCTCAGGGACACAACACAGTTACCATGGACCTCTCATGATGCCGTAACCACTGAGGCACTATGCTCCGTACCGATCCAGTTATGCACTCAAACTATGAAAATGAATTGGCAGAAATTACGGAACTAGTTGCATACACATAATAATTGAGACAGATCATGGGTGGTAGTACATGAGACAACCAGTTATAGATTCAACTATCTAGCTAGGTAGAAAAGGTGACATGAGATTTTACCTGATCATTTTCTTTGCCACTCGATTGCTGAATTTGTTGATTAAACATGGGGATGGCATCATATACTTTGAAAGATGATCTCTTTGATTCTTCTGATGGATGTACTCTCATTACCCTACAATATATGGTTAATGTCAAAAGAGACTACAAAATACAAATCTAAAGAAATTAAATAATTTTATCAATTAATTACAGCATCTTTAGCTTTGATGTCACCAATCATTCACTAGCCTTTACTGAAGTAAGGATTGGTGAATGGTTAGAAAATGAAACATTACAATTAAAGAAACATTACAATTAAAAAATATTGAAGGTTTTTATTTTGTCCATAATCCATCTTTTATTCATAATTTGTGTGAATTCATCAACGAAAGTTTTAATATTTTTTCAATAAAAACAAATTGATGATATGTTGTCCTCCAGTTAGGAAGGAATGTATTGAACATTCAGCAAAGCTGATCTGTTAAGAAAAAAAAAAAAAACTAATTATCAAACCACAACTCTTTCAATAACATGACTAACAAACAACATTTACAGAACAAATTTCGGAATGAGAAAATAAGCATGCAATTGCATTAGGAAACAATCCCCTTTACCTCAAAATCATTAAAATTTCCAATGCAAGAGGCCCCCAAGGCCCTTACTCGCTCACCTGCCAAAGTGGTCCAAAGAAGTATTTGGGGTCACATTCAGTCAGACATGGTTCATCAACACTACAAAGGAATGAAGTCATGAAAGGCAAATTTTATGGAAAAACACTAAGGAATGGATTTGAACAAACCTGAACCTAAAATGCCCCCTGCCACCCCACCTCTGCCCATAGAGTCCAAATATTAAGCAGAGACTCAACTTGAACATACTTGAATCTGATCACCCTTGAGATGTCATACACCAAATATGAAAGAATTCTGACTTGTGGATCTGAAGAAGGTTTTTAAAGAAATCACCTCACACTGCAGTAAGTTAAACTTTGGGCTCAAATAGGGAGCCAAAATATTAACCCAGGAACCTGATTTGAACAAACTTGAATCTGACCCACCTAGAGATGTTATATAACAAATATGAAAAGATTCTAACTGATTGATCTGAAGAAGAAGATTTTTTTAATTTTTGACAAAATTTATGGGTGCTATCAGAGTAAGGCCCCTTGTGGTGCCCCCTGTGGGCGCAGCAAGTTTATTTGAACAAACCTGAATTGACATATGATAAGGAAACAGCATCTATTTACTTAACTGCAAAATCTGCAATAAACGTCACTTCAACATATGCTTAAAAGAACACATGAGTGACATCAAGTATAAATGCGACAACCCGATCGCAATTCGCTTCAATCAACACAACCACTCTCAAAAGGACCTCTCATATCGTATTAAACAAATACTATATACTGATCCAAACAGAACAAACATCACCAATATTCACGCTAAAAACACTCATTCCATTTGGCCTGAACAAGAAAGATTTGGTTCAATTTGGTCCAGTAGTTTGTGAGAAGTCAATAATGTAATGTTCATGACGGACGATTGACAACGACAGACGACAATGACCACAATTGTTTACTACAGGCTTGCACTACAGTGAAGTCCCTAACTCGGAAAATATACTCTCTATTTTGCTCTTTCCCAAGCGATTTGGGAAAAAAAAGTGGTGCAAAAGCACCAAGAAAAAATAAGCCAAAACTGGGTCGAGCGTTACCGATGCAGACCCAGTAGGGGACGCTCTCCTCCAAGTACAACTCCATGACTTCCATTTGCCAGTGCACATATACGTCGCTAATGACTCATTCTTTTGAATCTACCAATGTTAGAGTTATGTGATCAGCGGGGAGGAAGGATTCTTACCCAAATAAGAAGGCGGGAGGGGCTCCATGTAAACAATTGTGGTAGGTATAATAAGAAAGCAAATTTACTATAAAATTTAAATTTCTTATCAACCTACAATTGTTTACTACAGGCTGAATAGACAATAGGATAGAGAGAATCACATAACCAAACCACACATAACCCAATTGCACTGGAACCGTGGACAGAGGAAGAGGTCCCTAGGCCTATCAAACCATAGCATCACAATAATTAGTAAAAGACAATGAGGCTTATGATTCTGTGTGACGCACAGACAGAAAGGGCAGTAACAGCACAGAGCTGGAACTGGCCTTCTAAAAAGCCTAATGGCTAGGGTAGACAACAGCATGAGCAGAAGAAAGAGGGCCCAACGCAAAAGGTCCTCAGACTGCTCCTGCAACTGACGCTGATAGAAGGTGGAGAAAGTAGAAGCATTTCTACAGTAGGCTGCCTGCATAACATCCGACAACTTGACGGAGTTAGAATAAGCCCAAGAGGTAGACAATGCACGCAACTTGTGGGCAGAAATACGATTGGTAATACAATTGAAAGTTGCTAGACGAGCATACGCTGCACAAATAGCAAGACAAATCCATCGAGAAATGGACTGAGGAGAGAGCTTCTGTCGACCAGGAATAAGAGACAGAAACAAGAGGCCCCAGGGGGCCTGAGGGCGCTCACCTGACATGGTAGTCTAAATATCAAACCAGGGATTTGACTTGAATAATTGAATAAGCTGCATACGCCCCTCCTAAGAAAAACATATACCAACTAGATGAAGCGATTGTGCCCACACAATACACTTGATTTTCCTTCTATTTTCAGTTCCTGCATTTTTACGTCCCAAAATTGAGATAAACGCATAAAAACAGATTTTTTTCCCAAACAAAATATTTTCAGCCTAAAATTTTTTTTTCTTCTTAAAACGCATAAAAAAACACCAAAAAAAATTTCGGATTTTGGTCCAAAATTTCTAAGTCAGGAACAGGGCCATAAATTATCAGCCTAAATATGAACCCAGGGATTTGGCTTGAACAAACTTGAATCTCGCCCCCCTAAGGATGCTGCATACCAAATATCAAAAGATTCTTATTGGTAGATCTGAAGAAGATTTTTAAAGAATATTCCTCATACTGCACCAATTTAACCCTTTACCTAACGAATCGCCCGCATCCGCCCGTGTAATATAAAAATTGAGCAGTTGAAGAAAATAAATTTTTCAAAATATTTCAACAAAACCATATCATGTAACCACTCATTGGAACGAGCTCATTGAGCTCATTCCAATGAGGGGTCACATGATATGGTTTTGTTGATTTTTTTTTGAAAATTAAAAAAAATGATATTTAAAATAATCAAATTTGATATCGTCTGTGTTGGGTAAAGGGTTAAACATTTGGGCTCCCATAGAGAGCCCAAATATGGACCCAGGGAATTGATTTCAATAAACATGTGAAACAATCTTCCAAAGATGTTATATGTGAAATTTTAAAGCTTTTGGAGCAGTGGTTTGGTCGTAAAAGTCCCCAAAAAGTACCCCATGATAAAACCGATAGCAATTTTTTTGAACATTCCATTCTGTTGATCGTAGGGAAGCTTCACACCAAATAAGAATTCTAAATGCCGTGTAGTTTTGGAGATATGGGCATTTTAATTTTTTTTCTATTTTTAGCTCTTGCGGTTCCCATGGAGCGACGGGAAAAAAAATGTGGGCATAAATTAATTACTTATGACCCAATAAGCCCTCATATCAAATTTGGTTCAAATCTGCTTCTCGGTTTGGAAAATAGAAATTTTGGGAGTGGCAAAAATTCTTGCCCCTCCCATAACAATGGCAAATATAGCCCCACAAACTTCTCTTGAACAAATCTGAGTCTACACCTCAAAAGGAAGCTGCCCACCTAATATCAAGTCTCTGCTACGGCTGGTTCATGAGAAGAAGATTTTATAAGATTTAGGCACACTTTTTGGGCGTGGCCTTACCAAGGGGCGAGGCAACTACTTAATTTGAACAAAATCAAATTGCGATGTCATAACAAACTATTATCTCAAATATAAATTAAATTGGTTCAGCGGTTTGGGAGAAGACGCAAACACCATGTTCACAGACGACGGACGGTGAGTGATCACTATAGCTCTCCTGACTGAAAGTCAGGTGAGCTAAAAATCGTTTCCTGCCTTTCCTAATAAACTGTGTCCGATTGAGATAAATGTGAATAGCATGAACCGGACAGAGCAAAGGGCGGTTACCCTCAACAGAAGGAAGAGCCCTAATACAGATAGGAGGTGGACTAGTTTCTGGTATCTGATTTTTGGCCAGAAAGGAGCAATCAGTTGTAAAAGTAACACTGTTGGGAGAGCATCTGAAAAAGGCCGGGTCAACCGAGAGGGTGTGAAGCTCACTAACCTGTCTGGCAGAAGCAAAAGCCATCAGAAACAACTGCAAGATAGAATCTTGGCTAGAACCTGAGGCAGAATCGGAACCGGTGGGAAGGCGTAGCCGACTAGACCATTCCAATTGAGTGACAGAGCGTCCATGGCAAAAGCCAGAGGATCTGGGCACTGGGACATGAAAGTGTCCACCTGATGGTTCCAACGAGTCGCAAAGAGATCAATGTGGGGGTGACCCCAGAGATTGCAAAGTGACTGGAACACTGCCCTGTGGAGCATCCACTCAGTGGAGATGACCCTGCCTCATCGGGACAGGGAGTCGGCTAGGACGTTCAGATGACCGGGAATGTGACAAACCAAATTGACATCCTGAGCAAGCAGTTGAAGATCCCGCCAATTTGTACATGGGAACCAAGTGCGTGCTGCCCTGGTTCCAAATGTAAGCAACCACTGTCGAATTGTCGGACAACAGAAGGACCTGGCGAATCGACAAGTGAGGGATCCACTGCCTGAAACTCAGAAGAAGAGCAAGAAGCTCCTTCTGGTTGAAGTGCAGAGCTGCCTGATTCTGGTCCCACACCCTGTGAAGGGAAAGAGGATCCAACATCGCACCCCATCAGAGATCGCTGGCATCTGCCGTCAGAACACGATTGGACGTGAGTAAGTCCAACGGAACCCCCTGCGTAATCCACTGAACATCCGTCCAGGGGAGAAGGTGAGGATGAAAAGAGTCTGGTAACTGAAGCACCAGATCCAGAGGATAGACATTCAGCCTTCAACGACTGAGCAGAATGTGTTGGAGAGGTCTGACATGCTGCCGACCTAGAGGAATGAGATCCGTCACCGAACCACAGAGACTGAGCAGCCGGAGAATACTCTGTGCTGTCGCGGACGTGGACTGGGACAGAGTCAGAGCAAAAGCTCATAGAATCACAGCCCTTGCCTGGGGAACTGCCACCATATTGAACTGAGTACGGAAGTCCATCCCCAGATGACAAAATGACTGAGAAGGGACCAGGTCCGACTTCTCGTTAACTCTGAACCCTAGCGATGTGAGCAGGCTCAACAGGGTATCGACATCCGACTCCAGTAAGGCAACACTGGAATGCCACTGGAGGATATCGTCTAGATATGCTGAAGTAGTCACCCTGGATTGTGTGCAATGGAAGGCTACCACATGCGACTTCAGTTGGGTGATGGCCCAAGGAGCAAGGTTGAGGTCGAACGACATGGCCTTAAACGGGTAAACTCGGCCCAGTAAGGCGAACCTGAGATACTTTCGCGATGTCCGATGAATCAGAACGTGAAAGTAACCATCTCGCAGGTCGATGCTGGAAGCGAAATCTCCCTGGTGAATGGTATGGCGGACCAACCTGAAAGTCTCCATGCTGAACTTGGGAGCAATGATAGACTGGTTCAGGATATTCAAATCGATAACCGGTCGGAGTCGGCCGCCCTTCTTCGGCACCAAGAACAGGCGGGAATAAAACCCCACTGACTGAATTTCTTGACGACCTCGATCGCCCCTTTGCCAGGAGATTGTCTATCTCCGTGGACAAAAGCTCCAAACGTAAAACGACAGAAGGAACTGTAGTTGGAAGAGGCACTCTTGACAGAGTGGGGTGTCTCTGGAAGGATATTCGCAGCCTGGACCGAACAACATCTAACAGCCAAGGATCTGCAAATTCTGCTATCCTTCCTCCAACCTGGGACGAATCGTGGTGAGGACCTTCATTTCGAGCCTAGATGAGGCCTGTAAGAGGAGAAACCACCTCCTCTGCTGTATGAAGAATCCTGAGACTTCCCTCTAGCCTGCCGACGCTTACCCTTTCCCCGTGAGTAAGAATTAGAAGCGGTGGCAGGAGGATCAGCCCTTTGCTTCGCATTGGAAGTAGAAGGGTACTTGTTAGGCTTTGAATGGCCCCTTCCTCCAACAGAAGGATGATCGAGCTGATGAAGCAGCAGCTGATCTTTGGAATGACGTAGGACGTCATCCCGGACCATCACCATGAAACCATGGAACAGTTGCGGACCTGCCAAAGAAGCAGATCGAAGAGCAGCACGCTGCCTCCTCAGGAAGCGAAGGGTCACGATCCTCAAATACACCCAAAGCGGGGCAACTTGTGGCAGTCGAAACATCTGAAGGAGACGTTATAGGGGTATGACATACCCGAGGATCTACATAGCGGGAACTCAGGAGAGGCACCGCAGATCTCTGAGGGACAGAAGGTCCAGGTTGCACAAAAAGGCGTTGGTCCCACAAAACTGGCCATGTGACCAGAATGCCTGGACGGAAACACCTCCAAGTTCATAGTGGCCCCACCATGAACATCCGAATCCAATAAAAAAAACTGTGGTGCTTGACAGCAGAGAGACCACAGTAGAGGGTTCGGCCGGCAGCCCCTCCAACTTCGCCGAGTTAAAGTCAGGGAAGGCTGAGGCCGATATCCCATGTCCACACTGCCAGACATCCCTGCAGGGATAAGCCGAGGCCGGCTGAAACAATAACCGAAGATGTAGCAGACAGAACAGCAGCAGTAGCAGATACGTCGGGAGTCGTTGAGGCTGGTGGAATTGCGGAGAGAGCACCCGCGTTTGGCTCTGAAGGAGGAGTCACAACCCTAGTGACAGCCTCAGATATCGACTGGAGAGGGACCGCAGTCCTGGAACCAGGCACCTCTTCACCCGACAACTCAACAGCTCCTGCAGTATCCACTACAGGAAAAGACTGCACATCCCCCAGGGAGGAGGAATAACTCTCACCAGACGTGGTCATTTCGGGTGGCCCCGAACGACTGTGTTCCCCTTTCCCACGGGAGGCACAGACGAGAGAATGCACAACACGGTGCACAGACGCCCAAAAAGTGGATGACCACAATTCACAAAGCCCACGGGGTCGATCAGCAAAACACCCATTGCAGGAAGAGCATGAAGCATGCAAATCGTCCACATGCTTAGGAAGAAGGCATTGCCCACAAGGAATAGTCCTGGGCATGACAGAAGTGAGAGATGCAGACAAGAAGGTGAAATAAACAGATGACAGAAGAACACCCCTAAAGAAGCGAGAAAGGTGACAGAAAAACAGACCCCAGACAGTCGACTGGGAACCAAACAATAGAAGAACCACTCTCAACAGAGTGAAGAAAATCTGTATAAGAGGTACCCCACTGACACCTAACTCTAACACAATTAACAATATCAAATATCAATAAAGTTAACATAAATGTAATTGTGAAAATTCTATGTCCGAAACCGCACGGATCACGAAAATCGCGATCGACACGGAGGAGAGATTATAACACATTATGGAGAATAATTTACAAATGAGAATATAATGAAAACTAGTCCTGATAAGAATGGATACTTTGATCCAACAACTTGATACAGGAAACACACAATCAACGAGCAGGATGATCACTGATTACTAGTGCTGAGAAGACGTCTCATCATCATGGCGGACGGAAAAAGAATGAGTCATTAGCGACGTATATGCGCTCTGGCAAACGGAAGTCGTGGAGTTGTACTTGGAGGACAGCATTCCCCTACTGGGTCTGCGCCGTTAGCACTCGACCCAGTTTTGGCTTATTTTTTCTTGGTGTTTTTGCACCACTTTTCTTTCCCAAATCGCTTGGGAAAGATCAAAATAGAGAGTATATTTTCTGAGTTAGGGACTTTCACTGTAGTGCAAGCCTGTAGTAAACAATTGTAGGTAGGTTGATAAGAAAGGGCAAAAACAAAAATACAAACAACAAATAACCATGGTTTTCAAACTTTCACTCGTGATTTAATACCGGTTTGCAGAAAAGCAATGTTAATATAAAGCAGCATACTAAAAGTTGGTGAAATCTGAATACTTTTGAAGTTAACAAATAAGCATAAAAATAATAAAATATAATGGAATACACAAAGAGCAATAACACACAATTTTGGACAAACTCCATAATTTTCAAAACTTATCCAAGACAATACTAAATAAAGCACTTCATTAGAAGTCTTTTCTGTTCAGGCCGAATGGTTGCAGCATTTTTAACCTGAAAAATTTCATAAGATTGTCGTTGTTCTGTTGTATTCGGTTCCTTGGAGTTTGAGCGTAGAACCTGTATGATATAGTAACAGAGGTCAGAATTGCATGTGGTGTTCTTGGTTAAAGAGGATGGTGTTGGGGGTGTCCCGTTTGTGTCTGATGTCTGCCTGATGTTCTCTAATGTGGAGCTTGAAATGCCTTTTAGTTTCCCCTACGTATTGTTTACTGCAGTGTGTGCATTTTAGCAAATAGGATTCGCTGGCTTGTGTTTTGATCCTGTCTGTTTTGTGAGAAAATTGATCTCTGGAAGTGTCAATTTGAGTTGTTATTTGGTGTATTCAAGACTATATTAACTCCTAGCACTCTGAATTTTTGCCAGTGACCCCATATTGCCTGTGCAGCATGAAAAATTTGACAAATTATATCTTGTTTGACAGAACTCTGTGAGCTGTCAGACTAGATATAATTTATTATTAAATTCTCAGTTGCATTGTGGGAAAAATTTGCTGAAAACTTTGGTTTTTTGACATCAGAGTGCAGAGGGTTAATATAAAGCAGTATAATAAAATCAAAAATCTTTCTTGTTCAGGCCAAATGGGATGAGTGTTTTTAGTATGATTATTCATTGTATTTCACGGTGGTGCTATTGATCGGTGGTGTTTGTTCCATCTGGATCAGTATATATTATTTGGATAATACGATATGTAAGGTCCTTTTGAGAGTAGTTGTGTTGATTGAAGAGAATTGCGATCAGGTTGTCGCATTTATACTTGATGTCACTCATGTGTTCTTTTAAGCATATGTTGAAGTAGCGTTTATTGTTAAGAAGATAGATGCTGTTTCTGGTCATGTAATTGGAATGTTGCGGCCTTTGTAGCATTTTTTTGTGATTGTACTGTTGAACCATCTGCCTCTGTTTAATGTAAAAAAGTTTGGCAGTTAGTTCTGGTTAGTGACATCAGTCCTGGTACTACGCGGTTTATCAATTTTGGCACATAGGCCAGTGGGAACTAAGTTCTCCTCCAAACATTTCTCTACTCTAAGAAGAGAGATTGTAGTTCAAGTCTCAGTTCTTTAGTTTTTAAATTTCAGATCACTCTATGGGTGGATTAATTTTCATTGCTGACAGGTGTTGTGGAAGTGCTGTCATCTAGTTTTTGACGTTTAGCTTGCCTGTTAATTTCTGAATCGGTGTCCATAATTGTGCTGGTGCTGGTACTTGAACTGAGGTCAAGTTACTTCAAGAACTTCTGACTGTAGACATATTGTTTGGCATATATAAAGTCTAAGGTCGCAGAGTAGAATACAATGAATAATAGCGACTCTATGAGTCCAGGAGGGTCTGATACTTTAGGTATCCTGTATAAGGTTCTGGTGTTGCCTAATCTGTTTTGTTCGTTTCGTTTGACTTTGAACTTCATCAGAGGCGAATGGACAGCTGTTTGGGTCTCCTTTTATAGTTTATCTTCGAAAACACACCGACAGCCACAATAGGTGATTATTGATTTTGGTTAGCAGTCATATTGGTTTTGTGTATTTTGGTGGCCACAATAGATTGTGGTTGTAATTCAGGATTAGTTATTTTTGGCGGCTACATTAATTTTGTATTATTGATGGACATATTCATTGTATGGATGGTTGGTGATGATTTTGGCTATGTGGATTAAATATCACCTAATCGTAATTATTTATTTGGAATTTACAGGTTTAGGAAGAAACAGAAAAGGATAAAGTTGGTGGAGGACCAATTTGGTATACAACAATGATAGAAAAAACAATAGAACAGGGGTAGGGTGATGCAACGAATGTTGAACAGATGGTTCATCCGCAAATTCATGTAGATAAAAATAAATAGAGTGATGTCACGCATACAGCCCGACTGTCCCAGCAATGGCAATGCTTAGATACAAAATAGTTAGAGTCATTTTTTGTTAACCGTTTACCTAAGGAATCTGCCAAATCTGCACTCATGGTGTACAAAATTTGCTATTCAAATTTTATTTTTTCATTTCTCATTTTAAAAAAAAGTTACGCATGTAGTGACTGTAAAAAGTTCAAAATGCATATTGGAGGAAAGGAAGAAAAAAAAATGCTTAATTGGCTGGGACTGGGCAGGACAATAACTTCAACAATTTTCATTGGATGATTGTGGTCATCAAACTTGGCCTAGAGCCATGTACTGAAAAGAATTGAAATCCGTTAACTTTTGTTTAAGTAATGGCATAAAGAAAGTTTGGACAGACAGATGGACTGACGAAGGAATGGATGGACTGACGGATGGAATGACAGATAGACAGACGGAGCGAGCTCTATGCTATATCCCTCCCTTGTGGGAAGGGATAATGAAAGTGTCAATGACACTGTAGCTTAACTTGTCTGTGTGTTGTGTTTGATGAAAAGGATAATGTTCAATGTTTATGAAAGGATTATGAAATAAGACAAGAATTGTGATAATTGGGAATATGTTAATTTCTGTTCCCTGTATGCTATGTTTTTAATAAAAATAATATGAGGTGTACACGGTACTAAAGAGCTGAGGGGTGGGTTAATGTGACCTCACAGTTAATGTATGTGGCCCTCACAGTTAACGTATGTCAATGAAAGTTACCAAGTTACAGTGAAATTATTTCAAAATGAGTCATCCTATCAAGTTACATTGAAATCCCTTCATAAATATGGCCTGTAGACTGTGCTGGAAGTTTTCGGCTTCAGGCCTGTGTAGCCATGACGGTAGACCGATTGCAACTAAAAGGGAACGTCCTCATCTCGACATTATACCGAGTCATTCTACTAAGTTACAATGAAATCCCTTCACAAATACGACCTGTAGTCTGTACTAAAGTATTTGGCTCGGGAAGCCATCATGGTTGAATGATCACGACCAAAAGTGGGCTTTGTCATCTGGGCATAATCTGGAGTGATCCTAGGAAGTTACAATGAAACCCCTTCATATATGACCTGTAGACTGTGCTCAAGGTTTTCGAGCTTCGAGGCCCTGAAGCAATCACAGTTGACCAAACACAACCAAAAGGGGATGTCATCATCTAGGCATTATATGGAGTCAACCTAACAAGTTACAATGAAATCCTTCTATAAATATGATCTATAGACTATGCTAAAGGTTTTGGGGTTTTGAGCCCGGACAGCCATCAAGGCTAAGTGATCGCGACCAAAAGGGGACGTTCTCATCTACACATTATTTGGAGTCATCCTACCAAGTTACATTGAAATCCCTTCATAAATATGACCTCTAGACCATGCTTAAGGTTTTCGGGCTTCGGGCCCCTGTGGCCATCACAGTTTCCCAATTGCATCCAAAAGGAGATGTTTTCATCTAGACATTATATGAAGTCAACCTACCAAGTTACAAGGTTAAAGGTTTTTGGTCTCGTTCAGCCATCAAGGCTGAATGATCGCGACCAAAAAAGAGGATGTTCTCATCTGGACATTATTTGGAGTCATCCTACCAAGCTACAATGAAATCCCTTCATAATTATGACCTGTAGACTGTTCTAAAGGTTTTCGGGCCCCTGTTGCCATCACAGTTGCCCAATCGTGTCCTAAAGGGGACGTTTTCATCCAGACATTATATGAAGTCAACCTACCAAGTTACAATGAAATCCCTTCATAAATATGACCTGTAGACTGTGCACAAGGTTTTCGGGCTTCAGGCACCTGTAGCCGTCACAGTTGACCAATCATGACCAAAAGGGGATGTCATCATCTAGGCATTATATGGAGTCAACCTAACAAGTTACAAAGAAATCCTTCCATAAATATGACCTTTTGACTATTCTAAAGGTTTTTGGGCTCGGGCAGCCATCAAGGCTGAATGATCGAGATCAAAATGGGACGTTCTCATCTAGATATTATTTGGAGTCAACCTACCAAGTTACAATGAAATCCCTTCATAAATGTGACCTGTAGACTGTGCTAAAGGTTTTGGGCTCGGGCAGTCATCACGGTTGACAGATCACGCCCAAATGAGGAAATTCTCATCTAGACATCATACGGAGTCATCGTACCAAGTTACAATGAAATCCCTCCATATTAAACATGACCTGCAGACTGTGCTAAAAGTTTTTGGGTTTCGGTCATGGGCAGCCATCACGGTTGCCAGATCATGCCCAAAAGGGGACATTCTCATCTAGGCATTAAACAGAGGCATCCTACCATGTTACAATGAAATCCCTTCATAAATACGACCTGTAGACTGTGCTAATGGTTTTCGGGTTTTGGGCTTGGGCAGCCATACCAGTTGACCGATCATGACCAAAAGGGGACGTTCTCATCTAGACATGACCCAAAACCTGCATATGAAATTTCGTGATGATCAGACAAGAACTACGGGGTGTAGCCTGTACTTGAAGGTTGAATAAAAAACTTTAACCACAAACTTTAACCAAAACTCCAAATGTTAACTAAACAGAGAAAAAAAAACAACACTTGAACCTTCAGTAAAAAAACTTTAACCACAAACTTTAACCAAAACTCTAAATGTTAACAGACGGACGGACAGACAAAAGTCATGGCTATAGACCTCACTGTAAACAGTCGGGCTAAAAAGGAAGAAAACTCTGAAGTGTTACTTTTTATTTTTAGTTATCTGTATATGTGGAGTGTCCCTATGCTACGGTAAATTGCAGTATAGGATCGCTACCGTGTATCTGAGGACTTTGCCTGTATTGTATAGGCTGGTAATGTCCAAATTTGTGGGGGGGGGGGGGGGGGGGGGGGGGGTTCCCCTATGTGAGGGAATGCGTGGATGTGGTGATCCAATGTCAACATTCTGGTAAAACTGGTCTGGCATTGGTGATGTTCCAGTTGCCATGAAGGGCCAGACGGTGTGGTTTTCAATATCCTTTCATGAGTTATCTTCAGAGTTTGGGTTCTGTGTGGTTGTTTAGGGATCACTGGCTGCATGTTCTAGGTTTTCTGCGAGTTCTGTTGTTGTAGCTATTGATGTTGGTCCCCTCTGCAGAACATCATCAGTGGTTGCAGCTGGCGGAGTTTTTATTAATGTGTCGTATATTAGTCTCTGTATCCAGTTGTTCTGTATTCTTCCCGAAGATCTCTCGTACTGCCACATCAAGAAGGTCAATTTTTTAGTTTGTTTCATTTGTAATGTTCTTGGTAACATTTTCTAATTAGATGTTTGGTCAGGTATTCCTTTCTTTTGAGCAATATGTTGCACTCATTGCAAGAGTAGAATCCTCTCTTGAGGTGTACCACTCTACTGTGGCATGGAGGTCCTGTTCTTTCTGCATAGGTTATTTTGCACTCTCCACAAACTTAAGCCATGATAACTGGTAAAAACGGTAACTGAACTCCTCTCGATTGAGTTCTGTATTATGTTGTCTGTGACACATCGAGTCGCTATTATTCATTAATATAAAGCAGTATATCAAATCTTTTTTTAAATCTTATGTTTACTTTTCAAGTAAACACATAAACATTATTAAATCAAGTAAAAAGGAACAAAAAAAGGCTATAACTCCCTCAATTTTCAAGAAATCATTGTGATTATCGAAAACATGTTCAAGACATTATTAATACAAAACATGACATCGAATTTATTTAATTCTGTTCAAGTTAATGTATCAACAATAAAATATCAACAAACTCAAGGAGAAACATCCCAAACCAATCTTAATACAAACTAGACCTAATGATTCTGGAGAATCATAGACTTTTCCAGACGATTCCATTTGTCATGCCCCCAG
The DNA here is from genome assembly GCA_031216915.1 of Pictodentalium vernedei. Lineage (NCBI taxonomy): Eukaryota > Metazoa > Mollusca > Scaphopoda > Dentaliida > Dentaliidae > Pictodentalium > Pictodentalium vernedei. The sequence goes on along the minus strand of CM062294.1, from coordinate 292,132,636 downwards.
AGTGTCTGAAGAATTGTTTTTAACTGTATCACTAAAGTCCCTTTACTGATGTCCTGAGAAATTTATCTAAAAGTTTGATGCTTGGCATTTTGTGGAGGGTTAATGAATGCTTGCCAGAGTAATTCGTCACAAGAGTCTACATTTTCTCTTGAAAATCTGTAAGAACCACTTGAAGAAATCCACAGAAAATGAGAATTTTAAGTTCTTAAGGGCAGTCTCCTTTACTTTCTCAAAACAGGGTTAAGGTTTGGTTTTTTTTAATATCCTTACTACTTACAAGAATTATCCCTCATACATTTTATGGCCGATAAAAGAAGCTACATTCATATGTGGCATTCCCATTGGATGCTGTTGGTGCCAGAAACCAGCCCATTTTATCCAAATTTTGACATTTGGCAGCCTGTAGAGGGTTAACAAATGCTTACCGGAATATTTTGTCCATGCAATTTGTAATGTCACATCAACACGAATGGAAATTTTTTTTTTTTAAATGTGTTTAGTAGTCACAGAAAACATGAATTTTTAAGCTTTTAATCCTGATTTAGTCGACGGATTTTTGACGCGTCGAAACTAATTGTATTAAATCTGTCGCTTATGCGACATGGAGAAGTTTTGAAATATACAGACGCATCACCGTTGCGTCGAATCTAACTGATCAGCCAATCATGGTCGGCCGGCATACTTTTGGTTCCTTTGGTCATTTTGTTTTTGCACCCAGGGCGTGACATTTATTTATTTATTTTCTGGGGCGCCCCGACACTTTTGAAGGCCAGTGTCGGACAGTTTTACGGGTGAGGCCGGAAAACCCAGAGAAACACTGATCGGAGCGAGTAACTATCAGAGCTACTTACTAAATCAGCACAAGTAGGGTTAGCAATGGTTGAAGGCATGTGCACCGTCGACGTGGTATAGCCTTAACACACTGCAACCATGATCCAGAGAAACCTGCACCACCTCCTCCCCACCCCCCCCCAAAAAAATCAAATTCAGTCATCCCCCCCACCACGTTAATCCATATGCCCGATATAGGGAACATCAGGCAAGAAATTTTGAAATCTAGATATTTATACTTGTAAAATGTTTGAGTGGAAGGGGTGCATAATAGCAAATTTATACGTGAATAGCAGGGAAAGTACAATGAGCATCTAGATTTCCAAATATTTCTGCCTTCTGTTGAACACAGTTTCACTTATACATCACGTCAATTCTCCAAACAAAATATCAAAACAGGGATGCTTTATCTGCCTTCCATAATTTATATCTTCCGTGGTTATTTTCTTCAAATTCATTTGAAACTTCACATGCTTCGGACAATATTTGAGGTGCACTTTAGAGTGTACCCAAGTGTGTTGTGCTAACAACCATATGGGAAACTATCGTACTCAAGACTAAAATGGCACTGCACTAAATAGTTCACCTGTTGGTTGCTATTTTGCCATGTTGTTGCAAGCAATCGGTAACAATATTTTATAATTTTATAAAACATCTCATCAGTATTGCTCTTTGTCATTTTTGATGAGATGTTTTACGAGACTGTCCCTATTCAAAGGACAATTTAATAAAGTGTACGTATAATTTTATAATTTATTCAGATTCTATTTGATGGTGATGTGACCTAATTAATGTTGCCTTTCACAACTTATTAGGACACAAACGGACTCAGAGTCAAATAAATTGCTGTTTTTGTCTCGAATTTCAAAATCTTTCCCAGGGAAACCTCACTCCGGGCCCACATCAACGGCCCACAAGCGGGGGACACTCTTGCCACTGCGTTGCTCAGATGATGCTGTAAATCATATGCAGTACGCCCCTTAGATATTACCCTCGCCCCCCCCCCCCCTCCCTCCCAACTTTGATATCCTATATGTGCCTTCCATGATCCCACCCGAGCAAAGTGATGCCTCCTGTTTTATCACCACCCCCCCCCCCCCCCACCTTCCCTGGATTGACTGAAATATGTTTGTGGCATGTGTTCTACTTGTACCTAGAAATGTTCACAAAGATGTTCTGACTGAAAGAAAAACACATCCCTACAGAAATCACAATTATTGATTCAGGGCACTGGGAGAAATTGGAGGCTCAAGAGTTAGTGCTCTTGCTTTTGACCAGCCGTCTAAAAGACCAGTGGAAAGTCTGAGCACTGAGGAATACCCCCTCCCCCACAGAAAAACATAAAATTAACAGCTTTTGATTTATGTTCAGCAATAACATCCTTGCCAATAGCATATTTATCCGTACGATTACCTGTTTAGCCCTCATCCCCCACCTAAAAATGCAAAAGGCATGTGGCACGTCACTGGTACACATGCCTTCAACCGCATGCTAACCCTGATTAGCACGTTGAAGAGTTTGGTAGTTACTCGCTGATTGCTCGGTGGTTCTCCCCCCCCCCCCCCCCACTCCACCCTCACACACATAAGACTACCTGACACGACATGACACGTAAACAATAGAAACTGTCGTATAAACCCAATAAACAAATAACTGAATTTGATGTGAACTTCAGCAAACCGAGGGCCGGAATCAAATTTTGTGAATCCGGTTTAAAAAATCACCCATGAGACGGGAACACATCAAAGCCAGGAAGGGAGGAAGAGAGAGAGAGGAAGTGGCTAGACTTTTCTGAACGAGAATATTTTGCCAACTTATGTTGCCCGTAGCAACAACAATACCAAGAACGTCAAAAGTTGAAACTATCAACGAAGTTTGTAGGCAAGCCTGATGCTGTTTGTTTAAAACTGAATTTCGCACTCACCTACCAACTTCTTATTCAGTCATTTTGATAAATTGATTTTCGTTCTCATCAATGCTTCAGTCATTTTGAAAAATCTCGAATCAAGCTTTCGATCAGTCAACACTGAAATGACATAAGATGGGTATTTCCAGCGGCTGACATGTGCTTTCCTCTTTACCATATGATTTGCATTTGGCTGATCGGTAGCGCTCATTTGTTTCCGCACTTTGTATTAGATTTGACGCGTCAAAAATCTGTCGACTAAATCAAACACGTATTTCAGATGCATCACCGACGGAGATTCGTCTCAGTTGGACGGAGATTCGTCGGTGATGCATCTTACTCGCATCTAATTGAAATAGTCGACAAATTTAATTCATTTTTTACGCTGGTATTAGATTCGATGCGTTAAAAATCCGTCGACTAAATCAAGCCTAAGGGATGTCTGTCTTCAGCCAGATCAAAACAGGTTAACGCTTGGTTTTTTTAATATCCTTATTGCTTACAAAAATGATCATTGGTGAATTCCACTTCCAAGAAAGGAAGTTATGTTTATCTCTTGTATACCCATAGGGCACTGTGGGTGCCCCAAAACAGCCCATTTTATTAAAATTTTGATGTTTGGCAGTCTGTGGAGGGTTAACAATCGCTTAGCTCAATATCTCTTGCATGTCAACTACAGTGTCACAGACAGGTCTAATAGTGATGAATGTTTTAAAAAATCTACAAGATGCTTTCTGAGAAAGTGACAATAAGCCTTAATTTTGACATTTTTTTTTTGCAATTCTGGTAAAGGAAGAGCAAAATGAAAAAATTCTACTTTGGCACATTTTTGGATTTTGTGACACGCTATGCGCATGAAATTCTGTTCTGTGAAAATCGGTTTGAAAATGGCTTCAGAATCATGGAGCCAAAATGAGAGAAAAAAAACAAAAAACAATCCGTAAAAACCAAATGTCTTTTCTAGAGGGAAAAGCCAAATCAATCAACATGTTTGTGAAGAGCAGTTCCATTTTAGCAGTGAGTGATCATAGCCACTTGTCTGCATTCAGCTACAGCTTGTGAGTTACGATGTATTGATACCTGTCATCAAGAGTCAGCTCCTCTTCTGTAGCACCAAGAGCTTTCTGAGCCCCAGATTCATTCCAAAATGTTATAAAAGCAAACCTACAAAATATGAACACAGGCTTAGAATTTTGGAAAAAAAATGAAATAATTATTACTCTGTGTACTTGTAACCAATTAATATTACCAACTTAATAACCCAGAGTGTGTATCGTAACAAAAACACTGAAAGAGTGGAGTTGCATGTTCTGTGAAACAGTATTAGAATCGCAAGCAATATTTTAAAGGCCGATGATTTTGGAGGGAGCAATTGTCCTTGACCTCTGTGGCACACCTGACTTGAAAATGAGGAAAGCAACAAATGCCCACCATAAAACATCTCGATAAAATAAGATTGTGAAAAATTCAAATAAAAATCATTTCATAGCCATTGCTTTTACAAGCTGAATGATGATGGAATTCTGGAAAAAGGACCAATTTCTCGAGGGTTAATTAGGTAGATGTTGGAAGCTCATATTTGGGCTTCATTCTAGATCTTAAAAGCATATCCTAATTAAAATATTTCATACTCTCTTACAGTATAAGAACTTATATAACTTGTAATGTATTTGCTGGTATCTTGTTAGAATTTATGCTCTCCCATAAATAGCAGTAAGACAAAAAAAAATATCAACAAATTTTGATGACAAAAATAATTTAGCACTCTACCAGTTAACCCATTACCCAACAATATAAAAATTCTTTATTTTAATTACTGTTTTTTAAAAATTTAAAACAAAATTAACAAAACCATATCATGTGACCCCTTATTGGAATGAGCTCGATAAGCTCATTCCAATGAGGAAGTCACATGAAATACATTTGTTGAAATATTTTGAAAAATTTTTTTTTTTTTATCTGCTTAATTTACAAATTATGCAGTCGAATGTGGCTGATTTGTTAGGTAAAGGGTTAAGAAATGAGCTACTTGTGTTGTTGTTACTGAAATTGCAAAAATCATAGAAAGTAGTGCAATTTCTCGAGAGTTAACCCTTTATCTAATGAACACAATGTCAAAATTTGTTTTTACAATTACCTTCTCAAATTTTTCAAAAAACCTAAATCATCTAATCCCTCAATGGAACGAGCTTGAGCTCTCATTGGAAATTGATGATAACTTGTTCTCCAGTTGGGAATGTACTAAACATTCAGCAAAGCTGAATGAGGGGCCATTGGAATATGGTTTTGTTGATATTATTTTAAAAAAAATATTTCTTTTCAACTGCTCAATTTGTAAATTACATGGACAGAAGTGGCCGATTCATTAGTTAATGATATTCATATTTGTAAGGTTTTATTGAGAAACTTCTGAGATATTTCTGGCTGTGGTAGGCTTATTCTGGTTAATTTTCGGGCCATATTTGGCCACTATGTTAGGAAAAGCGTTAAAGGTTTAATCCCTTAACTGCTAGAAACAGAGTAAAATATGTCAAGTGATCCAAGGCTAAAACATTCAATCATAATCATTATAAACACACTGACTCTTTATACTTATTTCCCACATAGTAAATAAATTCATGTTGATAAAGTGGAACCCTGTTAATTGAATAGCCACTTTGCCAATGAAAATCATTCAGTTAACAGGAGTATTCAATTAACAGGGATTGTCTCACTTTCCTGTATTCTAGAGATAAATTTGGCATTTATTCTATTATATCTTGTTTGACAGAGCTACTTGAGCTCTGTCAAACAAGATATAATAGATTAAATGCCTGTATTGGATGTACTGAGGCCAAATAGGTCTATAAACAAAGGAAAATTGGGGAGCGTCAAGGTAATTTCTCAACAGGTTGCAAGATTTTTTTATTCAATTAACAGGAGTTTACTCTATAACCTATATTCAATGAGCAGGTCATGTTTGTACTGGAGGTATGGTAAATGGTTTTGTGTTGTGAAATTATATTCAATTAACAGGGTTATTCAGTTAAGAGATATCCAATTAAGTGGGCTTCACTGTATATGCAAATTTTAAGAAGAAAAGAAAAATTTTCCCACACCGCAACTTGGAATTTAAACAAATTATTCTTGTTTGGCAGAGCCCATTGTAGGGAATGTATTATTTCAAGGTGGAAGGAGAACAGAAGTAGTGCATTCTCAAGTGTAAAATGACTCCTGTAACACTATTGAGTTCACAGGAGTCATAAGACTCTTTTTAAGTATGATAGAGTAGTGTCAGATCCAGGATTCTGGGTTGGAGAGGGGAGGAGGGAACCACAATTCAACCATGGGTCATCAAGTGAAGTCTCACCTGATGTGTGTAGCAATGAGTTGGGTGGGAGCAAAAGAGGGATTTTGGCCCTCTCATGTCAGCAGGGTCCTTTGACCACCCCAAGAAAATTTGGGAAAATGGAAGAATAAGTAAGTTAACATCCGAAGTGTGTAACAGCAAGATTAGAGGAGAAAAAAAGAGAGATCTCCTACTTGTCATCAGGATCCTTTGGTCACCCTGTGAAAATTTTGGACACTGGAAGATAAGAGTGACCATCTGGTGGCATCTTTGTCCAGGACCACAATGTTTTCCAGACAGAAAATTTGCACACTTTTTTTTCTACTCTCAATCAAATTTTGAAATAGGGAACCTAATTTATGATGGCCTACGGGAGGCCGGAACAGAAACTATAGATGTACGCACGGAGTATAGTATTATCCATGATTACAGATGGACACTCACTATCTGCAATAGTGGATATCCATGTGTTATAATGCATATAATACCATGTCATTGGTATTGGTGCTAGCGAAAAACATCGGGATTAAAAACTAAACTGAAGCATGCCCCCACACAGCTCATGGACACAGGAGATTTAAGAGCAAACACTGATTTGTTACTCATACATGTGTCTTTAAGACACATATGATGCCTCCATGAGTTCTACTATGGACCTTAATTTACTTAAGTACTGTTGGAGGAGTAAGCTGGACAAATCATGTACCCTATATTCGAAATTTCACAAACATTTACTAAGTTAAACAACCTGTAATTCTGTGAAAAATTGAACAAAATCCAATTCCTGGCAATATGCACAGCTTTGGTATATGTATAAATACCAGGCCGGTACCTCTTTCTGTTTAGTTTTGAGACCCTGATTCAGACTGAGATTCACAGAGGGTAAATTTAGTGTGCAGAGTAGCATCACTAAATTCACCGTCTGGGGACCGCATTTTGTAGATGATTGTCTGCTTATTTTCTGGCTTGATAAATACCCTGTCAAATAAAAAGGTTCTAGCTTGAAATCTGTAGGAGTTAGGCAGACAAACCTGTACCCCATATAAGAAAATTTCACAAAAATTTACTATGTTCAACATCCTGTAATTTTGTGAAAAATTGAACAAAATCAAATTCCTGGCAACATGCACACATTTGGTATGTGTAAAAAAAAAACCTGTTAAATTAAAAGGTACTAGCTTGAAAACTGTGGAAGGAGTTACACAGATAAACCTTGTACCCTATATGTGGACAAATGAATGGACAGACAGAAGGACAGAAAGGGGTAAAACAATATGCAGCAGACTTTAAGTTGCGGGGGTAAAAATAGGGGATGTGTAACAGTTGTCTTCCCCTTTCCATCCAAGCAATAGGGTAAGGTTTGGCAATCCAGAGAAACTCAAATGCTAACTCTGAAAGACCAGAACAATGTGCAAAATGAATGCCTTTCTTCTATTAGTCTTGAAGGCTATATACAATGACAAGGCATAGCTGGAAACTATTACAAAGACAATTCTACAATTTCTGGTTGATTTACTAGTGACCTGATTAAAGTCAATCAGTTGTAATCCAATATAATTACTAAAGTGGGAGTTAAGCCCTGATATTTGAAGATTCTGACTTCTTTCCCATTCCTCTCAGGAGCAACAGAAGCAAATAGAGGTGAAGGGGCTCAATTTTTGAGAGGGCACTTCTAGAAGATTACCTGGACATGCCATCTTGGAAGGCATCTAACTGAACCAAGTTTAGAAGAAAGTTCCCCAGTCAATGGGGGTTTTTAGAAAGAATATAATGCCCCACAAAGTAGATCTTCTGTTTCTCAGGCCATTTATTGTAAAATTGCATGTGGGCAGGTGGTTTTTTATTTCATTTTTTATATTTGTAATTATTTGTTTGCCATCAAAAGTTCATGTTCTTGGTTTGTTTTATATCTTAGGCCTCATAATCTACAGACTAGCATGGGAAGTGGTGTATTTTGTCCCTCGAGTGCAAAAAGGCTTTGCAATGCTAAAGCATTGCAAAGTCTTGTTACACTCAAGGGACAAATTTATCAATTTTATTAACTTGGGTAAAATATAAGACACATTAAAACCATTTTATTTTTATTAAGTTTGCATTAGTTATAAAAAGAGAGAATGCGGCATCCAAAAGGACCATGCAAGAGGATCTGAGAAACAGATTTTTAACTTTTTTAGGCCTAATTATGATTTGGTCAGTGATTCAACAGCATATTTTGTCACACAGGGTCTGAAAAACACTACTTAAACTTAAAAGATAAATTTCAGAATCTTTGCCTTCTGAACACTAACCTGACCCTAAGAACAATAAAAGGGGTGCAATTATGTCCCCACCCTCACCCAAGGACAGGGAGGCTCAAGTACCTCCATCCCTACCCCAGCTCAATCTCCTTTGATTTCTCCAAGCATTTAAAGCATTTCACTTTCATCATCTTAACCATTTACCCAATGCATGCGATATCAAAATTTGTTATTTTAATCATTATTTTCAAAATTTTTTAATGAAACCATACCAAGTGACCCCTAACTAGAACAAGCTTGATGAGCTTGTTCCAATGAGGGGACACATGATATGGTTTAGTGAGATATTTTGAAAAATAATTTTTCTTCAATTGCTCAATTTGTAAATAACGTTGACAAATGTGGCCAAGATCAAGGGTTACTGCATTTGATTAGGCACTAAATAAATTTACCCTTTTGCCCATCCTTTCAGGTGATCCTTTGGCAAGTTACATTCCCGGACCCGGCCAAATTTTTTAAAAAACTTGAATAACTGTTTCCATGTGATCTGAAAACAAAAAAATTAATATGAGATATAATAAAACCATCATCATAAGAATTCTGAAATTCTTCAGCTCTTCAATGACCTTTTAAACTTCTTCTCTTCAATGACATTTGTCTCCTGACTTTATGACAGTTGGAATTGTTTATTTAGTGTGATAAAATTGATATATGTGACAGAGAATTTCCACAAGGCTTTTCGTTTGCTCATTGTTTTGTTGAAAATGTGTTCCTCTAAAGTTCAATCATAATTTTATAAAGTACACCCAAGTTCAGTCAGTATTACTGATCCAATATAATTCCTTATGAATTGTCATTCTTGTTATTCACTAAGAGCATTCCATCTAAGTTTGGAATTTATTATACGCTAAACGATAGATTATTGAAAAAAGTGCAGAAAGGTAGATAACCTATTATCCACTGTGAAGATAGAGAAATTTTCACTTTCACGGTATTAATCAAAATGGCAGCTTTCAAAGCATCACTTCAAGGTGAATATGGGTCAAATTAAAATTGGAAATGATCAATTTGTTCTGAAAACATATAATGAAGAGAAAATCTAGTGTTTTGAGTGGATACTGATCATTTCCAGGAATAATTCAACACATATTCACCTTGAATTGATGCATGAAACCAGCTAGTCCAAACATGGCCTGAAAGTCTGTAATATAAGTTTTTGGTTTGCTACGTCCTTTCATACGACGTACCAAACCAAAAACTTATATTATGGACTTTCAGGCCATGCTTTGACAAGAAACTCGCCAGCTGAATCAGATTGCAAGACGCTATCTTTTCCGAGTATTGATCAAATCACTTCCACGTATCAATGATTCAATGCGCTATTTACTTTCAGTCATCAATTCAAGGTTGAAACGAGTGGAATTATCAGATTTGTATAAAAATATATATAATAAGAAAATCCAATGTTTTTGAGTAGATACTTGTGGCCGAGATAAATGATTATTTTCACTTGTGCAATCACTCGCGAAAAATAAACATTTCTCCCGGTCACTCATGAGATAATTTTCGCTATCCTCTCAGAAACACTAGATATCCTCTATATATTCTGGTTATTGCCTCCTTCATACATATACATTACTGCGATCACAAAAGCAGTCTCCTTTGTGATCGGTTTGCAAGTCGATGATCACAAACTTAGGTGGGTCAAGGTTTCCAAAATAGAAAACTGCAAAATTAAGATGCATCAAGAAAAAAAACCCTTCAAAAATGGTGCTCTTTAGGGCTTCTAGGACATAGTAATCCATCTGATCCCATCCTTTGGTTCCATTGCGGCATGAATCCACAAAAGTTTCTAAGACAGATCAGAAAAGACAAGAAGTCATTTGAGTGGAGGATGGAAAACTACTACATCCCTTTGACAGGAGATGAACAATAATTCTACCATCAAAATAAACACCAGGAATGTGCACTATGCACTTATGACTCCTGGTCAGTCCAGTTTGGCCCATTTTTTTGTCTTTGCTCTACCCTGGGAGATTTCTAAATTGTCAAGATTTCCATGCTAAAGCTGATAAACAAGATAAATATGTTGTGTCAGTGTAGTGGTTTGGAAATAATCAAAGGTCGCAATCAGGCCTGAAAAAAAGCAGTCTGACATTTGCAGAATGAGGTCCCCAGAGGGTGAATTTGATGATGCAATCCCATACAGTGGGCTAATTTATCCTCTGGATACCTCTTTCCGTTTAGTTTTGAGACCCTGATTTAGACTGAGGTTCACAGAGTGTAAATTTAGTGATGCTACCCTGCTGTACAGGGTAGCATCACTAAATTTACCCTCTGGGGACCTCATTTTTCAGAATACAGTCTGCTTATTTTCTGGCTTGCCACAATCCAGTCAAAATTCTCTGTACACTTTTGTTATCAGAGTACTGGAAACTATTATTTGATCACAAAAGGACTAACAGGGTTCACACAGAAATCTTCAAATGAAATCCAAGCTCTTTTCAAAGACTTTCCTGCACCTTTCTAAACCTTTTTAAGGGCCTTTTATCATAAGGTTATAATATATTACAGTATGCATATGCCATAATGTCTCAAGCGGACACCTTTGAAAATTTTGGAGGCTTTGGTGTGGCAGTGGAGAGATCTGATGCTTCAGCTTGTTCTGTAGCGTGGTCGAGCTATTAGTTCATGCTATGTGAAAATGCAACAGAATCCCTGTTATATAATTAAAGAAAACAATTGGTAGAGTGGAGTTTGGGGAAAAGGAATTTACCTTGTATATCACAAGTGCTGATCATCGGTTGTATTCTGAGGGTTAACACCCTTTGAAACAGTCCATCTCTCTGTATGGGTTAACACCTGACTGGTGACTAATAATGAAAAACAATCTACTTGTCTGTATGGGTCAACACCTGGCTGGTGACAGCACTTCTACAGTCACCCGGTAATAACACTGCACTTCTCTTAGTTCTCTGCCATGGCCACCTTTAATAGGAATGGGTCACTCAGGAAAGGGTTAATAGAAATAACATAATAAAATTACATCCAATTCAACAATATATTTGTTTTCTTATCCCTTTTTGCACAGTAATATTATAACGGAATTCTGACATAAAAATTGGTAAATATCAACTCTTTTTGTGATACTAAACACCTATGCAGTAAATTAGTATTAAATAGACAGAAATGATGAAAACGTTAATTGAATGAATTTATCCAACTTGAAGTAAGGCTTAATAAATGGTAACTAACCCTGCATATAGATGGACACACGAATGTATGACAACACCGTTTGCCACTGAGCTCAAGTAAAGCACTCAAACAAATATTACTCAGAGAAATATGCTTGAAATTCAACATCCTAATACCTTTCCCTGAGATCCGGGAATCAGTCATGTCAAATCTTGAAGAGATTAATATATTATAGCAGTTAACAACACTGCATAAATACAGGCCCTTCTTTCACCACTGTATCGGTGTCGTCCAATCTTTCAATACTAATTGCCTATGGTTGATGGAGATGTTAGACAGAATCCACACGAAAAGAAATGTCATAATAAGACATAAATAATTAGCCACACTGTGCTTTGTTTACAATATAATTACAGTACACACTGAAATCAACCCCTTATTGGCTGAAGAACCATTTCTAATTAAATGCCCCTTCTATTTCCCTTCTATTTCCCTGACTTATTCTTTCACTCTCAGTATGACTCATGAATACACCTAAGTTATCAAAGGCTAACATCTTTTAATTTGTATAATATTTGTTTTTCGTTTCTCGTCTACTTGCTTTTGTTTGTTGTGATGGGTCACGGTGGGTCTCGCAACGTTCAGTTCCTCCCTTTTTATATACAACAAGACGTATCCAAGCAAGCAACCCCATATCTGGATGGGTCGACCCAGTCATTGCGGGAACTTCCATATATGGAACTGGTCACATTTTGGTAAGTTTTAGTCAACTGACACGGGCAAGGTCGCTGAAAATGTGCGGAAAGGTTGCAAGCTTAAATGGAAGTACTTTCGCACTGAAAATGCATTAATAATGACATTTTACTGAATTAACATTAAAAGAAATGTATAAATTTATGATGATAAATGCACGTAGAATGCAGAGAATCCAATACAGAGAGGGTGTTCTGTGATATTTGAGTCAAGCTTAAGGAAGACGTAAACATGTGAACTCTCAGCATCTAACTGCCGTGAAGCTGGGTTTTTCCAGGTAAACACGACTTACAATTGTTCGCCGAGTGTCATTACAAAGTACTGCATAGGTTCTCTTGCTGAAATATATACAAATAATGATTAAAATATGTACAGTGGTGCTTGAGTTAGGGCGCTTCATTACTCAACACAACCTAAATGGGCATAATATTAATAAAAATATGGACATATCTCAAGGCCAACATTCAGCAGGTACAGTTGTTGACAAAATTACTTTTGTTTGATCTCTCTTCACCCCACATAGAGCTTAACAATAACTAAATTCTAATTCAGATGAACAAGACAATTCATTGTAAATAATACGTAGTCTTTTCAGGAACTCAGCCGCAATATTAAATTGTGGACTTCAACTTATGAAAAGATAAACTCCTTTTTACCGAGTTTAATTTTAAGAAAATTAAACATTGTATTATTGTTATTTAAATTAATTTAAGCTGAGCATTTAAATTTACTGATAAAGTAAGGCAACTCATCTCCATTGTAGGATAATAAATAATTACTTGTTATTACTATAAATATTATTAAAAGCCTGCTGAGCACTATGAATATTATTAAAAACTGGTGAACACAGCCAAAAATCACAGAACTGGGCCATGTCACATCATCCCCTCCTTTTTTACAGTTCGACCCAAACTGATGAGGAGCTAGTTAGCTACTAGACCCAAGTGGGTGTTAATGATATCTTATTAAACTTGTTACCGACTTGCATACAGTGATATTCACATATAACACTTAGCAGTCCTAAACACATTTTTTGACTGTGTAACATGGTGCTACTTGACCCTTCAGAAAACAAGGTTGAGCATAATTAAATTTCCTGTACGTGTTACCTTTTTTTTTTGGAACTTTGCAAGAGAATGAAGAGTGTTCCCACAACTTAGAAGATAGACAGGTATTTGGAACACTCTACTGTTTATGCTCAGTAAAAGAGAAATGGTTCCTGTGCAATGATATATTAATTAATATTAATTTAAATTTAAAATTTTAGTTACAATTTTTTTTTTTTTTAAAAAAAATAGAAAATAAAAATATTTTGTTTTCCATTTCTCCAAATAGGCTTAATTTTTAATATGATGGGGGTCACACCACAGAGATAAAATCAGACATTACCAAAATTTTTGAATACAAAATACTTCCTGTTTCAGTCTTCAATCTTCTTGGCCTTGATGCTCAGGTCCAATGGCTCTGTCAGCAGCAAATCACCAGTATCAGTGGATTGGTCACAAGAAGTGATAGTATTTGTTGGAACAAACTGTAAGTCAGTAATTGTTGAACCTTCTGTGGTCCTGATGATCTCTGGGTCATGAACACAAAAGTCTGGTAAGGTGTAGGATGTATTATCTGACAAGGTTACAGTCTCTACTTACTTTATGGCAAGGTATCCATAGGAAACAAAACGCCTTTGTAATTGTGGTAGTGCTGTCGTGCCTGTTTTCTTGTAGCTGACATGAGTTGTGCAGTGTGTCCCTCCATATACGCACTTGGAGCCCCCAGAAAGAAAAATCTTAGGTCTGCAGAAAGTTGCTAGGACGAAGACTCAGGCAAGGAAATATCTGGATGTCGAAAAACCACAGGTGGTGCAGATTCAGTTTACTGGCACATAGGGTTCAACATTTGTCTTCGACTCAGTTGTTTGAACAGGTGAGGTCTGAATTGCCATCTCAAGTCTGGATTCTGGCTCCACACAAGAGTCGACAACATCTCCACTAGCAGGATCCATATTGGTCTCTATCTCTTGTATGTAATGAGGCAACACTTTTTCAAATGGTTGAATTGCAGTTTGCTGTGATGTTGATGCTGAAGGACCATTCGCAGGCCGATGCCATACGCTTCTCGATCTGCATCATTTCCTGTATAACTTGTGTGGCGAAGTTATTCTCTGCTGTCACAGGAGTGGTCAGCCTCCTTTCGCTGTCCACAAGGCAAATGGGTGATAAATCGCCTCACTCTGTTACTGGCTGATCAAGGTCTATTGATCTTGCTGAACTTGCAGCTGTCACGGTCGTGTCCTGCATGACTGTTGCTCTGTTCTGTACAACTCTCTCTGGTTGTTTAACACTGCCAGTGGTTTTGCTCCTGTCCTTGTGGTCAGATGGTGCCCTTTTGTGTTTGTGGTCTCTCCTATCTTTCTCATGGGTTTTTACTTTCCATTTTGGCTGGGTATAACCCCTGATGCATTGTTTCAATGTGCTCCTCGAGCCGGTATCTCCTTGACTGCCTGGTGGTCCACTTGCATTTCACACCCTCGACATTCTCATATGGGCCGGGTATCACTCTCCCATGCGCTTCTCTGACATGATGCAGCAACTTCGCTCTTACAAAATATCTCTTTCCACATCTCTTGCATTGGTATTGTGGGTCTTTTATGTAATGATGCATCTGCAATGAGAAATATAAGAAAAACACATTATAGCTGATTGTTAACAGTACCTATGGGGAATGGTTCCATCTCTAGCACAGTGATTAGCTTGACAACATTTTGACATTTTGCTAGAAAAGTACGTAAAAAAAGGGTTATGCCGATTCAGCTTTACATGGCACTGCATGGTTATCTTCCTTAGATGCCGATCTAATATTCGGTCTTTAACAATGAAGGGACCTTCCCATTGCATTTGCAATTTGAAGGACCGACCCTTCATTCTATGTCGAGGTTTAACCAGACCATACTTCCAATTTTGTACGAGGAGAAGTTAGACCTTGTATCATATTGTCGCTTTTGCCAGTCACTGGTCTCAATCATTTTCTCACGTGCTGCCTCATGAACTTTTCTCATAATTTCTTCCAGACACTCAATGTATTCTAAAGGTTCTGTGGCCCGTAATTGTGGGGGTTTGCCATATAACAGATCGATCGGGAGTTCTATGTCCCTCCCAACATCATTTTTGAAGGAGTTTTTTCTATACATTCTTTAAGAGAAGATCTATATGCATACATTACTATAGGCAACTGTTGATCCAAGTCCCTCTGTGATTTTGTAATACATTTACTTAACATATCTGCAATAGTGCAATTCAGCCTCTCAGTGAGACCATCACTCAGAGGGTAGTAGGGTCTGGTTCGTGTTTTGTCTATTCTCAGGAGATTGCACAGTCTATGGAAAATCTTTGATTCCAATTGCCCCCCCTTGATCAGCATGAATTTGTTTAGGGATGCCAAATCGGCATATGAAATTCTTTAAGAATGTGTCAGCCACCATCTCTGCCTCTTGATTTGGCATTGGGTAGGCTTCAGCCCACTGAGTGAAACAGTCAGTCACCACCAACATATATTTGTAGCCTCCGTCAGTTTGAGTGAGTTGTCCCATAATATCAAGTGCCACCCTTTCAAGCAGAGCCCCGACTACATATTGTTTTATTGTTCGATGAAGTAAGGTTTACTTGGTTTTCTGCACTGGCATGACTCGCATTTTGCAATAAACCGTCTGACATCCTCATGAAAACCCGACTAGTAGAATCTAGACCCGATTAAAGCCACAGTACGAGTGACTCCCATATCCTGCTGCTGAGTCACTGTGCAGCACCTTTAAAACCTCAGATCTCCATTGCTTGGGTAGAATAGTCTGCCACCTTACATCAGTGGTCTTATCATCATACCATTTTCTGGATAACACTCCATCGATTAATTCGATACGGTCCCATTGTGACCAGTATGTTTTAGTCTGAGCTGGCAGACATGATATACTATTCCTGTTAGGTTATCGTGCCTTTTTCTTCCATTCAACGACTGTTGCTAGTATTGTATCCTCTCCTCACCTCGTTGGATTTTATTTGTATCCATGTTTCAGAAAGTTCATTTTCCTCAACTTACTCCGATGATGCCTTGCACTAGTCATGGCTCTTTTTAAGATCACCTTTAAGAATAGCACCAATGAGTTGACCATGCTTTCCTTCATTCTGTTGTTTTCTGCAGCAGTAATTACATGAATGACATGGTATTCATGAAAGTCCATCTGCATTCCCATGTAATTGGCCACCTCTATGTTCTATTTTGGAGTTATACGTGTCAAGAACCGAAATCCACCTTGCTAGCTGTCCTTCGGGGTTTTTAAATTGACGTAACCAGTTTAGCTAGGGCACCATGATCAGTCTAATTGTGAAATTGGTACCGAACAAATAATGGTAAAAGTGTTTGATGGAATCAACCATTACTAGTAGCTCTCTGCATGTAATTCAATATCGGCCTTTCTGACTTATTCAATGTTCTACTATAGTAAGCGACGTGTTCGTCAGCATCATGCTTTTGAGATAAGACTGCTCTCATTCCAATCCTGCTGGCATCAGTGTCCAGAATAAAGGGTAGAGACATGTCTGAAAATACAAGGATAGGCTGAGTGGTTAGGCAGCATTAAGCTTTTGAAATGCAGATTCGCAGTCAGGAGTCCACTCAAATTTTCATTGCTTTTCTGTTAACCTATGCAGAGGTTTTGCAGTTTTTGTAAAGTCCCTAATGAATCTGCAAAAATAGGAACATGTTCCTAGAAAGATTCTCACATCCTTAACACATTTGGGTTGCATCCAAGATTTTATTGCCGCACACTTTTCTGGATCAGGTTCTATTGCATTCTCTGAACCCATATGCCCCAAAAAGATAACTTTATTTTCAAATAAATGACATTTTATGGAAGAAACTTTTAGACCAGCCATGATTAGTCTGGCGAATATCTCATCAAGCCTCTGTAAGGGCTCTTCAAAGGGTTTGGAGAAACAAATAATATCATCTATGTAGACATGTAGAGCAAGCAAGTCTGCCACCGGTGACCCGATAAAACAAGTTCCATAAGTCTCTCGAATGTCACCAGCATTCTTTAAGCCAAAGGGCATGGTTTTGAACTCATAAAGCCCATGCAGTTGTTGTGAAGGCATTTTGTGTTTGTCTAATTCATGCACTAGTACCTGCCAGTATCCACAACACAAGTCTAATGCTGAGAATATAGACGATTCTCGGAGTGCATCCAGTGAGTCAACAAACCTGGCAAGGGGTATGGGTCAGTAACAGTAACACCATTGAACTGCCTGTAATCAATACAAAAACGTAACGATCCATTCTTTTTTTGTACTAGCACCACCGGAGATGCCCATGGTTATTTGGAGGGTTCAATCACTCCTGCATTCAACATTCGCTTAACTTCATCCCCAGCCTTTTGCTGTTGAGTCAGTGGTATTCTCCTTGGTGGTTGTTCCCCAGGTCTGGCGTTACCTGTCTCAATGTGATGCCCAAATCATCTTTTGATTTTGCAAAAACAGGAAGGTTTTTCATCTGAAGTGCTTTCACTTCAGCCAGCAGTTCAGGTTGTAATTTCACTTGGCATGTCCTAAACAGACCATCAAGGTGATCGAGTAACCCTGATGATTCTTCCTGGCTTACCTCAATCTTGTATAATTGATTATTTATTAGGTCATTCTCATAAAATTTTGCATCAGAGTTAGGTTTGATATCTTGGGGAGAACTGAACTGCATTCTGCTGCATGCATCTCCTTGTAAATGGTCTGTGGTTTGTCCATCACATTGATGATATGAATGAGTATTGATTCCTAGTTAACCTTAAATAAGCACTTAGCAACCAATATCCCACCTCTGGCTAATTTCAATTAGGCAAATCTACTATAGCATTGACCTCTTGTGGCATATCACCAGACTTTACCTGGTATGATCATCTCACTCATTGGAGTTATAACCACATTTTCAGCTATGCTTTTTGCACGTTTTTGGCTGCTTTCCATGCATCGGCAAATTGAATACAGAAAATCCATTAACACATGAACCTCCTCACCAAAATAACTAGTAGACTGAAAACAGACAATAATAACAACAACAAAAAACAACAAAAAAAGCAGAGGAAGAAGAAATAATAATGACAATATGGGGCCAACGTGCAATACATCGCAAAGGCATCAGAGCACGAATGACAATTTTTTTCTCGAGAGAACTAACTCCGAATCTCCAACCAACTGTAGTGCATACTCACTCCCACTGCCGTCCAGTCAGCGTGATATATTATGCCTATAACATATCCTGTCCCACTTAATGATGACTTCAAGAAAACAATTCTTAGAGATTTATTCATGGATGGATTCACATACAACACTACTGCATTAAAATTCAGCCTGATAATTTTGTGGTAAAATTTTATTATTCTCTATGCAGTAACAGTGACTCTTAAGTCTTCCATTTGCACAGCTCAGCATAGAGAATTATCTAAATGTACAACACTAGCATACTATACATACATTTGTTCGTATATTTTGCCTCCCCCAATCAAAAATCCTGGCTATGCCAATGAGTATTTATCAAGCTCAGTGTGTTTGGCTGCATGCTGGGGTATGTGTGTTGGTGATATCAAACTCATCAATATGGATCTCAAAACTTCCTCCCATGGGACGCCCAGGATATAAAAGTCTGCATGTCCACTGATGTAGATTGTTCTCCTCCACCTGTCTCCATTGGTAAAATAGGACTTGGTAACCAACTCCATTGGGTGCCATCCCTCAGTAAGTGGGAAACATAAGCATAAATGATTGGCAAGACTTGACTTTATAGTTATGTTGAGTCATGATATAGCCTTGATGCTGGCACCAATAAATAAACACATAAATCGCAAATTGTATTTAAATCAAAGTTAGGTTCAGCTAATGGCCTACGTGAATCTTCTATACAAGAAACCTAAAAAGGTGACTAATATATACTGTCACAAGTTTTACTACTTTTGTCGGGAGCGTCTGTTTTAGGACACGAACAGGTCATACATCCCTTTATTCGATGAGAAAAACTGAAACAAATATTCCCAGAGCAGTCAGGTTACCTAAGGGCCGTATTTAAGAATGGGCAGACTGGGCAAATGCACAGGATCCCACATTTGAAGGGCCCCCACATTTTGTAGAGAATTTTGTTATACTGTTCGAAATACCCATTTTCCTGTTGAAATGTTCCACATTTTGGAGCGAGCTCAGAGTGCTTTCAGAAACTTCCTGAGAGCCTCCAGAAATCCAAATTTACCTGGGGTAACACCAAGAACCCCCCCCCCCCCCCCCCACCACCACCACCCCACAAGACCCCAATTAAGCCGCTCGTCGGCCAGACCACTTCGGGATGTGGATGTTATGAGCGTAAGAAAAAAATGAATCCAGTCCTTGGTAACCTGACATCTCTGGGCAGGTTCTTTTGTTTTTTGTTCTTTTTTTTGGGGGGGGGGGGGGGGGGGGAGGGGGGGGGGGGTTCACACAGGGAGCCCATATATGAACCCAGGGACTTGGCTTTAACAAACTTGAATCTCACCCCCCTAAGGGTGCTGCATATCAAATATCAAAACATTCCAACTGCTGGATCTGAAGAAGATTTTTAAAGAAAATTCCTCATTTTGAACTAAGTAATAATTCGGGCTACCACAGTAAGCCCAAATATGAACCCAGGAACATGGCTTGAACAAACTTGAATCTCACCTCCACTAAGCATGCTGCATACTCAATATCAAAAGATACTGCCTGCTGGATCTTGAGAAGATTTTCAAAGAAATTTGCCTGAAATGCACAAAGTTCGAATTCGAGCTTCAAAAGTGAGCCCAAATATGAATCTAGGGAGCCACCCCACAATGTTGCATATCAAATATCAAAAGATTCTGCCTGCTGGATCTGGAGAAGAAGATTTTTTTAAGAAATTTGTCTGAAATGCATACCAAATATCAAAAGATTCTGCCTGCTGAATCTGGAGAAGATTTTTTAAGAAATTTGCCTGAAATGCACTAAGTTCGAATTTGAACTTCTACAGTGAGCCCAAATATGAATCCAGGGGGGCCGATTTGAACAAACTTGAATCAGATCCACCCCTCAATGTTGCATACCAAATATCAAAAGATTCTGCCTGCTGGATCTGGAGAAGAAGATTTTTTAAGAAATTTGCCTGAAATGCACTAAGTTCGAATTCGAGCTTCTATACTGAGCCCAAATATAAACCCAGGGGGGCTGATTTGAACAAATTTGAATCAGATCCACCCCATAATGTTGCATACCAAATATCAAAAGATTCTGCCTGTTGGATCTGGAGAAGAAGATTTTTTAAGAAATTTGCCTGAAATGCACTAAGTTCGAATTCGAGCTTCCATACTGAGCCCAAATAAAAACCCAGGGGGAAGCTTGGAACACACTTGAATCAGATCCACCCCACAATGTTGCATACCAAATATCAAAAGATTCTGCCTGCTGGATCTGAAGAAGAAGATTTTTGAAGAAATTTGCCTGAAAGGAACTAAGTTCGAATTCGAGCTTCTATAGTGAGTGCAAATATGAATCCAGGGGGCCGATTTGAACAAACTTGAATCAGATCCACCCCTCAATGTTGCATACCAAATATCAAAAGATTCTATCTGCTGGATCTGGAGAAGATTTTTTAAGAAATTTGCCTGAAATGCACTAAGTTCGAATTCAAGCCTCTATACTGAGCCCAAATAAAAACCCAGGGGGCCAATTTGCACAAACTTGAATCAGATCCACCCCACAATGTTGCATACGAAATATCAAAAGATTCTGCCAGCTGGATCTGGAGAAGAAGATTTTTGAAGAAATTTGCCTGAAATGCACTAAGTTCGAATTCGAGCTTCTATACTGAGCCCAAATATAAACCCAGGGGGCCGATTTGAACAAACTTGAATCAGATCCACCCCTCAATGTTGCATACCAAATATCAAAAGATTCTATCTGCTCGATCTGGAGAAGATTTTTTAAGAAATTTGCCTGAAATGCACTAAGTTCGAATTCAAGCCTCTATACTGAGCCCAAATAAAAACCCAGGGGGCCGATTTGAACAAACTTGAATCAGATCCACCCCACAATGTTGCATACGAAATATCAAAAGATTCTGCCAGCTGGATCTGGAGAAGAAGATTTTTGAAGAAATTTGCCTGAAATGCACTAAGTTCGAATTCGAGCTTCTATACTGAGCCCAAATATAAACCCAGGGGGCCGATTTGAACAAACTTGAATCAGATCCACCCCACAATGTTGCATGCCAAATATCAAAAGATTCTGCCCGCTGGATCTGGAGAAGAAGATTTTTTAAGAAATTTGCCTGAAATGCACTAAGTTTGAATTCAGGCTTCTATAGTGAGCCCAAATATGAATTCAGGGAGCTGTTTTGAACAAACTTCAATCAGATCCACCCCACAATGTTGCATACCAAATATCAAAAGATTCTGCCTGCTGGATCTGGAGAAGAAGATTTTTAAATAAATTTGCCTGAAATGCACTAAGTTCGAAATCGAGCTCTTATTCAGAGCCCAAATATGAACCCAGGGGGCCGATTTGAACCAACTTGAATCAGATCCACCCTACAATGTTGCATACCAAATATCAAAAGATTCTGCCTGCTGGATCTGGAGAAGAAGATTTTTTAATCTTTTTCCCATTGCTTACAGTGTTAAAAAGTGCTGACTCAGCACTTTTTCAAAGTCCTGAAAAAAGTACCTTGTGATCAAACCGATAGGGATTTTTTTTAAACCATTCTATTCTACTGAATAAAAGTAAGCTTTATACAAAATAAGAATTCTCTGTGCCGTGTAGTTTTGGAGATATGGCAGTTTTAAGGTTTTTCCTATTTTTAGCTCCCGAGGTTCCCATGGGGCAATGAGAAAATTTTTTTTTCATCAATCAACTACTTATGACCCATTATCATCTCATATCAAATTTGGTTCAAATCGACCTGACGGTTCTGAAAATAGAAATTTTAGGCGTGGCCAAAATTTTTGCCCCTTCCATAACTAAGGCAAATAATGCCTGACAAACTTCTCTTGAACAAACTTGATTCTAAACCTCAAAAGGACTCTGTATACCACATATCAAGTCTCTGCTACTGGTGGTTCATTAGAAGAAGATTTTCAAAAAATTTGGCCATTTTTTCCCCACACCTCTGCTCAATATGAGCCGAAACCTATTTTGGATAAAAACCAAAATGCCCCTATATAACCACTACTTACATGAAATTTAATTAAAATGTGGCCAGTGGTTTAGGAGAAAGAGGCTCAAACACCACCTTCACGACAGACGACGGACGATGGACAAAGAGTGATAAGAAAAGCTCACCCTGACTTTCAGTCAGGTGAGCTAATAAATAAAAACACGATTTGTTGGGGGAGGTGGGCGGATAAAAACTGCAAGACACAGGGTCCCTGGGAGAGGGGGTCCACCGAGGATGAAGCATTTTTTTCAAATCTACTTTTTTTACATTCAGTAATAGAAGACTTTTGAGCATTGTCGTGCATGTCATTGTTGGTCACTTAAGAACATGATGGTGTCATTTGCCTTGAAAGATATTTTTTTAAAGGTTGTCGTACATCAAAATTGAAAAAAAAAAATTGCCCCTCCCTCCTCCACCCCCCCTCCCCCCAAAAAAGACAATTTTTTTCTATGCTCAAATTGTTTTTCTGGATAGTCCAAGGCAGAACATTGCTTTTCAGACCTAATGTATTATTTTTACACCCTCCACCCCCACTGCTCACAGGTATTTCCTTCTGTGTTGTTGTGTATGCGTGTTTGTGATATTGGCATCATGCTGCAGTGAAATTACACAATCTAATTATTTCCGGCTAACATGCAGTCTACCTTACCACCCAACCAATTATTCCAACAAGATTATTCTTCCATATTTCATCAGAAAAAAGAACTCAATTGTCACCAAGGGACTTCAGTTCATGAGGACAAGCGGAAGGTCAGCTATAAAAAAAATACACGGGGCCGAAAAAGCAACATTCCGCCTCTGGACTACCTAAAAACAAAATTTGAGCCATTTTCTTTTTTGTGTGTGTATGCAAAAATTCAATTTTGATGAGAAATATGAAAACAGAAGAAGTAACTTTCAAAGCAAATAAAACCTACATCTTTTACCTATCATGTTTTTAAGTGACCACCAAAGATATAACAATGCTCAAAGGTCTTTTATCAGAGAAATAAATGTGGAAAAAGTGGATTTGAAAAAAATGGTTCGACTTCGGAGGGGGTGGGGGGGGGGGGGGGGCACATCCAACAGGGCCTCCCTTCTTAAAATGAGTTTAGGAAAATGGTATACATTATTGGTCCCAGCAACAATTACCAGAACCGAGAAATGTTTCTCGAACAGCTTCGATGGAAAGTTTTGAAAGATAGGCCTACTTGAATTTTGTCATTTTTAAAAATTTTGTTAAATAAATATAATTAAGTTGCATCACGATCACAAAATTAATAAGGCTCCAATTGAAAGAAAAACTGACACAATTGTGAGCTACCTAAGTTGACCAGTAGCAGGGGAGGTGGTAGAAAATCTTGCATGGAGGGGTGGGGGTGGGGCAAGTAGAGGACATGATATGCTCCCCATGGGGGAGGGGGTTTGGGTGGTAGAGGTGCATATCAATAATTTTTAAGGCAGGAGCAATCCTTGAAGATTTATTGGAAGCTTTTATTTTTATTTACTTACCTATTTATTTGTTTATTAGGTCTGTTATTTTTTTTTTTCGGGGGTGGGGGGCGGTGGGGGGTAAGGTGATTCAATTTTCCTCAAGTCCCAGACCTCTCCTCCCAGATAAAAAAAACAGACAAAAAATTGTGCTTTCAGACTATTCTGGCGGCTTTTAACAGTTTACACAGTTTTTGAACATTGAAAATAATGAGATAGGGCCTACGATCCATATTTTGAGGGAAAGATACACAAACTGTGTTGGCTAACTGCATTCGAGCCTGTAATTCTTTACTGGATAAGTTCATCGGCTGGGTGTGTATGGGAATAACAAAAGAAAAGCAGTCAATGTTTGTGTGAGAGAGGGTGTGTGACTGTGTTTGTGATGAATGGTAGAAAGGGGATGGCTGGCAAAATCTATATTTGGGGACAGGGCAAAAGCCCTTCACCTCACCCCCACCCGTAGCATCGACACTGGTCACAAGTTACAGCACTTGACATGAGGCGTTGTGGCTTTTGAGGTTGTAAAGAATGTAGGATGTGGACATGCTGTATCCAGGGCTGTAGAAAACAAATCACATTCAATTTCACAGTCCAACTATGCTGTAGAAAATAGAACACCGCAAGGCTTTGTCACTGTCAGTATGATCTATGTGTACTGATGTAGAGTAGAGCTTGAATACAGAACAGACAACTTTAGTCATTTTTATGCCACAGCGGAACTTCAAATAAAAACAGAAACAACCACAAAAAAAAACAACTTTCCAACGTTAAAAATAATTTTATTCCAGGCACATAAAATTGGTAACTTGTAACTGGTTTTCAGAAGGTATCACTGCATGAACATGATGAATTCATGTTAGAACAAGTGATGGAAACAAAGATGATTTTGAAACCTGAGTTCACGGCAACTTTCTTTTCGATGTCACGCAGTAATTTAAAAATAGAAACACTCATTGATGTAAACAATTCAGCGAGTGCGAAAAGTCATTTGAACAGGTCAAGCCAAACAAAGTGAAGTGAAAAATCAGTCGTTTCACATCTGCTGACAGCCCATCGAACTTTCTTGGAAAACAATGAAATGAGTGTGAAGAAGGGATACAGTAGAGACAGTATCTACCAAACAATTTACGTTTTTCCCAAACAAATCTGCTTTGACAACTATTCCATCATTTACAAAAATTTTTATATCCAATATACGATTGGGTCTTGTAGTATCTTTTGGCCAGTCTCGCTCTTTAGGCTCGGCATCTAAAAGTTTTCCATCTCTGTTTGGGTTTCAACATTATGCTCAGTTTGATGAGTCTGAGTTTTATTCTGCTTGCCCTATCATTGTGATGTGTGAGATCCCATCTTCTCTTCCTGCACTCATTTATTACATGTCCCAATTTGTTACAATAATAACATTTGATGGGCTCCAGAACGGCTGGTTTATTTCCTCCATTCGTTAACATTTTGCACACTGGTTGACATAAATCCCCTTGGTTCACAGCTGTATCCATTTTTCTTTCTGACAAGGTCTCAACATGAGCCATAACACTGAACTTGTTTTGGTTTTTGCGATTTCTGCCATCTTGAAAGGCTTCGTATTTCAAGGCTAAATTTAAAGCTTGATCAATGTTTTCAGAACTTAATCCTTGGGATATTGTCCATTCCATGTTGGCATCATTCAACGAGTCGCGAAAACTTTTATAAGCTAAACTGTCTCTGAGGTCAATAGAGGCTGATGGATAGGCCATCCTAGCTGATCTCTTTATATCTTGAGCTAACTTTGGTAAGGTTTCATCCCTACGCCTAACCCTGGCATTTAGTTGGGCTCTGTACATCTCGCATTGGTTTTGGGGCTCAAAGCGGAACCCAAGAATGCCCACCAGATCAAGAAAGCTTATCAGTTGCTCTTGTTTTATATCTGTCAGCACACTCCTTCCTGAACCCTGCATGCATACTATCAACTGCATAGCATAGGTTCTATCATCCCAACCATTCGGTTTGCTAACCATATCAAAATGGGTCAGGTAATCTGTCCAACTTGTCTTGCCATCATATGTATCTGGTCTGGTAAACACTACATTTTGTGAATTTCATGTTAGTCTCCCATAATTACTCTCATAACGGTTGTCAGCCAAAATGGATTTTGGTTGATACTGGTTATCACATCAGTTATTTTGTAGGTTTTGTACCCACCATCCATTGGTTGTCAGGCATGCTGCCTTGTACAAATGGGTTATTTTCATCCGAAGGTCTTTTATCACCACGGTACATCTTCGTCTGATTTACACCCATGGGATTGCCAAAATACTTTTGTTCAATTAACCTAGTATTTTGTTGCAGAATTTTTTCTATCACATTACTCAGCTGATCAATTTGGTTGCATAAATCCCCGACATCAGATTTCAATTCATTTATTTTACTTTCATTATTCTTTATTAAAGCTTGCGAATTATCGTGGTTCACATTCCCTACCGAGGTACCTGTTGCCCCGGCATTTGGTGATGGAGTGTTCAGGTTGTCTGAATAATCTGACAGCTGATCATTCTCCAAGTCCTCTACTGCACCTCTTACTGGTTATTATTTTCCAAGCATCAACCTCTTTTATTTTTAGGCATTTTCATTTTTATTTAGTACAGTAAAATCCTCTTAATTGAATATCCATTTTGCCAGTGAAAATTATTCAATTAACAGGAGTATACAATTAACAGGGATTTGGTCAGTTTCCTGTGTTCTGGAGGTAAACTGAGCATTTATTCTATTATATCTTGTTTGACAGAGCTCATAGAGCTCTGTCAAACAAGATATAATAGAATAAATGCCTGTATTGGATGTAGAGAGGCCAAAAAGGTTGATAAATAAGAGGAATTTGGTGTGTGTCACAGTAATTTTTTCGACATATTATAAAAATTTATATACAATTAACAGGAGTTTACTCTACAACCCATATGCAATTAACAGATCAAATTTGTACTGAAGGTATGGTAAATGGTTTTGTGTTTGAAAACTATATTCAATTAACAGGGATATACAATTAAGAGATATCGAATTAAGTGGGCTCCACTGTAATTGTATTACTTTTAGTTATTCACTGGAAGTATTTATCTATTTATTTGCTGTTTCCCACAAAATACCCAGATAAATATAATCTTAGAATCTTCAGGGGAAATATCTAATTTGTTTTCATTATGAAACTGTTAATTTGATACTTTTCTATTGTATTTTTGCTATACTGGTTTCTCACTCTGATCCCACCTGATTGCCACCCAAAAATATATGTAGCATGCCTGAGCTATTTGCCTGTGCTATGTGAAAATGCAACAGAATCCCCGCAATATAATTAAAGGAAACAATTGGTAGAGGGGAGATTGGGAAAAAGGAATTTACCTTGTATATTACAAGTGGTGATCATCGGTTGTATGCTGTGTGACAGAGGGTTAACACCCTTTGAAACAGTCCATCTCTCTGTATGGTTAACACCTGACTGGTGACTAATAATGAAAAACAATCTGTTTCTCTGTATGGGTTAACAACACCTGTCTGGTGACAGCCCTTCTACAGTCATCTGGTAATAACACTGCACTTCTCTTAGTTCTCTGCCACTGCCACCTTTAATAGGAATGGGTCACTCAGGAAAAGGTTAATAGAAATAACATACTAAAATTACATCCTATTCAACAATTATAATATTTGTTTTCTTATCCCCTTTTGCACAGTAATATTATAAAGGACTTCTGAAATAAAAATTGGTAAATATCAACTCTTTTTAAGATACAAAACACCTATGCAGTAAATTACTATTAATTAAACAGAACTGACAGAAGCGTTAATTGAATGAATTTGCTCAACTTGAAGTAAGGCTTAATAAATGGTAACTAACCCTGCATATACACGGACTGACGAATGATTTCAGTGTGTACTGTAATTAAAATGTAAACAAGGGCAACGCCCCCGGTCCCCCGACCAAGATGGCAAATTCAAGGGAGCTGTTAGGATGCAATTTGTTCGCAGAGCATGGCCATTTTTTAACTTGACCTGTATTTCCAACCAATTAAACCACATACTTAGTTTCATTTCAATCAAATGATCCAAAGTAAAGTTATCATCCGGACAACACAAAAACCGTATTTTCTAAGTCGAAAAAGGGGAATAAATCCAGTAAAAATCAGTGGAGCGTGCCCATTTTCGAACTTGACCTGCATTTCCACCCAAATAAGCGGCATACTAAATTTCATTTCAATCAAATGATCCTAACTAATGTTATCATCCGGACAACACAAAAACTGTATTTTTTAAGTCGAAAAAGGGGAATAAATCCAGTAGAAATCAGTGGAGCGTGCCCATTTTCGAACTTGACCTGCATTTCCACCCAAGTAAGACACATACCAAATTTAGTTTCAGTAAAATCATCCAAACTAAAGTTATCATCCGGACAAGGGTGTGACGGACGGACGGACAGACGGACGGACGGACGGACAGACGGATGGACGGACGGACGGGCACTGCTGATTACAATAGTCCCCCGAAGGGTCGGGGGACAACAAAGCACATCGCAGCTAATTATTTATGTCTGATTATGACATTCATATCATGTGTGGATTCTGTCTAACATCTCCATCAACCATAGGCAATTAGTATTGAAAGATTGGATGACACCGATACAGTGGTGAAAGAAGAGCCTGTATTTATGCAGTGTTGTTAACTGCTATAATATATAAATCTCTTCAAGATTTGACATGACTGATGCCCGGCTCTCAGGGAAAGGTATTAGGGATGTTGAATTTCGAACATATTTCTCTGAGAAATATTTGATCATGTGTTTCACAGAAACGAAAAACAAATATTATACAAATTAACAGGTGATGGCCTTTAATAACTTAGGTGAGCTCAAAGGAAACACTCGAACAAATATTACTCAGAGAAATATGTTCGAAATTCAACATCCCTAATACCTTTCTCTGAGAGCCGGGCATTAGTCATGTCAAATCAACATAAAATCGACCCCTTATCGGCACAAGTACCGTTTCTAATTAAATGCCCCTTCTGTTTCCCTGACTTATTCTTTCATTCTCAGAATGACCCATAAATACACCTAAGTTGTCAAAGGCTATCACCTTT
This sequence comes from Pictodentalium vernedei, assembly GCA_031216915.1. Taxonomy (NCBI): domain Eukaryota; kingdom Metazoa; phylum Mollusca; class Scaphopoda; order Dentaliida; family Dentaliidae; genus Pictodentalium; species Pictodentalium vernedei. The sequence goes on along the minus strand of CM062294.1, from coordinate 292,103,589 downwards.
TAATTTGTATAATATTTGTTTTTCGTTTCTCGTCTATTTGCTTTCGTTCGTTGTGATGGGTCATGGTGGGTCTCGCAACTTTCAGTTCCTCCTCTTTTATACACAATGAGATGTATCGAAGGAAGCAAACCCTTTATCTAGATGGGTCGACCCAATCAGTACAGTAACTTCCATATAAGGCATTGGTCACGTTTCCTAAGTTTTCGTCGACTGACAGGGCAAGGTCGCTAAAAATGAGCAGAAAGATTGCAAGCTTAAATGGAAGTATTTTCACACTGAAAATGTATTTATAAAGACATATTACCGAATTAACATTAAAAGAAATGTATAAATTTATGATGATAAATGCATGTAGATTGCAAAGAATCCAATATGGAGAGGGTGTTCTGTGATATTTGAGTTATGAGAAGATGTAAACATGTGAACTCTCAGCATCTCACTGCCGTGAAGCTGGATTTTTCCAGGTAAACACAACCTACAATTGTTTGCTGAGTGTCATCACAAAGTACTGCATAGGTTCTCTTGCTGAAATATATACAAATAATGATTAAAATATTTACAGTGGTGCTTGAGTTAGGGCGCTTCATTACTCAACACGACCTAAATGAGCATAATATTAATAAAAAATATTGACATATCTCAAGGCCTACATTCAACAGGTACAGCTGTTGACAAAATTACTTGTTTGATCTCTGTTCACTCCACACAGAGCTTCACAATAACTGAATTCTAATTCAGATTAAGCTCAGCATTGAAATTTACCGATAAAGTAAGGCAACTCATCTCAATTGTAGGATAATAAATAATTACTTATTATTAATATAAATATTATTAAAAGCCTGTTGAGCACTATGAATATTATTAAAACCTGGTGAAAACAGCCAAAAGTCACAAAACTGGACTATGTCACAATTCCTTCATAATTGTTGCGATATTCGATATCGAAGATGTTGTCGAACAATGATCACAATGTTTTTAGAATTCATATGAGATTTCATTTTCAATGACGATTCTCTCACTGACGCAACACTGAAACTTTTCACACACACTTTGCATCTTGTATTGTAAACATCTAAATTTTATATTAAATTCTCTTTCTTACTATGCCTACCACAATTGTTTACTACAGGCTTGCACTACAGTGGATGTCCTTAACTCCAAAAATATACTCTCTATTTTGATCTTTCCCAAGCGATTTGGGAAAGAAAAGTGCTGCAAAAGCTCCAAGAAAAAATAAGCCAAAACTGGGTCGAGTGCTACCGGCGCACACCCAGTAGGGGATGCTCTTCTCCTAGTACAGATCCACGGCTTCCGGTACCAGGGTGCAGTCAGTAACTAATGAATCATTCTTTTGAATCCGCCAACATTGGAGTTGTGATCAGCGGGGAGGAAAGAGTCTTACTCGAATAAGAAGACGGGAGGGCCAACATGTAAACAATTGTGGTAGGTATAATAAGAAAGGAAATTTACTATAAAATTTAGATTTCTTATCAACCTACCCTACAATTGTTTACTATATGCTGAATAGTGAATAGGAGGAGGGAATCACATAACCAACCCCCACATAACCCGACTGCACTGGAACCGTTGGACATAAGGAAAGTTCCCAAGGCCCATCAAACCATAGCATCACAAACATTAGTAAAAGACAGTGAGAGATGAGGCGTATGGAACTGCATGATGCACAGACAGAAAGGACAATAAAACAGCACAGGGCTGGAACTGACCTTGAAGCCTAATGGCTAAGGTAGACAACAGCCTGAGCAGAAGAAAGAGGGCCCAAAGAAAAAAGGTCCTCAGACTGCTCCTGCAACTGATGCAGATAGAAGGTGGAGAAAGTAGAAGCATTTCTCCAGTAGGCTGCCTGCATAATATCCGACAACTGACAACTTGTCAGAGTTAGCATAAGCTCAGGAGGTAGACAAGGCATGCACCTCGTGGGCAGAAATACGATTGGTAATACAATCATCAATCGCTAGACGAGCAAAAGCTGCACGAATAGCAAGACAAATCCATCGAGAAATGGATTGAGAAGAGATCTTCTGTCGACCAGGAATAAGAGACAGAAAGAATCGTTTCCTGTGTTTCCTAATGAACTGCGTCCGGTTCAGATAAATGCGAAGTGCACGAACCATACAGAGCAAAGGGCGATTACTCTCAGCCGAAGGAAGAGCCCTGATACAGACAGGAGGTGGAGTTGTTCCTGGTATCTGATTATTGGCCAGAAAGGAGCAATCAGTGGCAAAAGTAACACTGTTGGCAGAGCTCCCGAAAAAGGCCAGATCAACAGAGAGGGTGTGAAGCTTATCAACCTGTCTGGCTGAGGCAAAAGCCATCAGAAAACAAAAGCTGTCTTGTATGTGAGAAAACGCATATCCACCTGGGATAAAGGTTCGAATGGTGCCCCCCCCCCCCCCCCTCCCCCCAGCAAAGCAGCACCCAAGAAAGATTCCATCTTGGGGTGAGCTGCAAAGTCCTAGGCCTTTTCAAAGAAAAGTGCCGAATAAGCTTGGAGAGATATGGATTAGTGCCGATACAATGCTTTCCCACATACGAAAAGGTCTCCAAAAACATGGACTTGTACCCTTTGATGGTAACAGGCTGGAGACCCCGAGAATCAAACAGATATACCAGAAACTCTGTAATCTGTGTTTTGGAAGGATTGGCATAATCAACAGAGTGATCAGCACACCATCAACACAAGACCTTCCACTTAGCCACATTGGCTAAACCAGTGGAGTGACACCTTGAAAAAATGCACTCCACTGCTTGTCTCGAAAAACCTCTACGGAGGAGACAGGACCCGACAAAAGATATGCGTGAAGGCACAATAAAGTCGGGTCGACATGAAACCTCGTTGGGTGACCTTGGCAAATAAGGTTGCAACGTAGAGGGAGTCGTGCCAAAACCGCCGTCAACACCATTGAGGCAAAAGGGGAGCGGTCAGAATAATTTGACAACTGCAGGTTCTGATCTTGGCCAGAACCTGAGGCAGAATCGGAACCGGCGAGAAGGCATAGCCGACTAGACCATTCCAGAGGATCTGGACATGGGGACATGAAAGTGTCCACCTGATGGTTCCAATGGATCGCAAAGAGATTGATGTGGGGATGACACCAGAGATCGCAAAGTGACTGGAACACTGCCTGTGAAGCATCCACACGGAGGAAATGACCCTGCCCTGTTGGGACAGAGAGTCGGCTAGGACATACAGACGACAGGGAATGTGACGAAGAACCAATCCTGTGTTGACATCCTGAGCTAGCAGTAGAAGATCCTGAGCCAATTCATACATGGGAACCGAGTGCGTGCCACCCTGGTTCCAAATGTAAGCGACCACTGTCGAATTGTCGGTCAACAGAAGGATCTGACGATGCGAAAGGTGGGGGATCCACTGCCGGAAACGCAGAAGAAGAGCAAAAAGCTCCTTCTGGTTGATGTGAAGAGCTACTGGATCCTGGTTCCATACAATGTGAAGGGAAATACCTAGAGGATCCAACGTCACACGCCATCCGAGATCGCTGGCAATTCCCATCAGAACACGAGTCCAACAGAACTCCCTGCATAATCCACTGAACACCCGTCCAGCGAAGAAGTTGACGATGAAGAGAGTCTGGTAACCAAAGCACCAGATCCAGAGGATCGACATTCGGTCTCCAACAACTGAGCAAAGAGTGTTGGAGAGGTCTGATAAGCAGCCGACCAAGAGGAATAAGATCAGTCACCGAACCGCAGAGACCGAGCAGCCGGAGAATACAGCAGCATTGGACTGCCTCTGGAGGATATTGTCCAGATACACCGAAGTAGTCACCCTGGACGGAGTGCGATGGAAGGCTATCACATGTGACATCAGTCGGATGAAGGCCCAAGGGGCCAGGGTGAGACTGAAAGGCATGGATTTGAACTGGTAAATTCCTCCCAGAAAAGCAAACCTGAGATACTTTCGCGATGTCAGATGAATCGGAACGTGAAAGTAAGCGTCTCGCAGGTTGATACTGGAAGCAAAATCTCCCTGGTGAATGGAGCAGCGAACTGACCTGAAAGTCTCCATGCTGAACTAGGGAGCAATGATAGACTGATTCAGGATACCCAGATCGATAACCTGTCGGAGTCGGCCAGCCTTCTTCAGCACCAAGGACAGGAGGGAATAAAATCCCACTGAATGAATGTTCTTGACGACCTCCATCACCACCTTTGACAGGAGATTGTCTATCTTCGTGATCAAAAGTTCCCGACGTGAAATGTCTAAAGGAACTTGGGTTGGAAGAGGCACTCTCGACAGAGAGGGGTGCCTCCGAAAGGATATCCACAGACTGGACCGAACATCTAACACCCAAGGATCAGATGTGATCGTGGCCCAACGGTCTGCAAAATGGGATACCCCTCCTCCAACCTGGGACGAATTGAGGCAAGGACCTTCATTTCGAGCCCCGGTGAGGCCTGTGAGGAGAAACCACCTCCACTGCTAGATGAAGGATCCTGAGACCTCCCTCTCCCTCTGGACTGCCGATGCTTACCCTTACCACGTAACAGGAAGAAGCGGAAGCAGGAGGATCAGCTCTTGGCTTCACAGAGGAAGCAGAAGGGCATTTGTTAGGCTTGAAATGGCCCTGGCTTCCAACAGAAGGCAGATCAAGCTGGTGAAGCAGCAGCTGATCTTTGGAATAAGACAGGACGTCATCCCGGACCGTCACCACGGAATCATGGAATAGTGACGGAACCACCAGAGAAGCGGATCGAAGAGCAGCTCCCTGCCCTTTATGAAGGGAACAGCTTGTGACCAACACAGTGTCCCGGCGAACTAATTCCAAATTAGCCATGTCACAAGCATGCGAGTAAGATGCAGGAACGTCTTAGAGTTCGCACTCAAAGGAGCCTGTTTGTCGTCAAACTTATCTGGGGGCAGATAAGCAGCAAAGGCAGAGATGACATGATCCGAGAGAGAAAGCTTGCCTAGCATCTGTCTGGATAAGCCCAACATGGACTCCAAAGTCACCATAGGAATAGCCGACTTGGGCTTGAAGTCCTGATCCAAGACCATCAAAGCCTTGCAGACCGACGGATTGGCAGAACTGTAGGAACGCTAATGCACAAGGGTAAAAAAAAAGTTATCAGCCTAGTGAAGAATGAAGTCTTCACAGCCTTGGAACTCAGACTGGTATGGTCGAAGGCACCCAGAGGCAGGTTGCTCCACAGGCTGTAGGTGCATGACCGATGATGGCGGCCTGGCTGAACCCTCCGGCTGGTCTGACGGTTTGAAGGAACTTAAACACAAAGTCAAGAGCTGCCCCCAAGTCAGAAGACTGATGGCTCTCAATGTCAGGTGTGTCTGACCCATCGCCTGAGTCGGAAAACACATTGCCCATGTCGGGCATACCAGCCGATGCCTCCCATGGTGTAGGAACACCAGGCGGATCAGAAAGCAGCAACCTGCTTCCAATCCCTAGAGGCGGCGCCACGGAGGGTGCCTGGAAGCCACTAGAAGCCTTGCTGAAGGCAACAGGAAGGCTCTTGGGAAGAACCTGCATGAGCAAGGTCGGGCCTCCCTAAGCTCACAACACGTATCTGTTGGTTCGACGTGAGAACAGCCGGGCAAAGTGGCTTTGCATCTGAACCTCTAAACCAGCGAAGGTTCACGATCCTCTAGAACACCCGACATGGGGCGCTAGGTGGCAGCCGAACCATCTGATTACAGATGCTTATAGGATTATGAAATACCCCAAGGCTGCATAAAAAATGCGCTGGTCCCACAAAACTGGCCGAAGGACTAGAGAGGATGGACAAAAGCACAACAGAGTCCACGGTGACCCCACCATGGACATCTGAATCCAAATCAAAACCTGCTGGGCTCGATGGCAGAGAGACCACAGCAGAGGGATCGGCCGGCAACCACTTCCGACTTCGCCAAGTTGAAGCCAGGGAAGGTTGAGGCCGATATCCCACGTTCAAGAAGCAGAAATCCCTGCAGATCCCCGCAAGGATAAGTCATGGCTGGCTGAAACAGAGAACGATGACGCCACAGACAGTGTAGCAGCAGCAGCGGATACATCAGTAGCTGCTGACAAAGGCAGAAAAGTGGAGAGAGCCACCAGGCTCGGCTCCAAAAGAGGAGTCACAACCCTAGTGACAGCCTCAGATGTTGACTGGAGGGGGACGTCAAATCAGGAGGCTCCGACTAGGCGGAGGAGGAAAACGTCACATGCCCGAACTACAAAATAGACAGAGGCCCAAAAGGTGGAAGACCACCCAGCCCACAGGGTCTTTCAATAGAACACACAAATTAAGTGGAGCATGAATAATGGGAAACTTCAACATGATAAGACAACAAAAATGGCCCGCAAGGTATCGTCCTAGGCCTATCTGGTGAGAGCAACGTAGATCGGAAGGTGAACCCAAAGAAAAAATAAATCAGGACAACCCCAGCTACCAGAGTAAGGTGGCAGGAAACAAGGGCCCTACAGGAACAGAAAAGTACCCCAACAGCCAAAAGAGAACTGGCATGAAATTCTACCCTCAACAGGTGGAAGAAAAGCTGCCACAACCGCCCCCAGCTGACACCTAACTCAGTTAAAAGCAGAACCAAAGGGTTAGCATTAATGAACAAAAGAATGAAACAGCACAGTATGAGAAAATCGCGTGCGAAATTGGTATAGAGATTTATCACGAAAGATACAGTGAATAATCGAGAGAATAAATAAAAACACAACCCTGTATATCTGGATAGTGAAGAAACAGCTACGAATCCACAATTCAGAACAGGAAATATTGTTAACATCGAGTGAAAAGGTATCACTGTTGAAAAGCGAATCGATCCGCATCCTGTAAGATGGGGGAAAAACAAAGAATGACACGTTGGTTATATGTCTGCGCACTTGTTCCGGAAGCTGTGGATTAGTTCAAGGAGAAGAGTATCCCCTACTGGGTGTGCGCCGGTCGCCCTCGGCCCAGTTTTGGCTTATTTTTTCTTGTTGCTTTTGCACCACTTTTGTTTCCCAAATCCCGTTGGAAAGAAGAAAATAGAAAGTATTTTTCCAAGTTAGGGACTTCCACTGTAGTGTAAGCCTGTTGTGAACAACTGTAAGGTAGGCTGATAAGAAATATCTAATGGGCCATTTCCTGCTAACTTCCTTTGTACAATCCAATGACATCACTTGTTTTGAGAACAAGTTGGATTAATGCATACACATTTTCAGAAAGCATTTCGTCCCCATTCACTTTGGTACCCCCAATGTTTTGTCTAAATTACTACATTTTATATAGTTTTTACGTTATAAAATTACTTTTTTTATGTTACACAAACAACATTGTTTGTGCTGTGGAAAACAAGAGCAATGCAATGTGTGGCATATGCCCCCGACAATGTCATAAAAGGGTAGGTAAGTCTCTCTGGGGCATAACCAAAATCAAAAGGAAGCTTCCTCTGGACACCAACAATGCATCACAAAAAAACAAGCACAGCAAAACATTATCCCGATAATTGATACCTCATAGGTAATCCATGTGTGAAGTTATAGCACTGTACATAGAAGGAAACTAAATCCCAAAATCAATGCAAAACATTGTCCCATTGTGGGCGATCTATGTGTGAAGTATCAGCATCGTGTGACCAGGGACCAGCTGTGAGGGCGACTAGGGCGATTATGTCACCCTTCTAAGCATAAAGTCGCCTTGAAAAATAGTCAGGGGGATTACCAGTCGCCCTCTAAAAATTGGCCAAAATGAGAAAAGGCCGAACTGAGCGATCTGAGATTTACGTAAAAACATTTTTCAAAAATTGAATGTGCTTGAGTGTGATAAATGGGCATTTTCATTTGTCAAATAAGCAACCATTTATTTGAAATCACACGACAATCAATTGTCCATTGTCGCTTTTTGCAGATTTTTTATTTCTATTTTGTTCTATTTCAGTTGGAGCTTCAAGTATCGAAACGAAAAAAGGTGACTTACACGACTCAACAAAATAACCCAGTTTGAAAGTAGGATGCCGAAAATGTACACAACAGACATATTTTCTAACTTTGTATTTTTATTTCGTTTTGCTGACATCTGTTAACTGTTGGGCTGTCTATTCCCAGAAAAACACAAAAGGAATTGAAACACATGAAAAAAGCTTTAGTAATGACATGAAAAGCTTTGTACAAGGCACAAGTTTGCATATGAAGGATCTTGAAAAAGGGGTCCTCCTAAACACTGGAATGACACAGAGTGACACCGGAATGCCATGAAAATGATGTGAAATGACATTTATTACAGACCCATTTAAAATTAATGTTTGTCCACGGCATTCTAGGATGTGTGATAAAAACAAACTTTTATTGCACACGTGTGGGATACAGATTTTGGCACTTTTTTAATGTAAGAATGGAACCAGTCATATTTCTGGGGATACAGTACATGAGCCCGTTTCGATGCGATGGGTCATTTATTTTGATGTTGTAAAGTGGATGTTCGCAGTCTGTAGTATCTGCGTTTATATTGTTTCTGAAGAAACTCATGTAGTAATGATTGTCCGACCATCAAAAGAAACATTCTAATTTATTTTCTTAACGTGAACAATACTGACTGACTAAATAACCCGATGGGTTAAGTATGACATGGAAATGACTCACATACAGTTCAAACTAAAGAACAATGTAAACAGAATATGAAAGCGTCTATGAGTGACGTCATTTCGAATGAATGACGCTGCGCGAGCAAGTTTCTAGGTCACCATATCAAAATCCAAAACAAACTGCCTGTCGATATTCACATGAATTCGTATGGATTCTGTACCCCTGTTAGTGTTAAAGGCTATAACACGAACTTTAATACATTTTGAGCAGGAATAGTGAACAATACGATAATTTCTCTTGGACAATAAGGATATAAATTTAATTTACGTGGGATGAATTGACAATGGCTACTGTAATCTTGACTAAAATCGGAACAGGCCTGTCAACAAGTCGAGTAACAACAGTCGCAGGGAATTTGGAAGTCAGATAAACATGTGAGCTTTTTTTATAATTTCTCATTGATGGATTTTCCGAATTTACACCTATTGTTTTTTGTGAATGTGTGGTAACTTTTTTGGTGGGGATCACATCAACCGTTCAGAATTTGCGCTGTAAAATTGAGGCACAAAAAGACGGTGAAAGGTATTTCAGATGAACAGTGTTTCATCGATCGAAGTGATGACGCATTACAATTTGCAAGTTGAAACTATGAATGAAAGTTCAATCAGCGTACGAAATAACAATAAGACTGGTCTCCTGCTTGTGAAGAAAAATTTATTTTATTTCCTTTACTTCTCAGAAGGATAGGTTAATTCTCACTTAGTATTACTGTAAAAGGCCTGTTTTAGAAATTTGCGAAGGTGTGTCATAAATACAGAACTGCACAAGCGTTTGAATGGGTTAATGTTTATCGCACTCGTTTGGTTTGGCGCAGAATACCACTCGAGGCTTCGCCTCTCGTGGTATTATTGCGCTCAACCTTACTCGTGCGATAAACATTAACCCATTCAAACGCTTGTGCAGTTCTGTCTATTTATTTTACAAAATACTCAACCACAGAATGTATTTTGTTTATTAACTAACAAAGTACCTTCCAAGCTACCTTCTTACACCTGGTCCTGTTCACACTTTCAGACTTGGGAAATTATTAGCTTGGTAGACTTTGGTGAAAGGCAACCACAGGAGGTTGCTGGGAGAGGGTGGGGGATTGGCACGAAGAAGATGGGAGGGGTCATCAAGGAGAGGGTAGCAGTGGGGGATTTTCAGTCAATAATTACTTTTTGATTTTTTAACCTGGCATAGATGCATCATAGACAACTGGGCCTGGATAAATTGGACGAGAATGGAGGACCACGAGCTGAAAATATGAAGGGGCAGCAAGGGGTGGAACATAAATATTCTTAATTTTCCCCAGTTGCCTATGAAGTCTCCCTACTTGACTCTTCAGTCTCCCTATATTTTCTGGAGGGAGACATGAAGTCTCCCTAAAAGTCCCCCCTAGGCTGGTTCCTGCGTGTGACCAACAGTACAAAAGTTATTGCCCGGAAAAGAGTGTGAAGACATTTTTCAATCATCTTCTAAGGTAACAAGGGAGAATAACTCTGTAAATTTTTAAACGAAGATATTAATTCTGATGTAGGGTCCGTTCCCCCATGTTAAGGTACAAGCATAACAAAAATTATTTAAATCCCACATATGATGACAGAGCTAGAGCAGCAAATATGTTGGACGGACACATTTTTAAATCATCCCCTTTGTTAACTAGAGTCGATCCATCGCCAGGGGGTGCGATACCCCCCACAATCCATCACCAGGTGGTGTGTTACCCCCAGATCAATACCTGAGTGTGAGCAAGGTCATGTTGACATCTTAGTGTTCAGAAAACAATAGGTGTCACCTAAAGGTGAGACAAACAAATACCCCCGCCTTTCAGCTGGTAATGAAGGTACCCTCCATTAAACAATTTCGCGACGGAATTTCTAAGTCGATGAAGGCCATAATTTTGAGAAAATAAAATTTTGCAACAAATTAAACTTTATAGATGTTGCATATCTTCAATGCGTGTGTAATCACATCATAAAGTTTTAGCTTACTCTATTGACAATAGCAAAAAAACAAATCCCTGAAAATTTTTTAAAATCTGTGAAAATTTTCCAAGTCGATCAAGGTCATAATTTTGAGCAAATAAAGTTTTGCAACAAACTTTATAGATGTTGCATATCTTCAATGTGTTTGTAATCATATCCTAAAGGTTCAGTTCACTGCATTCAAAACTGTAAGAGGAGTTGATTACAGCATGAAGGTACTCTCTGCTGAAAATAGCACTCAAAAGTCGAGAAAGGGAAATAACTGTGGAAAAATAAAATTTTCATGAAACTTCATACATGTTGCACATCTTCATTGTGTGTATGATCATATCCTTAAGTTTCAGCTATCCGCATTTAAAACTGTAAGAGGAGTTGATTACAGGATAAAGGTACCCTCTGCTGAAAATAGCAGTAAAAATGTTGTAAGTCAAGAAAGGAAAAGTGGGGGAGGAGTTGATTACAGCATGACGGTACCCTCCATTAAACAATTTAGCGATGGAAGGACTGAATGACAAACGGACTGACAGACATGAGGAAACCAATATACCCCTGCTTGGCGGGGGTATAACAAGGGCAAATAGCTGTGTAAATCTTTATGCAAAGATATTAATTCTGTTGTAGGAGATCCGTTTTCTCATATTGAGGTATAAGCATGGCAAAAGTTATTTGAATCCAACAAATAAGGACAGTGCTACAGCAGCAAATATGTTAGACGGACACATTTTTCAATAATAATCCCCTAAGTTAAACAAGGGCAAATAACTCTGTAAATGTTTATGGAAAAATAATAATTCTGCTGTACGAACTGTTCCCCCATGTTGAGGTACAAGCATAGTAAAAATTATTTGAATCTGCCAGATAATGACAGTGAACTTATGAATGTACAAACGAACGGAGGCAGCTCTCCACTAGATACACCCTCCGACCAGATCGGCCGGGGGCATAATAACTTAGGATGCTGATAACTGGTCAAAATTCAAGAACTTTTCAAGCACCTGGGGCAAAACACCAGTTTTTTAAGGGTTTCAAGGCCTTGGAAATTGGGATGCAAAATTCAAGTACTTTCAAGGACTTTAAGGACCTGTGCGAAACCTGGAATAATCACCACATTTAACTTAACAGTTTTTCAATTAAGATTTGATAAAGGTTCTAGCCTGTATATAGAAGAATCATCCACAGTATATGAATTTCAAACACACTAAAGTGTATTGCATAAGGCAGGAAACAGCTTAGTTATAAGTTAGTATTTGATGCACAATCCTGGTAGCTTTATTGACTTATTTATTTATGCTTAAGTCTTAACCTGCAGAGTAATTTTAAAATATTTTCATCAAATCTAGTCATGGCTGATCCAATATTTGATAAAAAATTCATTAACATTTGATACAAGAAATCATTGGCTGAAAAGTCAAGACAACTTACAGGGGAAAATTTTGTTAAATATCCTCAAATTTGACTTTTTTTAATAGCAAGAGATTGTCTGCCCTGCGCGTGAATATCTGCCAGCAGCTTGCAGGGAGTTAATCTGTATTTATAATCATGTTATATTTCTTTATTTATTGGGGTTTAACGACATATTTGACAGCCAGGGCCACCTCATGTCAGACAATTTTACAGGTGGAGGAAGCCGGAGAGAACCATTGAGCAACGACGAGCAAAAGTCAGGCATCCCAACATACTAACTCCACACAAGCAGGGTTAGCACTGGTTGAAGACAAGTGCCCCATTGATGTGCACTATGCCTAAGTACACAAATGCCACTGTGCCCCCACATGGGCAATGGGGTGAAGAGTCTTGTCCAAGGAATAACGACATATTTTTTGTTGTGTGTTCCTTACTTCATTTTTCATTTACTGAATAAAATTCTGTTTACCTTAAACTAGTCTGAATTTACGCTATATTGGATATGGTGGCATTGTCAAATGGAGTAGTAATTTTCAGGTCATTAAATTCTTTATCTAGCACAACTAGAAAATATTTTTACCAAAGTTCTCTTGAATGATTAAAAATTTTCATTTTCTGCCTACAGAACAAGCTTAATGAGTTCATTTCAATGTTTCATACATGTATATTTTGAGTTGAAAATTAAAAAAAAACCAGTAAAACTTGAATGGTGATTTTTGTGACATTACAGTGGAGCCTACTTAATTATCTTAACTGAGTAATCCAGTTAATTAAATATAATTTCCCAAACACAAAACCATTTACCATACATCCAGTACAAATTTGTCCTGTTAACTGAATATAGGTTATAGAGTAAACTCCTGTTAATTGAATAAAAAAATCTTGCAACCTGCCAAGAAATTATACTAACTCTTTCCAGTTTTCCTTTGTTTAAAGACCTATTCGGCCTCAGTACATCCAATACAGGCATTTAAACTATCTTGTTTGACAGAGCTCATGGAGCTCTGTCAACAAGATGTAATAGAACAAGTGTTTTACCACCGAGGTGGTACTAGTCCCCTATGGCGCATTTGTGACATAAGGTGTTTTTGTCACAGAAGACACTAGAGTAAAAAACATCTTGGATTTTGAAAAAAAAAAAAATTGAGCGTGCATAATCCCCTCACAACCCTTTATCCATGTACCATATATGAAAGGCGTAGCTTGAACCATGTTGGAGGGTGGGGTGGTAACATAAAATAGAGAAAAAAGCTTAAAAAACACAACAAAAATGGCCGCCATTCTGCCATCTTGGATTTTGAAAATTAAATATTGACTGTGCATCATCCCCTCAGAACCATTTATCCATGTACCGAATATGAAAGGTGTAGCTTGAAGCATATTAGAGGGAGAGGTGACAGACAGACAGACAGACAGACAGACAGACAGACAGACAGACAGACAGACAGACAGACAGACAGACAGACAGACAGACAGACAGATCGACAGACAGACAGACAGACAGACAGACAGACAGACAGACAGACAGACAGACAGACAGACAGACAGACAGACAGACAGACAGACAGACAGACAGACAGACAGACAGACAGACAGACAGAGACGGAGTGCAATCCTATAGTCCCCTTACGGTTCCCGTAGGGGACTAATAAATGCTAAGTTTATCTCTAGAATACAGGAAAGTGACACAATCCCTTTTAATTGAATACTCCTGTTAACTGAATAATTTCCACTGACAAAGTAGCTATTCAATTAACAGGGTTCCACTGTACATGAAATGTTTTGAAGTAGAAAATTGAAGGGAAAAAAAAGAAGAAAAATTAATGGTGATTTTTGTGACATTATTTGCAATGTTTTGTTGAAAATTTTAAAAAAATTGAATGGCAATTTTTGTCGCATTACATGTGATGTTTTGGAGATGAAAATTAAATTAAATAATAAAATTTGTGTGACAATTTTTGTGACATTACTTACGACTGAAAATTAAAAAAAATAATTAAATTTGAATGCTGATTTTTGTGAAGAGCTGGGCAGGTATGGCTAATGCATTTGGTGAATGGTTAAAGTTTTCATTCACACTGCAATATATACAAATAAAACAAATTTAATTTGAAATTAATTCTTTTCTGTCTGATGGAAAAGTTCCCAAATCCTTTTCAAACTAAGCAGAATTAGGAATACTATCCATTATATCTTGTTTGACAAAACTCTACAGACAAGCAAAAAATAATGGGGTATACAAATAGTTCTTTTCACGGAAATACATATTTGAGGTGAATGTGATGAAGTTAAACCTTAACCAATGCACACAATATCAAAATTACTTATTAAAATTTTTTTCTATAATTTTTCAAAACATTTTGTCAAAACGATATCATGTGACTCCTCGTAGGTACGAGCTTGAAAAGCTCAATCCCATAAGAGGTTACATTATAAGTTATCTCGGGCAACATCCAGGGTACATGGAGATTTAATACCTGGATGTCGGTTTTCAACCATGAGGCGCAAGCTTGAAAAGCTCAAACCCATAAGAGGTTACATTATAAGTTATCTCGGGCAACATCCAGGGTACCTTGAAAAGCTCAATCCCATAAGAGGTTACATTATAAGTTATCTCAAGCAACATCAAGGGTACATGGAGATTTAATACGTGGATGTTGGTTTTCAACCATGAGGCGAAAGCCGAATGGTTGAAATGGAGACATCCAGGTATTAAATCTCCATGTACCCTGGATGTTGCCCGAGATAACGATTTTGTCCCGCCTCCTAACACAGAAATAATTCCGAGATGTAAAGTATGATCCCACATTAACACTCTGGCCCCACACTGAGCCTCAGGTTTTAAACCAAACAGAGAAACAAACATCACAGCAAAACTATAAATAGATCAAGTCTATTTCCGAATCGTTGTTTATAAACCAGGTCACACATGGAGAACTTTTTCACTTTGGTGAATTTGAATTCGTTGAAAAAGTTTTAAAACCGTGTAAATTCAGCCTTCCAGAGTGTATTATATTTCCATGGAACAAGCTTCAGCATGTTAGATGTGTTGTGTGTTTTATTCATGTCCTTGGGAGAATAACTTAAATATTCACTTAAAACGACGCTGGACATGGAAGGTGACAATTTGAATTTCGGGAACGAAGTCTCACAATTTCAGACTCCACTTGGGTTTAAACTTGAAGATTTTGAATTGAGCCGCAGTCATTGAATTTTGTAAGAGGTAGGTGGAATTTATAACATACATTTCTACGCCGAGCATCGGAAACCGCCTAAATAAAGTATGAAGTGCGCCAAGATTTGATGATCTGGTAATGTTAATTATCGAAGATAAACAGATGAGTTGCTCCCCTTGATGCTCTCACCCCGCAATGCACAAAAGTATATTTGCGAACCCGATTCAATCTGTTCAGTTCTCATCGAATACGACAGCCAACAAGTGCTTCTACTCATAGGGCTGCAACTATGTTTTTTTAATTTGTATTAGTATTCACTACAATACGACAATAAGTTAGACATAACTTAACAGTTCTAATAGGAGTTTCTGCAATCGATGTGACCCAGTCGGGGTCAAAGGTTATTTTTATCACCTGGATGTTTCTCGAGTGACAAACGGGGAACAACGGTGCGCACTCTTATCACCCGCTTGTTTGAAGGTAGCCGATACCATGGCTATTTGTTTTGGTCACGTTGACCAATCAGAAGATGTGATGTATACTGATGCAGGGACAAATGGTTTTGTTGAAATTTTTGAAAAAACATTTGTTTTCAACTGCTCAATTTGTAAATTATATGGGCAGATGCATCAGATTCATTAGATAAAGTGTTAAGTTTTTTTTATTTAAAAGCAGTGAAGAAAGAATAAATCAAAGCTCAGTTTATTCAAAATGAAGTGTCAATGACACTGCAGCTTAACATGACTGTACCTAGTGTTCAATGATTATGAAAGACAGTGTGCAAAATTTCAAAAATGACACTAACAGACTGACCATTCACATGGGTTGGAGATGGCTAACTGAATGCTCGGTTATGTAAAAATTCTTAGGAAACTGCTTTTTTATCATTAACAAGAATTCATATATTGCATGGAATTGAAATATATATAGCCTCTCACGGTAAAAGTCTAAAAATCTATCAAGACACAAGAAAGGCTGTTTGACTGTTAGAGTGCTAGAAGCCCATATTTGGGCTTTATTCTGAACTGCAGGTACTTAAAGTTAACGGATACATATTCTGTGGATGTCCTTCATATTATCTTGAAAGTAAAATTACTTCATCTCCATCAATTTGCATTGTTACAATTCATGGGAGAGTGCCTATAGGCACTCTCCCATGAATTATAACAAGACAAAAATGTGTGAACAAATCTTGAGTCTGAGAAAAAATTAAACACTCTATCAGTTAAGTGACACAGATTTTACCATTCAAGATGCAACTTTTGGATAACTGGTCATCCATTCACGTAGACTTAAATTTGCGTAACCACCACACGAACGAAACGAGCGTTCTCGTCAAATTTTGCACACTGAATAGGATTATGAAACTAGCAGGCCACGAAATTTCACGCAAACGATCGTTTCATTCGTGGGATGGTTACGCAAATCCAAAAACCCGCGAACGATGTTTCATTCACGCAAAAAATATGACGTGAACAAAATTTTTGAGTCCCAATTTTTTGTTGTTCATTGATGTGTCAGTGTGCCGTGGTACCCTGATCGCCAGGTAAGAAATACAACGAATGAGTATGAAGTAGAAGTGGTAGTTTGTCCTGTTGCTTGAACTTATATAGTACAGTATTTTACTTGTGAGATTCTGAACACAACATTTCAACATTTATTTTCACAGACATTATGTAAGTATAGTAACTGTCAGCACGAAAGCATGAAACATATCAACCATTGTGGGTTTTTCCGTGGTTGTGTTCTATTTGATATTGGTGTAGATTCAGCGTGTTTTCCCCCTCATTATTGTTGCGTGCGAATTTGCCCCAGTTTTTTTTCATATCTTATGGATCAAACAAAGGGATGTAGAGATTGAGATTGAAGACACTAATTTTAGAATTTGGACTTAAATAGTATTTGCCGTGGCGTTGATATGGAAATGCAGAAACATATTCAAGGAAAAACTTGATCTAACGTTAAACATTTATGTGGGTCGAAATGGCATGGGCCTGGAACACCTATGGTTGTTTCATTAATAGACTTCAATTTTTTTGGTAAACACGCATGCACTGGTGTTTGTTTTATCTTTTATGAATGGTGCGGTGATCTGTCAATATTTTATCAGCCCCTGCCCCAGTCAGTGATGTTTATCAGCAAAAGAATCTTATACTGACCCCAGCCTTCCTTTGTTGACATTGACAACACCAGCCATTGGTATTGTCTATGTCAGCAAAGGAAGGTTCGAGTCACATGTAATATTCATTGATTGCGGAATGGCTTCTACGTCAGTATTCATTATTGCTCTAATTTATTACAATGAATACTAATCCCTTTAAATATTTTGTTTCTTAATGGTTTTACCATATTGGTATAAGCGTAAACCTGTACAACTTATGTCAACGACTGAATATTTCATCTCATATCTTGTTTTAATCACGTAACCTTTTGTGTAACCAACTGGTTGCACAAAAATAATTAACGTGAACGAAAAAATGGGTTACGCAAGCCGAAAACATGTGAACGAAAAATGGGTTCCGTAAATTTTTGAAATTTCATAGCCTGAACTAGAGATAGTCAGTTACCTGCTATAACCCCACCATGGCATACCGCCTAGTGTGGGTGACTGAAAAGGGGCATGCAATTTGTCTAAGTAAAAAAAAAAATCCAATATGGCCACCAGTTGGCCATCTTGAAGCTGAGCGAGGAAAAAATTATCATGTCACGCACTTCCCCTCAGCATGTTGATCATTTTTGTCAAGTTTCATGAGAATGCAGCTAAAACTGTGGAAGTAGTTCGCCCCACAAGTTTACATAAAAAAAAATCCAATATTGCTGCCAGTCGACCATGTTGAAACCAAGTGGGCAAAAAATTATGTCACGCACTTCCCCTCATCATGTTGATCATTTTTGTGAAGTGTCATGAAAATGTGGCTAAAACTGTGGAAGTAGTTTGCTCCACAAGTTTACATAAAAAAAAATCCAATATGGCCACCAGTCGGCCATCTTGAATCTGATCGGGGAAAGAATTATGTCAAGCACTGCTCCTCATCATGTTGATAATTTTTGTGAAGTTTCATGAGAATGCGGCATCAACTGTGAAGTAGTTCTCCCCCACAAGTTTACATGTGCAACAGACCGATGACGACCGTTTTGTGGGGGTATAATAAGACAAGAATTGTGATAACTGAGAATAGGTTAAGTTCTGTATCCTGCATGCTATGTTTCCAACAAGAATAATTTGAGGTGTAGACTGTACTAAAGAATTGAGGCCTGGGTTGATGTGGACCTCACGGTTAACATATGTCAACCAAAGTTACCAAGTTACAGTAAAATCATTCCAAACCGAGTCATCCTACCAAGTTACAAAGAAATCCCTTCATAAATATGAATCATAGACTTTGCTAAAGGAAACTAGGCCATGTGCCGGACCAGAGGTCACAGTTGACCGATCATGACCAAAATTGGAGAGTCTCATCTATATATCATACCGAGTTATCCTACCAAGTTACAATGAAATCCCTTCATAAAAACAACCTTTAGACAGTGCTATAAGAATCTAGGTCACAGGCCCAAGCAGCAGTAATGGCTGTCCGATTGTTGACAAAAATATGACAGTCTCATCCAGACATCATACTGAGTTATCCCACCATGTTAGAATGAAATTGCTTCATAAATATGAACTGTTGACCGTGTTAAACAAATCTAGGTCACATGCCTGGGTGGCCATCATGCTTGACCGATCACAGCCAAAATAGGATGTTCTCATCTAGACATTGTACAGAGTTATCCTACCTATATATGATGAAATCCCTTCATAAACACAATCTGTAGACTGCACTAAAGGAATCTAGGTAACACGCCCCTGCGCCAGTTCGGCCATCACGGTGGACTGAATGTGGACAAAATAGGACGTTCTCATGTAGACATTATACTGAGTCATCCTACCATGCTACAATAAAATCCCTGCATAAATACAACCTGTAGACTGTGCTAAAGGTTTTCAGGTTTTGGGTCCAAGCAGTCATCTTAACCAAAATGGGACATTCTCATCTTGACATGACCTCGAACCTGCATATGACATCGTATGATCACACAAGAACTGTGGGGTGTAGACTGTGCTAAAGAAAAAGTGAACAGACTCACAGACTTCTGCATGCATGATGGCAATAGCTTATCTTGACTTTGTCAAGCTAAGTTAACAAGTTGTTTAAACTTGTTCTCACAGGAGACATATGTTAATTGTTTATAACTTATTAATAATGGAAGGTAATTTCTTTCAATAAATGATAAGATATTCTTTGCCTTGTTTTTTTTATATTGCAGGAATGGTAATTTCAAGTTCAATAGGAAAAACAGGTCATTTTCAGATATTTCACCACCTGGTCTTTATCGATGATGAATTTGTCACACACAACTACACTAGTAACAATGCTCCATAGATTACACAACAATGTTTTCAAGTACATTTTTGGTGTTTAATATAAAACAAGAGGCCCCAAGTGGCCTTAATCGCTTACCTGACAATGTGGTAGAAATATTTGGGGTCACATTCAGTTAGACATGATTCATCAATACTACAAAGGAATGAAGTGATGAAAGGCAAATTTTATGGAAAAACACTAAGGATTTGACCAACTTCAACCTAACCAGCTCCCCTCCCCAGCCCCCCCCCCCCCCCCCCCAAGAGATCCAAAATATTTAGCCTGGGACTCAAATTGAATAAACTTGAATCTGATTCCCCTTGAGATGTTACATTCAAAATAAGAGGTGCGCGGTGGCTCAGTAGGTAGAGGTGCAGACTGCAAGCCGAGAGGTCCTCGGTTCAAATCCTACCACGTTGTGTCCTTGGGCAAGACACTTCATCTCCAATGCCTGCGTGGGGGTCCGGTTGCATTGTGTACAAAGGCATACTGCACGTCGATGGTGCACTTGTCTTCAACCAGTGCTAACCCTGCTTGTGTGGAGTTCATATGTTGGGGAGCTGACAGTTGCTTGCCATTGCTCGGTGGTTCTCTCCAGGTACTCTGGCTTCCTCCACCCATAAAACCGTCACGGTCATGATTAGCCATTGTGCATAAATATGTGACCTTAAACACCAATAAATAAATAAATAAATAAATAAAATAAATAAATAAATAAATAAATAAATAAATAAATAAATAAATAAATAAATAAAGAATTCTGACTGGTGGATCTGAAGAAGGTTTTTTAAAGAAATGTCCTCACATTGCTCTAAGTTAAAATTTGGGCTCCAATAGAAACCTAAAGGAAAGTGTCAATGCCGCTGTAGCTTAACTTGACTGGGTGTAGTGTTTGATGAATAGTATAATGTTCAATGTTTATGAAAGGATTATGAAATCAAACAAGAACTGTGATGATTGAGAGTAAGTTAATTTCTGTTCCATGACAAATTCCACACACATATATGGGACCTGATAATTATCTACAATTAGCTAATCTAACACATGGCTCCTTGGTGATTGGAAGAAATAACCCATGATCTGACACATGGCTACTTGAGACCAGATGTGGAATGCAGGCTTGAGATATAATGTTGATAGTATTATTCTCTCACCTACATTATTAATGAATTCAGTGATGTTTGTTTATTTTTTCCTAAATGATACAAGCAATGCCAACAACATCTACTGAGTATGAAGTTAATTTGTCAGATATAATCTGGTTTGGATTACCTCTGCAAGTGATGGCCAGTTGTTTCAATTCTCCCTGAGTTTGATGGCATCAGTATCAACTTGGTCAGAGCTGTGACAATGATGTATTGATGACCTCACATGACAATCTGGAAGGTCTGTTGTCACCGTTCCTTTACAAGATTCACTTATACGCAAGTGAAGAATGAGCACCTTACATACAATTTGAATTCTGACTGGTGGATATAAAGATTTTTAAAGAAATTTCCTCATATTGCACTAAGATAAAATTCGGGCCCCATAAGAAGCCCAAATATTAACTGAGAGACTTGATTCGAACATACTTGATTCTGACCCTCATGACAATGATGTATACCAAATATTAAAACATTTTGACCAGTGGTTCTGAAGAAGAAGATTTTTAAAGCTCATTTCCCATATTGCCCTAGGTTAAGATTTGGGTTCCTGTATTGAGCCCAAATACGAACCAAGGGGCTTAAATTCAACGCATTTGTATCTGACCCACCTAAGGATCCTGTATGCCAAATATAAGAAGATTTTGGAGAACTTTTTTTAATATTTGCAAATATGCTGATTCAGCATTTTTTTTATGCTCTGTACAGAGCAACCTAACACAAATGATGACAATTTTTTATCAATCGATTCTACTGGTCCTAAGGATGCTTCATACCAAATAACAGTTCTCTGTTCCGTGTGGTTTGGAAAATAAGGGAGTTTAAAAATATTTTCTATTTTTAGCTCCTGTGGTTCCCATGGGGAACATGGGAAATTTGTTTTAGCATGAATCAAGTACTTATGACTCAATAATACCACTTACCGAATTTCGTTCAAATCGGACCATCAGTTCAGAAAATATAAATTTTGAGTGGGGCCAAAAATCCTGCCCCTCCCATTACGACGGCAAACGTTGCTCCACAAACTTCGTTTGAAGAAACTTGATACTACATCTCAGAAGAATGCTCTATACCAAATATCAAGTCATTGTACCACTGGTTCATGAGTAGAAGATTTTTCTAGAATTTTTATAGCATTTTCACCCACCCTTCCCTATGGAGTGTGGCAACTTTATTTGAACAAACTTGAATGGATAAGGACCATGCATATCAAATTTGGTTCAATTTGGCCCAAAGGTTTAGGAGAAGTTGATAATGTATAGTTCACGATGGAGGGATGGATGACAGACAGAAAGTGACCACTTGAGCTCCCCCTGACTTTCAGTCAGGTGAGCTAAATGCAAAAATTACCTACCCTATAACTTATATTTCCAACAAATACTTTCTTTGATAAGATGTTGGTATCTTTTCTTGATTCATCTCCATCCTTCATAACTTATGCCCAATTCATAAATCAATGAAATTCTGCAAAGAAAGACATTTTTTCTCAAAGCATGTATATATAGTATTACATACCAGTACATGCATCAGATCAATACTGTTGCTAGTTTCATAACCAGGGTTCATACTGAATTATCATTTTGAATTTCAAGGCCTTTTAAAGGCTTTTTAGGGGCCAGATGTCATTCATTAACAATCTAAATCCACCTGAAGTTCACATTTAATCCTTCACAAAACATTATGTGTGTAAAATTCCAACGTTTCTTGATTGCTGTATTTATTTGTTCTCATCCAGCCCTCAAGTGGAACAAGGTGCCATCTGCAATGCTTCTGCATTCGGATGGCACCTTGTACCTTGTTGCACCCAATGGACAAATTATTTGGGAAAACATAAAAGCAATTATGACAATATATAGTTTCAATTACTATTACAGGAGCAAAAACACTTCCTATTACTCATAAAACAGCTGTTTTGGCTGATTACATGGGAAGTCTATTAGTGGTAGTGTATTATTACCAGGGTAGAGACTTTTAGAGAACAGCAAAGTATGTGTCGATTTGAACAACTTTAATTTGCGGAATCACTGGAAAATACATTTCTAAGTATACATAAACCACTGCTTAATATTCATTTTATTGACAGGCTCAACAAATAAAACAGTTACACTGCCCACATAACAGGTTCCCATATTGCAGAAATTATAGAATTTAAGGACTTTTTAAGATAGGTTGCCAAATTCCAAGGGCTTTCAAGACAATTACAGGTTTTAGGGCTTTTTGGGGACAGGGATAACGATTCAAGGACTTTTCAAGTCTGTATGAGCCCTGCATAGCAGCAACCTCTTTTCAATCAGATGGTGATCCAATCATCACACACATGCTTCATTGTCTTAGCAATGTGTTATAGGCCCCAATTATGATATCAGAATTGATATGTCTTTGGTTAATAATTATAAGTAATTTTACATTTTCTAAAATGATTTTGATTTGAAGAATGCAGGCTTTGGCTGGAATGACCACTTATTTGCAATGAGTAACCTTTGAATGTGCCTATCACCATGTTTAGAAATACTCTTAAACAAGCTCTATTTTAAGCTCACTAATTGTTTATTTGGGGTTTGGCCCATCATTTGTGTCACACTTGTTTTCTTGAAATTAGAGTGAATCATCTTGAAACTTATTGAGGTGACTTAATTCTGCCAATCAGCAAATAACCTCTAGCACTCTGATAGTCCAACAGAATTTACTCCCATCACTCTGCTTTTCTCTTGTTAAACTATGAAATTAACCAATTATATCTTGTTTGACAGGGCTCATTGAGCTCTGTCAAACATAGTATATTTGGTTAAATATCAAACTGCATTATGGGAAATATTTGCTGATCAATACTTTGCCATTTCGACATCAGTGTGCAGAAGGTTAACGGAACAATACAACAATGGAGAAATTTCTCATTCTGGAACTTTCTACTTGAAGATTAGATAAGTCTCTGTCAATAGACTTCCGACATTCATTCATCTCACAAAGCATTATGAAATGACTACTGTTTATACATTCATCACTCACTGAATTTGGGAGATTATTATTACAGGACAGTGAATTATTATAGATAGCAGCTGAGTTTAATATATATTCTATGAAATATTATTTTGTGATCTGAGCATCATTTTGTATTGGAAAGTGTTTCCAAAATTTTAAAAGAATTTATTCTTGTCTGAACGAGGATTTATTATTGTGAAAAAACATGGTTCAACTGGATTATTTATTGGATATTAATTCCATTTGAATTTTGATGAGTGCTTTATTGGAATTTATTGGAGACTGCTGAATTTTTGAGTGAACATTTTATTACAATTTATTGAATAATGTTTCTGTAGACACGTTCTTGGACATTACAATACCAGCTGGAAAGTTTCTTCATCACTGGATTACTGGATTCTACTGAACACTATTTTGGACTAAGTGGTAAGTATTTCTGTTTTATTTTTCTGTAAACCAAATAGTGTTAGAGATTCTGTACCATTTAACTTTCAAATTATTTTTTTTATTAAATTTCAGAATTTTGTTCTGTTACCATTTTTATTACATACCGTTACTAAAAATGGGGGCTCATCTGGGATTGAATAAAAGATAATAAAAAACATTATTTGCATACTGCAATTATTATTTTGGCTCAATATCCAAATACTACAATTTGCTTTGAAAATTTCAGTATCACTACTTGTATAATCTAAGAATCAGCAAACTTTTCATGGTGGTATTTATTGTGAAGGAATTTATTTCTGAATTTGAAAGCTTGCCTTGTTTGGCCTGTTTTAGAATCTCTTAATAAAGAAGATTTACTCCAGTTTGCTTAGTATCTTAAATTATCTGTCATGCCTGGTCTGTAAAAACATAAACTTAAATAGCTCATTGTTAACAATTATATTGTAGGAGGTCTTTTGCCACTATCTGGGGTTACCCCACCTGAATGACACCCTACTGATGCCCTTGAACTTAAGAAGTTAAAATTAGAACTTAGAAAATAGAAAATAGGAAATTCAGGCTCAAAAAGAAGAGAAGGTGTAATAGGAGGAGAGATAAGTGCTGGAGCTGAGGTTCGAACCGTTGACCTCTAGCACACAAATGGACCGATTTACCACAAGACTAAGAGATCTGGACCAACCAGGCTGCTTGGTAAATGGCATTTATACCTCGATCGCTACATTACTCTCCCCTTCTTTTGAGATTCACCACATGTGAATCTCACCCAAGTTCCTCCTTCAGGGCAGTCAAAACACCCGCAGTGCCACCTACTGCTGAGGATCGGACGAGCCCCCAAATGTAACAGGTCGAACCGTCGACCTCTAGCGCACAAAGCGACCACTTTACCACGAGACTAAGAGATCTGGATCAACCAGGCTGGTTGGTAAATGGCCTTTATACCTTGACCGGTACAGAAGGATTTAAAATTAAGTGAAATCGAAAATCAGTCTCAAAAGAAAGGAAACAAATTCAGGTGCAAAAAGAGAACAAATTCAGGCTCAAGTAGAAATTCATTCAAAAGAACAAGATGTTTTTAAAATCACGAAGCGAACCTCCAGAAGTCATCCAACAAAGCATGGCCAATGCTAAAGCGCCCAAGAATGAGGTGAATGTGTCTGTTGCCTTTTACGTATTAAGCCGCTCAAACAAGCGTACCTTGTCGCTTGTTTTTAATGGAATGTGTCAAAAATAGGCTAAACTTTGATGTGATGTCAAAATAGCAATGACAGCAAATCAAAAAGAAAAAAATCCAGGTATTTAGCTCTACAACATACTAAAATTTCAGAAAAATGCAACACATTTAATTTTTGACCCTATGACCCTCTAATGGCTGAGAATTTCCTAGGACAGCACCACATTTTTATATATGTTTTTCTGCTGAGATTATATTCCCCAAAATTCAAAGATCAAAGGCTCAAAATGAGGTTGAAAAAAAGGTAGTGAAAAAACATAAAATTGGCATCACTGGTATCGGGTGTATCAAATTCAAATAAAAACAAAGTCGGCATGAAAAGCTCACCTGGCTCAAGTTGTCAAAAGAGATGAGTGTGCAAGTAAGTGATCGACAGCAAGAGCATTTTTATGGTTTGCCATGATACAAACAAAAGGGTTTTTGGGCCATTTGTTTCTGCTGATCCTTGGAAAGGTTTTCAGACAAAACAAAGCTTTGTTCTTCTAATCTTAAAAGTGTGTCTATGAATTTTTTGGGGGGTTTTAACTTCTGAGGTTCTCTATACCCTACCCCAATTTTTATTATATTTTTACACTGCAAATTTGCTTCAAATCAGTCCATTGGTTCTGGAAAAAGAAGTTTTGGGTGGAGTCCAAAATGGGTATCCTTCCACAGGGATCCCAAATACTAAGTGAATTCCTTTGAAACAAGAGGCCCCACGTGGCCTTAATCGCTCACCTGACAAAGTGACTCTAAGAAGTATTTTAGGTCACCTTCACCATGTCATGCCTCATCAACATTAACTGGTTGAGTGATAGATTTTGTTTGAAGTTCAACATTTGTTACCTAAAATTAGTTTTATTTAAAATCATTGGTGTGTGGCCAATCTCCAATGATTTTTAATAAAGCAAATTTATCTCTGCAGACAAACTGGTTTAGCATGAAGCACAAACAAGGAATGTGAAGAGATAGCCTTGGACATCTCTCCCCAACTGTGGATATCTTCCATGTGCTACATGTATATATTTGCATGCAAGAAAACAAAAATTTTCACAAATTTTCCAAAATATTAGTTTTTTTTATCATCATTGGAACAAGCTCAAACAGCTTATTCCAATAGGGGTATGGGAAGATCAGGTATATTTTTGAGACAGAAATGTGAATATATAAATAATGGTGTTTTCTTGTGAATGATGCTGGAGAATTTTGCGTAAAGATATGGTAAATGGTTTGTTCTAGATACAGAATGATGCAAAAGTATTTAAATTTGATTAGGCAAGTTGTTCCTATAATGCATTTAAAAATTGAAGTAACTGTTTTTTTGCTGACAAACTTTTAGATGTGTGTGTCTGTGTTTGTGTGTGTGTGTGTTTGTGTGTGTGTGTGTGGGGGGGGGGGGGGGGGGGGTGTAAGAGTGTTCTTGCAAACAAAATTCCTGAATAAATGGAAAATTTTATTTTTTGTGTGAAAGACATAGTGCGTGAATGTTGATTGGAACAAGCTTAGAGAGCTCATTTTAATGTGAAGTCATAAAGCTGTGTTTTACGTACGAAATTCTGGAATAACTAAAAAAATTGCTTTTTTGACTCAAAAAGCATGGTGTGCGACCTCTCATTGGAATGAGCTCAAAAAGCTCATTCCAATGGGGTATTTACAAGCGATAAGTACATGTATGTTTAAGAGACAAAAATTAAAATTTGAATAGCAATTTTTGCGAAGAATGCAGACAAGTTTTGGCAGTTATGCTGGTAAAAAGGTAAGATATGCAAAGTGGTTGTTTTTTAGAGGCGACATTTAATTAAGGGGAATTAACCCTTGATTACTGAGGTAACTTCTAAAAGTACTGAAATTTCATGAAGCAATGTGAATAACAGACAACAGTTACCTAAAAATTTCATGAATAACTAAAATTTTTATTCCTTTGTCTCGAAAACATGGCATATGACCTTTGTTGGAATGAGCTGAATGCGTGTGTTCCAATGAGGGGTCATAAAATTTGAACGGAGATTTGTGTGAATAATGCATTAGTACTGCTAGATTTTGGTAAACGGTTCACCCTGGATACCACCCCTTCTATAGTAGATCTTTTCTGCAAATTTTGTCTAAGATTCTATCAACTTTACAAATAAATACGTTCATGAATCACAATCAGATCCACCCCACAATGTTGCATACCAAATATCAAAAGATTCTGCCTGCTGGATCTGGAGAAGAAGATTTTTTAAGAAATATGCCTGAAATGCACTAAGTTAAAATTTGGGCTCCTATACGGAGCCCAAATATAAACCCAGGGGGCCGATTTGAACAAACTTGAATCAGATCCACCCCACAATGTTGCTTACCAAATATGAAAAGATTCTGAAGCTGGATCTGGAGAAGAAGATTTTTTAAGAAATTTGCCTGAAATGCACTAAGTTCGAATTCGAGCTTCTATAGTGAGCCCAAATATGAAACTAGGAAGCCGATTTGAACAAACTTGAATCAGATCCACCCCACAATGTTGCATACCAAATATCAAAAGATTCTGACTGCTGGATCTGGAGAAGATTTTTTAATAAATTTGCCCGAAATGCACTAAGTGCGAATTCGGAATTCTATATTAAGCCCAAATATGAATCCAGGGGGCCGATTTGAACAAACTTGAATCAGATCCACCCCGCAATGTTGCATACCAAATATCAAAAGATTCTGCCTGCTGGATCTGGAGAAGAAGATTTTTTAATAAATTTGCCCGAAATGCACTAAGTGCGAATTCGAGCTTCTATAGTGAGCCCATATATGAATCCAGGTGGCCGATTTGAACAAACTTGAATCAGATCCACCCCGCAATGTTGCATACCAAATATCAAAAGATTCTGCCTGCTGGATCTGGAGAAGATGATTTTTTAAGAAATTTGCCTGAAATGCACTAAGTTCGAATTCGAGCTTCTATATTGAGCCCAAATATGAATCTAGGAAGCCGATTTGAACAAACTTGAATCAGATCCACCCCACAATGTTGCATACCAAATATCAAAAGATTCTGCCTGCTGGATCTGGAGAAGAAGATTTTTTAATAAATTTGCCCGAAATGCACTAAGTCCGAATTCGGGCTTCCATATTAAGCCCAAATATGAATCCAGGGGGCCGATTTGAACAAACTTGAATCAGATCCACCCCGCAATGTTGCATACCAAATAACAAAAGATTCTGCCTGCTGTATCTGGAGAAGAAGATTTTTGAAGAAATTTGCCCGAAATGCACTAAGTTTGAATTCGAGCTTCTATAGTGAGCCCAAATATGAATCCAGGGGGCCGATTTGAACAAACTTGAATCAGATCCACCCCGCAATGTTGCATACCAAATATCAAAAGATTCTGCCTGCTGGATCTGGAGAAGATGATTTTTTAAGAAATTTGCCTGAAATGCACTAAGTTCGAATTCGAGCTTCTATAGTAAGCCCAAATATGAATCTAGGGAGCCGATTTGAACAAACTTGAATCAGATCCACCCCACAATGTTGCATACCAAATATCAAAAGATTCTGCCTGCTGGATCTGGAGAAGAAGATTTTTTAATAAATTTGCTTGAAATGCACTAAGTTCAAATTTGGGCTCCTATACTGAGCCCAAATATAAACCCAGGGGGCCGATTTGAACAAACTTGAATCAGATCCACCCCACAATGTTGCTTACCAAATATGAAAAGATTCTGCCTGCTGGATCTGGAGAAGAAGATTTTTTAAGAAATTTGCATGAAATGCACTAAGTTCGAATTCGAGCTTCTATAGTGAGCCCAAATATGAATCTAGGAAGCCGATTTGAACAAACTTGAATCAGATCCACCCCGCAATGTTGCATACCAAATATCAAAAGATTCTGCCTGCTGGATCTGGAGAAGAAGATTTTTGAAGAAATTTGCCCGAAATGCACTAAGTTTGAATTCGAGCTTCTATAGTGAGCCCAAATATGAATCCAGGGGGCCGATTTGAACAAACTTGAATCAGATCCACCCCGCAATGTTGCATACCAAATATCAAAAGATTCTGCCTGCTGGATCTGGAGAAGATGATTTTTTAAGAAATTTGCCTGAAATGCACTAAGTTCGAATTCGAGCTTCTATAGTGAGCCCAAATATGAATCTAGGAAGCCGATTTGAACAAACTTGAATCAGATCCACCCCACAATGTTGCATACTAAATATCAAAAGATTCTGCCTGTTGGATCTGGAGAAGAAGATTTTTTAATAAATTTGCCCGAAATGCACTAAGTCCGAATTCGGGCTTCCATATCAAGCCCAAATATGAATCCAGGGGGCCGATTTGAACAAACTTGAATCAGATCCACCCCGCAATGTTGCATACCAAATATCAAAAGATTCTGCCTGCTGGATCTGGAGAAGAAGATTTTTGAAGAAATTTGCCCGAAATGCACTAAGTTTGAATTCGAGCTTCTATAGTGAGCCCAAATATGAATCCAGGGGGCCGATTTGAACAAACTTGAATCAGATCCACCCCGCAATGTTGCATACCAAATATCAAAAGATTCTGCCTGCTGGATCTGGAGAAGATGATTTTTTAAGAAATTTGCCTGAAATGCACTAAGTTCGAATTCGAGCTTCTATAGTAAGCCCAAATATGAATCTAGGGAGCCGATTTAAACAAATTTGCATCAGATCCATCCCACAATGTTGCATACCAAATATCAAAAGATTCTGCCTGCTGGATCTGGAGAAGAAAATTTTTTAAGAAATTTGCCTGAAATGCACTAAGTTCGAATTCGAGCTTCTATAGTGAGCCCAAATATGAATCTAGGAAGCCGATTTGAACAAACTTGAATCAGATCCACCCCACAATGTTGCATACCAAATATCAAAAGATTCTGCCTGCTGGATCTGGAGAAGAGGATTTTTTAATAAATTTGCTTGAAATGCACTAAGTTCAAATTTGGGCTCCTATACTGAGCCCAAATATAAACCCAGGGGGCCGATTTGAACAAACTTGAATCAGATCTACCCCACAATGTTGCTTACCAAATATGAAAAGATTCTGCCTGCTGGACCTGGAGAAGAAGATTTTTTAAGAAATTTGCATGAAATGCACTAAGTTCAAATTCGAGCTTCTATAGTGAGCCCAAATATGAATCTAGGAAGCCGATTTGAACAAACTTGAATCAGATCCATCCCACAATGTTGCATACCAAATATCAAAAGATTCTGCCTTCTGTATCTGGAGAAGAAGATTTTTTAAGAAATTTGCCTAAATGCACTAAGTTCGAAATCGGGCTCCTATACTGAGCCCAAATATGAACCCAGGGGGGCCGATTTGAACAAACTTGAATCAGATCCACCCTACAATGTTGCATACCAAATATCAAAAGATTCTGCCTGCTGGATCTGGAGAAGAAGATTTTTTAAGAAATTTGCCTGAAATGCACTAAGTTCGAAATCGGGCTCCTATACTGAGCCCAAATATTAACCCAGGGGGCCGATTTGAACAATCTTGAATCAGATCCACCCCACAATGTTGCTTACCAAATATGAAAAGATTCTGCCTGCTGGATCTGGAGAAGAAGATTTTTTAAGAAATTTGCCTGAAATGCACTAAGTTCGAATTCGGGCTTCTATAGTATAAGCCCAAATATGAATCAAGGGGGCCGATTTGAACAAACTTGAATCAGATCTACCCCGCAACGTTGCATACCAAATATCAAAAGATTCTGCCTGCTGGATCTGGAGAAGAAGATTTTTGAAGAAATTTGCCTGAAATGCACTAAATTCGAATTCGAGCTCCTATAGTGAGCCCAAATATGAATCTAGGGAGCCGATTTGAACAAACTTGAATCAGATCCACCCTACAATGTTGCATACCAAATATCAAAAGATTCTGCCTGCTGGATCTGGAGAAGAAGATTTTCAAAGAAATTTGCCTGAAATGCAGTAAGTTCAAATTTGGGCTCCTATACTGAGCCCAAATATAAACCCAGGGGGCCGATTTGAACAAACTTGAATCAGATCCACTCCACAATGTTGCATACCAAATATCAAAAGATTCTGCCTGCTGGATCTGGAGAAGAAGATTTTTTAAGAAATTTGCCTGAAATGCACTAAGTTCGAAATCGGGCTCCTATACTGAGCCCAAATATGAACCCAGGGGGCCGATTTGAACAAACTTGAATCAGATCCACCCTACAATGTTGCATACCAAATATCAAAAGATTCTGCCTGCTGGATCTGGAGAAGAAGATTTTTTAATGTTTTTCCCATTGCCTACAGTGTTAAAAAGTGCTGACTCAGCACTTTTTCAAAGTCCCGAAACTGTACCCTATGATAAAACCGATGGCAATTTTTTTTTACCAATCTTTTCTGTTGGTCCTAAGGAAGCTGCACACCAAATAAAAATTGTCAGTGCCGTGCAGTTTTGGAGATATGGGCGTTTTAATTTTTTTCTATTTTTAGCTCCTGCGGTTCCCACGGGGCTGCGGGAAAATTTTTTTTTGCATAAATCAAGTACTCATGACCCGATAAGCCCTCACATAAAATTTGGTTCAAATCAGCCTCTCGGTTTGGAAAATAGAAATTTTGGGCGGGGCAAAAAATGTTGCCCCTCTCATAACGACGCCAAGTATAGCCCCACAAACTTCTCTTGAACAAATCTGAGTCTACACCTCAAAAGGAAGCTGCACACCAAATATCAAGTCTCTGCTACTGCTGGTTCATGAGAAGAAGATTTACAAAGATTTTGGTGCCCCTTGGGGGCGTGGCACCACCCAGGAGGAGGGGCAACTTCATTTGAACAAATCTGAATTGGCATTAGGTAATAAACATTTAGCCAGCATTTGAATAAAATTGGGCTAGTGGTTTAGGAGGAGAAGTCGATAATGTAAAGTTAACGCCGGACGGACGACGACGGACGACGGACAGAAAGTGATTAGTAAAGCTCCCTTGAGCTTCGCTCAGGTGAGCTAAAAACTTGAATCTACATCACTAAAGTAAGTTCCAAACCAGAAATCTAAGCATTACTGCGAGTGGTTTTATGCCGATGATTTTTAAAGACTTTTAGGCTTTTGGGACATTAACTCCACCCCAAGGGGGTATAGTAACTATCTGGGAAAAAACTCAGATGAGTACCCTTTACCAAGATGCTTTGTAGCATAATAGTTTAGATTGGCTCAAAGGTTCTAATAAACTAAAGAATACTTAGTTGACGGCACACAAGAAAGATAATGACTTGGGCATTTTCCCATTGCCAACAGTGTTAAAATGGGAATCCCCATATAGTACCCATGACAAAATTGATAGCAATTTTATTGGTCCACACGATTCCACTAGTCCCAAGGAAACTTCATACCAAAGAACAAAATTCTCGTCCTTGCAGTTTTCGAAATATGTGCGTCTGATTTTTTTCTATTTTTAGCTCCTGGGTACCTATGGGGCAGCAAAAATAAATTTTCGGGCATAAATCAAGTACTTATGACACAATTATACTACATGCCAAACTCGGTTTAAATTAGCCCATCGGTTCATGAAATAGAAATTTTGGGTGGAGTCCCAGAAGTGCGTGCAACCACGGAGAGCCCAAATATTGACCTACCTACTTGCCTTGAACAAATTTTAATCTCCACCACCAAAAGAAGTTTCATATCAAATATTAAAGCATTCTAACTGGTATTTCATGAGAAGATTTTTAATGATTTTTAGGCTTTTCGGGCATTAACCACAACTCCCAAGGGGAGCAGCAACGGGAAAAAACAGTATACTCTACAAATACGCTATGTGCCAAATTAGTTTAGATTTAGCACAAAGGTTCTTAACAAGAATACCTAGTTAATGGGATACAAGATGGATAATGACTCCGCATTTTCCCACTGCAAAGTGTTAAAATGGGCATCTCCATACAGAACACCATGACAAAACTGACAGCAATTTTTTTGTCCATCTGATTCCATTGGTCCTAAGGAAGCCGCTACTCATGTGAAGTTTCATTGAACTGCAGCCAGTGGCTTGGGAGAAAATGACCCAAACCCCACCTTCACGTCGTACGACAAACGACAGGCAATGGACGATGGACAAAAAGTGATCAGAATAGCTCACCCTGACTTTCAGTCAGGTGAGCTAATAATCCAGCCAGTTAATTGCTCACCTGATAAAATTGTTTAAAGGATTTATGATCACATTCAACATCTAGATGTTAATAAAGTTAACCTATTTAGCTAGAGTGGGGTTGATGAGAAGTGTCTTTTGGGTGAATTGTTTTTGAGGTTTGCTTTTTGTGTAAAATCACTCAAAACCCTTCAAAACTCATTTTGAAGCAAACAGAAAAAAATCACCCTGTTGATCCAGTCCTGGAAATGAGATGGGTGCGAGTGCAATTGCAACCATAAGCACCCGAGTTTTCTATTTTACGGGAGTTAAAAAATGCACTCGTTGAAAAATATTGTGGAGCGCTAATATACTGTGAGGGCATTTAAATGTGTTGTTTTGAGAAAGCAGCACTCTGTGGCCAGTGGCAAGTTACTGTCATAATTCAGCAATTCCTCATACATTTATCCCTTTGACACTAGTGGTAACTACCACGCCAGTTTAATGGCAGCAATTAGAAGAGTCCATATTCATTAATTGGGGTAGACCAATCAGTATTTTCAACGTGCAGCCCCGAGGCCTTGGTCTACCCCAAACATTTACTGAACAGCCATCCTATTTAATGATGTTATGACGAATCATGTTCCTGGCTGGAAAAGCGGCTGGTCGTATGCAAAGGGTTAAGGTTTCTGGTATTTGGTGACAGTATTCCCTTGAAAATTCCTATACTAACATTTTGCGGGAGCAATTTACTCTCGTCTCTGATTTCACAGGAGCTTAAAACTCCACCCGTCAATTTTGTTCACTACCAGCACTGTGTTGATCCCATCTGCTCCCCCCCCCCCCCCTCCCACACTTCCAATGGGTGAAAATGGTTTTTTTTGCATACTATTGCTCAAAAAATCCTCCAAATCTTGTTCTCATGCAAAAAACACAAACATTTTGACCAAAAGACTTTCCTCACCATCACACTAGGCCTCAAGAGGACTAGTGGAACCCCTTTTGAACAAATGCTAATCTTATGTACTCACATTAACATCTAACTAAAGTTTACCAGCTCAATTAAGTGTTAAATGGCACAGTTCATTTAAACAAATAGTAAATTCTACATTGGGTTCTGTGTTAAATTTCAACCCTCTTTGGTAGCCCCAAAAATCAGTCAAGCACTTTAATAAAGAGTTATAGTAATACTATATACCAAATATTAAGAGATTCTGCGTAGTGGATCTGAAGAAAAAGATTTTTCAAGAATACTCCTCATGCTGCACTAAGTTAAAATTCAGGCTCCCATAGGGAGCGAAAATATAAACCCACGGATTTGCTTAGATCAAACTTGAATCTCATCACACTAAGGATGTCAATACCATATAACAAATGGTATTGACACTCTTAGTGTCAATACCATTTGTTTTCCTCATATAATTACACTATTGTGAATGTGAATATTTTTTAAATAATAGTCCTTACATTGCACTAAGTTAAAAGTTGGGATCTGAACCCCCTAAGGTGGCTTCGTATCAAATAAAGGATTCAGACTGGTGGATCTGAAGAAGGAGATTTTTAAAGGAATTTCCCCCACCATACTGAACTAAGTTAAAATTTTGGTTGCCAATATCAAGGAGAACAACAAAGGATTAAAAAAAAACTAAAATAACCCCATCCACACCTACCCCCACCCTCCCCCCCCCCCCCCCACCACTCAATTCTACTTATATTTTCTAGCCACAACCCAAATGGAATGACTTTTGAAAAGTGATATATCAATAGAAAAAAAAAACAAATGAAACAACATTCTCATCCCTGCAAATATGAACCCAGGGGCTTGATTTGAACAAACTTTATTCTGCCTCCACTTAGGGTGTTACATACCGAATATCAAAAGATTCTAACTAATGAATCCGAAGAAAAAGAATATATATTCCTCATATTACACAAAGTTAAAATTCGGGCTCCGAGAGAGAGCCCAAATATCACTTTGGGGACTTGATTTGAACAAACTTCAAGCTGCAAAAAATGCAGTATACCAAATATCAAGAGATGGTGACTGGTAGATCTGAAGAAGATTTTTAACCCTTTACCCAATGTAATGGCCAAAACCGACCAGCGCTATTCACAAAAATCGTCAATTAATTTTAATTATTTTTTTTCATTTTTTGTCTCAAAAATATAGGTTATGACCCCTCTTTGGAAACAGCTCGTGGAAAAAAATAGTTAAAGAATTTTGTTTGCAAGTGTCGTCTGCTTTTCATGTTAGGTAAAGGGCTAAATTAATTTCCTCATATTGCACCAAGTCAAACTTTGGGTCCCAATAGGGAGCCCAAATACAAATCCAGGGACTTAATTTGAACAAACTTGAATTTGAACCTCCTAAGGATGGTGTATATCATATAACAAAAGATTTTGACTAGTAGATCTGAAGAAGTTTTTTAAATAATTTTCCTCATATTATTACACTATGGTAAAGTTCGACTTCCCACAGGTTCCCACAGGTAACTGAAATATGATGCCAGGGACTGGTTTTGAACAAACTTGAATCTGATCCCTCTAGGGGCACTCTATATCAATCATCAAATGATTCTGACTGTTGGATGTGAAGAAGAAGATATTTTAAAAAATTTAGTCATATTTGATTTGAGTTAAAATTTGGGTTCCCATAGTAAGCCCAAATATGAACCCAGAGACTTGTTTTGAACAAATTTGAATCTCCCCACTAAGAATGCAACATATCAAATATCAAAAGATTCTGACATACGGATCAGAATAAGAAGATTTTTAAAGAATGTTCTTCAGATTACATCAAATTAAAATTTGGGCTCCCAAAGAAAGCCCAAAGCTGATCCCCTTAAAGATGCAGTATACCAAATATCAAGAGACTTTGACTGGTAGATCTGAAGAAATGATTTTGTAATACATATCCTCA
Organism: Pictodentalium vernedei; assembly: GCA_031216915.1. NCBI lineage: Eukaryota > Metazoa > Mollusca > Scaphopoda > Dentaliida > Dentaliidae > Pictodentalium > Pictodentalium vernedei. Next base: position 292,067,265 of record CM062294.1, on the reverse strand, counting down.
TATTGCACGAAGATAAAAATTTAAGATTAACATTGGGAGCTCAAATATGAACCCAGGGATTTGTTTGGAACAAACCTGAATCTGACCCCTCTAAGAATGTTGTACACCAAGTATCAAAAGATTCTGGTGAACACTTTTTAATTTTTAAACAAAATTTTGTGGGATGCTAACACAAGTATGCCCCTTGTGGATGCGGCTTCTTTATTTGAACAATTTGAATTGACATATGATAAGGAGCATGCATATCATGCATATCAAATTTGGTTCACTTTGGTTTAAGAAAAGAAGGCGATAATGTAATGTTCATGGCGAACGGATGACAGACAGACAAATGAAGAAAGTGATCACTTATGCTCCATTTGAGCTTTGCTGACCAGGTGAGCTAAAAAACAGGAAAATTGTACAGGATATCGCTGAAAAGTTTAAGTAAACATACCTCTTTTCAACCATAAATCGTGAATGGTTTACAGGTTGCATTGCGAAAATTCTAACTGATAATGATCCTTAAAGTAAAGGAACCTTCTCTAAACTTAGAAGCTACTTTCATTTTTCCAACGTTTTTTGACAATTTAAAATTTTTAAAAATCTAAAACATATTCCCTAGATAGGCTACCCTGATGACAAGATTACAGACTTCATCATAACAATTATTTTCTAAAAATCAGTAAACAGAGATGTCTAATGACATGCACCCCACCCCACCCACAGTACTGCAATACACATTAAATAGGTCACAAAAATACACCAAGTCAAAAGAGGGCAATAACTCTACCTATCTGGCCGATCTCAAATCACAGGGGCACAGGTTCCCATGCTGAGTAATCTCTGTGCCAAGTTTTTTAAACAATGACGGAACAAACACAGACAAAATGAAGATGGTTGCAAAAAAAGTCTTCCAAGTTGAAAAAGGGCAATGAGCCTGTAAAGATGAGGCTGACTGATCTCACAATTGCAGATGCATAAGTTTCCATCTTTGTGCTGAGTTAATAAACTAGAGTGATGTCACGCATGCAGCTCGACTGTCCCAGCAATGGCAATGCTTAGACACAAAATAGTCTGAGCCCTTTTTTGTTAACCGTTTACCTAACGAATCTGCCATATCTGCACTCGTGATATACAATAATTGCTATTCAAATTTTATTTTTGTGTTAAAGTAGTCAATTTTTGTTTGTTTGCATTTAATAACTCCCAATCCTTCAAAATGCATTTTTGGAAATATTGCCTAAACGACCATGGGAGGAGGGAGGGAGGGGTGGGGTTTTTTGAATCCATATTCAAACTTGGCCTGTATTACTAGCTGGAAAATACACATATCATCTTTGGTTGAAATCAAATAATCCAAACTGGAAACCAGGAAGGGGGAAGGGGGGGGGGGGGGGGAGTTAGGGGGTATAGGAGCTAAGAAAAAGTTCTGCATGTAGTCACTCAAAATACTTCAAAATTCAAAATGCATTTTGTAGTCACTCTAAATACTTCAAAATGCATTTTGAAGCAAAGAAAAAAATGCCTAATTGGTGGGTGGGGGAGAGGGGGCAGGGCAATAACTTCAACAATTTTCATTAGATAATGGTGGTCATCAAACTTGACATAGACACTGCTGCTGTAGAGACATGTACTGAAAAGAAATCAGTTAACTATTGTTCAAGTTATGCCATAAACAAAGTTCAGACAGACAGACGGATGGTTGGACAGACGGATGGTTGGACAGATGGATGGTTGGACAGATGGATGGTTGGACAGACAGATGGATGGACTGAGCTCTATGCTACATCCCTCCCTTGTAAGGGGATGAAAAGTAACAAAGTATGTGGTAGAAGCCTAATTTGAAATTTAGAGAAACTAAGCTCGAAAACTGCTTTGAAAAGGGTTAAATTAATGCCAATATTATTTGAAGCCACTGTATACAGGTTCAGTAGAACTTGCCCCTAATGAAAAACTACGTTGTAACAGTGTTTGAAGAATGAAAGGTACAACCTTGAAAAGCAAAACTTTATTCTGAAACTTTTAGCTGGGAATACTAAGTAAAACTGACTGTCAAAAAAGGGTTCAATATTTCCAAAACCGATAAAAGAAATCATTGATGAAAATGCAATCATTAAGTTGTATTAACTATGCAATAATTTACGTAAGAAAGAATGTGGCAAAGCCTAATTTCAAATACAAAGAAACTACCGGTAAGTCTGAAAACATTTAAAAGGGGTTAAAATCATACCAATATTAATGAAATGGGGAGGGGGGGGGGGGGGGGGAGTTGTGGAACCTATATTGAAACCTGGACTGTATTACTAGCTGGAAAATACACATATCAACTTTGGTTGAAAACAAATAAAATAATCCAAACTGGAGTAATCAGTTGGAAACCAATTGTTTGCAGACAGATTGACAGACGAAAGTCAGGATTATAGCCCTGAGTATTGTCAGGCTAAAAATGCATTTTGTACCAAAGAAAAAATATTGCATGAATGGCCCTGGGTTAGGAGGAGGTGGGGTGGGGGTGAGGGGTGGGGGAGAGTGGGGTGTGTTAGGGGAGTCCATTTTTTTTCCACATGTGGTCAGTCTAAATCCTTCAGAATGCATTTTGAGCAAAGAAAAAAAAATACCTAACTGGCACTATGGGGGTGGGGGTGGGGGTGGGGGGGTGGGGGGTGGGGTGTTTGTCTTGAGTTTTTAACCACAAACTTTAATCAAAACTGGAAAACTGCATTTTTGACGAAAGAAAAAAAAAAGTGCCTAATTGGCCCGCCCGGTGGGTGGGGTTGGGGGGTGGGGGTGGGGGTGGGGGTGCAGGTGGCAGTGTGTGTGTGGGGGGGGGGGGGTGTACGTGAGTTTAAAAAAAGGTTCCGCATGTAGTGACTCTGGGCATCATGTGGATTGATCCTACGAAGTTACAATGAAATCCCTTCATAAATATGACTGTAGACTGTGCTGAAGGTTTTCGGGTTTCGGGCACCTGTAGCCGTCAAAGTTGCCCAATCAAAACCTCAAAACCTGCACATAAAAGTCAAAAAAGTATCACATTTGTTTCAAAGGGTTAAAATTTTGAAAAATACCCTGAAAACGTTACAGTAAACCACCATGGCAATATGCCAGTGAGGTAAAACTCCACCTGAAAATATCAAAACCTGTACACAAAAGTCCAAAACCTGCACACAAAAGTCCAAAACCTGCACACAAAAGTCCAAAATTAAAGTAAATAAGCAGCTAAAGGGTTAAATAATATAATACTAGCCCCTAAAAGCATCCTAACATAAAATAGGAACCATGGAAATATGCTACAAGGTAAGTCGCCACTTGAAAGAAAAGAAAGACATACCTCAAAACCTGCACATAAAAGTAAAAAAAAGTATCGCATTTGCTACAAAGGGTTAAAATTGAGAAAAATACCCTGCAAATGTCACAGTAACCACCATGGCAATATGCCAGCAAAATAAAACTCCACTTGAAAAGAACATTACCAAAACCTGTACACAAAAGCCAAAAAATCTGTACACAAAAGTCAAAAACCTTCACACAAAAGTCAACAAGAGCACTGCCTAGCGGGACATTATATGCCCGTTTTGTGTTTTTGAAGGGTTGGGGTAAGGATAGGGGTGAGGGTGAAAATTTTTTGGACCAACCAAATATTTGAACTTGACTTGTATTTTCTTGTGATTAAACAACATACCAAGTTTGGAACTTTGGTCAAATTTATGGATTCATTTGTCCGCTTCTGGGGTGGGAGGTAAAACTAGTTAAAATGAATTGACAACAGTGAATGTTTGCCGAACTACATTAGTTGTTTATGCATAATTGCGTTTGCGTCAGACTCATCAACCATAGGTGGGATGCCCTTGATTCCTTCTTGCAAACACAATTTTTTGAATGTTCATGTCCCTATTTATGTTAGCTCATTTGTTGCAAGATGGAATTTATTATCAGGGGTGGGTCCTCCTCCTCCATGCCATTCAATTTCACAATACAAATGCTGAAATGCAACAGCACTTTCTTCCTGTCAACTTTCGATACTTTCGCGGCAGGAATAATTTGCCTTACGTCTTTCTGTGCCACGGTTTTGTAATAATGGTACATATCACTTGATGACTCTTGCGCAACTAACACTTCTCACCAACAGTCCTTATTGATATCTGATCGTGAGTCATACCCACTTACTGTCCCAACCATCAATATTCAGTATTATAGTTGGAAAATAGGAGATAGGGTCTCGGTCGGATCGCGACTGTGTCGTGAGCTGATCGAGATTTTATCTCCTCTTTTCTACTCTAAGTGCCGCTACTGGCGTCACACTGTTACCTCACAGCATTTTGCGTGGATAGTGTTACAGGTACCGTTTTAGTTAAAATGATTTGATAACATTGAATGTTTGCTGAACTACATTAGTTGTTTATGCATATCTGCGTTTGCGTCAGATCCATCAACCATAGGTGGGACGCCCTTGATTCCTTCTTGCAAACACAATTTTTTGTGTGTTCACGTCCCTATTTATGTTAGCTCATTTGTTGCAATATGGAATTTGTTATCAGGGGTGGGTCCCCCTCCTCCATGCCATTCTATTACACGATACAAATGCAACAGCACTTTCTTCCTGTCAACTTTCGATACTTTCGTGGCAGGAAGGATTTGCATTTCGTCCTTCAGTACCACGGTCTTGTAATAATGGTACATGACACTTGATGAATCTTGCGCAACTAATACTTCCCATGAACAGTCCTTATTGATATCAGATCGTGAGTCGTACCAATTTGTACTTCCAAATATTGGCTGATAACAGTTCCCCGGAATTAATGTATTGATAATCCACTACTGGTAAACAGGCAACTATTGACTTTGCTTAAGCAGACTATAAACTCTACCTATATACAATATTATTTATTTATTGGTGTTTAAGGTCACATATTTTTGCACAATGGCTAATCATGACCACAACAGTTTTACAGGTGGAGGAAGCCGGAGTACCCGGAGAGAACCACCGAGCAACTGTCAGCTCCCCAACATACTCCACACAAGCAGGGTTAGCATTGGTTGAAGACAGGTGCACCATCGATGTGCAGTACGCCTTAGTACACAGCGTCACCGTGCCCCCATGTGGGCAATGGGGGTGAAGTGTCTTGCTCAAGTACACTACGCGGTTGCCGCAGGTGGGATTCGAACCGAGGACCTCTCAGCTTGCAGCCTGCACCTCTACCAACTGTGCCCCCTACCTCTATACAAACACTAGTTATTTTGTATATATTTTATTACCTTCATATCTTTTTTAGTGTCTCATTTGTATATTTTACTTTCAAATTTGTAACACCAATACTCTTTATTCTACATTACATCATTTCTTCTCAAGCCAGCTTGAATACATTTTGCTTCTAAAATTAAAATCATATCTAATGTGCTCAGTTGAACTATACCGTGCCCGGATAGGAAATTTTAACCTTACAGTTTATTCCAGCAGCTTAAAGCATTGTTTACCGAAAGATAGATCTACGTGCATCTTATTTTATTTGCTCTTGCGTCTCAGTGGTGCTGAGCTGCATGAAAGCTTCACTGCCATGTTTGCTTTGTTCTTTGGGCAATCCCCTCACTCAGTAAGTTCGACTGAACCAATTACACGTCGCTACAGTTCTCTGAATGTCTCGAAGGCTACATCAACACTAAAAGCATTAATTACAGCTTTCCTATCAACGTTGTTTCTCTTCTCTTTAGCCATAAGCTTATTATTGTCAGGTGACATTGAAACTAATCCTGGTCCAAATTCTCTTAATTCAGATGGCAACCTGAATACTCTAAAAATTGTTCATCTTAACATTCAAAGCCTCAAACCTAAACTGGATATTGTACAATGTGAATTTACACCATTTGATATTATGGCTTTTAGTGAGACATGGCTACACAGCGATGATCCCTCATCTGACGTCCAACTCCAGGGATTCCAATCGCGCATCAAGGGGAGGTGGGGTTGCCATTTACATTAAAGACGGTATCTCGTTTCGACACAGACCGGATCTTGGTACACTGAATACGGAGTGTCTATGGGCTGAAATATTTACAAAACGGAACAGGTCGTTATTACTAGGAGTATTCTATTGCCCACCCAATAGTCCCCCAGACACATGGGATGCCATATCAGCATCCATTGAAAAAGCTAGAGACACGTCAGTTGGTGACTTAATTATCACGGGTGATTTCAACGATAACCAAATGGTATCCTCAAGAAGTAGCTTCTCTGAAATAATCAATTACTTTAACCTCAGGCAGCTTGTGAGCGAACCAACTTGTTTTACTGAGACATCGGCTTCACTGTTAGATCTTTTTGCTGTCAGTAACATAATCAACGTGAAAACAAGCGAAGTCCTCGAACCAATTATCCCAGACATGACCCGCTATCACTGCCCAATTTCAATTGAACTCGAATTTTTAAAACCAAACCCATCTTCTTTTAAGAGGAAGATATGGCTTTATTCTCAGGGTAATTATGAAGTATTAAATGTGGCTTTCTCTAACGTTGACTGGAACTCTATCTTTGATACGGTATGTCTCGATACTATGGTTTCCAAATTCACTGATAAAATACTTGACACTGCATCCAAACACATACCGAATAAAATGATTACTTCGAGAATGGACCAACCGAAATGGATCCATAATGAAATAAGATTACTAATGAGACAGAGAAAACTTTTGTATCGCATTGCTAAACGTACTAATATTCCATACAACTGGAATAAAAACAAACGTAAACGGAATGAGGTTGTATCAGCCATCAGGAAGGCCAAAGCCCATCATCTTTCAAAAATCCAGTCCACACTGAGAAGCAACGAAACCTCACCATCACTGTGGTGGAAGACCTTAAAAACACTAATCGGTAGCTGTAACACAACAGGAATTCCCACCCTGATTCATCTAAACAAAAGATATTCTTCAAGTGTTGAGAAAGCTGAAGTGTTCAATGAATACTTCTGTTCTATCTCGACAGTTGACAATTTGAATGCTTCCCTACCAGATCCACCACAACATGTTTCCCAGTGTATTGATAGTATCACCCTACATTGCAGTGAAGTATATGCTGCAATGGAGTCAATAAAGGTGTCCAAGGTATCTGGTCCTGGTCAAATAAGCCTGCGTCTCCTAAAAGAATGCAAATCCTCTCTCAGTGAGCCACTCTCAATTTTATTCAACATTCTACTGAATAATTCGTACTTTCCTTCATTATGGAAAAAAGCAAATGTCTCCCCAATCCTAAAAAAACAAACCTCAAACACAGTCACTAATTATCGCCTGATATCGTTGATCAGCTGTGTTGGTAAAATATTTGAAAAATGCGTCTTCAAACGCTTGTGGCAATTTTTGAGTGAAAATAATGTCCTTAGTCAGTTTCAGTCAGGTTTTACACCTAGAGACTCAACCGTCCTCCAACTGACTGACATATATGATGAATTCTGTCGCGCGCTTGATGAAGGCAAAGAAGTTAGGGTATTTTTTGTGATGTCAGTAAGGCATTTGACAAGGTATGGCATGCTGGTCTCATCCACAAGCTGGAGAGTATTGGTGTTTCAGGAGAACTACTTCTGTTTCTAAAATCCTTCTTACGGATAGGTCGCAGCGAGTTGTGTTAGCCTCGGAGTCATCGTCATGGAGACCCATCAATGCCAGTGTACCTCAGGGGTCTATACTCAGACCCTCACTGTTTTTGATATACATAAATGATATAACCAGTGACTTATTCAGTAGTATACGCCTCTTTGCAGATGATATTTCCTTGTATCTAATTATTGAAAACCCAGAGCAAGCCTCGGTCATAATCAATCAAGATTTGGCCACAATCGAGCATTAGGCCAAAACATGGTTGGTTGAGTTCAATCCCAACAAAACTGAAAGTATGTGTATATCGCGTAAAATCAATCAAGACTCTCACCCACCCTCATATTTAGGTGACTCACAGATAACGGAAGTTCATGACCATAAACATTTAGGACTCATTGTAAACAGTACACGTACATGGAACAACCACATTGGTCATATTTGCACAAAAGCCTGGTCACGTTTAGACTTGCTGAGGAGGCACAAATTTAACCTTGATCGCAGTGTCCTGGAAAAAATATATTTTGCCTTTATTAGGCCTCTTCTTGAATATGCGGATACTGTCTGGGATAATTGTTCTGTGACCAATATCACGGAACTAGAAAAAATACAGATTGCAGCAGCAAGAATCATCACCGGAGCAACAGTTAGTGCCAGTAAGGCTCTGCTATATTCGGAAACACAGTGGGAATCCCTGCAAGAAAGGCGCCATAAACATAAACTAATTCAGTTTTTCAAAATGTATCATCACATGTCACCTCCATACATCTCCAACAAAGTTCCCCCACTTATCTCCGTGACGAATTCATCACGCAGTCTCCGATCTGGCCAAAACCACCGAGTTCCCTTTTGCCGAACGCAACTGTATCAGTCTTCTTTTATCCCCAGCGCTACTGACCAGTGGAATAAGTTGCCGTTACCTGTCCGCGAGAACTCGTCATTGATTAACTTTAAAACGTTTCTCAGTGATGGTAACCAAAGACCCCAACGTTCTACAGTAACGCGAAATCTCGCAGGGCTCAAATATACTATTGTAGGCTGCGGTTGCATTGTAGTAGTTGTAATTCTCACCTTTTCGACAATCATTTATCACCCAGCCCCTACTGTCAGTGTGGTGAGCGCAAAACTACTGTTCACTTTTTCTTTCATTGTCCTTTGCTTTCAAAGGCTCGAAAGTATACAATTAATTTACTCCCATATGTAACAGATACATCCACACTTCTGTTTGGCTCTGAATTCTTGAACAACGAGAACAACCACCTTATTTTCGAAGTTATACACGACTTCATTTTATCAAGCAAGCGATTTCAATAATGCAGAAACTTAACAATACGCCCCCATCCCCACTCCTCGTGGGAAACTCAGTTGTTCACTGCATCAAACAGGTTCTGCTTTGCTAGTATAATAGGACCAAGTGACCAATGCTGGTGGTGGAATAGACCTTCAGACGTTCCAACGTTCAACACCTCGAGGTTTACTTACGTATAACTCGCCATTAAATGAACTAAATGAAACAAGCTGCCTACTTATGATTTTCTTGAGTGTTAATTCTATTTAACATACATTCAATCTGTATCTGACCCCCTGGTACAGATACTTGTATCAGGGGTACGATGTAAGCATGTTCCCTTTCCGAGAGTTCAATTCTTTTGGTTCCACACAAATAAATAGTTCGTTATTACATTCGTCTGCATAATACATTCTTGACTATTGCCCAAGATATTGTATGATAATTAAATTATTACCAACTGTGCAGATGTGCAAAGTGTGTGTCGGAGTCTCGCTCCGGTTTCTGGGGACAGATTGAGGCTTGTCATCGACACGTCCTGAACTACCCTTGGAGACCGGAGCGTGACTTAGTTGTGTGCTTTTTACATCAGTATAATATCTATGTATCATGTATTCAAGCTGATTTCATCTTATTATTTTCTTATTATTTAGTTTTTTTCTTCTTTTTCCTTTTCTATTTTATTTATCTGCATTCCTGTTCTTCCCTTATCTTCTTTCTTTCTTTTTAATTTTAAGTTGAAGTTTAAACAGTTTCACATGTCGTTGCCCGGCGGTCGGGGCTGCCTTCCTCTACTCCGTATCTGTTCAGATGTGTTGCTTAACTTATCGGCCACTTGATCTCCAATCGTAGCAACTAAGAGTAATTTAATATGAAATGGAGGGAGCATCTCGGCCTCTGTGTGTTGGCATGTGAGCTCTTCATCTGATTCGTACCACCTACAGGATTAAGTTCATAAGTTATCAGGGAGACGACTTACATAAGCTTCCTGTCGAATCTCTCCTTTACACAGTAATCTACTTTCATTGATTTGTGTATACTATTGTATCTGGTGTTGTTCAGAACTTTTGTTACCTTACTGTTATTGTGAAAAGTATACACATGTCATTTAATGAATAAATACTGTTTAAACTAAGTTTGGAACCAATTGGAAAACAAATAATAAAAGTTATCATCCGGAAACCAAATATTTGATGCATTCTATGTCCAACAAGGGCCATAATTCAGGGGAACTTCGAAGTTCGAACTGACCCCATATTCGAACTTGACGTGTGTTTTGTTTTAATTAAACCACATACCAAGTTTGGGAGTCAATCAAAAAAGAAATACTAAAGTTATCATCTGGAAACCAAATGTTGATGAACGGACAGACCGACGGATGGACAAATGGATGGACAAATGGACAGACAGACTGATTCCATAATTCGATGGTTTTTCAACAGGCGTATTGTCGAAACCAATTTTTTTCGAAAGATTGTGTTTTCAAAGGGCCATAACTCTGCAGCGGATGGACTGAAAAATACCAATATCGAACTTGACCTGTATTTCATTGCTAAAAACATCTGAAAAATTTGGTGTCAATTCGTCAAGGCGTTCAGTTTTAAATGAACGGAAACCAATTTTTTTAGGAAAATTGTGTTTTCAAAGGGCCATATCTCTGCAGCGGATGGACTGAGAAACACCAATATCGAACTTGACCTGTATTTCATTGCTAAAAACAACATCTGAAAAATTTTGTGTCAATCCGCCAAGGCGTTCAGCTTTAAATGAACAGAAACCAATTTTTTGAGAAAAATTGTGTTTTCAAAGGGCTATATCTCTGCAGCAGATGGACTGAGAAACACCAATATCGAACTTAACCTGTATTTTATTGCTAAAAACAACTTCTGAAAGATTGATGTCGATCCGTCAAGGCGTTTGACTTTAAATGAATGGAAACCAAATTGTTTACAGAGGGACAGACAGACTGATAATATAATACGACCGTTTTTATAAACGGGCGTATAAAAATTAAGGTAAATAAGTAGGGAAAGGGTTAAATACTATAATACTGGCCCTAAGAAGCATTCTAACAATATACTGCAAGGTGAATTACTTACTCCTTGGAAGAAAAGAAAGACAAATATGAAAACCAGCACACAAAAGTGAAAAACCTGTACACAAAAGTCCAAAATTAAAGTAACTAAGCATGGAAAGGGTTGAATAAAATATTACTACCACTGAAAAGCATGCTGACATAAAAATGAAAACCTGCACACAAAAGTTCAAAATGTATGAATCCAGACACCGATGACGGCGCCGCCAATGCAACATGAGGGCTATGCGGCGTCAACGTCGTCCGGATTCATACATTTGGAACTTTTGTGTGCAGGTTTTGATTTTTTTTTTTATTTTGTTTTTTTTTTTATGTCAGCATGCTTTGAGATCATTTTACCTGAGGACAATAACTCAGGTAAAATGATCCCAAATTGTAGGTATACGGGTTTCCATATTGGTTAAACTTTGTGCCAAGTTTTAAAAATATTGAACAAAAAATGAAGGAACACAGGCTCAGACAAAATTATGTCCATGGATGACACATTTTAAGTCAAAAAGGGCATAATTCTGCAATGACATGTATGATCAATCTCAAAATCGCAGGCAGACAGGTTCATATAGGGGTTAACATGTGTTCAATTTTAAAAAAAAATTGAAAAAAGCTCCAGACAAAATTGTGTCCACAGATGAATGGACAGATGACAAGATGGATGGACAAGCCGATTACAGTGTACATGTACACACTTACCTCAACTTTGCTGCAGTGGTGTAATAATATTGTAAGAACGCCGCAGGTGGGGGGAATAATAATTATTTCCATTTTCCTTAAGATTCCCTTTTTCATAGCAGACAATTTGTGTTTACATTTCCATACTATCTCCGCAGATATCAAATCAAACTTTGTTTTTATACATACTGTAGAAATCATGAGAAGTATAGCAGTGCTTTTTACCTTTGAAAAGAAGTTCATCTTTACTGGTGCATTTCTATTTAGACTACTGGACTGCAATTAAGATCTGGTAACTATTGGCTGGTGTGAGAGTGTGAGAGTACTCTTACGGTGGCAAGTTATTTATAAAGAATTGACTAAACTCAACTTGAGAATGGCATTGGCATCATAAAATAATATAAAATGCTGAAAGTGACCCAAAACCTAAACAACCCATGGGGCCTGAAGTGCTCATCTGAACAGAACACAATATAAACAGAGTCCAAGAATGAGTCTACATTAAGTAATCCATTTCCATAGGATACACTGTCAATCCTTGAGCCCCGCAGGAGTGAAAAAAATAATCCGGGCATCATGCCTTTTCTTCAGTTGATCATAATGTAAAATGTAGAGCTCCCCTATGAAGCCTCTTGATACAACCTATGTGGATTAATCTTAGTTACACACCTCTAGAGGGTACTGAATACAAAATTTTTAATTCTTCAGCAACATGGCGAATTCCAGCTCCCATAGGGAGCCCAAATATTAACCCAGGCTATCGATTTGAAGTTGACCATAGTTGAATCTGACTTCCCGGGAGATGTCATGTACGAAATATGAAGGCATTCTGACTGTTGGATCTGAAGAAGAAAATTTTTTAAGAAATTTCTTCATATTGCAGTATGTTAAAATTTGGGCTACCATAGCGAGCCCAAATATTAACCTATGGATCCGATTTGAACAAACTTGATTCTGATCCCCCTAGAGATGTTGTATACCAAATATGAAAGCATTCTGACTGGAGGATCTGAAAAAGAAGATTTTTGAAGAAATTCCCTCATATCGCACTAAGTAAAAATTTGGGCTACCATAGCGAGCCCAACTATATACCTAGGGATCTGATTTGAATAAAATTGAATCTAACCCCCCTAGAGATGTTGCGTACCAAATATGAAAGCATTTGGAAGAAGATTTTTTAAAACTATCCCCCATATTGAACAAAGTTAAAATTTGGGCTTCTGTAGGAAGCCCAAATATTAACCTAGGGACTTGGTTTGAACAATCTTGAATCTGACTCTCATAACAATGATAACATTAAAAGATTCTGACTGGTGGTTCTGAACGAGAAGATTTTTAAAGAATATTCCCCATATTACCCTATGTTAAAAACGAATGGGCTTTTTTTTTTAACAAACTTGTATCTGACCCCCCTATGAATGCCAAATATCAAAAGATTCTGATGATTGGTTCTGAAGAAAAGATTTTTTTTATTTTTGCAAATATGCTGACTCAGCATTTTTTCGATGCCCATTACAGAACACCCTAACATGAACGATGGCAATTTGTTTTACCATTCAATTCTACTGGTCTTAAGGATACTTCATACCAAAAAACAGCTCTCTGTTCCGTGTGGTTTGGGAAATATGGGCGTTTGAAAATATTTCTATTTTTGGCTCCCAGGGTTCCCATGGGGATGTGGGTATTTTTTTTTTTTTTTGCATGAGTCAAATACTTATGACTCAATAATACCACATACCAAATTTGGTTCAAACCAGACCATGGGTTCAGAAAATAGAAATTTTGGGCATGGCTAAAAATCTTACCCCTCCCATTACAAAGCCAAATATTGCTTCACGAACTTCATTTCAACAAACTTGATTCTACACCTCAAAAGGAAGCTCCATACCAAATATCAAGTCATGGTACACACTGGTCTTCCGAAAATTATTTACTTGGTCATCTAAACATAAATCCACCTGGAAGCTCTTTGTCATAGAGAATACAGGTTAAAATAAGCATCACTTTATTACTAGCTATTAAGATTAACTATCAGAGGAGTACAGTGGCTATGCAACCTGGGAAAGGGCTTTTTTGTGGGCCCTAAAAGGGCCTACTAAGCTCTGACAACTGATTATAATTTGGTTTTCGAGTCAATCTGTCCCCAAGGATGATCCATCCCCAGTCAAATCATCCCCATTTACTGTAATCAGTCAGGCAAATTAACTGTAATGGTAGTTATTTTTATTATTAGTTATTAATATTATTATTAGAAATAGTGTAAGAAATAGAAAATAGTGTATTGAGTGAAGCGTGAAGGTTCAGTTTTTTACCACACATTTGCTGAAAAATAATTACAGCATTAACCACATTAGTGTGAACATTTTGACATAATGTTACATGTACTAATGATTTATAATTCTTATACTATACACTCATCTGGTTGGAAATATGAAATAGAAAAATGTAATGGAAACACGAAGTGAATTTTAACGACTTGGTTACTTAACACCTATCACTAGCCAAGACACCAGGCTATTCATAACCCTTGTATAAACATAAATTTTTTAATTGTGTTATAATGGCAATGTCAATTAACAATGATTACAATTTATGATTTCTATATAAACAAAAACTGGTTAATCTGATTATTCTCATATAAACAATCACCTCCAACGCTGAGAATTCATCATCTATTCACTTTGATTTGCCGCTCTCTGCACAACGTCCCTGGTGCAGGAAAAACAAGACACACATAGTTCACAATGTCATACCCTTATGTAGTGAGTACAAAACCAACTCAGAGCTAACAGCATGTCATAGAGTGTGATTCTTGTCTCCGATGGCACCATCGCTAATGTGGGACAGATATATCTATTCAGAATTGCCGTGCTATTATGCGAGGAGAACTAGACATTAACTTCTTGTGCAGTGACTGTAAGAGCAAGCCCAACAAGACCGCAGATGAACCAGACTGTGATGTACCAGGCCTGGCAGTCTTTAGGAGTGCAGGAGTGCTGCACGCCTACTGCATGCTTAGAAAAAATTGAGGAGGGCAATTTTTTGTACAGGTTGATTTTCTGGAATGCCAGACCTGTTTGGGAATGCCTTCAAAATCTATTAGCATTTGTCAATGTTGCATTGATTCGCAATAATTCAGGACCCATTCTGTGTTGCATTTCGATACATTTTGAGTGTAGAAGACAGTCATTGAAGAATTGAATGCAACAATTTTTCCACTATGTAGCTGAGTGTAGTACAATTTTTCAGTCACAATAGTAATACCCTGAAGTAAATATACAGTACAGTCATGTACAGAGAGAGAGAGAGAGTATTATCAATAATTCACCTGTGGTATGATGATTTCTCTCAAGCAATAAATGCTGATTTGATGCAAAGCGTAATTAGCATAAGCAAAGTTTCACCCAATGTACCTCCAGGTTGAACCCAGAGGTCCATTGGCTGAAACTTGGCTTGTGCTTCTTGTATTTCTGTACGAAATTTGAGAGTAGTACCTTGGGTGATACCTCCACTCCAAGGGTGATTGGGTGACAGTCACTCTCCACGTACTGTAACCAAAGTAGTATACAAGTATATGCATTGAAAATTCCAGGTGCAATTGCACTCCCAAGCAATCTGAGGATGGCAATTATTTTGCACTCCTTGATTTTCTAGACTGCCAGGCCTAATGTACCAATGATTGATGCACTTGAACTTGTGGCTTCCTTAGGGCCAGTACCAGGACAAATGTCACCGTATTCATAAACTTCAACAATGAATGATGCACATGATGAAGTTGGGGCTTCATTAGTAGTATCACCACCTCCACAAAGTTCAACAATGCCTACCAATGTTATCAACACAACCCACATCGCCTCTACCACAGAACAATCTTTCGACGTTTCACTGGACATCACGCCACAAAGTTCTACCAATGAGAGTGACTTGGAGGACTTGGATGGACCAGACCGCATTCTAGAAGATCAGCCAACCACATACGAAATCATCAAGGGAGGTACCAAACAAAGGGGAAAGAAGCTTGTTAGTAGTGATGGCTTTGCCTACACAATGAAAAAATCAATGGAGAGCAGCACATACTGAAGATGTAGTGTCATGGTGCAAGGCAACAGTTACTGTGACACAGAGAAGTGACTCTTTTGTTCCTGGACCAAACCCTCGCCAACATCCTGCAGATCCTGGACTAGTGAAGAGGACAGAGGTTCATGCTGTGGTCCTCCATGCAGCAGCAAGTGATCCCTACAGATCAGCTAGACATATTGTACATGAGAAAATGCTCGACCTTATCACAAACACAGAATCCAACCTTCCAAAACCAACATTTCTCATAAGAGCTGCAAACAGATTGCAACAGAGGATGAGACCAACCTAATCCAAAGACCTATAACTTTTGTCATCTACCACTCCTACTTAGATGAAGGTTTCTTCAGAGGTGACCTAAAAGTAAACACAGCACGCCACATTCTCTTCGCCAGCAGAAACTAACTCAGGATCCTTGAGTCAGACAATATCTGCATTTGTGGAAGCCGTAGATGAATTGAGCGCTCCACCACCACCACACATGAAGATAGTGCATAGAAAACAAATACTGCTTGATATGACGTAATGTTTGTTTTTATTTACTTTTTCTCCATTTTGCATTTGAATTCGCCATTTATTTCAATTTGTGTTTTTCTGTTGTGTTTCATAACATTACTGCCCAAACCGGACAGCGCTATTCACAAAAATTATCATTCAATTTTCATTCTTTTTTTAAATTTTTTGTTTCAAAAACATGGCTTATATGATATGTTTTTGACACAAAAACTGAAAAGATGAATGAAATTTCAATGGTAATGTTTGTGAACAGCATTAGTTATTCCAGAAGAATGTTTGAAAGTGTCATCTGTTTTTTGTGTTATGTTAAATAAAAGGGTTAAATAAAATTAATCTCTGAACTCCTCCTCTATTGCTAACTAGTGCTTGTTATGATGTGTGAACTATGATGTAATGTTTGTTTGCATTTGAGTTCTTCATTTATTTGTTTTTCTGTTGTTTTTCATTACATAAATAATGGCAAAACCTTTCAAAAGTTCATCCCGGAATACTGCTTTATTTTTTTAAACCCTCACTAAGCAATACATGCCACAAATAATGAATTGTTTATGGGGCCGGATCATCTGGCGACGGGTCGACTGGGGATGTTCGTCTGGGGTGCGGAATGGAATTTTCCGGATCGTCCTCGGGGACGAATAGACCTGTTACCATAATTTGTACGACGTTCATCCTCAGAAAAACTGTCCCGGACAATGAAAATTTTCGCATGCGAAACAAACAAGCCGTCCGAAAGAAATATATAATCTTTCACCACTTCGTTTGACCAACAAAACTCAAAAATGAATGAAAGGGATGTCGGTTTCAAGTATTAATAATTCATGGGGCGAAGACCGATGGGATTCATTTACCAGAAGCAGTCTGTCTTTTCGCATAGGCAAGGACACTTATGACACACAGAAAGGGAAATACTACGGAAGCCTCTGAGTTACTTGTGTTTTTCTTTTACTTTCCTTATGAGGCGGAAACCTTTCGGTGGTCATTAAAAAGTGTATTCCGGCGCCGACTCGTAAAACTGCCGACTCGAAAATAATTTTCCCTATTATTTCCTAAACAATGCCCCCTATTTCCCCGGTCACGGGTCGTTCGCCCCTTTTCCCGTTCGCCCAGGGTCGTTTCGCCCCCAGATTTGGGGCGAAACGACTCGGAGTAAAAAATCATTTTTTTTTCCAATGCTAATTTTTCAGTACATAGGGTAGTCTTACCTTATTGTAAATCCACCTTAGTAGTATGTCATGCACGTTTCGAGGGTAGGTTGCCGGACCTCGGAAGTGACGTCATGTCACGTGACGTAGTGGCGCCATGTTGTGTTGTCATGGTAACCCGCGTGAGCGGCCATGTTGTGACGTCATCTCCATAGTGATACGTGGTGTGAGTGCGCATGCGCAGTTCGTGTTGTTAGGGTGATACGTGTTTCCGTCGGCCATTTTGTATACTAGAGGCCGCCATCTTGGTTTCTATGGTAGCACGTGATTGCTATGTTACCTAAGGCCTACAATAGGATAGGGGTATGTTCGGTGGGTATGTTCGATTGAATCGGAGTAAATCTGATTACCACAAACAACCCGACAATCCCCCAAATCACCAAAATCCACCCAAAAACCGAAATTGACTTTATTTCCCTAATTTATCGGCTTAGCACGTAGTGCTATAGTACTAAGGGGTACAAGGGGGTGCATTCGATTGAACAGGAGTAATGTTCTGGATTAGAATTCTCCCAGAATCCCTTTTTTGATCACTATCCCATGACGTTTTCCCCTTATTAAGAATAGCTCGTAGTGCTATAGGACAAATTTACCCAGAATTCTCTGCTTCTATCTATATATACAATAGTTATCGTCTATCTGACCCTGTTCGTTTGTTCTAGAGTATACTCCTGTAGCGTAGAAGAACCTATTAGTTGGAACAGCTTTGCTTATTATTACTATATTTAGCAGTTTCTGGTCTATTCTTGTTAGTTCTGCCCCTATTCTAAGTACTCTTGTTGTTTCCTATCTCTAACTAAGCAATCAGATTGCTTGATTTCCCCATAATGCAGTTATCTCCCTTGTGTATAACAAAACCCTATATCCAATGGCACCCCAATTTTAGCACCGTTTTTTTGAAAAACATATGACCTTCGGCACCCCTTTTTTGTCATATGTGCTTATGTGAAAAGGCACAATGTGACACAATATGTCCTATCACATAGGCACATGCTGTATGTGCCGTTATGTGCTTATGTGAAAAGGCACAATGTGACACAATATGCCCTATCACATAGGCACATACGGGTATCTGAGGATACCTATTGCCTGGTATTGTATTATTTGAGGATACCTATTGAGGATACCTATCGAGGATACCTTTTATAGGATACTTATCTGAGGATACTATATAGGCTGTACATATCCCAATAGGTCTCTTGCTGGCCCTTAGTACTATTAATCCACCTGATGCATTATGTTATCTCATGACTGGTATAGGTAGTATGCAATGCTAGGCATAGGGGTACTGTGGGTAGGGGTACTGCCTGGTAGTTTACAACGTTACTATAGTATGGGCGGTATATACACCTATAGGCCCCTGTTAGTGCTTGGTACTATTAATCAACCGATTGCTTTGTTTTATTATATGGCTGGTGTATGTAGTACGTTATGGTAGATCTAGTGATTTTGTGGGGGTGGGGGTAATGCCTGGCAGTATAGAACGGTAGTATAGCATAGGCTGTACATATCCCTGTAGGTCTCTTGCTGGCCCTTGGTACTACTGATCCACCAGGTGCTTCATATTATTGAGCGGTATTCTGGGGTAGGGTCAATGCCTGATAATACAGAACGGCAGCAGAGTATGGTTGGTATATTCCCCTGTAGGTTCCATCCTAACCGTTGATAGTATTAACCTACCAAATGCTTTTTATAATCCTGTTACTGGTAAGGTGGTACGTAATACCAGTAGTTCCTACCATATTCTGAGTACTCTTGTTGTTTCCTATATCTAACTAAGCAATCAGATTGCTTGATTTCCCATAATGCAGTTATCTCCCTTGTGTATAACAAAAGCCTATATCAATGGCAATTTCCCCGGCACCCCAATTTCGGCACCCCTTTTTTGAAAAAACATATGACCTTCGGCACCCCTTTTTTCTGAAATGAGGATAAGAGTCGTATTAAAAATCCCTCATTGAGGGATTTTTAATACGACTCTTATCCTCATTTCAGAAACAAGAGGCCCCAGGGGGCCTGAGGGCGCTCACCTGACATGGTAGTCTAAATATGAAACCAGGGACTTGACTTGAATAAGCTGCATACGCCCCTCCTAAGAAAAGCATATACCAACTAGATGAAGCGATTGTGCCCACACAATACACAGGATTTTCCTTCTATTTTCAGTTCCTGCACTTTAACGTCCCAAAATTGAGATAAACACATAAAAAACAGACTTTTTTCCCAAACAAAATACTTTCAGCCTAAATTTTTTTCTTCTTCTTAAAACGCATAAAAAACGCTAAAACTAATTTCCGGATTTGGGTCCAAAATTTTCTAAGTCCCACCCGGACACCAAATTTTCAGGGTAAAAAAAAAAGAATTTTTTTTGTCTTAAAATTGACAGAAATGCATAAAAAACAAAAAAACAGAAATTTTCGGATTTTGGTCCAAAATTTTCTAAGTCCCACCCGGACCCAAAATTTTCAGGGGAAAATTTTTTTTTTTTTTGTCTTAAAATTGACAGAAATGCATAAAAAAAAAAAAAAAAATTTTTTTCTGATTTTCGTCCAAAATTTTCTAAGTCCCACCCGGACCCCAAATTTTCAGGGGAAAAATTTTTTTTTTTTTTGTCTTAAAATTAACCGAAACACAGAAAAAACAAAAACAAAAATTTTCCGATTTTGGTCCAAAATTTTCTAAGTCCCACCCGCACCCCAAATTTTCAGGAGAAAAAATTTTTTTTTTTTTTTTGTCTTAAAATTGACCGAAACGCAGAAAAAACAAAAAAAAATTTTTTTCGGATTTTGGTCCAAAATTTTCGAAGTCCCACCCGCACCCCAAATTTTCAGGGGAAAAATTTTTTTTTTTTTTTGTCTTAAAATTGACCGAAAGGCAGAAAAAACAATTTTGGTCCAAAATTTAGAAGTCCGCAACGAGACCCCAAATTTTCAGCCTAAATATGAACCCAGGGATTTGGCTTCAACAAACTTGAATCTCACCCCCCTAAGGATGTTGCATACCAAATATCAAAACATTCTTATTGCTAGATCTTTAGAAGAAGATTTTTCAAAAATACTCCTCATACTGCACTAATTTAAACATTTCGGCTCCCATAGAGAGCCCAAATATCGACCCAGGCAATTCATTTCAATAAACATGTGAAACAATCTTACAAAGATGTTATATGTGAAATTTTAAAGCTTTTGGAGCAGTGGTTTCGCAGAAAAGTAGTCTTATGTTTTTCCCACTACCCACAGTGTTAAAAAATGCTGACTCAGCACTTTTTCAAACTCCCCAAAAAGTACCCCATGATAAAACCGATGGCAATTGTTTTTGATCATTCCATTCTGTTGGTCCTAAGGAAGCTTCACAACAAATAAGAATTCTCAGTGCCGTGTAGTTTTGGAGATATGGGCGTTTTCATTTTTTTCTATTTTTAGCTCCTGTGGTTCCCACGGGGCTATGGGGAAAAAAAATTCGGCATAAATTAGGTACTTATGACCCAATAAGCACTCATGTAAAATTTGGTTCAAATCGGCCTCGCGGTTTGGAAAATAGAAATTTGGGGCGGGGCCAAAATTTTTGCCCCTCCTTTAACATCGACAAATATAGCCCCTCCAACTTCTCTTGAACAAACTTGAGTCTACACCTCAAAAGGAAGCTGCATACCAAATATCAAGTATCTGCTATTGCTGGTTCTTGAGAAGAAGAATTTTTAAGAATTGGAGCATTTTTGCCCCATCCCTCTGCTCAATGTGAGCCGAAACCTAATTTGACAAAAAATCAAAGTCCGCAGACACAACCCCTTCTCACATGAAATTTCATTAATATGCGGCCAGTGGTTTGGGAGAAAAAGTCCAAACACCACCTTCACGACGGACGCCGGACGACGGACGAAAAGTGATCAGAATAGCTCACCCTGACTTTCAGTCAGGTGAGCTAAAAAGGGGTGCCGAAGGCCATATGTTTTTCAAAAAGGGGTGCCCAAAGTGGGGTGCCTTCTGGAGAATCCCTTTTTTTCTGAAATGAGGATAAGAGTCGTAGTAAATTAGACCTCAAATGAGGGATTTTTACTACGACTCTTATCCTCATTTCAGAAAAAAAGGGATTCTCCAGAAGGCACCCCAATTTGGGCACCCCTTTTTGAAAAACATATGGCCTTCGGCACCCCTTTTTCTGAAATGAGGATGAGAGTCATATTAAAAATCCCTCAATGAGGGATTTTAATACGACTCTTATCCTCATTTCAGAAAAAGGGGTGCCGAAGGTCATATGTTTTTTCAAAAAAGGGGTGCCGAAATTGGGGTGCCGAGGAAATTGCCATTGATATAGGCTTTTGTTATACACAAGGGAGATAACTGCATTATGGGAAATCAAGCAATCTGATTGCTTAGTTAGATATAGGAAACAACAAGAGTACTCAGAATAGGGTAGGAACTACTGGTATTACGTACCACCTTACCAGTAACAGGATTATACAAAGCATTTGGTAGGTTAATACTATCAACGGTTAGGATGGAACCTACAGGGGAATATACCAACCATACTCTGCTGCCGTTCTGTATTATCAGGCATTGACCCTACCCCAGAATACCGCTCAATAATATGAAGCACCTGGTGGATCAGTAGTACCAAGGGCCAGCAAGAGACCTACAGGAATATGTACAGCCTATGCTATGCTACCGTTCTATACTGCCAGGCATTACCCCCACCCCCACAAAATCACTAGATCTACCATAACGTATACTACATATACCAGCCATATAATAAAACAAAGCAATCGGTTGGTTAATAGTACCAAGCACTAACAGGGGCCTATAGGTGTATATACCGCCCATACTATAGTAACGTTGTAAACTACCAGGCAGTACCCCTACCCACAATACCCCTATGCCTAGCATTGCATACTACCTATACCAGTCATAGGATAACATAATGCATCAGGTGGATTAATAGTACTAAGGGCCAGCAAGAGACCTATTGGGATATGTACAGCCTATATAGTATCCTCAGATAAGTATCCTATAAAAGGTATCCTCGATAGGTATCCTCAATAGGTATCCTCAAATAATACAATACCAGGCCATAGGTATCCTCAAATACCAGTATGTGCCTATGTGATAGGGCATATTGTGTCACATTGTGCCTTTTCACATAAGCACATATCGGCACATAAAGCATGTGCCTGTGTGATAGGGCATATTGTGTCACATTGTGCCTTTTCACATAAGCACATATGACAAAAAAGGGGTGCCGAAGGTCATATGTTTTTCAAAAAAGGGGTGCTAAAATTGGGGTGCCATTGGATATAGGCTTTTGTTATACACAAGGGAGATAACTGCATTATGGGAAATCAAGCAATTTGATTGCTTAGTTAGATATAGGAAACAACAAGAGTACTTAGAATAGGGGCAGAACTAACAAGAATAGACCAGAAACTGCTAAATATAGTAATAATAAGCAAAGCTGTTCCAACTAATAGGCTCTTCTACGCTACTGGAGTATACTCTAGAACAAACGAACAGGGTCAGATAGACGATAACTATTGCATATACAGACAGAAGCAGAGAATTCTGGGTAAATTTGTCCTATAGCACTACGTGCTATTCTCAATAAAGGGAAAACGTCATGGGATAGGGATCAAAAAAGGGATTCTGGGAGAATTCTAATCCAGACCATTACTCCTGTTCAATCGAATGCACCCCCTTGTACCCCTTAGTACTATAGCACTACGTGCTAAGCCGATAAATTAGGGAAATAAAGTCAATTTCGGTTTTTGGGTGGATTTTGGTGATTTGGGGGATTGTCGGGTTGTTTGTGGTAATCAGATTTACTCCGATTCAATCGAACATACCCACCGAACATACCCCTATCCTATTGTAGGCCTTAGGTAACATAGCAATCACGTGCTACCATAGAAACCAAGATGGCGGCCTCTAGTATACAAAATGGCCGACGGAAACACGTATCACCTTAACAACACGCGCTGCGCATGCGCACTCACACCACGTATCACTATGGAGATGACGTCACAACATGGCCGCTCACGCGGGTTACCATGACAACACAACATGGCGCCACTACGTCACGTTACATGACGTCACTTCTGAGGTCCGGCACCGAAGTCCGGCAACCTACCCTCGAAACGTGCATGACATACTACTCACCTTGATAAAAGACGTTCCTTTGTCATTGTGACTGAATGTCTATCATGTTAATCAAGTGACTGTCTCTAACAGTGAAACGATCCACTCTCAAAATTGGGGCGAAACGACCCGGGGCGAATCAACCCGAGGCGAACTGGTATGGGGGGTGGGGGGGGGGGGGGTTCGAAACGACTCAGGGGGCGAAACGACCCGACACCATTTCCCCATATTTGACCCAAATGTGTATTTTATATATATGTCAAATGCAATGCAAACCAAAAGAAAAAAAATTCAATTGTTTTTGGTGTTTTTTTCTATTTTTACCTCACTAAAAGTAAAAAGTGTACTCGTTATGTTACCTTATGTTGAATCTGAATGTAGGCTCTCATGTGCCTCTATATTCAGCTCACTTCCTTGGTCTCCTTTAAAATCTTCTTCATCCTCCTGTGCGCGTGCTCGGTTGATTGGTTGTAGATCAACATCTTCCTGGTAGTCGTAGCTATATCATCAGTTGTTGTTTCCAGTGTTTGTCAAGTCGGTTTTTAAAACAATTCAAGTTCTTTGCACTACTTGAGTTTTCCCAATGAAATTCTATATCCACCTTATGTTATCCTAAATCTGGGCCTGATATAAACCCAAACTTTTATATTTGTTCTGATAAAATAACAATTGTGACTTTTACAATAGTTTCAGAGCATAATCTCCAAAAAAGGGTTTTACTATCAATTTTGTCACCCAACGAACTGCCAACTGCATTGTTGGTAGAACACCACAGTAATGGCTGAATACAATACCCGCAAATCAAAGGACAGATGGTGGTGACATGGACAAGTGCTGGCCTTGGGACAATAGAGAAGATGGATGACATAGAAGCCAGGAGCTGTATAGAAGCTAGGGGTCATAACTCTCTTCAGATAGATATCATGCAAAAGGTAGCCTCAAATAGCACACTACCATGTCATAGGTATCCTCAAGTACCGCGAGGAGTCGCAGAGTCGAACAAACCCTCCGAACATACCCCTGCCCTATTTAGATAGTTTTGGGTCACGTAACAAGCACGTGCTACCATATAAATCATGGTGACGGCCTCCAATATACAAAATGGACGAGAGAAACACGTATCACCCAACAACCCGCGCTGCATATGTGCACTAACTCCGCGTATCACTATGGGGTTGACGTCAAACATTGCCGCTCACACGGGATACCATGACAACACAACAAGGCGCCACTGGGTCATGTGATATGTCGTCACTTATGAGGTCCGGGGCGAGATCCGGTACTATTATATACTATTGTACTATTGTATATATACGATACTACTGACTCGCCTCAAGTAGGATATTTCCACACTGAGAGCAAAAGTTACACTACAAATTGGTATTTTCAAATTCTCGGCCATACATTAAAAACTTGGTTTATATGTACCGGTGGTGGCTACGAACAACTATCTAAACAAAAACAGACATGTTTCAGAACAAACTGGAAAAAAAATGAACAGATTAATTACTGATTGTTCACTTGATCTGTTGTATGTGGGAATCCAGGACAAAAATCCTTATGGACAAACTCCTTATCAAAAAAAAAAATCCCTATGGACAAAACCCCTATGGGCAAAATCCCTATAAAAAAATCCCAGTCAGACAAAATCCCTGTCGATTCTAAAAAAATGAAATACTAATAATAGTACCATAAAGTGTGAAATAAAATTTTATTTTTCAAAGATAATGATACTTATTTTTATAATATTTTCACAATCTCTTAACAATATTGCCAAGTTTACTAATTTTTCACATTTTTACTATGTTTTCACAAGATTTTAAATAATATTTCACAAGATTTTTACACCCAATACTCTGTTTCGTTTCACCCCTTTCCACGTGCACTATGTTATTATGCACCGTTTGACCAATACCATTTGTTAATGAAAAGGGGTGAGCTATTTTAAACTCACTGCCTGTTGGAAGTAGATTTCAAATTTTCAAAATATTAATCGCTTTTCTATCATTATGGGACGGGTAAGGGTGGGGTGTTCTTATGTACATGACTAAATAGTTGGACCAAGAGAATTTGCTAAAGTAAAGAAATGAGCACTTTTTACTGGCATCGTGCTAAATTATGTTTGTGAGTTTTTTTAAAGATACCACCAGGATAGCCTTGAATGAATGAGATTGTATTCATAGATAATTGTTTTTTTTACATTTTATCGGAGAGTGCCTTCACTCTCCAATGAATTGTAATAAAGCAGTTTTAAGGGCCCTTTTCTGTCAACGAGCAAACAAACAATTCAGTTCATGCAGAGTAAAGGAATTAGATATAATGATTGTCGAATTACAATAATATGGTGGTTTTGGGAAAATATTACTGGAAAAACAATTTACCCAGTTATACGGGATGAAAAAGGTTCTGGGTGGTACTATACTCTGGTTAATTAATGATGACTATGGAAGTCGACACGTTAATTCTAGTTGTGTGAAATTTTCCAACACGAAAACCTTAATTCCTTACAAGTTGAAGAGTTAGTCTAACCAATATTTTATTTGGAAAAATAAAATTTTAACGCTGACTTAAGAAGACAGTCTCATATGAACTTTAATTATACAAAAAGAAATATTGTAAGTAATCACAATAAATGGACATGATTCGATAGCAAGCTTAAACTCTTGTAAGTCGTCTCCTACATAGAGGCGACATATATAGCCCATGAAGTTTCACTACAAGGCGGGATTTAAAATAACTTCTCGTAAAGAGTACGGACAGAAAATGAAACAGCAGTTAAGGAAGAATGGAGAATATGTACAGTAATATGGGATGCTTACTGGATGATTGCCAAGTCGATTCAGAGTGGAGATCTACATGCATGTGTTTGGTCAGCAGAGCAGACATGTCATACATTAATGTTCTTTTGTGTGTCCCATTTTAAGGTGGTGCGAAGTTAAGCAATGAAATCACAATTAAATGATAGAATACCTATTCCATACTTCCCTACGCCCAAACACCACAATGGCAGGTTTACCGCCTGGACCTGCAATCACAACCAGTGGCTTTCTGATTGGGAGGGCAGTATTGAAGTTTGGTGCAGTCGCCGAGCCCCCCCCCCCCCCCCCCCCCCCATCCTTCCAGGGATCTCCTCGCGAGTCTCACTTAACGGCCGTCCAGCTCGGCAAACACCAAACTTAAAACTATGTCATGATTTTGTGACACCAATCACCAATAGTCTTCGTAACTATCGTTCGAAACCATTACATAATTTCGGAATATTCTACATGAAAGGACTTTACTTGCCAAGAATAGGAGTTCGCCACGTTAGGTTGCTATCGAGACCAATAGAGTGCTCAGTCAAAGCGTTTGCTCAACACAATTTTTGAACAACTTTGAAAATGTTAACATTTGTTGTATTGATGCAGTATTCTGAACGAAATAATAACGTGTCAAACGTTATATACATGGACAGACTACCAAGCGTTTCAAGTGGAATGTTTGTGTAGCGTGTCTCTATTTGATCGCAGGTACAAAGCGGAGTAACCGAGATGTGTTTGTTGAACAAACCTTGGATGAGGTTGCTGTATCTAAGTCTCAGTCAACAGTGCATTATTTGATCTTTCCGATTGAATTGAGATTTGAAATGGGATGGGGTGGCTTTTGCTTACTCGTAAGATGAGTTTTGAATGTTAAGGGTTGTTGTATCTGTCGGATATCAATTGGAAGGTCATTCTAAAGCCTGACTGTTGAGTAAAGGAATGCCGTATGACGTAACAGAGAGAGAGAGAGAGAGAGAGAGAGAGAGAGAGAGAGAGAGAGAGAAGGGAGAGAGATGGGGGGGGGGGGGGTATGTCTGGGTCTAGAGCGTTTCTTGGGTAATTCTACAGTCTAGATATTGACGATGGGAACAGGTTATAAAGGTACGGTGGGGTTAGCTTATAAAGCATTTCATGAAGTTGCACAAGTTTATGTTTGTTATGTCGAGATTCAAGGGATTCCCATCCACATTCAATTTTGATATGTGTATTTTCCATCTAGTAATACAGGCCTAGTTAGAATATGGGTTTCACCCCCCCCCCCCCCCTCCCCCCCCCCCCTCTTACCCCCACTTTTAGGCAATTCTTCCAAAAATGCTTTTTGAAGGATTGGGAGTTATTAAATGCAAGCAAACAAAAATTGACTACTATAACACAGCACCACAACCCCCTCCTCGCTACCCACCCCCCCCCCCCCCATTGTCCAACAATGTTTATGTACTGCATCTTTAACCCTTTACCTAACACAAGTTGACAAGTTGACCAACAGTACAAATTATTTTTCTGAAACATCAGACTTTTTCATTTTTTACTTCTAACCATTGCTTATTTGTCCTTATTGAAACAAGCTCATCAAGCTTGTTCCATTAATAGGTCATGAGGTATGTTTTAAGGTAGAGAAATGAAAAAATAAAATTTGAAAAGCAATTTTTGTATATCACGAGTGCAGATTCGTTAGGTAAACGGTTAATGAAAAATGGCTCAGACTATTTTATGTCTAAACATTGCCATTGCTGGATTAGTCGGGCTACATGCGTGACATCACTCTAGTTTAAATTATTTTCGAATATTGGTGCATCAGATTACTCTGAAATTCAGTAAATATTTTGCATACTTTATTATTACTACTTATCATTTATTTTTGTAGATATTATTTCATATAAATTTATAAATAAAGTGTAGAATAAACAGTTAAAGTTTGGCCAAGTGTTCTTTGTTTCCCTTCCATTCCAATGTTGAATTAAATTTCCATCGAGAATGCTGAAGTCCATTCTCCGGGTCGACTTGTTTCCTTCCGTTTTGTTTTATCCTATCGGGAATGCCGAATTCTATTCTCCGAGCGACTTGTCTCGGAGCAACCTGTCCGGGGTCGACTTGTCTCTGCGGGAAAATGAGTCGTCCCCATATTTTAAAATCTATTTCTCCTCGTACTTTTCTTCATTGCTTTACTGGATTCTATATTCTGTATTTGTAAATATCTCCTCTCACATGAGCACCTATATTTGAAAGATATTGTATACATATGAAAAGGCTAACGCAGAGGCGTGGGTGACAAGATTATTTGTCTGTTGTCGTTTATTTATCCACAGGTGTGGCGATGTTGGGTGAACACATCAACTCATCGTGAGGGCTGGTGCTACAGTTCGAGTCTAACACCCTTTAGCCCCTTGTTTCGGTCGATGAACGAACAAAGAGGTGCGCATTCCTGATGATGACGGGGTGGTTATCGTTTCCTTTCGTTCTCCTTTGTGTTGGCGTTATTGGTAGTGCGACAAGGCCTCCAACAACTCCCTGTGATATGAGAAAGATTCTGCCCATTTGTCCAATCGCTCAATTGCCGAATCAATTAAAAAACTTAAGGTTGGGCTTTTTGTTTCAAGCACTTAGATTTTCATTAAAATGGAAAACGAAAGCAAATCTAGTGTAACTGTTACAGTTTGCTTCAGGAACACAGTTATAGACTGATGCTCAGATACTGCTTATATTTCAGTCGGTGCACCGTTTAAACAGTCTTCGTATAGCCGGTGGGGTTCTCGTGAATACCAGAACTACACAGAACCCCACCCCTTCCCTACCAATTACACTTGCGCAGTATTTTGGGAGAAAACATTTCATTTCCTGTAGGATTGAAAATTGTTTTTTGCAACCACTCCATATACAGTATGTGAAGATTGATACTAAATCGCGGTGCGGTACATACATGTATGTCTCGCGCACTCTCCTCTCTAATAAAGACTGTCATCAACGTTGGCATTGAAAAAAATAATAATAAAGAAAAACAATACGATGCCAAACGGGGTTATGGTAATAAAATAATGATTGCAACGTGTATAAAAAAGACGTATCGTCTATCTGCTGTTGTAACTAAACACCTTTTCCACGGGCAAGACACATCACTCCCATTGCCCACATGGGGGCACAGTGACACTGTGTGCTGAAATGTACTGCACGTCGATGGTGCACCTGTCTTTAACCAATGCTAACCCTGCTTGTGTGGAGTTAGTATTTCGGGGAGCTGTCAGTTGCTCGCCGTTGCCTCGATAGTTCTCACCGGGTACTCCGGCTCCCCCACCCGCAAAACTGTCGTGGTCCTGATTAGTCACTGTGCAGAAATATGTGACCTTAAACACCAATAAATAAATAAATAAATAAATAAATAAATAAATAAATAAATAAATAAATAAATAAATATGCCTTTTTAAACAACTCTGTAAAGCAATTCCCTCATTTTAAATGCTAATATCATTATTCATTCCAATGCTATTTTTTATGACATCTTTCCGGGTTTAGTTTAATCAATGGTGGTGGCTTGATCATGATTATTAGCCAAATCATTTAATGAATGCAGAATTATGAGTAAAATTTGAAGTTAACTGCCTTGACAAAAGTCTTAAATTTCACTGTTGGGTTGAAATGACAGTGAATGTGATAATAAATCAAATTTTAGTTTTCTGCTGAATTCTAAAAGAACAACAATTTTCTCTGAAAGCAGTATGCAGCTGATATTTAGGGGATGTTCTAGGAGAAATCTGAGAGGTCCTGGAGGTTCGGATATTTAGGAGGCAAATACTAAACACAAACACCCCCCCCCCCCCCAAACCACACCGAGGTAGCCTGTTGATTACCAAGTTACTTACTAAATACCTAGGGTCAGTTTTCGTCAACAGCTCAGTCTATATATCTTGCATTTACTCGAATAAATCAACGGTTAGACCACATATATTGTCTCCGAGGACTAATTATATGTCTGCACATATATTTAAACCTTATAGAGAACGCAGTGAGCTCTATAGGTAACACGCATGCGTATGTAGAGAAACCCGTAATTTCCAATAAATCAGTAGTTCTGGCAAAGTGAAAATTGCGTCTTCCGGTTTGCCCATTGGAGGCGGCAATATTTTCGTTTGATATTGAATTCTGGTATAGTTCAAAATAAAAATAGCAACAAAAACAGGGGAACGCACCGTGTGTCGGTCGCGTCAATCTTTCTGAATAAATGACGTTATTATTTCTTTTAACTTTAACACTGGCTTCCTAGTATTAAAATGAGTCTTGTTATCTGAAAATTTTAAAATCCTACTTTTGACCTTGATTCTTTTCTCTTTAGGTTTACTGCCAGTATCAAAAGTTGACAAAACAATCGGCGGTAGCAAGAACCATTTTCTTTCACTTTTACGATAAAATAGAGTCCTTTGTGGCAGCGTTCTCTTCTAGATCTAACCTAATTCATATTAAACAACCCTTACTCACTTATTACCTTCACCTCGGTATCCCCAGGGGTTCGTTTTTTGCTCTCTCCAGTAGATATCCAGGAGATCTCCCGGTAGTCGCACTACAAAAACGTGTCTGGAGATCTCCACAACGGATAAATAGAACAAAAATGGAGGTATTTTTGTCACTTGCCGTCGACGAACTCTCAGAAAACGGTGACCTGGTCACAGATATCTGCGCTGATTTACTAAGTTTGATGTACGTTTAACAACATGTCGTTGTTTGAGAAATTAAAGTTTATTTACAATCTTGAAAGTATTTCGTTTTTCTCTGTTACTGCTTTCCGTTTCAAATTTTCGTGATATATGAATTCAAGCAAAAACGAAACGCTAAGCAAATTTTTTATGAATAGTTTGGATTGGTGAATTCATTACAGTGATGTAGTCACGAGGGGGGGGGGGGCATCTCCACCCCCACCCCCACATTGTTACGACCCTGGTGTTGTTTAGTATTTATTGGTAAGGAGCGAAGTTGCAAACAGGCGAATTTGGGTGACATTCCTTAAATTCTTTATTAAATTGTTTATGCGGGATTTGGAAGTTAAATTTACGTCGCCTGGTTGGTGCTGTGTTAATTGCTCTTCTTTTTGTACGCACGAATGCTGAATAAATGCTTTGGTGGTTGCGAAAATGACTTTGAACTCATCACACAATAACCCAAACTTGTGTGTTTTTGCGGCCATGATTGATTGCTCTCCTCTCCAACTTCTATCCGCATTTCAGAATTGTGAGACTGGAGACATCCAGGAGATCTCCACATAGCTAACAGATGCAACTGGAGACATTCTGGAGCTGTCCTGGAGAGCAGAAAAACGCACTCCGGTATTCAGTTTGACCCGACGCGCAATCCATTATGGATTTTCAGTTGGATGATATTTTATTCTGATATTGGATCCATATCCATATCCCAATTTGTTTTGTTTCATTTCCTGTAATCAATATTTTATTTCCGGGTTGCAGTTGCTGGCAATTGACAAAAAGCCCCAAAACTTATCAAGTGTTTCAAAGTGTTGAAAAAATTGTTCTTAGTGAGAATGTCATACGCGAACAGTTCAAACCCTTTCTATGAGGATGATGAGAATGACGATGATTTTTGTTTTGTGAATAACTATAAGTCCAAGGGTAGAAACGTTGAAGACCCACGTTTTCGCAGACAACAACTTGTTATTGAATCAGAAGACAGGCAACTGGAGAGTACTCAGCGTGCTCTTTCCAGTATATATGAATCACAGAGTATGGGTATTGCTACAGCAGATGTTAGTATCCTTTGCTATAGAACTAATTTTTATGGCAAAAACTGCTGTTCAGTCTTATTCTGTTATTTCCTCTATCACTTGACGTTTTATATTTTTAATGATCATATCATGAGTCATTATTATAAAACAACGCAGTTTTACAATGGTAAAGCTGAAAAATACGGGCAACTGCAAATTACACTAAACCACTCGTTTTACTCACTTTTTTATTATACTAGTTTTCTCATTTCTCTGAAGTTTTTTTCTACAAAATTTTCACTAACATGGGGAGAGAATTTTTTTTAGACTTTTTAATTCTTGTATTCTGGTGTGTCAAGTGACCAAAATGGCTCCGGGTCAAGTCACCCCCACATATATATTTCTGGGTAAAGTTGCCTCTTGTTTGGGGTGAGTTGACCTGCTTTTGGGGGTGAGTTCTCCCACCACCAAACATTTTTTTAACTAACTTTATTTTTATAATTTTTATATTTTTTAGTGAATAACAGACATAAAACAGATAATTATGGAATATTAATTTATGTTCTTACCTTTAATAATAAGAAAATCATGTTCAAAATAAATAAAATCCTTTTATGCAAATTTTGAATTCACTTCACAAAGCATGCGTGAAAACTGAAATAATAATTCCTTTCCAAGAATATAAAATTTAACAATGAGTGTTTTTGGTGAATTGTGGCCGACGACAATTCATTTCTTCTACTTCAACTATCTTCTAACCGTAAGAATGGCCTTCGGGTTGGAAGATGTTTGAAGTAGAAGAAACGAACAAGACAGTGACCACACAGCAGCATATCCATCTAAACGAGTAAACTATAGCGAGTCATGGTACATTTATCGATAATCGATTGTATCCTTTCTCACACTGGATCAAACCATGGTAGTACTGTAATTTTGCACCCCTCCACTTTTATGGAACTCTTGCAGCCCTTGCCCTTGGTCACTACCGTACTCATCGAGAAAACCCACCCTTCGTCCCACCAATAACAACAATCATACAACAGTCACAATATACAAGAGCAGATTTCTATCTCACTCTACCTATAGGCTAACTTTCCTAAATGAACACTCTCAAATTTTTTTAACCAGACAAAGCGCAGACCACATGGCCAAGCCTCAGCATCCACTCTCCCTTTATAACAAATTATATAAACCATAGATAGATATAGATGTAATTTATGAAATGTATAGTTGTATATATTTTGTTATGTTCTAGTTTTAATAAATAAATAGTTTTAATAATTAAAAAAAATATGTATAGTTCTATATATTTGTTATTAAGTTCTAGATTTAATAAATAAAAATTATGTGTTTATTAAGTCTTTCCAGTCCAACACTATTGGGGTGACTTGACCCGATGTGTAGGGGCGACTTGACCTGGTGACGACTTGCCCAGATGGCAAGTTGACCCAAGGGCGACTTGACACGTTCCCACCAAAACTGGCTGAAATGGATCAACACGATGCAGAAACTGACCAAAGTGGATCAAAATGTGACTGAAATGAACAAACAGGGAAAGAAATGGACCAAGATGGCACCAAAATGAAACAGAAACACCAATTCTAAATTTATAAGGAACTATTCACTACATGTACCAGAAACAGTGGCATTTGCAGCAATCTAGATGGCAAATAATGATACATCTGCTTATCAATTTCATTTTGTCAAGTAATAAACCGTACTGGTATATGTTTTCTTCCCAGAGAGAAAGGAGCAGTAAACAAGTTCTCTAAGGCTTGATTAAAACAGGGCAGTGAAGGAGAGAAGGGTGTGGGGGGAGGGGGGGAGAATTGATCAGCTATTTACATAATTTGTATAACGATTCATTGAAATAAACAACTGCTATTACTTTAGGGTTAGTAACTTGTAGATTAAATACATTGCTGCTGGTCCCATAGGCCCTTTTATGTTAAAACACAGTGTCTGTGCTACATTGTATGGGGGTGGGATATTTGCTCCCTAAATATGCCCTCCTTTACCCCCATCCACACACATACCTCCTTCGCTGTCTTTTTGTTCCCATATACACCAAGCAAATGAACATATTCAGTAATGATCTACAGAAGCAAATAATGGGTCATGATTTCTGCATTATGAAGCATGCAGGGATCCAGGTTGGCTCAGTGGGTTATTGGCATGAGTCTACAGAATCAGCTTAGTTGTGCTTATATCTTCATCACGGATGTTGCTAAGGGGTCTTGGATGGCAGTGTCCACCTCTAGATTTCCACCCATCCAGCCCTGTCCGAAATTTCCAACTTTTTTGCTCACCTGGCTTATCATCACTTGGCGTCCGTTGCCATCCGCTGTCCATAAACTTTCACATTTTCATATTGTTCTCTGTAACCGCTGAGCCGGTGTGAACCAAACTTGGCAGGAATGGTCTATGGGAGGTCCTCTGCAAATGATCCTCATTTTGTTCCCGTCGGTTGAAAAACATGGCTCTAGAGGCATTCTTTGATTCTGGTTGGTGGGTTTTCAAAAATCTTCTCTGAAACTGCCAGGCCAAATGTTTTGAAACTTCACATAAATGATGACTGGGACCCCCTCTACCAACGATCCTCATTTAATGTTGATCGGGTTGTAAATATGACCACAATTGCGGCTTATAGTTACTATAGAAACCCTGTGGGAAATCACATTTTCATCTTCTTCTCTGGAACTACTGAGCTGATGTGAACCAAACTTCGCAGGAATGGTCTATGAGAGGATGGAAATACGAGGCCACCAGAGTCTATATTCAAATGCTTAAACGAATGCCTCTCCTGTCTGCATGTCAGTCATGCAGTGCATGAAGATCAGTTCTGTCAGCAAAATACTTGTTTTTGAGAATCTGGTAAGGGTTGGTTCCAGTTTTCTCCACTGAGAACTGGAAAAAAAAACGAAAATATTGTGTGTACAGTACAAGTCAAAATAATCTGTAGCATAACTGCAATGCATTATGTAAACTGCTGCTCCTGACAAGATTAGAGTCTGACATTTTCTGGAAAGCTCTCATTGATAGCTTTCCAGAAAATGATGTCAGCTTCTGGTCTTATAAGTGTAGGAATAGAAAGATACATACCGTAGTGTATAGGATTTTCCTACACAACTTATTTTGACTTGTACTACTGTAAACAATGGCAACTGTGTGTTGATTATTAATCTCATGTTACTTATCAGTAAATCTTCATTGAGTATTGACTGAGAAAATTCTAATTTTCAAAATATTTAACCCTCTTTTACTGATTTTTTTTTTTGTTGAAACAGAATTCATAAATGTGTACATTTTCCAAAAAATCTTCTTTGAAACTACAAGGCCAAATGGTTTGAAAACTTAGTGTGACCGATGACTTAACTCCCTCTACCAATGATCCTCATTTTAATCTTCATTGAGTTGCAATTATGGCTGCAATTGTGGCTTATAGTTACTATAGAAACCCTATAGGAAAGCACATTTTCATCATCTTCACTGAAAGCATTGAGCCAATGTGAACCAGACTTAGCAGGCATTGTCTGAGAGGTTCTCATTTTATTCCTGTTGCGTGAAAACACGTGGCTGCCAGAAGTATTCTTTGATTCTGATAGGTCAATTATTGAAAACTCTTCTCCTCTGAAACCACAGGGACAAATGTTCTAAAACTTTGCATGGTTGAAAACTGGGACACCCTCAACCAACATTTTTCATTTTAATGTTGATCGTATTGCAAACATGGCTACAGTTGCGGTTTATAGTTACTATAGAAAAAACCTATGGGAAATCACATTTTCATCTTCTCTCTGGAACTACTGAGCTGACGTGAACCAAAACTTGGCAAGAATGGTCTATAGGAGGCCCTCAAACAAACGATCCTCTTTTTGTTCCCTTTGGTTGGAAGATATGGCCACCAGAGACATTCTATAATTCTGTTTGATGGATTCACTTGTTTTGAAACTTCACATGATTCAAGACTGGGACACCATCTACCAATGATCCTCCTGTAATGTTGATGTAATGTTGCAATCATGGCCACAATTGCAGCTCATAGTTACCATGGAAAGCCTATGGGAAATCACATTTCTAGCCCGACTGTTTACATTGAGGGTTATAGTAATGACTTTTGTAGTCCGTCCGTCCATCTGTTAACATTTAAAGTTTTGGTTCAAGTTTGTGGTTAAAGTTTTTTATTGAAGATTCATGTGGGTTTTTTTTTTCTTTTCCTGTTTAGTTGACATTTGGAGTTTTGGTTAAAGTTTGTGGTTAAAGTTTTTTATTCAACCTTCAAGTACAGGCTATACCCGGTAGATCTTGTCTGATCGTCACAAAATTTCATATGCAGGTTTTAGGTCATGTCTACATGAGAACATCCCCTTTTGGTCGTGATCGGTCAACCAGTATGGCTGCCCGAGCCCAAAACCCAAAAACCATTAGCACAGTCTACAGGTCATATTTATGAAGGGATCCCCGTGGGAACCCCGGGAAGTAAGCAGCACTTGTTTACTGTGGTAAACCAGTTCCGCTTTACTAGTAAAATAGGACCCAGTTACCAATGCTTGGGGTGAAAGTCCTCTAAAATGGGCAACATGTTGATCAACGATTGACTAAACTTGACTTCATCTCCATGTTGTGTCACGATTAGCCATGGTGCATAAATATGTGACGTTAACCCCCAACAAACAAACAAACATTTATGAAGGGATTTCATTGCAACTTCATAGAATCCCTCTGTATAATGCCTAGATGAGAACGTCCCCGTTTGGGCATGATCTGTTAACTGTGATGGCTGCCCAAGCCCAAAACCCAAAAACTTTTAGCACAGTCTGCAGGTCATGTTTAATATGGACGGATTTCATTGTAACTTGATACGATGACTCCGTATGATGTCTACACGAGAATTTCCCCATTTGGGCGTGATCTATCAACCGTCACGACTGCCCGAGCCCAAAACCCGAAAACCTTTAGCACAGTCTACAGGTCATATTTATGGAGGGATTTCATTGTAACTTGATAGGTTGACTTCATATAATGTCTACATGAGAAAGTCCCCTTTTGGACGTGATTGGGCAACTGTGATGGCTACAGGTGCCCGAAGCCCGAAAACCTTCAGCACAGTCTACAGGTCATATTTATGAAGGGATTTCATTGTAACTTTGTAGGATCAGTCCAGATGAGAATGCCCCCTTTTGGTTGCGATCATTCAACCATGATGGCTACCCGAGCCCGAAAACCTTTAGCACAGTCTACACGTCATATTTATGGAAGGATTTCATTGTAACTTGATAGGTTGACTTCATATAATGTCTAGATGAGAACGTCCCCTTTTGGGCAACTGTGACAGCAACAGAGGCCTGAAGCCCGAAAACCTTTAGAATATTCCACAGGCCATAATTATGAAGGGAAATATGCATTTTGAACTATTATAAGTCACTACATGCGGAACCTTTTTTTATTTAAACTTACATAGCCCCCCCCCCCCCCCCCCCACCCCCCGCCCCTTTGCAGGGGGCCAATTAGGCACTTTTTTTTCTTTTGTCAAAATTGCTTGTTTACAGTTTTGGTTAAAAACCCAAACACCACTGCCCCTCTCCCCCATCCCCCCAATTAAGCATTTTTTTTTTCCTATTGGCTCCAATATGCATTTTGAACTATTTACAGTCACTATATGCAGAACCTTTTTTTTTGTTTTGTCAAAAATGCCTTTTTACAATTTTGGTTAAAGTTTGTGGTTAAAAATCCAGACAGAAATTATCCCCCCCCCCCCCCCCCTTCCCTCAATTAGGCTTTTTTTTTTCTTTCCTCGAATATGCATTTTGAACTATTTACAGTCACTACATGCGGAACCTTTTTTTAAACTCAATTACCCCCTGCCCCCCCCCCCCCCCTCGCACCCCCTCCCCCTGAGCCCCCCGGGGTGCCAATTAGGCACTTTTTTTTCTTTTGTCAAAAATGCTTTTTTACAGTCTTGGTTAAAGTTTGTGGTTAAAAATCCAGACAAAAACCACCACCCACCCCCCACCCCCACCCCCATGGCGCCAGTTAGGTATTTTTAGCTCACCTGACTGAAAGTCAGGGTGAGCTATTCTGATCACTTTTCGTCCGTCGTCCGTTGTGAAGGTGGTGTTTGGGCTTTTTCTCCCAAACCACTGGCCGCATATTAATGAAATTTCATGTGAGAAGGGGTTATGTATGCGGACTTTGATTTTTTGTCAAATTAGGTTTCGGCTCACATTGAGCAGAGCGATGGGGCAAAAATGCTCCAATTCTTAAAAAATCTTCTTCTCAAGAACCAGCAATAGCAGAGACTTGATATTTGGTATGCAGCTTCCTTTTGAGGTGTAGACTCAAGTTTGTTCAAGAGAAGTTGGAAGGGCTATATTTGACGATGCTAAAGAAGGGGCAAAAAGTTTGGCCCCGCCCCAAATTTCTATTTTCCAAACCGCGAGGCCGATTTGAACCAAATTTTACATGAGTGCTTATTGGGTCATAAGTACCTAATTTATGCCGAAATGTTTTTCCCCATAGCCCCGTGGGAACCACAGGAGCTAAAAATAGAAAAAAATGAAAACGCCCATATCTCCAAAACTACACGGCACTGAGAATTCTTATTTGTTGTGAAGCTTCCTTAGGACCAACAGAATGGAATGATCAAAAAAAATTGCCATCGGTTTTATGATGGGGTAGTTTTTGGGGCCTTTGAAAAAGTGCTGAGTCAGCATTTTTTAACACTGTGGGTAATGGGAAAAACATTTAACACTACTTTTCTCCGAAACCACTGCTCCAAAAGCTTTAAAATTTCACATATAACATCTTTGGAAGATGAACATGTGAACATTTCAATAAACATGTGAAATCAATTGCCTGGGTGGATATTTGGGCTCTCTATGGGAGCCGAAATGTTTAAATTAGTGCAGTATGAGGAGTATTTTTGAAAAATCTTCTTCTTCAGATCTAGCAATAAGAATGTTTTGATATTTGGTATGCAGCATCCTTAGGGGGTGAGATTCAAGTTTGTTGAAGCCAAATCCCTGGGTTCATATTTAGGCTGAAAATTTGGGGTCCTGTAGCAGACTTCGAAATTTTGGACCAAAATCCGAAAAAATTTGTTTTTGTTTTTTCTGCGTTTCGGTCAATTTTAAGACAAAAAATTGTTTTGTTTTTTTTTCCCCTGAAAATTTGGGGTGCGGGTGGGACTTGGAAAATTTTGGACCAAAATCCCAAATTTTTTTGTTTGTTTTTTCTGCGTTTCGGTCAATTCTAAGACAAAAAAAAAAAAAAAAAAATGTTTCCCCTGAAAATTTGGGGTGCGGGTGGGACTTAGAAAATTTTGGACCAAAATCGGAAAAAAAATTTTGGGTTTTTTTTTTCTGCGTTTCGGTCAATTTTAAGACAGAAAAAAAAAAAAAATTTTTTTTACTCTGAATATTTGGGGTCCGGGTGGGACTTGGAAACTTTTGGACCAAAATCCGAAAATTTTTTTTTTTGTTTTTTATGCATTTCTGTCAATTTTAAGACAAAAAATTTTTTTTTTTTTTCCCCTGAAAATTTGGGTTCCGGTAGGACTTAGAAAATTTTGGACCACAATCCGTAAATTTTTTTTGTTGTGTTTTTTATGCGTTTCTGTCAATTCTAAGACAAAAAGAAATTTTTTTTTTACACCGAAAATTTTGGGTCCGGGTGGGACTTCGAAAATTTTGGACCAAAGTCTGGAAATTTTTGTTTTTGTTTTTTATGCATTTCGGTCAGTTTTAAGACAAAAAAAAATTATTTTTTTTTACCCTGAATATTTGGGGTCCGGGTGGGACTCCGAAAATTTTGGACCAAAATCCCTAATTTTTTTGTTTTTTGTTTTTTATGCGTTTCTGCCAATTTTATAAGACAAAAAAAAACATTTTTTTTTTACTCCGAAAATTTGGGGTCTGGGTGGGACTTAGAAAATTTTGGACCCAAATCCGGAAATTAGTTTTAGCATTTTTTATGCGTTTTAAGAAGAAAAAAATTTAGGCTGAAAGTATTTTGTTTGGGAAAAAATCTGTTTTTTATGTGTTTATCTCAATTTTGGGATGTTAAAGTGCAGGAACTGAAAATAGAAGGAAAATCCTGTGTATTGTGTGGGCACAATCGCTTCATCTAGTTGGTATATGCTTTTCTTAGGAGGGGCATATGCAGCTTATTCAAGTCAAGTCCCTGGTTTGATCTTTAGACTACCATGTCAGGTGAGTGCCCTCAGGCCCCCTGGGGCCTCTTGTTTTTTCTTTGCTCAAAATGCATTCTGAAGGATTTAGACTGACCACATGTGGAAAAAAAAATGGACTCCCTTAACATACCCCCACTCTCCCCAGGGCCATTCATGCAATATTTTTTCTTTAGTACAAAATGTATTTTTAGCTTGACTGTTTATAGTCGGGGCTATAGTCATGACTTTCATCCGTCCATCTGTCGGTCCATCCATCTGTCTGTAAACAATTGGTTTTCCACTGATAAGTCCAGTTTGGATTATTTGATTTCAACCAAAGTTGATATGTGTATTTTCTAGCTAGTAATACAGGCCAGGTTTCAATATAGGTTCCACAACTCCCCCCCCCCCCCCACCCCCCACCCCCACCCCCAAACACGTGTCACTTAGGCAATTATTCCCAAAATGCATTTCGAAGGATTGGGAGTTATTACATGCAAAAAAGAAAATTACTCATATAGCCCAACATTGCTTTATGTACTGCATCTTTAATGCTTTACCTAACACAAGTTGAAGCCAACAGTACAAATTATTCTTCTGAAACATCAGATTTTTTCATTTTTTATTTACTTCTAACCATGGCTTATTACTCTTTATTGGAACAAGCTCATCAAGTTTGTTCCATTAATAGGTCATGAGGTATGTTTTGAAGTAGAGAAATGAAAAAATAAAATTTGAATAGCAAATTTTGTATATCACAAGTGCAGATATGGCAGATTCGTAAGGTAAACTGTTAACAAAAAATGGCTACGACTATTTTGTGACTAAGCATTGCCATTCCTGGGACAGTCGGGCTGCATGCGTAACATCACTCTAGTTATATGTAGTTTCAGGTGAGCGGTTATAGGCTCTGTAGAGCCTCTAGTTCAGTTTAGGTCTTTGAATTTCAGACTATTTGATGAGTGAAATTATGAAAGGGGAGGGGTGATGGCTCGAAATACAGTAGAACCCATGTACAATTTGACCTGTTAAGTGCAAATTTATTTATTGGGGTTTAATTACACTTTCAACAGCCATGGTCACCTCATTTCAGGCAGTTTTACCTGTGGAGAAAGCCAGAGTCCGAGAGAGAACCACCAAGCAGTGACAAGCAACTGTCAGATTGTCAGACTCCCAACATACTAACTCCACACAAGCAGGGAGGGATAGCATTGGTAGAAGAAAAGTGTACCATCAATATGCATTATGCCGTAGTACACAGCACCGCCATGCCCCCTGTGGGCAATAAACTTAAGTACTTAAGATTAAGGCCTTGCCCAAGGACTCAACGCAGTTACCCCTGGTGGGGTGGGGATCGAATTGCAATGTGCAAAATTTAAAAAATGACTCCAACCGACTGACCATTCACGTGGGCTGCAGATGACTAACCGAATGCTTGGCCATGTAAAAATTCTATGGAAACTGCTTTTTTGGCTCACCAACGATAGTTGTGTGAGCCTATGGAATAGCCCTCATGCCGGCATCTGCAGCGGCGTCCGGATTTGTTCATTTTGAACTTTTGTGTGCAGGTTTTGATTTTTTTTTTTTTTTTCTGCTGTTTTTTTATGTCTGCATGCTTTTCAGGGATAGTAATATTTTATTCAACCCTTTCCATGCTTAGTACGTGAATTTTGGACTTTTGTGTAAAGGTTTTTTATTTTTCTGTGCAGGTTTTGTGTACAGGTTTTGAAAATTTTGTCTTCAAGTGGAGTTTTACCTTACTGGCATATTGCCATGGTGGTTTCCTTAACATTTCAGGGTATTTTTTCAATTTTAACCCCTTGAAACAAATGTGATACTTTTTTTTACTTTTATGTGCAGGTTTTGAGGTTTGTCTTTCTTTTCTTTCAAGTGGATATTTTTCAAGTAGAGTTTCACCTTACTGGCATATTGGCATTGTGGTTCTCTGACAGGGTATTTTTCTCCATTTTAACCCCTTAAAACAAATGTGATACTTTTTTTAGTTTTATGTGCAGGTTTTGAGGTTTGTCTTTCTTTTCTTCCAAGTGGCGACTTGCCTTGTAGCATATTGCCATGGTTCCTATTTTATGTTAGGATGCTTCTTGGGGCTAGTATTATATTATTTAACCCTTTAGCTGCTGATTTACTTTAATTTTGGACTTTTGTGTGCAGGTTTTGGACTTTCGTGTGCAGGTTTTGATATTTTTTTTAAGTGGAGTTTTACCTCACTGGCATATTGCCATGGTGGTTACTGTAACATTTTCAGGGTATTTTTCTAAATTTTAACCCTTTGAAACAAATGTGATGCTTTTTTGCCTTTTATGTGCAGGTTTTGAGGTTTGTCTTTCTTTTCTTCCAAGTGGATATTTTTCAAGTAGAGTTTCACCTTACTGGCATATTGCCATTGTGGTTACTGTGACATGGTATTTCTCTCAATTTTAACCCCTTGAAAAAATGTGATACTTTTTTTCACTTTTATATGCAGGATTTGAGGTTTGTCTTTCTTTTCTTCCAAGTGGCGACTTACCTTGTAGCATACTGCCATGGTTCCTATTTTGTGTTAGGATGCTTCTTGGAGCTACTATTATATTATATAACCCTTTAGCTGCTTATTTACTTTAAAGTTGGACTTTCGTGTGCAGGTTTTGATATTTCTTTTAAGTGGAGTTTTACCTCACTGGCATATTGCCATGGTGGTTACTGTAACATTTTCAGGGTATTTTTCTAAATTTTAACCCTTTGAAACAAATGTGATGCTTTTTTGCCTTTTATGTGCAGGTTTTGAGGTTTGTCTTTCTTTTCTTCCAAGTGGATATTTTTCAAGTAGAGTTTCACCTTACTGGCATATTGCCATTGTGGTTACTGTGACATGGTATTTCTCTCAATTTTAACCCCTTGAAAAAATGTGATACTTTTTTTCACTTTTATGTGCAGGATTTGAGGTTTGTCTTCCAAGTGGCGACTTACCTTGTAGCATACTGCCATGGTTCCTATTTTGTGTTAGGATGCTTCTTGGGGCTATTATTATATTATTTAACCCTTTAGCTGCTTATTTACTTTAAAGTTGG
This sequence comes from Pictodentalium vernedei, assembly GCA_031216915.1. NCBI lineage: Eukaryota > Metazoa > Mollusca > Scaphopoda > Dentaliida > Dentaliidae > Pictodentalium > Pictodentalium vernedei. The sequence continues at coordinate 292,023,984 of CM062294.1, read as the reverse complement.
ACTTTTGTGTGCAGGTTTTGTACTTTCGTGTGCAGGTTTTGATATTTTTTTTAAGTGGAGTTTTACCTCACTGGCATATTGCCATGGTGGTTACTATAACATTTTCAGGGTATGTTTCTAAATTTTAACGCTTTGAAACAAATGTGATACTTTTTTGACTTTTATGTGCAGGTTTTGAGGTTTTTCTTTCTTTTCTTCCAAGTGGATATTTTTCATGTAGGGTTTCACCTTACTGGCACATTGCCATGGTGGTTACTGTGATATTATCAGGGTATTTTTCTCACTTTTAACCCATTGGAACAAATGTGATACTTTTTTTTTTACTTTTATGTGCAGGTTTTGAGGTTTGTCTTTCTTTTCTTCAAAGTGGAGACTTACCTTGTAGCATATTGCCATGGTTCCTATTTTATGTTAGCATGCTTCTTAGGGGGTTATTATTATATTATTTAACCCTTTAGCTGCTTATTTTCTTTAATGTTGGACTTTTGTGTGCAGGTTTTGAACTTTTTTTTTTACCCCAGCCAGCCCTTTACATTGGCCACCTGTTGGTGAGCCATGGGGTACTGATACCCCCTCTAGTTATCATAAACAAGTATTCATATATTGCATGGAAATGAATTATATGTAGCCTCTCAGGACAAAAATCTAAAAATGTATCAGGACACAAGAAAGGCTGCTTAAGTGACTTTAACATTCAAGATGCAACTTTCGGCTAACCGGTCATCCGTTCGCGTTGATGTAAATTTGTGTAACCACCACATGAACGAAACAAGCATTCTCGTAAAATTTTGCACACTGAACCGTGGACCTTTCAGCTTGAATCCGAAAATGTAACCAGTTAGCCACCATGCTATCTGTTAAGTGCATATTTATTTAGTTACTTATTTATTTATTAAGGTGTAACGACACTTTAACAGCCAAGGTCATATTTTGTCAGTAACAGTTTTATGGGTTGAGAAAGCCGGAGTACCCAGAGAGAACCACCAAGCAACGATGAGCTGCTTCCAGCTTCCCAACATCATAACTCTGCACTGCAGCACAGGCAGGGTTAGATTGGTTGAAGAAATGTGCACGGCATCATCATGCCCCTATGTGGACAATCGATGTTAAGTGCATAGAGGCTGTAGAGTGAACTCCTGTTAATTGAATAAAATCTTGTGATTTATTGAAGAATTACTCTGACAGCAAATGAATTCCCTTGTTTGTGGACCTGTCTAGCTGCAGTACATCAAATCCAGGCATTTGATTAATCATATATATTACATCTATTGTATATTTTGTTTGACTGGTGCTTTGAGCTCTTCCAAACAAAATGTAATAGAATAAATGCTACGTTCATAAGCAGGTCTGTGGGGATTAAATTGAAAATGTAATGATTGCAATAACAATTACTTTCATTTTTTATGATTATGATTATGATTACAATTTATCCATTGTTTTAAAAGTAATCATTATGATTACAATTACTTTTGAAAAGTAATTAATTACTTTCTATCTTTTACTTCATTGGGATATATAGTTTATTCCTACATTTTTCATTTGTCAAATTTTCCAACACTTGCAATCTGTTCTTGGGAAGTTAATAAAGTGTTTCCCAAGAAAAGATCATAAGCACAGGTGTGGAAATTATCAGAAGAGGAAAAATGGGGCCAGACTTTTCGTATGGTCATCCAATAACTCATATGAGATGTTCACATACTTAAACTTCAGTGGTTGGCTAGTCAGGATTAACTCAGTATAAATAAATTACAATTTAAAATAAGTCAAGATTTATTCATCAGCAAACATTAAGTAATGCTATATTTGTACATACAGCATGATACACTCAGGGGGATTCGGTACACAAACACCTGATGGATGGACACTGCCCTTTAATAATACTACCTACTGCCATTTATCATGGTACTCGGGAGAGATAGGCAAATTAATTTTTGGAGTCGGCAATTTTATTTTTTGTGATGCTTTGTTGATGTCTAGAGGAACTGTCCTTTAGCTGGTCGTTTTTTGAGAATCTGTTACTTAGTTTTATGCTGAGTTTGTTAACATGATTAGAATTGCTCACCTTGCGTCTTTTTACAACAGCTTATGTTATTTTTAAATAATATATATATATTTCAGTGGATCTTCTGTATTTTTCTGGCCCAAGAGATTCTCTCAGGAGCATTATGTTTTCACCACGTCCGTCGTCCATCCCATAACTTTTGGTTTCCGTCATACAACTAAAGAACCACTTATTTGATCAGATCATTATTTTAGGGCTAACTTGTGGTTGACCAGACAATGCTTCCTTTTGATTTTGGTCCAGCTTGCAGGCATTTATATTCCATCAAATTCAAGCCGGTAAAGGGTGTTCCCAAATTAGGAGATGGCTACCAACAGCTTGTTGTAACTAACATTCTAAAATGAAGATATTTGTTAAGAAATACTTTTGCACCATGCAAAATAGGTCTTAGAAAGCCATGTATTATATTCTATTTGTAGGTAAATTGACTAATCATGTAGTTTATCATATTTTGGGGACATTTTTTACTCTAATCTGGTGTCCCCAAATTAGACCAATCTAAAGCCATGAGCTAGGCAATTCAATATAGCCACCATGGCAGCCATATTTAATTTGGTTTCCGTCCAATAACTGTTGAAAGCTGACTCAAATCATTTCTATTTTTTTAATTATGCATTGTTGGTGTCTAGAGAAAGCTTCTTTCGATTTGGACCAGTTAGCTGATCCAAGATGGTCGCCAGTGTCCAATTCATTATGGTGGCTGCCTTGAAGGTGGTTTCTGTCCAATAACTAATGAATGCTGACTCAAATCATTTTCAGATTTTGGTTATGCATTATCAGTGTTTAGAGGAAGCTTCCTTTTGATTTTGGTCCAGCTAGCCAATTCAATATGGCCACCATGGTGGTCATATTGAATTTGGTTTCTGTCCAATAACTAATGAATGCTTACTCAAATCATTTTTATGCCCCCAAGAGATTCTCTTGGAAGCATTATGTTTTCACCATGTCTGTCTGTCCGTCCATCTGTTAACTTTTGGTTTTCGTCAAATAACTAAAGAACTGCTTATTTGATCAAATCATAATTTTAGAGGTAACTTGTGGATGACTAAACAATGTTTTCTTTCGATTTTGGTCCAGCTAGACAATTTAATATGGCCACCATGGCAGCGATGTTGAATTTGGCTTTTGTCCAATAATTAGTAAAGTCTGACTCGAATCATTTGTATTTTTTAAATATGCATTGTTGGTGTCTAGAGGAAGCTTCCTTTTGATTTTGGACCAGTTAGCTGGTCCAAGCTGGCTACCAGTGGCCAATTTATTATGGTGGCCATCTTGAATTTGATTTCCATCCAATAACTAATGAATAGGCAATTCAATATAGCCACCATGGCAGCCATATTTAATTTGGTTTCCGTCCAATAACTGTTGAAAGCTGACTCAAATCATTTCTATTTTTTTAATTATGCATTGTTGGTGTCTAGAGAAAGCTTCTTTCGATTTGGACCAGTTAGCTGATCCAAGATGGTCGCCAGTGTCCAATTCATTATGGTGGCTGCCTTGAAGGTGGTTTCTGTCCAATAACTAATGAATGCTGACTCAAATCATTTTCAGATTTTGGTTATGCGTTATCAGTGTTTAGAGGAAGCTTCCTTTTGATTTTGGTCCAGCTAGCCAATTCAATATGGCCACCATGGTGGTCATATTGAATTTGGTTTCTGTCCAATAACTAATGAATGCTTACTCAAATCATTTTTATGCCCCCAAGAGATTCTCTTGGAAGCATTATGTTTTCACCATGTCTGTCTGTCCATCCATCTGTTAACTTTTGGTTTTCGTCAAATAACTAAAGAACTGCTTATTTGATCAAATCATAATTTTAGAGGTAACTTGTGGATGACTAAACAATGTTTTCTTTCGATTTTGGTCCAGCTAGACAATTTAATATGGCCACCATGGCAGCGATGTTGAATTTGGCTTTTGTCCAATAACTAGTAAAGTCTGACTCGAATCATTTGTATTTTTTAAATATGCATTGTTGGTGTCTAGAGGAAGCTTCCTTTTGATTTTGGACCAGTTAGCTGGTCCAAGCTGGCTACCAGTGGCCAATTTATTATGGTGGCCATCTTGAATTTGATTTCCATCCAATAACTAATGAATACTGGCTTGAATCAATTCCAGTTTTTTTCCGTTATGCATTATTAATTTGTAGAGGAAGCTTACTTATGGTTTTGGTCCAGCTAGCCAATTTAATATGACTGCCATGGTAGCCAAATTGAATTTGGTTTCCGTTCAGTAACTAATGAATGCTGACTCAAATCATTTTTATTTTTAGTCCCCTACCGGCATCGACTCTAGGTTTGCACTCCGTCCATCTGTCCGTCTGTCAGTCTGTCAGTCACACTTTAGTTTTCCGGAGTTTTTTTGGAAACGCTTCTACGGAATGATTTCATTTTTTGTAAGCTACTATAGAACGATGACTTACAGATCAAGTTTGAGTTTCATGCTGATTGCATTATTCTTGTGTGAGTTATGGCCCTTGGAAATATGGAAAAGTGCCAAAATTTAAGTTTTCCGGACTTTTTTTGGAAACACTTCAACGGAATGATTTCATTTTTGGTAACCTACTATAGAAGGATGACTTACAGATCAAGTTTGAGTTTCATGCTGATTGCCTTATTCTTGTGTGAGTTATTGCCCTTGGAAATATGGAAAAGTGCCAAAATATCAGTTTTCTGGACTTTTTCTGGAAACGCTTCAACGGAATGATTTCATTTTTGGTAACCTACTATAGAACGGTGACTTACAGATCACGTTTCATTTACACTGTGTCCATCCATCTGTCAGTCGTACTTTAGTTTTCCAGACTTTTTTTGGAAACGCTTCAACGGAATGATTTCCTTTTTGGTAACCTACTATAGAACGATGACTTACAGATCAAGTTTCATTTACACTCTGTCCATCCATCCGTCAGTCTGTCGGTTATACTTTAGTTTTCCAGACTTTTTTGGAAACGCTTCAACGGAATGATTTCATTTTTGGTAACCTACTATAGAACGATGACTTACAGATCAAGTTTCATTTGTACTCTGTCCATCCGTCAGTCTGTCAGTCAGTCTGTCAGTCATACTTTAGTTTTCCGGACTTTTTTTTGGAAATGCTTGAACCGAATGATTTCATTCTTGGTAACCTACTATAGAACGATGACTTACAGATCAAGTTTGAGTTTCATGCTGATTGCATTATTCTTGTGTGAGTTATGGCCCTTGGAAATATGGAAAAGTGCCAAAATATCAGTTTTCTGGACTTTTTTTGGAAATGCATCAACGGAATTCATGCTGATCACATCTAGGTTATAACATTTGTATAATTATTAATGCTCATTAGTCCAGTAGGGGACATTGTATTGCTTAAGCGATACAAGCGCTCTTGTTATTTTTTAATTATGCATTATTGGTGTCTAGAGGAATCTTCCTTTTGGACCAGAGAGCTGAACCTAGATGGCCTCCAGTGGCCAATTCATTATGGTTTCCATGGTGGCCATCTTGAATTTGGTTTCCATCCAATAACTAATGAATACTGATTCGAATCAATTTCAATTTTCGGTTATGCATTATTGGTGTCTAAAGGAAGCTTTCTTTTGATTTTGGATCAGCTACCCAATTCAATATGGCCGCCAAATTGAATTTGGTTTCCATCCAATAACTAAGCAATGCTGGCTCAAATCAATTTTTTTTTTATAATTTATTTGTGTCCAGAGGAAGCTTCCTTTTGATTTGGTTATGTTCCCGAGAGACTTACGTACCCTTTTATGACACCGTTGGGGGCATATGCCATGCTCTGCTTTGCTCTTGTCATTAACCCCTAGCACTCTGGTGCGGCAACAGAATTTTCTTCTATCACTCTGTTTTTCTCTTGTTTAACTATCAATTTAACCAATTATATCTTGTTTGACAGAGATCTGTCAAACAAGATATATTTGGTTAAATATCAAACTGCATTATGGGAAATATTTGCTGTTGAAATCTTTGTCATTTTGACATCAGTGTGCCGAGGGTTAAGTATGGTGTTGATAGAAACTAATCATGGTGGTCTCAGACTTTGCTTCGAAGGCTATATGTATACCTGAAAAATGACAAATAAGGATACAATTCAATGGGAATGTACAAAATGCAGAGATATGTCATTTAGTCGTGTATTGACAACAAATGTTGGTATGACAATGACCCTGAATTCAAAAGTACACAGTCATGAACCTTGAGTGGAAGATATGAGAGTGGCTAAACTATAAACTCAAATTAGAATTGATGCCAGCAGCAAAAATGTTTAAACCAACCGGATTCTAGCTGAGGCACTTCTCAGTTCTAGTGACATTGTTCGTACTATGGTTGGGAAACCCGAGAGCATTCACCATCAGATTAGATACATAAAGCAGGGAACTTGCCATCAGAGTCTAAAACTTAACAGGAAATTGAGTTGAATGAGCCGTGAGCAAAAACAACAGATGAGGAACCTAAACCATTTTTAATTTTATGATTGTGACTCTGTCTCTAGTAACAGAATTCTCGTGTTTGTCTCAAATGTTTGTTTATGCATCTTGGCTAAATCAGATCAGTGGCATATGGATGGGACATTTTCTATGGCATTCAAGCTGTACTACTTACATTTTGCTAAGGATCACACCTACTCATCCACATATTTGATACATTGACAAATGTGTAGAGTTTTAGGTTTGTTTATTTACTCATTAGGGTTTAACAGAACTTTTAATAGCTTGGATCATATCATGTCAGATAAATTTGCAGGTGGAGGGAGTCGGAGTACCAGGTGAGAACCACTGGGCAATGTGGGTAACTTTTGGGCTCTCTAATTTACCATTCTGATACAGGCAATTATCACTGCTTGAAAGTAAGTTACGTTGACATGTTGTACATCTGTGGTTGAGGCACTGTATGCCCGTGTTTCACTTGCCTTCAAGAACCAATGCTAAACCTGCTTGTGTCGGGATGATAAATTAGAGAGTGTGACAGGTACTGCTGAATGCTTCGCTGCAGGTGCTCTGGCTTCCGCTACCCATGGCCATCAATTTTTTAATCTTGATATGACCTACAATGTTACAAATGTCATTGCTCCCTTGGAAATAAACAGACATATACACAAGATTATGTGATTCGGGTCCCATTAGGAGATACACCAGTTTCATGTGTGTATGTGTTGCTTCCTGGAAAGTAACAGGCACTATGCAAGGAAATGTTAGAGGTGGTTTAGTCACAATGTAATCACCTTGGATTTGATCTTGACCTGCAAACTATAGTGACTGATTTTGAAATATCATCCCCCACGGGAACCCCAAGAAGTTGGGCAGTGTTTGTTTACTGTGGTAAACAGGCACTGTTTTACTGGTGAAATAGGACCAAGTCACTAATGCTTACGATGCAAGTCCTCTAAAATAGGCAACATGGGGCATAAACAATTGACTGACCTTGACTTTTCCTCCTTGTTGTGGTCACGATTAGCCATTTTGCAGAAGTATGTGACTTTAAACATCAATAAATAAATAAATGAATATTGAAATATCATCAATACATACTATCAAGAGAATATGTTATGACACAGGGTTGTTATTACCACAGAACCCCAAGCACTTGGGTGAAAGCTTCAAGATCTTGGCCTTGTGAATGAATATAAATCTAATGTTGAAGTTCCATGTAGGAAGTTTTGTGCTAAGGTTGATGGACTTGCATTTCTGCTACTTGATGATATACCATTGGCAATGGAACGTTCACCGCATATAAAACAAAACACCATGCATTGTTTGAAGGATTATCTTTCATATTTTGGCCCAATATATGCAACTGGCAGATTACATTCTTTGCAGCCACCGTCTGAGGGCCCTAATGATTCTCTGCTGACGATTAGGTTCTGTAACCAAAAAACATTATTTCCTTCTGAAATGATGACGTTACTTTTCAAGGCAGTCACTGGACAAACAATGTATGTGAGGGTTGGAACAATTCATTTCACAATCTCATTGGGCACAAACATCCCAGTATCTGGACTCTTATAGAAGGATTTCAGCTAGACAGCTCCCTAGCAACTACCACTATCTTGCAACTCAGAATTGGTGAGCAGCCTAGGGAATGAATCAACTGCAACTGTAAGATTTGTGGTGAATAACTGATGAACTTGTGTAGTCATAGAAAAAATAACATTGAAACACTTAGAGTTTTTAAACTGTGTGTTTGAGGTGCAACTAGGCTTGAGTGTACTCAAATCAAATGAAATTAGGCATGTATATGTATCAACATTTAATACAGGTCAAGTCCAAATCGGGGTGCGGTCCGACAAATTTTGCCCGAGTTATGTCCCTTTTTCGACTTCAAAAATTCATTTTTTAGGGGTTTCCAGATGAAAATTTTAGTTATGGTTGGCCAAATCAAATAAAATTTGGTATGTAAGTGTACCAACTTAGAGTACAGGTCAAGTTTGAATCGGGATATGGTCTGACAGAGTTATGCCCCTTTTTAGACTTCAGAAAATTCCATTTTTAGCTCAACTTTGACGAAGTCAAATTTGAGCTATTGTCATGGCCTATCGTCCGTCTGTCCGTCCGTCCATCTGTCTGTCTGTCCGTCTGTCCGTATGTCAACAATTGGCTATGGCTCGGGCTAGAGGTCGTATTTATGAACCGATCTTTACGAAACTTCTTGTGTACCTTTGTTATGACCCTGGGACGGGAACGAGTGTTTTTGGGTGTGGTCCGAAATTCAAGATGGCTGCCAGTGGCCATTTTGTACCGATGATGCAAAAATCAGTTTTTTGTACAGCACTTCTGTATGAAAGTTCTGATTTGAATAAAGTTTTGTATAAATGTATAGTACAATGGGATACATCACATATAATACAGGTTTTTTTCTCGTGCGTAAATTATGCAAATTAGACTAACTTTGATTTATTTAGTGTTACTTTCAGAGCTGTAAGTGCCAAGCTGCTATGGCTCGGGCTAGAGGCCGTATTTATGAACCAATCTTTATGAAACTTCTTGGGTACCTTTGTTATGACCGTGGGACGAGAGCGAGTGTTTTTGGGTGCAGTCCCAAATTCCAGATGGCTGCCAGCAGCCATTTTGTACCGACGATGCCGAAATCTGTTTTTTGTATAGAACTTCCATATGAAAGCTCTGATTTGAATAGTTTTTTGTATGAATGTTTAGTACCATGGGATACATTACATATATTACAGGTTTTTTTCTTGTGCATAAATTATGCAAATTAGGCTAACTTTGATTTATTTAGTGTTACTTTCAGCACTGTGAGTGCAAATCCCAATACGTCTCGGGCTAGAGGCCGTATTTATGAACCGATCTTCACGAAACTTCTTGGGTACCTTTGTTATCACTGTGGGATGAGAAGGAGTGTTTTTGGGTCCGGTCTGAAATTCAAGATGGCCTCTAGCAGCCATTTTGTTCAAAATTAAGTGCATTCAGATTTTTGCGCAGAACTTCGAAATGAAAGATCTGATTTGAATAAATTTTTGTATGAATGTTTAGTACCATGGGATACATTACATATAATACAGAGTTTTTCTCGTGAATAAATTATGCAAATTAGGGGTCCGGGTGGGACTTAGAAAATTTTGGACCAAAATCCGGAAATTAGTTTTTTGGTTTTTTATGCGTTTTGGTCAGTTTTAAGACAAAAAAAAAAAAATTTTTTTTACACTGAAAATTTGGGGTCTGGGTGGGACTTAGAAAATTTTGGACCAAAATCCGGAAATTAGTTTTTTGTGTTTTGATGCATTTTGGTCAATTTTAAGAAGAAGAAGAAAAAATTTTAGTCTGAAAATATTTTGTTTGGGACTGAAAACTTCCACACAAAAATAATAATCTACAGTGATTGGTCTTAATCTGTAGTCCATTACAGTCACCTTGTAATTCTTTTATTATTGTTGACTGGGCCAAAACAAATACTAATTCCTGTCATATTCATTATTCAGTTGTCTTGGTCACAGCAAGTACTAATTCCTGTCATATCCAAGTTGAGCTGCAGAGTCATTGACTCTTTCATTTTAAAATACCTCAAATTGGATACTTTTTGGGGGGTTAAAGTCGGCCAAATCAAATGAAATTTGGTATGTGGGTGTAACAACATAAAATACAGGACATGTTTGAATCTGGGTGCTATCCAACCATGTTTGCCAGAGTAATGCCCCTTTTTGAACTTTGAAAATTAATTTTTTAGCTCAACTTGACAAAGTCAAGATAAGCTATTGCCATCACTCGTGCAGAAGTCTGTTTGACTCTGAGTCTGTTCACATTTTCCTTTAGCACAGGCTACACCTCGTAGTTCTTGTGTGATCGTCACAAAAATTTCATATGCAGGTTTGGGGTCATGTCTAGATGAGAATGTCCCCATTTGGTCATGATCGGTCAACCGGTATGGCTGCCCGAGCCCAAAACCTGAAAACCATTTGCACAGTCTACAGGTCGTATTTATGAAGGGATTTCATTGTAACTTGGTAGGATGCCTCTGTATAATGACTAGATGAGAACGTCCCCTTCTGGACATGATCTGTCAACCGTGATGGCTGCCCAAGCCCGAAACCCCAAAACTTTTAGCACAGTCTGCAGGTCATGTTTAATATGGAGGGATTTCATTGTAACTTGGTAGGATGACTCCATATGATGTCTAGAGGAGAATTTCCCCATTTGGGCGTGATCTGTCAGCCGTGATGACTGCCCGTACCCAAAAGCCAAAAAGCTTTAGCACAGTCTACAGGTCATATTTATGGAAGGATTTCATTGTAACTTGATAGGTTGACTTCATATAATGTCTAGATGAGAACATCCTATTTTGATCGCGATCATTCAGCCTTGATGGCTGCCCAAGCCCAAAAACCTTTAGCATAGTCAAAAGGTCATATTTATGGAAGGATTTCATTATAACTTGTTAGGTTGTCTCCCTATAATGCCTAGATGATGACATCCCCTTTTGGTTGTGATTGGTCAACTGTGATGGCTACAGGTGCCCAAAGCCCGAAAACCTTTAGCACAGTCTACAGGTCATATTTATGAAGGTGTTTCATTGTAACATGGTAGGATGGCTCTAAATAATGTCTAGATGAGGACGGCCCCTTGTAGTGGTCTGGTAGTGGTCATTCCGCCTTGATGGCTGCCCGAGTCCAAAAACCTTTAGCATAGTCTGTAGGTCGCATTTATGGAAGGGTTTCATTGTAACTTGTTAGGCTGACTCCACATAATGCCTAGATGAAGACATCCCCTTTTGGTCATGATTGGTCAACTATGAAGGTTACAGGGGCCCGAAGCCCAAAAACCTTGATCACAGTCTACAGGTCATATTTATGAAGGGATTTCATTGTAACTTCGAAGAATCACTCCAGATGATACCCAGATGAGAATATTTCCTTTTGGTTGCGATCAGTCAACCATGATGGCTGCCCGAGCCCAAAGCCCAAAAACCTTTAGCACAGTCTACAGGTCATATTTATGGAGGGATTTCATTGTAACTTGATAGGTTGACTTCATATAATGTCTAGATGAGAACGTCCTAATTTGATCGCAATCATTCAGCCTTGATGGCTGCCCAAGCCCAAAAACCTTTAGCATAGTCAAAAGGTCATATTTACGGAAGGATTTCATTATAACTTGTTAGGTTGACTCCATATAATGCCTAGATGACGACATCCCCTTTTGGTCGTGTTTGGTCAACTGTGATGGCTACAGGTGCCCAAAGCCTGAAAACCTTGAGCACAGTCTACAGGTCATATTTATGAAGGGATTTCATTGTAACTTCGTAGGATCACTCCAGATGATGCCCAGATGAGAATTCCCCTTTCGGTAGCAATCATTCAATCATGATGGCTGCCCAAGCCCGAAGCCCGAAAACCTTTAGCACAGTCTACAGGTCATATTTATGAAGAGATTTCATTGTAACTTGGTAGGTTGACTTCATATAATGTCTAGATGAGAATGTCTACTTTTGGACATGATTTGGCAACTTTGACGGCTACAGGGGCCCAAAGCCCGAAAACTTTGAGCACAGACTACAGGTCATATTTATGAAGGGATTTCATTGTAGCTTGGTAGGATGACTCCAAATAATGTCTAGATGAGAACTTCCCCTTTTGGTCGTGATCATTCAGCCTTTATGGCTGTCCGTGCCCAAAAACCTTTAGCATAGTCTATAGGTACTATTTATGGAAGAATTTCATTGTAACTTGTTAGGTTGACTCCGTATAATGCCTAGATGATGACATCCCCTTTTGGTCGTGATTGATCAACTATGAAGGCTACAGGGGCCCGAAGCCCGAAAACCTTGAGCACAGTCTACAGGTCATATTTATGAAGGGATTTCATTGTAACTTCATAGGATCACTCCAGTTGATGTCTAGATGAGAACGTCCCCTTTTGGGCATGATTGGGCAACTGTGATGGCTAAGGGGCCGGAAGCCCGAAAACATTTAGCACAGTCTACAGGTCATATTTATGAAAGGATTTCATTGTAGCTTGGTAGGATGACTCCAAATAATGTCTAGATGAGAACGCCCCTTTTGGTCGCAATCATTCAGCCTTGATGGCTGCCCAAGAACAAAAACCTTTAGCATAGTCTATAGGTCGTATTTATGTAAGGATTTCATTGTAACTTGTTAGGTTAGGTTGACTCCATATAATGCCTAGATGATGACATCCCCTTTTAGTCATGATTGGTCAACTGTGACGGCCTCAGGGGCCCGAAGCCCGAAAACCTTGAGCACAGTCTACATGTCATATTTATGAAGGGATTTCATTGTAACTTGTAGGATCACTCCAGATGATGCCCAGATGACAACATCCCCTTTTGGTCGTGATCATTCAACCATGATGGCTTCCCAAGCCCCAAACCCAAAAAACTTTAATACAGACTACAGGTCGTATTTGTGAAGGGATTTCATTGTTAGCAGAATGACTCCTTTTAGTAGTAATCAGTCAACCGTCATGGCTACACAGACCTGAAGCCCGAAAATCTTTAGCACAGTCTACGGGCCATATTTATGAAGGGATTTCAATGTAACTTGATAGGATGGCTCATTTTGGAATAATTTCACTGTAACTTGGTAACTTTCGTTGACATACGTTAACTGTGAGGGCCACATACATTAACTGTGAGGTCATATTAACCCACCCCTCTGCCCTTTAGTACAGTGTACACCTCATATTATTTTTTATTAAAAACATAGCATACAGGGAACAGAAATTAACATATTCCCAATTATCAAAATTCTTGTCTTATTTCATTATCCTTTAATAAACATTGAACATTATCCTTTTCATCAAAACACAACACACAGGCAAGTTAAGCTACAGTGTCATTGACACTTTCATTCAAATTTAATTTTGATTGCTATTATTCATGTATCTTTATCATATATTTTATTGTCAAGTGTGTAGGAGTGCTATCGACTTTGTATTTTGATTATAATTATGAAAGCTTACTGCTCTAAATGCAAGGCGAGAAAGTCGACCTCGGATTTACATGCTTGTTGCCTTGCCTGTAGTCGATGCACTCCTACAGATTTTTGTCCTACATGTGTGAATTCGGATGACAAACGTTGGAGACGGGTGTCATGGTACATTGTTGGTGGTGAGATTCTTATGCCGTCACTCTCACCGCAAGATAATTCGAGTTTTTCAGTTTCTTTTTCAGTGGAACAAGAACATAGTGATGGTATTGTGACACCCATCAAAAGTGTGCTACCATCGTCACTCTCTGATGAGGTAATAGAGCTAGCTGCAAAGGTGCTCAGAATTATTAAGCAAGGGATAAGGCCTCTAGTTAGTGTTCTTAATCCCTTGCAAGCAGCTAGCTCGACTGGTGAAGCAGTTACTCCGTCCGTGGAAGCCGTGACACCGGGTAAGTCCATTGTGGTTGAAAGAAGTGTAGATTTGGGTAGAGCGAGCACCTCAAAATCAAAAGCTCACCCAGTGATGACGGAAATAGGGAGGAAGTCAGCAAGTTTCTGACAAGGTTGCGAGCGGGAGAGGTCCCTCTCTAACCCAACAACATTTGGGGCCAAATGTTGTTTTGAGAAACTTGCACCAGCCGGAGCATACGTCCACACCTGCCACTCGGGACGCTCCATCTAGACTGCAGCCGGCTACAGTCACGACTTCCTCCGCTACGTAACAAAAGCACACACGACCACATGCCAGCTACCCGACTTCGGATATCCAGCCAGCTGCACGAAGACAGAGCCAGTCTGGTAACTAGTGATCCAAGGATTCGATCATCGAGATGTTCGGAGAAGAGATCCATCTCCGGATCTTTGTCCCAGGAGAAGAAAGCGGCGAAAAAACAGACCGCTGCTCCTTAAGCCTCGGTAACGAACTTGCTGTCGCAGATTGTGCAGCTGATCACAGCATCCCAGCAAGTGCAAGAGCAGCCTCCCGCAGACTCCGGTGGTGAGCTGTCGGGTGGTGCTGGGTCGGTCCAGTCATCTGCACACGCAGATGCTATGGACCGAACATCACAGCTGAATCAGTCGGATGGTGAAAGGGACAAGGAAGAGGATTACCCTTCCCTTTCAGAACAGCATATGGCAGCGATGGATTTTATTCTTCAATACTATCCTGAATTTATTCCTTCTGATCAGCATGCTGCGACTACTGGAGAGAAACCGCTATCGTCTTTGAACGCAGACTTTGTGCGGAGGAAAGAGGACGTTCTTTCCTCACCGATACAGTCTAGACAAGCGTCACAGGTCTTCGGCCATGTTGATGATGCCATATTCCACCTCTCTTGTGCTAAGAGGAAAGGCAGTTTCTTATCGACATCTTCCATAAATATACCGTTCCTTGGACCACGTTCATTTAAAATGGTTGGAGAAGATGTCCAGAGAGCTCCTCAGCATTTAGATGAGCAGGCCGGGGATTTCGATATGTCCCTACCAGCTTCATTCAGTATACGCTCGGATGTGGTGGAATGTGCTATTTCATCAAACAGAGCAAATCTGGATGCGATGTCCTATGCAGATCACCTTACCAGATCACCTAACGTCTTAATGGGAAGGACGTTTGTTCCTTGCTTAGATTTCTTTCCAGGGCAATCATGTAAAACACGTACAACTCCGCCCTGACAGTGGCGAATTTGGAGTTGATCAGATGTGATGCTGCTCTTGCATCGTCATCATTTATAGATGACAAGGTGAAAAGCTCTCTCCAAGTCGCTCCGGTCTCCGGACAAACTCTGTTTGACAACAAGCTTTTGTCAGTCTTTGAGCAGGCTACAAAGAAAGCTTCCACAGCACTGCTATTGAAGTCGGTGTCTCAACAACACGCTTCTGCTGATTGGGGTAAGCGAGGCCGTTCAGCATCTAAGTTATCTAAAGGGAACTCCTCGCAAGGGTACAAGAAATCCTCTTATAATTACTCTGGAGGTCTTCAGTACAGCGACTCGGGAAAGGGGCATAGGTCTGATCAAGACTATAGGTCAGACGCCCCTAAGCCGACGGGATGAGGTTCTTCATGCTGAGGATGTAGTTTCTCCTCCCGTAAGCCTCACAGGTGATGGACAAGACCTCTATTGCTTGCCAGTTGGCGAAGGTTATCTAACTTCACGAGAAACTGGATAGAAGTCACAGAAGATCAGTGGGTGAGAATTGTAGTCTCAAAAGGCCTACGGCTATCATTCCGAGCAAAACCCCCACTTACAAGATGTTCGCATTGGACAAATCTTCTGGTGGATCCTTTCAAAAGAGAATCTCTCCTAGCAGAGGTACAGGCTCTCTTATTAAAGGAAGCGGTAGAGGTCATCGAGAATCAAAATTCTCAAGGTTTTTACAGTCACCTGTTCCTTGTACCGATGTCAGATGGCTCGTTCCAACCAGTAATAGACTTGAGCTGGATAAACAAGTTGATCATGGCTCCAAAGTTCTATATGGAAAGCATTTGGTCGATAAGAGCGAGCATTCGAGTGGACGACTATATGGCAAGAATAGATCTAAAGGATGCCTACTTTCATGTCCTGGTACATCCGGCATTCAGAAAGTACCTGCGTTTTCCTGTGCAAGGAGAGGTTTGTTAGTTCAGAGCAATGTGCTTCGGTCTGAACCTGGCTCCTTGGGCTTTCACTTGGATAATGAACTTGGTAATGTCATACTTCCGAGCTCATTCGTCTGTGGTAAGGTCGACTTACTTGGACGACATTCTTCAGAGATATGGCAGCAGAATTATTCTTCAGAACGATGTCCAGAGTCTGCTGCAATTGTTCTGATGTCTCGGTTTCATAGTAAACGAGAAAAAGTTGGATCTAGCTCCGTCCAAGTCATTCATTCACTTGGGAATGAGCTTCGAGACTCGCAACAATCTGGTTCAGCTGACGTTACCCAGAGCAAAATTAGTCAGTTGTTATGCTCACTTTGTCTAAACTCTTTCACAGTAACAGCGGGGGAGTTTATTCGACTGATGGGGCTGTGCGGAGCAGCTGCAGATCTTATTCCGATGGGCCACCTCCGAATGCATCCCCTCCAGATATTCTTATCTCAGAACTGGAGTGTGAAGATGCATTCGCTCGAAATCAGTATTGTTTTAATGGACATAGTAAAACAAAAGGTTCAGATTTGGGCAGATCTTCAGTGGTTAACTCAGGGAGTTCCACTTCAGCTGCCGAATCTGGCTTTCACGATTACGACGGATCTGAGTCAGATGGACTGGGGCGCGTCTCTAAGCCCTGCAGACTTGACGTGTCAGGTTCTTTGGGAATCTCGGTTCCTAGAAAAGCACATTAACATCAAGGAGATGATGTCAATCTGGCTAGCACTACAACATTGGATTCGTCAAATAGCAAGTGTCCATGTTCAAATTCTGTCGGACATAATTACTCGACAGTTGTTCCTTACCTCGGGAACCAAAGTGGCACTCACTCGATTCCGTTAACGAAGAAGATTCTCCAATTCGTTCTGAATTATCACGTTCATCTCTCAGTCTGTCATATACCGGGTCATCTGAATGTACTAGCAGATTCAATCTCTCGGAAAGGTCACCTGTTGCCATCGGAGAGGACTCTCAACAAGCGAATATTCAGGCAGATCTGCTACCAGTGGGATCGTCCCATGATAGATCTTTTTGTGACACACCTAAACAATCAGTTACTGACATTCGTGTTGCCATGTCCAGATCATCAAGTGTACGCAGTAGACGCTCTGTCGATCTCATGGGATAGGATATGCATATCCTCATGCTCCGTTGATTCAGCAGATTCTGTTATTAAAGATCAATTAGTCTCACTGCAAAATCCTGCTATTAGCACCTCTGTCGTCATAGAAACCTTGGATCAATCTTCTCAGGTATCTGTTATGGGTCATTTCCCGGAAGCTTCCTCCTCAAAGGGATCTTCTATTTCAGGGGAAGTCACACGCACTGCATCACAACCCAGAAGGTCTCAACCTTCACATTGTGTGGTCCTTCTTGCATGGAAAACATTTTACAGGACGAGCAGTGGACGCAATTTCTAACTGCAGGAAGGCCTCCTCTTCGTTGAATTATGCAGCGAAGTGGAGGGTTTTCTTCCGTTGGTGTATGGTTCAGTCAATAAACATATATGATCCGTCCATTCCACAGATTACCAATTTCCTGACGAACTCAAACTGCAGCCCGTCACTATTAAGGGCTATAGGTCTATGTTATCAGACACTTACGCTCACCATGATAACTTGGCTATTGGATCAGATACTTCTTTATCCAGGCTAGTTAGAAATTTCTCTGTTAATAGACCTAGAACCCTCAGATTAATTCCTAAGTGGAATTTAGATTGGGTTCTGTTGAAGCTTAAAGAAGCTCCTTTTGAGCTGTTAGACAATGTAGAGTTCAAATTCTTGACCAATAAAATGGCGTTTCCCTTAGCCTTTGGGTCTGCTAGAAGAGTTAGTGAACTTCATGCATTATCTGTTGATGATTCCCATTACCGCATTGTGGGTAATAAAGTACGTGGAGAGTGTATTATCACTAAATCACCCGCAGAGTGGAGATTCCACCCACGCAATAATTGCAAATTTTGTTGCAAATCATAACAAGCACAAGCAAAGTTTCAGTCAATGGACCTCCAGGTTAAACACGGAGGTCCATTGGCTGAAACATTGCTTGTGTTTTTAGTCGATATACACAAAATTTTAAATTTATAGTTCGGGTGATAACTCCACTCCACGGGTGATTTAGTTACTATCCACTCTCCACGTACTGTACTATTACCCTCACTACGGAAGTAGGATTTTTCGCTAAGAATCAGATTCCGGATAAGCGGCCGGAGCCTATTGTCATTAAGGCTTTACCATCCTCGGATAACCGTAGACCCTTGCTGTGTCCAGTCAGAGCAATGCACATTTATAAACGTCGATGGGATTTTATTAGAAAGGGAAGAAAACGCTTCTTTCTTTCTCTTATTACTAACAGAAAAGATATTTCTGTTCATTCTGTCACTAGATGGATTCAGTTGGCAATATTAGTTGCCTACGAAAATCTATCTTCAGATCAACGTTCTGTCAACAAAATTTCAGTGCACAAGGTTAGAGCACTGTCCACTTCTTGGGCTTATTCAAACAGTATAGCCATTACTGATCTTATGAAGGCTGCATACTGGACACAGCCCTCTTCATTTACCAAGTTTTACCTAAGAAATTTAGAGTCCATCTCTGGTGACCTTAGATCTTTGGGTCCACTTTCTGTTGCTCAGAATGTCGTCCATTAATGTTACATCTATAAAGCCTTTAGGCAGTCTGCTTGAACACTGACGCCATTCCGCTGCCCTCTTCGTTCTGGGGAATTTTACCTCAGAACAATGGGAAGCGAAGGGGGGGGGGGGGGGGGGGGGGGGTGGGCACGGTTCTTCCCTTATGATTATCTGGCTTTGTAGTGAAAAGCCAGGGAATACATCTTCCAAAGACAGTAGTCCAGCATCTGTGCTGGGTAGTTTTAATGTGTAGCTCGGTGTGAAGCAATAACTATGTCTCATTTATGTACTGTTTTTAAAGTGTTGCTCACTGTGAAGCATTTGTATATATTACGTGTCATACGAGTGTTAATATACAATCCTTGGACACTTTTAAATAAGTATAAAGCATCTCATTCTCTGGACTAGTTTTATATATTGGTTTCCTTCACCAAATTAGCATAATGGGTTATGTTGGCATTAACCCTTTGTGACTTTAATTATCCTGACGTTCAAACGTCACTGATAATTCAGTTTCTTCAACGTTTTTCAAAATGCAACACAGGCACTCTCCAATAATTTGTAATCAAACAAATTTATATAAACAAAATATTATTTGTGTTTGACTGAATATGAAATATAAGCTTATTTTTTCTAGGAAGTAGCTGGAAACGGCCAAATAGGCCATGTCGCCTCCTGAAGATGCTAATAACTATCTGCATCCTGTTGCATGCATCGTACTTGCATATATATAACTGCATTCTTCGAATAAAATTCTGTTCTGTTTTGCTCTGTTCTGAGCAAGGAAAGTGTTGGCTTTTGCTCTGGTATCCTCATTAGCTTAACTTGACATAGTCAAGATAAGCTCTTGCCATCACGCGTGCGGAAGTCTGTTAGTCTGTGTGTCTGTGAGTCTGTTAGTCTGCAAGTCTGTGACGTCTGTTCACATTTTCCTTTAGCACGGGCTACACCCCGCAGTTCTTGTCTGATCATCACGAAATTTCATATGCAGGTTTGGGGTCATGTCTAGATGAGAACGTCCCCTTTTGGTCACGATCGGGCAACCGGTATGGCTGCCCGAGCCCAAAACCCGAAAACCATTAGCACAGTCTACAGGTCGTATTTATGAAGGGATTTCATTGTAACTTGGTAGGATGCCTCTGTATAATGCCTAGATGAGAACGTCCCCTTTTGGGCATGATCTGTCAACCGTGATGGCTGCCCAAGCCCGAAACCCAAAAAACTTTTAGCACAGTCTGCAGGTCATGTTTAATGTGGAGGGATTTCATTGTAACTTGGTAGGATGACTCCTTATGATGTCTAGATACGAATTTCCCCATTTGGGCATGATCTGCCAACCGTGACGACTGCCCGAGCCCAAAACCCGAAAACCTTTAGCACAGTCTACAGGTCATATTTATTGAGAAATTTCATTGTAACTTGGTGGGTTGACTTCATGCAATGTCTAGATGAGAAATTCCCCCTTTGGACGTGATTGGGCAACTGTGACGGCTACAGGAGCCCGAAGCCCGAAAACCTTTATATTTTATGAAACGATTTCATTGTAACTTGGCAGGATGACTCCAAATAATGTCTAGATGAGAACGTCCCATTTTGATCGCGATCATGCAGCCTTGATGGGTGCCCGAGCCCAAAAACCTTTAGCATAGGCAAAAGGTCATATTTATGGAAGGATTTCATTGTAACCTGTTAGGTTGACTCCATATAATGCCTAGATGATGACATCCCCTTTCCATCGTGATTGGTCAGTTGTGAGGGCTACAAGTGCCTGAAGCCCGAAAACCTTGAGCACAGTCTACAGGTCATATTTATGAAGGGATTTCATTGTAACTTCTTAGGATCACTCCAGATGATGCTCAGATGAGATTGTCCCCTATGGTTGTGATCATTCACCCATGATGGCTGCCCGAGCCCGAAGCCCAAAAACCTTTAGCACAGTCTACAGGTCATATTTATGAAGGGATTTCATTGTAACTTGGTAGGTTAACTTCATATAATGTCTAGATGAGAACGTGCGATCATTCACCCATGATGGCTGCCCGAGCCCGAAGTCCGAAAACCTTTAGCACAGTCTACAGGTCATATTTATGAAGGGATTTCATTGTAACTTGGTAGGTTAACTTCATATAATGTCTAGATGAGAACGTCCCCTTTTGGACATGATTGGGCAACTGTGACAGCTAAAGGTGCCCAAAGCCCGAAAACCTTTAGCACAGTCTACAGGTCATATTTATGAGGGGATTTCATTGTAACTTGGTAGGATGACTCCAAATAATGTCTAGATGAGAATGTCCCCTTTTGATCGCGATCATTCAGCCTTGATGGGTGCCCGAGCCCAAAAACCTTTAGCATAGGTAAAAGGTCATATTTATGGAAGGATTTCATTGTAACCTATTAGGTTGACTCCATATAATGCCTAGATGTTGACATCCCCTTTTGGTCGTAATTGGTCAGCTGTGTTGGCTACAAGTGCCCGAAGCCCAAAAACCTTGAGCACAGTCTACAGGCCATATTTATGAAGGGATTTCATTGTAACTTCATAGGATCATTCCAGATAATGCCCAGATGAGATTGTCCCCTTTGGTTGCGATTATTCAACCATGATGGCTGCCCGAACCCGAAGCCCGAAAACCTTAAGCACAGTCTACAAGTCATATTTGTGAAGGGATTTCATTGTAACTTGGTAGGTTGACTTCATATAATGCCTAGATGAGAACGTCCCCTTTTGGACATGTTTGGGCAACTTTGACGGCTAAAGGTGCCTGAAGCCCAAAAACCTTTAGCACTATCTACAGGTCATATTTATGAAGGGATTTCATTGTAACTTGGTAGGTTGACTCCAAATAAGGTCAAGATGAGAACGTCCCATTTTGGCCGTGATCATTCAGCCTTGATGGGTGCCCGAGCCCAAAAACCTTTAGCATAGGCAAAAGGTTATATTTATAGAAGGATTTCATTGTAACATTGTTAGGTTGACTCCATATAATGCCAAGATGATGACATCCCCTTTTGGTCGTGATTGGTCAACTGTGATGGCTACAGGTGCCCAAAGCCCGAAAACCTTGAACACAGTCTACAGGTCATATTTATGAAGGGATTTCATTGTAACTTCGCAGGATCACTCCAGATGATGCCCAGATGAGATTGTCCCCTTTGGTTGCGATCATTCAACCATGATGGCTGCCCGAGCCCGAAGCCCGAAAACCTTTAGCACAGTCTAAGGTCATATTTATGAAGGGATTTCATTGTAACTTGGTAGGTTGACTTCATATAATGTCTAGATGAGAACGTCCCCTTTTGGACACGAGTGGGCAACTGTGACGGCTTCAGGGGCCCAAAGCCCGAAAACCTTTAGAACAGTCTACAGGTCATAATTATGAAGGGATTTTATTGTAGCTTGGTAGGATGACTCCAAATAGTGTCCAGATGAGAACATCCCCTTTTGGTCACGATCATTCAGCCTTGATGGCTGCTCGATCCCAAAAACCTTTAGCATGTCTGTAGGCCGTACTTATGGAAGGATTTCATTGTAACTTGTTAGGTTGACTCCATATAATGCCTAGATGATGACATCCCCTTTTGGTCGTGCTTGGTCAAATGTGATGTCTACAGGTGCCTGAAGCCCGAAAACCTTTAGCACAGTCTACAGGTCGTATTTTTGGAGGGATTTCATTGAAACTTGGTAGGTTGACTTCATATAATGTCTAGATGAGAACGTCCCCTTTGGACGCAATCGGGAAACTGACGGCTACAGGGGCACGAAGCCCGAAAACCTTTAGCACAGTCTACAGGCCATATTTATGAAGGGATTTTAATGTAACTTGATAGGATGACTCATTTTGGAATAATTTCATTGTAATTTTGTTGATATATGTTAACTGTGAGGGCCACATATATTAACTGTGAGGTCATATTAACCCACCCCTCAGCTCTTTAGTACAGTGTACACCTCATATTATTTTTATCATAAACATAGCACACAGGGAACAGAAATGAATATATTCCCAATTATCACAATTCTTGTCTTATTTCATAATCCTTTCATAAACATTGAACATTATCCTTTTCATCAAACACAACACACAAGTTAAGCTACAGTGTCATTGACACTTTCATTTTTTTAAAGCCCTGATAGCGGCTCCTAGCACTCAACCAGTTAAGTCTTGACAGCAGGATTATATTAGTATTTTAAGCTGCAATAATATTTGGCTCAGCGGTTGTCACTGAGTACTATTCAGGAGAAAGTAGGAATTGAGGTTAAAACTTCAAAAAATCAAAAAATAATAACAAAAATGATCACAAAGTATCAACGTGCTGTTTCATTTCGTACGTCATAAGACGTACAAAGCTATCAATGCGCTGTTTGATTTCATACGTAATAACACATACAAAAGTATCAAAGGGTTAAATGGAGAAATTATGTAATTCTCAGTTACATTGTTGGTGTTATGCCATTCTCTTTTCTTGTAAAAGAGAAGGACACATGTAATTCCTATGTCTTCTCCTATTCTCCTGTAGGAGCTATCCTTTATCTAAGTAATTGAGAGACTGGATTTTCCTTTAAGTCCTACACCCTCCAGCCTTTTTACGATTCAGCTAGTCTGGCCCATTGACTGTGGTATAAAAATATGATATATTTCAAGTATTTTGTATATTTTTTATACTTACCAAAGGCTCAGATGGGGATGGCCCTCCCATGATTGGGCACTCATTCCTCCCTGCTGATTATAACATTTAGCAGTCACTGTAGAAAGAATGATGGTTGGCGCCAATTTTGGTACCTTCTTGGATACTGCACATGCACAGATCACAAAAGTATGGAGGACCAGATAGGACTTATTTCAGTTTTGTATGCAAAATTGGGGGACTGGGGGGCAAAATTTGTGTTTGGCCCTGAATTAAATTGAGTTGGCACCAGCTAGTCTGGGCCATTGGTAATTATAAAAAATATACAAATTACTTAAAATTTATCATTTTTTTCAAATACCCCAAATTGCACACTTTTTCTGGGGCCATGTGCCAGGCGGCCTTTTATTAATTTTTTTGTTTAGAAGTTATATTAAATTATTACCACTTTAGCGGGCATTCCATAGTATATTAACAGAGTTTAACAGGGCGATGAAACTCAGTAATTCATGGCATATTTCAACTGGAAGCTCTCAGTGGTCCGTTAATGAAAATAAAATTCATTAATGGCCCACTGCCCATTTCCGGTCATGGTAATAATAGTAATAACATGATTTTGTTGAGCATTCCAGTTTATTAACAGCCCTGAAGGACTGAATAGAGCCGTCTGGCTTATTAGTACACCCTTGGGCTGTTATTCATTCCTCTTGGGCCGTTAATAAACCGTAACACCCTCCTAACTCATGTTATTGTTATATTAACAGGGTTCTTCAATTAAAAGATGTCCAATTAAGGGAGCTCCACAGTATTTATTTGCAACTGGTATTGTTACATCTCAATCCATATTTTTTAGGAGTTGGTGCGACAAGCAGAACAGCTGGACAACATAGAGACAAAAACAGGAGAGATTAATGAGACACTTACAACTTCACAAAAGCACATTAACAGTATCAAAAGTGTGTTTGGTGGTATCAAAAACTGGTGGGGTGGAAAGAAACAGGATTCAAAACCCACTGAAAATGATGAGGGGAAAGCCTCAAAATTGAAAGAAACCGTGGAAAGAGAAAAGAAAAAGAATGCTCAATATCAGGGTTTCTACGATGACAGTGAACTGGACAGTAAATTTCTATCAGTTGGAAGGAAGGATGACATCAATGTGTCACATGGACAAAAAGTCACACTAAAACCAATTTCAAACAGTGCAAGAGAAAAAGAAGTTGAAGAAAATTTAGGTATATGTGTAAGATAATTCAAAATGACTGAGAGTGTGAGAGGGTCTGAGCAATAAGGTATCCCATAAAAACGTGTGTTTTGCCAAACCAGTTTCATTTGTATGCAAACTTCATCAGAGGTCAACTAGCAGCTGATTGGCTCTCCTTTTATAGTTTTCCTATAAACTTGGTTGGCAGTCACAAGAATTGGCATCCACATCTTGTTCACTGATTGGTTTGCATTTGGCGGCCACATAACTTGGCTGTCACAATTATTAATTCTTGGTAGTCACATCCTTTTTGTAAGAGAAACTATACATCACTTCAATTTATGTCTCAGGGAACACTTTAGTGACATAATATCAGATTCCAGGCACTAATTATTTATTTATTTATTTCTTGGTGTTTAAAGTAACATACTTATGCTCAATGGCTAATCGTGACCGCTGCAGTTTTATGGGTGGAGGAAGCCGGAGTACCCGGAGAGAACCACCGACAACGACGAGCAACTGTTAGCTCATCAACATTCAAACTCTGCTCAAGCTCCGCTCAAGCAGGGTTATAGAGGTTGAAGACATGTGCACCATTGACGAGCAGTATGCCTTAGTACACAGCATCATCGTGCCCCATGTAGGCAACCGGGATAAAGTGCCTTGCCCAAAGTCACAAGGCAGGTCATCCCAGACCCAAACACTAATTAAAGGAATAATCATCAAAATTTTAATTATTGATGCACTTGGAACAACTGGTACAACCCAGTGCTTCTTTAATTAAAATTTTGCTGATGATGATTTTTATTACCTGGTAATCACGTGTGGACATCACTGCCCATGGGGGATTACGACCAGTCCATGGCAATTGTACTGTATGCTCCCTTATAATAAAATAACAGTTTGACTTAGAAGTGGTTTAGCACAGGTAGCCAATACTTCGCTAGAAACCACTGCCAATGTGCTTAACTTCCTCAGAAAGCCCACCAAAAGCCTTATGTTGGAACATATGTTCTACATGTACAAGATAAGAAACTCACCAAAATTGGAACTAGGTCATTAATAGTTCAACTCTTGTAAATATTTAATCACCAAAGTCGCCATTTAAAATTTTAGTATAATACGCCCCTTCCCCAAACAAATTAGCAGGGAGTACCAGGTATTCTGTTTTCAGCTTGTCCATCTGTGCATCCATCTTTGGTTTCCTTCCAGTAACTTTGGACTGAAGGTGCCCGAATCCCGAAAAACTTGAGCAGCGTCTTCAGGTCATATTTATGAAGGGATTTCATTGTAACTTTGTAGGATCACTCCAGATGATGCCCAGATATGAGAATGTCCCTTTTTGGTTGCGATCATTCAACCATTATGGCTGCCCAAGCCTGAAGCCCAAATACCTTTAGCACAGTCTACAGGTCATATTTATGAAAGGATTTCATTGTAACTTGGTAGGTTGACTTCATATAATGTCTAGATGAGAACGTCCCCTTTTGGACACGATTTTGCAACTGTGACGGCTACAGGGGCCCGAAGCCCGAAAACCTTTAGAACAGTCTACTGGTCATAATTATAAAGGAATTTCATTGTAGCTTGGTAGGATGACTCCAAATAATGTCTAGATGAGAACGTCCCCTTTTGGTCGCGATCATTCAGCCTTGATGGCTGCCCGAGCCCAAGACCCTAAAACCTTTAGCATAGTCTATAGGTCATATTTATGGAAGGATTTCATTGTAACCTGTTAGTTTGACTCCATATAATGCCTAAATGATGACATCCCCTTTTGGTCGTGATGGGTCAACTGTGACGGCTTCAGTGGCCCAAAGCCCAAAAACCTTGAGCACAGTCTACAGGTCATATTTATGAAGGAATTTAATGTAACTTTGTAGGATCACTCCAGATGATGCCCAGATGAGAATGTCCCCTTTTGGTTGCGATCATTCAACCATGATGGTTGCCCGAGCCCAAAGCCCAAAAACCTTTAGCACAGTCTACAGGTCATATTTATGAAGGGATTTCATTGTAACTTGGTAGGTTGACTTCATATAATGTCTAGATGAGAACGTCCCCTTTGGACGCAATTGGGAAACTGACGGCTACAGGGGCCTGAAGCCTGAAAACCTTTAGCACAGTCTACAGGCCATATTTATGAAGGGATTTCAATGTAACTTGATAGGATGACTCATTTTGGAATATTTTCACTGTAACTTGCTAACTTTCGTTAATATACTTCAACTGTGAGGGCCACATACATTAACTGTGAGGTCATATTAACCCACCCCTCACCTCTTTAGTACAGTGTACACCTCATATTATTTTTATATATTCCCAATTATCACAATTCTTGTCTTATTTCATAATCCTTTCATAAACATTGAACATTATACTTTTCATCAAATACAACACACAAGTTAAGCTACAGTGTCATTGACACTTTCATTTAATGTTCATCAGGCTGCAAACATGGCCACAATTGCAGCTTTTTGTTACTATAGAACTCACATTTTCATCTTCTCTGGAACTACTGAGCTGACATGAACTAAACTATTCAGGGATGCTCTTTGGGTGGTCCTCTACAAATGATCTTCATTTTCTTCCTGTCGGATAAAAAACATGGCCTCCAGAGGCATTCTTTGATTCTGATTGGTAGATTTTGAAAAATGTTCTTCTCTGAAACCACAAGGTCAAATGGTTGATGACTGGGACACCCTCTACTAACTGGCAACAATCCTCATTTATTTTTGATTCGGTTGCAAACATGGCCACAATTGCAGCTTATAGTTACTATAGAAACACTATGGAAATCACATTTCCATCCCCTTCTCTGGAACTACTGCATTCTTTGATTTTGATTAGAATAACTCAGGGATATGTAGTTCTGCCAGGTGAGTGATTACAGGCTCTTTAGAGCCTCTTTTTGTTTGTATATATAACTAAGTGCTAAACAGTGTCTAGATCAAGCTTGATTTTGAACAACAAAAAAAAATTTTTCTCAATTTTTGCCTCAAGTACATGTGGCTCATAAACCCCCACGGAACAAGTTTCTTGAGCACATTCCGATTGAATTTGTGATGTTTCATACAGTGGATGTTTTGTATACAAACTGGGATGTTTCATTCACAAGTCACAGGACATTTCATACATGGTCAAAATTTGTTTCATTTTTATGACCCAGGCCTCTTTGAGGAGGGGCATTATGTTATTACCATGTCCAGCATCCGTCGTCCATCTTTACTTTTTGCATTCCGTCAATTAACTAAAGTTCTACCATCCAGTGCTTTACCAACTTCATATGTGGATTAGGTATGATGAGTGGAAGAAGCCTATTTATTTTGACCATGATGTGCAAACGGTCAAGGTCACAGTGACCTCCAATGTTAAATTGACCTCGACCTCCAATGTTAAATACACCTGAAATTGGTTTACGCTCTAAAACTAAAGTTCTGCAAGACTGATCTTGATATAAATCAGTATGGAGGCTATGTATGGTGTGAGGTAGAACCCTATTCATTTTGATGTGCCAAAGGACAAGGTCACTGTGACCTTCAACATTAAATGTACTTTGAACAGATTTCCGCTGCATTCCGTCAATTAAGTAAAGTTCTATCAGCTGGATCTTTACCAAACTTCATATGTGGGTTGGGTATGATGCGTGAAAGAAGCCTCTTTATTTTGACCATGATGTGCCAAAGGTCAAGATCACAGTGACCTCCAGTGTTAAATACACTTGAAATTGGTTTCCACTCTCTAACTAAAGTTCTGCAAGACTGATATTGATACAACTCCGTATGGAGGCTGGGTATGGTGTGAGGTAGAACCCTATTCATTTTGATATTGATGTGCCAAAGGACAAAGTCACTGTGACCTTCAACATTAAATGTTCTTGAAGAAGTTTCCACTGCATTCCGTCAATTAACTTAAGTTAAACCAGCCGGATCTTTACCAAGCTTCATATGTGGGTTAGGTATGATGATTGGAAGAAACCTATTTATTTTTACCATGATATGTCGAAGGTCAAGGTCACAGTGACCCCCCAATGTTAAATACACTTGAAATTGTTTTCTGCTCTATAACTAAAATTCTGCAAGACTGATCTTGATATTACTCAGTATGGAGGTTAGGTATGATGTGAGGTAGATCGCTATTTACTTTGATGTTGATGTGCCAAAGGACAAGGTCTCTGTGACCTTCAACATTAAATGTACTTGAAACAGGTTTCCGTTGCATTCCTTCAACTGAAGTTCTACCAGCCGGATCTTTATCAAACTTCATATGTGATGTGGGTTAGGTATGATGATTGGAAGAAGCCTATATATTTTGACCATGATGTGCCAAAGGTGAAGGTCACAGTGACCTCCAATGTTAAATACACTTGAAATTGGTTTCCACTCTATAACTAAAGTTCTGCAAGACTGATCTTGATATAACTCAGTATGGAGGTTTCGTATGATGTGAGGTAGAACCCTACTTATTTTGATGTTGATGTTCCAAAGGACAAGGTCACTGTGACCTTCAACATTAAATGTACCTGAAACCAGTTTCTGCTCAATAACTAAAGTTTCACAGAACCAATCTTAACATAACTTCATATGTGGATTAGGTATGATGAGTGGAAGATCTCTATTCACTTTGATGCTGATGCGACACAGGACAAGGTCACACTGACCTTCAATATTAAATGTTCTTGAAACAGGTTTCTGCTCTATAACTAAACTTTTGCAGGACCAATCATAACTTGACTTCATATGTGGATAAGGTATGATGAATGGAACAACACTATTTATTTTGACCATATGTCGTGTGTCTGGCATCCGTCATCCATCTGTTAACTTTTTGCACTCCGTCAATTAACTAAAGTTCTACCAGCCAGATCTTCACCAAACTTCATATGTGGGTTAGGTATTATGAGTGGAAGAACCCTATTACGGTGGAGCCAACTTAATTAACATCTCTTAGTTATATATCCCGGTTAATTGAATATAATTTCCCAACACAAAAAGATTTACCATACCTCCAGTACAAATTTGACCTGTTAATTCAATATCAGTTACAGGGTAAACTCCTGTTAAATGAATAACAAATCTTGTAACCTGTCGAGAAATTACCCGGACTTTCCCCTGTTTTCCTTTGTTTATAGACCCATTTGACCTCAGTACATACAATACAGGCATTTAATCTATTATATCTTGTTTGAGAGACCCCATGGAGCTCTGTCAAACAAGATATAAGAGAATAAAGGCTAAGTTTATCTCTAGAATACAGGAAAGCCACACAATCCCTGTTAATTGAATACTCCTGTTGATTGAATAATTTCCATCGGCAAAGTGCCTATTCAATTAACAGAGTTCCACTGTAGTACAGATTTCTGCGGGCACATGTCATGTTTTTGATGGCATAATGTTATCCATGGTATTGCAGAATTTGCAGGAGGGGGCATATGCCACACTTCGCATTGCTCTTGTTTGTAAATTTCTTTACTTATTTATTCATTCATTCATTTATCAAAATTTATTTATTTTTGTGTGCTTAGTAATATTTTCAGATTTTTTTTATGTGTTTACTTAAAAACAGATTATCCCTCAATAAATCATAAAACAATTGTTTCTAATGACTGCTAATTAATTTTCCAACCCCGATAGTGTGTTTTCCCTATGATGTTTTCATACCATTGTTACCTATATACATGTACACACATTTTCCTGTCTCATTTTATAGTGCTTTGAGATGCAGGAGAAATTAGAATGTTGATTCTGTGGGGTGAGTATGGCCCTCTCATTGGTGGGGGTTCAGGGGGTACCCAAACCCCTGCCAATGGGAGAGCCATACCTACCCCCACTTCATGCCTATGGTCTTTGGATATGCCTGTGGCATATATCGATCTGGAACTCCTAAAAAAATTATTTCCCATCTCCCCCCCCCCCCCCCCCCCACCCCAATAGGAAATCCTAGCTATGCTTCTTACTTGAATGCCAGATTGCAACTAAAACCTGTTTTAATTACAACTAAAATATTGCAATGCAAACAATAAAATAAAAAGAATACCTAATGTTCATTGAATAGATACCAGAATTATCTCATTTGTGAGTGTAAGGAAATCTTAAGTTTTCAAACATAGAAAATGAAGCTTATATTTTATTACGGCACATCTTTGACATTTGGGTGCCTTAATTGCAATTGAAACATCACAATGCACATGATAAAATATAAAGAATACCTACTTACTGTGGAGAATGATTAGAACCACACATTTTTCTCCCTTTTATCTTTTATATATGAATATGTTGATGGTCAAAGGGTGATACTTAGCAAACAATGAGTAGTATATTTTTTCATGGATGCCCCTGCGATTGTAGTTTTTTCAAAATAATTGTTTTTATTACTGTAAAATATTTTAATTTGGATTTTCCTTTGAAAAAGGAAAATACATATGTTATTCTTCGAATTCTTATATTTTTTTTTTCCAACCCTTTTTATAATCACTAAATCTCAGATACGATCTTTACTAATTTTTTTTAAACTTGGGGAACGCGTAGAGCGTCCCAAAGTATATGCTTGTGTCTCTAAACCATTTTGGGCTAAACTCTCCTATGACCCTCTTTTGGAGCCGAAATGTCCTTCAGAACGCCCGTAATGTCCAAAAAATCGGGAAAAAAAATTTGATTTTTGTGTGCTTTGTATCAGTCATTAGTCCAACACCCCCCCCCCCCCCCCCCCCCCAACCTTTTCCTCCCAAAACATTTCGGTTCAGACTCAACGACCAAAAAACGAAAAATCGGTCTTCGGACTTGTAATTTGACCTGATTATACTGCACTATTGGAGTGGGTTAAAAGCGGCAGTGATAGAGAAATTTTGAACAAAAATCAAATTTTTTTTTTCGGTCTATGCATTTTGGTCAATTTTGAGACGAAATTTTTTTTTTTTTTACCTTAACCTTTTTGGGTCCAGTTTGCTCAAAAACCAAACTTTTTTCTTTCGATTGCCACTTTTACCTGACAAAACTGTACTACAAGATGGGTTAATGTGGCCGTTATTCAGAATTTGGATGTTGAGGCTCTTCCTCCACCCGTAAAACTATCCAACGCGACTGCCCAACCCTCACTCAACACAAACACTCATTAGACTCTAGAGACTCTGACGTCCAAGACAAGAAACATGTCTGAAAGTCATTGATCATTTTGCACTCGACGACCTCAACTTCAGTGAAGGGCTGAAGGCTGTACATAATGTTACATGGTATTTTGTATCCTAAACTGAATTCGAAAGTAGAACACTGAGAGTCTGTTATTTTTTATGGGCATATGACTCCAGCTACTCATCCCCTCCCCCGCCCTCACTGAATTTGATGACGGTGGCAGTTCCGACAGTATTGCCAAATGTCACAGCCAAATTATATTTCTGCTGAATATCGTCACTTTCTTTGTGATTCAAATTTATTTTGAATAAAAAATGTGATGGCGTCGTATTGGCCTTGCATTACCTCTTACTGACTTGAATGCACTCCACAGGGTTCGCTGAGCAATTTGAACATGTTTGTGTTGGGGCAGGGGTGCAGGTTTCTGCCACGAGCTGCCAACATTAATGCTAGTGGGCTTCCTCCCCTAGACAAGTTTCGAAAAAGCAGAGAAAGGCATTTCTAGCATTCGGGTATTTGGGGGAAAATGTTTCTTATTGGGCAAAAACACCCAAAGTTTCGTAGGTCCAATATCTCATGAAGGAAAAGAGCTATCGACTTAATTTTTCGACAGATTTGTCAGAATTACTCTTGTGTAAAACAAATATAATCAGTATTTTTTTCCATTTTTTATGTTTTCTGCCAAAATTTTTCACAAAACGGAAAGTTATCTCGAAAATCAGCCATTTTGAATTGAAATATCGAGATTAAATATAATGAGCCCTCTAAAAGGGATCCAAATTGAAGGCAGTAATACCTCTTTTTAAAAAAATCGAAAAAATTTCGGTTCGATTTTTCGTTAATCCAAAATGGCGGCCAAAAAATCAAAAATTTATTTTTCGTTTTTTATGCGTTTTGTTCAATTTTGAGATGAAAATTATTTTTTTTTTACACTGAAAATTTTCGGTCCGGTTCGGACTTGGAAATTTTCGACCAAAATCCAGAAATTTTTGTTTTTGTTTTTTATGTGTTTTGTTCAATTTTAGAAGGAAAAAAAATTTTTTTTTAAAGTGACAACAGTATACATAATAGGTTAATCTTGACTTTAGATCTATACTTGTTGTGGTCATACAAATCCAGGCTTGTCATTATCAGAATGGCAGGAGGGCCATAATGTTCCGCCTAAAATGGGTCCGGGAGGGCCATTTTTGGTCCACCTTAATTCATCAAAGGTGGGAGACTGGGGTCGGGCCTATTCTTGAGTTGACACGAAGTTACTTGAGCCTTGCCGATCCAGTGACCAGTGATGTCCCACAAATATCAAACAGTTTTACCTTGGGTAGCAGCAAGAAATTTGGTGAAAAAAAGCCCCAAAGAATAATACATACTGGTAAATATATTGGAAGAATTGTAACTCAATAAAGAAATATTTTGATATGCTGTTATTTCGAAAACAGAACGTTTGTGTGAAATTAAGAAAGGAAAGCTGTCATCAGCTGCTCTGTACATCAAGGGAGAGTACTCAACGCAATTCTCTTGCCAAAGCATTCTGTTTCAAAAATGCATTGTCACAGTCACTTCATGTGGTTACACGAAGAAGGCTGTGCACTGCACAACACAGCGTTATGACAGAATTTGTATCTTTCACTGTGCGACATGATGGAACTCTGATTTAAATAATTATGGCCGAGAAGAGTTGTTGAAACCGATTTATATCGAAGACTGGCCTTTAGTTGGTATAAAACTAGCAGTTGGATATGATAATAACTCACATGTTTGTGATTATTTGAATACAAAATTTACAGTAAAACCCGCAGACCTCGGAATTCGTGTTTCTTTTAAATATTTAAGTTTACTTAATCAGTCCTTGTGGATAGAATACAAATTCAAATGATTTGTTGTAATTTGTAATATATTCAGAGAAATATGCACTTTTAGATTATATAGGGTAGGCGTTCAGTGTCATTTTACATTTTGGGTGAAAAATTATTGAAACTTTGAGGTGTCTCATTACAGGAAATATCCGGACAGTTACCTACCTGCAAAAACCCATTTGCTTCCTAACATACTGACATGTAATCCAAAAGTAATACAGCACCATGCAGGCCTGGAATTAGTTGCTGTAGCCAGATTGGGGACTGGAACCCCCCTCCTCCCCCCCCCCCCCCCCAATTCATTTGCCTTTTAACAGCTGTGGAAGTTGCAGACCCAAGAATAGTGGGTGTATGGCAATGGCAAATCCCGCCCCCAATGAACTTCTCTGCCGGAAATTTCCACATTCTATCGGAAAATAATTTCTGACCAGTGAGGCATAGACTGAGAGCCTGCATCTGACAGAAACTAAACAAATTTCCGATGACCTCCTACATAACTGTTAGAATATCATGATTGTCATTGAACTCATTAAGTCAGCAAAGAGATTTCCCAACACCAGACCAGAACCGAGATCGGAAAGTGCACGATTTAGAAATGTAACACACCATTGTTAACCACTGACGAAACGCAGAGTCATGACAAGCCTCAAATGAGGCATTAGGAGGCTCTAGAATTGTTCTTAGAGCCTCTTATTTAAAATAACAACCAGGAAGAGGAAGACCCCCTTCAATACCCCCCCCCCCCTCCCTGCGCCTTATTGCTGTGCACTTATGCCTAATATATTACAGACTTTGGGTCATGGACTGAGAATTAGCGTTAGGTATACAAAAGTACCCCCCCACCCCCGTCTCCCCACACACGTAGAATTTTTAAATACTGCTGACTTCGGGCCTGGGAAGTTGCCTTCTGGTACTGCATTTCAATTTCAGGCTTTGACTATAAGAGCTCAAGGCATAGATAAATAACTAAGAATTATTCATCTACCCGAAGACCCTGCGATGCACATGTAGATAAGAAGCAGCAGTTAGGGTTGGTGCAATATGACCAATGTCTGGTGTAATTCCTCTAAAGTAGACAACAGTATACATGATTAGTTAATCTTGACTTTAGGCCTGTACTTGTTGTGGTCGTACAAATCAAATCAGTCAGGTTTATTGAAGTAGAATTTATTAAGAAATGACATAAACTAACACTCCTGCTCATAATGATTTGACAGGTCCCACCGACCCAATGCCAGACCCACTCCCCCTCCCCCCCCCATCCCCCCCCCCCCCCCACCCAATTACATGCTCGGTTTTCTTTTCAGAATTCTAGATTTCTTCTACAATCGTGAGGGACCATGACAGCACTGTCAATCATGTAGTGTTTCTGCCTCGAAGCATAAGAATCGGATACCAAAGCGTTTAAACATTTTCGAAAGTAATGTTCATTGAAACACTCATGGTAGCAGTTGTTTTGGACTTCTGAATGGTACAACTGACATGGGTTTACTGGCAAATGTCGTCCACTTGTTGACATTTAATGAAGTCGACATAGTAATAATGCGCAGTTTGGAATGGCTGTGGTTGTTCCAATATATGGAGCCTTGACGTTCAGTACAGAATTTCATTAAATGCGACCTCTGGGAGCTGGCGTACTGTATAGAGGTCCTGCCAACATTGCTGCTGTTTTGATTCAGTAGCGTAGCCACGGAATTATGAGGGGGGAGGGGACAAGTCCCCTAAATGTTTACCCCTCCCCCCCTCCCCCCCCCCAAAAAAAAACAAAAAAAACAAAATTGACCCAATGCTATTTCACACAACTTAGAGCCCCCAGAGATGCTCTCCACTGTAGGGCAGCACATGCTACAACTGCTCAGATTGAATCTTAAGACTTATTGAGTACGGAACTATGTAAAATATTCTCGGGGAGGCTTTGTCCTTACTGGGAGTCTCTGGTCATTACCTCCTCTACAAATTTCTCTGTCCTAACCCCGAAACCCGTCAACAACCTTCCAAATATCGTGGTGGTTATCACACTTCTCTCCTGAACAATAGCTGCCGGACAAATGAGAATACCTCAATGATTTACATCAAACAGGGTTTCTGTAAAAAAAATAGTCTCATCAAAAATCCGTTTTTCTGCGTTCTTCTCAATTTTGAGACGAAAAAGCCCAGGAACTGAAAATAGGAGGAAAATCATGTGTATTGTGCAGGCACAATCACTTCATCTAGTTTTTAATATAAGATTTATTGTTTTATCATGGCTAATGGTACAGTGGAACCCTATTAATTGAATAGCCACTTTGCCAATGAAAATTATTCAATTAACAGGAGTATTCAATTAATAGGGATTGTGTCACTTTCCTGTATTCTTGAGATAAACTTTGCATTTATTCCATTTTATCTTGTTTGACAGAGCTCTGTCAAACAAGATATAATAGATTAAATGCCTGTATTGGATGTACTGAGGCCAAATAGGTCCATAAACAAAGAAAAACTGGGGAGAGTCGGGGTAAATTCTCGACAGGTTACAAGATTTTTTATTCAATTAACAGGAGTTTACTCTATAACCAATATTCAATTAACAGGTCAAATTTGTACTGGTGGTATGGTAAATGGTTTTGTGTTGGGAAATAATAGCTTGTGACTCAACTGTACATTTTTTATTTGCAGGTGCAATGTCAGAAGGGATGTCAGTGTTGAAAAATTTAGCTACGAACTTAGGTGGAGAAATCGAAAGGCAAAATGTTCAGTTGGGTAGAATTAATAAGCAAGTTGCTGTAGCTGACACACGAGTTGATGCACAGAACAGACAAATGAGAAAAATTCTGAAATAAGAGAGTTGTTTTACAGTACAAAGAGCATCAGTTTAAATTACCAGTAAAACACCCACAGAGTTGAAATTCTACCCAGATAAGGCATTCAGATATGCCTCAATTTATGAGAATCGGTTTTGATTCTCAGTTTTGATTGTTGTGAACTCCTGCTGTATATTTATTTATTTATTGGTGTTTAAGGTCACATACTGCACAATGGCTAATCATGACCGTGACAGTTTTACGGGTGGAGGAAGCCGGAGTACCCGGAGAGAACCACCGAGCAACGACGAGCAGCTGCCAGCTCCCCAACATCATAACTCCACACTACAGCACAGGTAGGGTTAGATTTGTTGAAGACATGCACACCATTGACCTGCAGTATGCCTTGGTACATGGCACCATCGTGCCTCCATGTCGACACTGGGGGTTAAGTGCCTTGCCCATGGACACAGTGCGGGACTCCTGCTGTAGGAATCGGTTTTCAGTTCTAAAATAGTTTAGAATTATACCTTTTTGAGTGCAACCAACAAATCATAGTCAAAAACAAACCTCACATATATATATTAAATTGAGTTTAAGCCCAAAGAGTCTAATATCAACTTTGGTAAGTTTCTTGTCTTCCATGTCGAAGGCACATTACAAGTGTTGAACAGACGTTTTGGTGTTCTTGCTTATGGGAGTTACCATACTCTAGAGTAGTGGTGTCTCATGCAGTCTTGGCTGCCTGTACAGGCAGCCAAGACTGCATGAGACACCACTGCTGAGTCAAAGTGTTACCTTATGATGAGGAATCAAATGATAATTAGAATTCTCCAAGCCTTTAACCCTTTAACCCATTACCCAACATAACAGCCAAAACCGGCCCACCATTTTCACAAAAATCACCATTCAATTTTCATTAT
Source organism: Pictodentalium vernedei (assembly GCA_031216915.1). Taxonomy (NCBI): domain Eukaryota; kingdom Metazoa; phylum Mollusca; class Scaphopoda; order Dentaliida; family Dentaliidae; genus Pictodentalium; species Pictodentalium vernedei. The sequence continues at coordinate 291,986,757 of CM062294.1, read as the reverse complement.
TTTTTGTGTCAGAAATATAGCTTATGTCTCTAATTGGAACGGGCTTGTTGAGCTCTTTCCATTGAGGGGTCATAAGCTATCTTTTTGACACAAAAATGAAAAAAATAGTTATTCAAGAATTTTATTTGTAAGTGTTGTCTGGCTTTCGTGTTAGGTAAAGGGTTAAACATGAGAGGCCACTTGTCTGGCCCAGGAACATGATATGCCATAATTTCATTAAGTAGGATGGCTACTAAGTGAATGTGTGGGATAGACCAATCAATATTTTCAATGTGCAGCCCCAAGGCTGCATGTTCAAAATATTAATTAGTCTATCCCCAAATAATGAATATGAAACCTTCCATTTGCTGCCATTGAACTGACATGATTTGTTAAGGACACTTTCATAATTTATGACAAGAATCAAATGAACATTTTGTGAAAATCAAAGTTGAATCTCATTGTTTTCCCTTGCAAGAATCATTTGTGAGAAGTAATTCCAGTTTTCACATGAATTTTAATACCTGCAGATGAGGACTCGAATTTCCTGAAAAAGCATATTAACCACAAGTAAACATTCAGCCAATGATTCTTCAGGTGAAGTCCAGAGATGTATTGGCGGAGCTGTGCATGTGTTTCTTTTACTTTTTTCACAGTTTTAGGGGGCTATTGCATGGGTGGAAACAGCACACCATGGGTGTTTTAATGGTAATTCATACCTTTGTCCTGTATATTTGCTGAAGTTTTTATCATCAGTATGTGATAAGAGTGGGCAAGAAAAGACGTTTTTATTGTTTAAACAAGTGTACATTGTATGTCCCACAAAATAAGGTCCCACTGGTATTTTCTTGTATTATTGTTAACAAAAATTCCAGATTTGTTTGTGTACACAGAGAGCGGATTTACCGGGTTACTTCAAAAACACTCTATTAGTGAGGTTTCCACTCGGATTATCGGTCTGAAGTTCACAAGAAACCATAAAAAAATGCCTGGAAATAATCTGCGAACAATTTTTTACGTCACTTTCCTGATTTGTAAAATTTGTGAACAAACAGCAGATTTTGACAAAACAATACAGTGGAACCCTGTTAATTGAATATCCACTTTGCCAATGAAAATTATTCAATTAACAGGAGAATTCAATTAACAGGGATTGTGTCACTTTCCTGTATTCTAAAGATAAACTTGAGCTCTGTCAAACAAGATATGATAGATTAAATGCCTGTATTGGATGTATTGAGGCCAAATAGGTCTATAAACAAAGGAAAACTGGGAAGAGTCAGTGTAATTTCTCGACAGGTTACAAGATTTAACAGAACTAACTTGACTCAATGGTTGCATATTTCATCCACATATATATGTAGAGACTGGCAGGCAGTTTACATCTTCACAGAATTTAGTTGTTGCTATTTATTGTGGTGGAAATTCTATTAACCCTTTACCTAATCTGAAAAGCAGACGACACTTGCAAAAATAATTCTTGAATAACTAATTTTTTTCATTTTTTGTCTCAAAAACATAGGTTATGACCCCTCGTTGGAACGATCTCAACGAGCTCGTTCCAACGAGGGGTCATAACCTATGTTTTTGGGACAAAAAATGAAAAAAATAATGAAAATTAATTGGCGATTTTTGAGAATAGTGCTGGCCTGTTTTGGCCGTTACATTAGGTAAAGGATTAAGTTGTAAACTGCATAGTCAATACAGGAAAAGCAAAAAAGTGAGGGGGGATGGAGACATTGCAACACTTTTTTTTCCTTCATGTATAGGTTACCACCATGTTATATAGCATAGGCTGCTAACAGGTTATGATGTAAGGCCCAAAAAATAATAATGGTTTGGTTCCGGTTACCCAACCGACCTAATTTTGCATCCTGACCCTAACAATTTTTTTTTTATTGAAATTGAGAAAGAAACAGAAAAAAAACACACAAATGCCACCTTTTACGAATACAACACAAATAGTGCTGGGCGTTTTTTTATATATATAATCTGTACCATGTTCAAAACCATCACCGGTAATTAAATCATAATTGGTAATGGTATACCGAAGTCGTTTTAACTCCGGTATGCAAATTTCAACTTGGTAATCACAGTTTACAACTTATACAAGAAGTGAATTTACTTCACTGGTGCAGATCACTGTTGGTTTAACTTTATGTCTTTCCTTTTTTACCACGCTGTCTACCCTTGCAGACAAGGGGACCTTTCTTTATTATTTTTTATTCCAAACTGTTCAAGTGGTTTGTCTCGACAGTCATCATTATTACGAAAACGATAGAACATTGTTTTCCTGGAATTTGTCAGAATTATTTATTTATTTATTAAAGTTTAACAACACTTTAACAGCCAAGGTCATATTGGGTCGATGACAGATTTACAGGTGGAGGAAACCTGAGTACCCGGAGAGAACCACCGAGCAACGATGAGCATCTGGCAGCTCCCCAACATCGTAACTCCACACTGCAGCATAGGCAGGGTTAGATTGGTTGAAGACATACGCACCATCGACGCGCAGTACACGTCGTCATCGTGCCCCCATGTGAACAGTTGGGGTTAAGTGCCTTGCCAAAGGACACACCGCAGGAGTCCAAATTGATCGCTCAAACGGTCACCCATCCAAGGATTAACTGGGCTCAACGCTGCTTAAGTTCGGTGATCTGATTGAGAACCGGTTACCACAATGCCACCGCGTCCCCGAATTTGTCAGAAACAAGTTGAGGTGAAAAGCCACAACCACCTGTACTACATTACACAAAGCATGCGTTGTCAGTCATATTGAACATTCGACCAATTGCATTCCTGCTATTTAAAACTAGGAAATTTTTCTTGGGAAACGCCAAGGGATTCCCTGTAGTTTTACACTTGTGCTTCAAAGTGATTGGTTGTTTGCACACAGTGACGTCATGATAGCATCTTGCCTTCAAAATAGTGTGCACACAAGTGTTTGATACAAGACTGACGCAAGGTACATTATTGTTTTGAAATAAACAAAAGCAAGTCATTTGTGCTTCCTCTACCAAGATAAATATGATGATACTTAACCAGCCCATTACCACAGTCACTTAAAATATCAATCTATTTCATGTGCTGAGATGTGCTAATTTTAACACCTCCCTTGATAAAATGAGATGCACAAAATGCACACTTCACTTTAGAATCTGAGGATAGCTGATGGTAATGTTATCCAGACACCTCTGAGTCTGTTTTGTTTTGAAGTTATGGAATTACACCCAAAATGTCTGCTACAATCACAAGTAAAGTGTCTGCTGATAAACTGCCATTTTGGGTGTAATTTTGAAATTCAGACTCAACAGAATATCAAAGCAGTATATTTCAGTCACAGCTGTTGGAAGAATTTGGTCCTGAGGACAAATTCAAGAAAAAAAAAATAATCCCGACCTACCAACCCTATTTTTTCTTCTTTGTAACCAGATCCAAACCATTAATTCTTTTGGGCCTAAGCTCTTTATTTCCAGACTTGTGATGGTTTTGAACACAAACAAAACTTCAGCAAACAGTTTGCTACATTCACCCCGCAAACCCTGTGGCTAAAACGTAGCTTGGAAAACTTGTGCTTTTTCACAGAGAATGTGTTATGACTTGGGTGGAATTGCCACTCCACAAGTGTTTTAGTGATAATCTACCTTTACAAACTGTATAAATGTATTGTTTCTTTGTTGAAACCTTGAATGGATAGATAGGTTTTTTTCATAGCTAACAAGACATGAAAATGTATGAATCAGAGCAAATCTTCTTTCCAAATATCACTATTGATACCCTGGGAATTTCAGTATTGTTTGATGTCTATGATAAACAGGTTCTATTATACCTGTATAATTAGGAGATAAACGTCTCTTGTTGAGTTAGACATTCAGGAAATTGACAATGGAAAACCATTTGTTAACGAGTCCTGGACCCATTTTATTTGATGAAAAACAATTAAAAAACTATTTTTTTCAATCTTGGTCTTTTTGCCATGATCGAATTTGTAGAAAACAACTTTGGGGTGTGTTTGATCTGTGATAGGAGTGGTTTAGCACCATTGCTCGCACGTAGCGTGGATACAGACATGTTCTAATTGACCCACTTCTGGCAATTAGAGCATGGTAAAAGTGAATTTACCTGAGATTAGAGCACGGAGCCGACTGGCTCTCAGCCAATCAAATTATGGGTTCAGAATGAACAGTGAGGTCAAATTTAACTGGTGAATTAAAACAGACCTTGATACATGAATTATTAGTAAGACAGCGTTTAAGCAGGGTGTACTGGACTGTAATACCCTTCTGCGATCCATATTTCCTGAGGCTGAAAGTACAGTCCCGTATACCCTGCTGAAAGCACAGTGTGACAAATTTATTACCCAGCCCCTTCAGTGTGTGGAGTTTGGTTTTATTATATAATCCCCAAACGGTATTAAAGTGACAAAACCTTGATAAAAGTAATAATTAAAGAAACTGAAAGAAACATATCTTTATCATTGAACAAGAATGATTTGGAGTTATTTCCATTTGATTGAACTCAAACATTTCGGAGATTTCAATTCAAGGACATTGGGAAATGATGCCTCATTATTATTGCGGGACACAAGTTGACTTTGTAGGTGTTTTTTTCGACACAGTGGTGCATTGTGTTTCACTGAAGAGACAATTCATATTATGAGTATGTTTCTCGAAACCAAAACCAATCTGTAGTGTAGAAACACCACAACAGTAAAAATGGACATTGGGGGTATGTACACGGGTTTTGTTTCAGGTTTTCAGAATATTCTCATGGTGCTACAGAGAATATTTAGTTATTGGTGTTTAAGGTGTTCACTCCGTCGCGTAAGGGTCATCACAGTGTTCCGTAACTTCCGTTTGATGCAATATGAAATAACTTGTCTTTTAAGATTCGATTCGGGATTTGATTCGATGTCGATATCAGAGACACGATTCGATTTGAGATTCGATTCGAAAAGAAATTTGTGATTCGCAGATCCCTACTGAGTATTTTCATGATATTTTTAATCAAATCTAGCCAAGGCTGCTGTGAAGCAGCCATGACTAGATTTGATGAAAAAATTCACCTCAATTTAAATCAAGAAGTAAATGTTGAAGAAATCCATTCAATTTACATGAGGAGAATTTGATTAAATATGCCCAAATTATACTTATTTCTCTGGCAAAAGAAATCCTGTCCTGGGCAGAAAAATCTTCCAGCAGCATGCAAGGAGTTAATAAGATGGCTTTGCATTTCCCTCTTGCTGGAACTGATAGAGGTACAGCTGACCTTTACAACTAAGAATAAACAGTCTGTTTTTCTGATAAAAGGACCCTGTAGCTAAATAGCAGTTCTTTGAGGAGCTTAGGATCAGATTAGACACAGTCATTAACCCTTTACCGAGCATAATGGCCAAAAAAGGCCAGCACTATTCATAAAAATTGACCAATGAATTTATCACAAGATTTATGACAGCGATAATTGAACATTTGTAAATTTTATATTGATTTATATTTTTTATTTTTTAGTAAGCATCGATTTAACCCTTTGAACACTGGTGGTATCTTCCATGCCAGTTAAATGGCAGAAATTGGAAGAGTCCATATCCATTATTTGGGGGTAGAGCAATTCATATTTTCAACGTGCAGCCTTCAGGCTGCAAATTGAAAATATTAATTGTTCCACCACACACGTTCACTTAGTAGCCATCCTACTTAATGAAATTATGACGTATCGTGTTCTTGGAACGGAAAAACTGCCTCTCGTGTTGAAAGAGTTAAATAAAAAAGGTTGTAGAATTCATTGAAGGTGAAGGTTTAGGAGTTGTTTTGGTATACAAATAATATAAGTTAGAGTTGTGTGGAAGTCATAGGGTAACGTTGTGAACATATATGCTTCTAACACCGAAACAATTTTTCAAGGTAAATCATTATTGCATGCAATTAATTGAACACTTTAGCTGCCGACACAATGTATTCAATGCAAATGTGACTTAAGGTGCTATATAAGTAACAACAAATGAATTTACTTTAAAAATCTGAAGTCTGAAATTTCATAAAACCCAGATAAATATGCACAAATTATACACCAAAATGTTTTTTTAAATTTTTGTGCTGTATGGAATACATATTGTGAATTCCTACCTTGTTCTTGGATATCTGAAGCAATTTTGGCCAAAAGTTGTTCTCATTAATTGATATTTTATTATCAGTTCTGGTATGAATGCAGTAGCAGACCTTCAGGAACTCTTTCTGCCTGCCATCACTATGCAATTCAAAAACATATATTTTTCATGTTTAATACACCACGCAACCTTCATTTTGGTGTTTAATTTGTATATCTTATTTGAATTTTATGGAATTTCAGACTTTGGATTTTCATAGCAAATTTGTTTGTTTTTACTTACATAGGACTTGAAATCATTAATAAATTAGAGAATGTCACAATGTGTGAATACGTTTGTCAATATGGCCCAGGTTCCAGTGTGGAAGGATGTAACGAGAGGTGAAGCCTTGAGTTTTATCCTTTTGTGATGGCATCAATGCCATATTGAAGAATGCTATCACACATCCTGGCATTCTGTGTTTATTACATTCCTCTGTGACGTAGAATCCATTAAATTAAAAATTCAAACATTACACGCAGAGAATTTCAAACTTTAAAACTCTTTGTTACTTATTGATCGTCTGCTTGAAATAAAAAGAAAAGAAAAACTCATGTTTGGAAAACATGTGTGATGGATTGATAGGTAAACAAAAATATAAATGAAAATTGTGTCCAAATAGGTTATTTATTCATATTTTTAACAAATCTGCTGACATTATCTGAGACATATTTGCTTCAAAGTCATAGCTTGAATGTTATAAAATCACTCCCCTTTAGTGAATAAGTTTAATTTCATTAATTTTGGTGGATTTCAATGAAACCATTTTCTATTGACATGGAGGCAGGAGGCGGCATATGTAATGCTTCGCATGGCACTATTTTCTTGTTGTTTATCTCAAAAAATGCAGATAGCATTTTTTCATCTTGATCTAGTTAGCCGATCGTTCACAAAAAAAATTCTCTGCATTGTCATTTTCCATATTCGTCAGAATTTGCTTTCTTAGGATAATGGTGAAGTTTGTGTACACATGTTTAGATTTATAGTGTACACGTCCATTCAATCTGTTTCAAATTACCATTGTTGAGAAATGTGCTGTGAGTTTTGTTGGAAGCATAATAAGCACTTTATTTAAAATTATATAAAGAATTTGATCTAATAAAGCCTAATTATTGCTAAAATAATGCACAGTTGTTGTTGGTGGTAGTCATTCATTCGGTTGCGAAGGTAAAAATACAGACCGTGTGTATTGGTAAGTTATGTCACTGTGTTTACTTCCGGTCACTTTGGGCAACCTCATGTATATCATCACAATGTCAAGTCTTATGAAAATTTGTCAGCATTAAAAGTTATGCCCCTGCAACAGCAGCAACAAATAGTTGGAGGGTATATTGTTTTATCCCTGTCTGTCAGTCTGTCTGCTGTCCATCAGTCCATCCATCTGTCCACATCTAGGGTACATTGTTTGTTTGGCTAACTCCTCTCACAGTTTTCAAGCTAGGACTTTCTTTTATTTTACAGGATGTTTGTACATATACCAGAGGTGTGCATATAGTCAGGATTTTGATTTGCTTCAATAATTCACAAAATTACAGGTTGTTGAACTTGGTCAGTTTTTTGTAGAATTTCTCCTGTATGGTACATTGTTTGTTTGTGGTTTTTTGTAGAATTTCTCCTGTATGGTACATTGTTTGTTCGTGGTAGACTCTGTGGGGGCATCATATGTGTCTTACAGACACAGCTCATGTACGAGTAACAAACCACAGTTTGCTCTTCAACTTCTTGTGTCCATGTGCTGTGCGGGGGCATGCTTCAGTCTAGATTAATTCCTGATTTAAGTCCTTTTGCATTGCTTCTAATGTCTTACACTTTGCATATAGTGGGGTTTTTTGCAGGGTCTTTAACATACAAAAAAAATCTAATAAGAGGCGATATTTTTGCAAATTAGCAGCTTATGATCCCTTTTCATAAACAAAGAAATACCAACATTTTTATAAAGCACCATTTTGTAAAATTTAGCTTGAATATAATGATGTTTCTTGTCATTAAAAATAGGGGTCGCATGCATATATGCTTCCAGATCTCTGAGCTCATTCTGGTGCCTTTTTAACCCTTTGAACACTGGTGGTATCTTCCATGTCAGTGGAAGCAGTTTGAAGAATCCATATTTTTTGTTTGGGGGTAGACCAATTAATATATTCAATCTGCAGCCTTGGGGCTGCACGTTGAAATTACAGCAGAGCCCACTTAATTGGATATCTCTTAATTATATATCCCTGTTAACTGAATATAATTTCCCAACACAAAACCATTTACTATATCTCCAGTACAAATTTGACCTGTTAATTGAAAATAGTTATAGAGTAAACTCCTGTTAATTGAATAAAAAATCTTGTAATTACCTTGACTCTCCCCAGTTTTCCTTTGGTTATAGATCTATTTAGCCTCAGTACATCAAATATAGGCATTTAGTCTATTATATCTTGTTTGACAGAGCTCATAGAGCTCTGTCAAACAAGATATAATAGAATAAATGTTAAGTTTATCTCTAGAATACAGGAAAGCGACACAATCCCTGTTAATTGAATACTCCTGTTAATTGAATAATTTTCCTTAGCAAAGTAGCTATTCAATTAACAGGGTTCCACTGTATTGATTGGTCTACCTCAAACTGTAACTTATCAGCTATCCTACTTAGTGAACATATGGCGTATTACCTTCCTGGACCAAAAAAGGGCCTCTCAGTTTCAAAGGGTTAAATAGAAATATACTTTTATTGCTGTCTGTACTGATGGGTATTAAATTACAGATGTTAATGTTGTACCTCTCACATGTTTTTTTTTATATAATGCAAATGGCTGAAAATTCATTTCAAATGGCCTTTCACTTCTGCTCTTAAACAAGCCACAGAGTTACATGTTATACCTCATATGCATGTTTTAAATCATAACAACTTTCATAAAGCAGCTTTAACAAAAGAATGTGAAATAAAAGAAGTCAAAAAACAGTATTTCTTGTGATTTGCCCAACTAACATGCACCTTCATGAGAAATCCTCATGTGAGAGTTTTATTAACCTCCTGGATACTGATATCCAAATATGGAAATTTCAAGCAGCCCATTTTTCTCATAATGCATTAGAAATTTACCCAATTCAATCTTATTCGACAGACGTCGCTGGGTGCTATCAAACAAGATTGAATTGGTTAAATTCCTTATTGCATTACGGAAAAACATTGAAACTAAAATGTTTACATTTTTAGCTTAACTTGACAAAGTCAAGATAAGCTGTTGCCATCATAAGTGTGGAAGTCTGTTAGTCTGTTCACATTTTCCTTTAGCACAGGCTACACCCCGTAGTTCTGTCCGATCGTCACGAAATTTCACATGCAGGTTTGAGGCCATCTCTAGATGAGAATGTCCCCTTTTGGTCGTGATCGGTCAACTGTGATGGCTGCCCAAGCCCAAAAACCTTTAGCACAATCTACAGGTCGTATTTATGAAGGGATTTCATGGTAACTTGGTAAGATGACTCTGTATAAAATCCAGATGTGAACGTCCCCTTTTGGTCACGGTCTGTCAACCGTGACGGCTGCCCAAGCCCGAAACCCAAAAACTTTTAGCACAGTCTACAGGTCATATTTAATACGGAGTGATTTCATTGTAACTTGGTAGGATGACTCCGTATGATGTCTAGATGAGAACTTCCCCATTTGGTCGCGATCTGTCAACCGTGATGACTGCCCGAGCCCAAAACCCGAAAACCTTTAGCACCGTCTAGGTTGTATTTATGGAGGGATTTCATTGTAACTTGGTAGGATGACTCCATATAATGTCTAGATGAGAACGTCCCCTTTGGGGCACGATCGGTCAACTGTGACGGCTACAGAGGCCCGAAGCCCGAAAACCTTTAGCACAGTCTACAGGTCGTATTTATGAAAGAATATTTCATTGTACCTTGGTAGGATGACTCCAGATAATGTCTAGATGAGAACGTCCCATTTTGGTTGGGTTTGGTCAACCGTGGTGGCTACACAGGCCCGAAGCCCAAAAACCTTTAGCACAGTCTACAGGCCATATTTATGAAGGGATTTCATTGTAGCTTGATAGGATGACTCATTTTGGAATAATTTTACTGTAACTTGGTAACTTTGGTTGACATACATTAACTGTGAGAACCACATTAACCCACCCCTCACTTCTTTAGTACAGTCTACACCTCAAATTATTTTTATTGAAAACAGCATACAGGGAACAGAAATTAACATATTCTCAATTATCACAATTCTTGTCGTATTTCATAATCCTTTCATAAACACTGAACATTATCCTTTTCATCAAACTCAACACACAATCAAGTTAAGCTACGGTGTCCTTGACACTTTCATTTCTTTATATCAGGTGAATGGCTGAAAATTCATTTCAAATGGCCTTTTACTTCTGCTCTTAAACAAGCCACAGAGTTAAATATTATACCTCATAATAAAATTATGCTTGTTTTAAATCATAACAAGTTTCATGAAGCAGCTTTAACTAAAGAATGTGAAATAAAAGAAGCCAAAAACAGTATTTCTTGTGATTTGTCCAACTAACACGCACCTTCAAACCATATCTTATCTCTATAGTCCGTTCACTATATCCTGCGGTCATACATTTTGATCCGTATGTATGTCGCTATTGAAACCATGTAGTCTTGCTATTTACTTGCCTATTATATTGAGTCATATATACCCATTGAGTAAATACAGGAAACTCCTGACCTCGTCACATCAGATTGTACCCGATACTTATACACAGATGCTCCACGTGCAACATGTACATACTGTTACCTTTCAGTTTTTCATCATGTTATATTTACTTTTTGTTTTCATGCCTAGTTATCCACTCCTCATGGAAAACCTTTTTTTCTTTCCTAAAGCCACCCTGAACAGAATCTCCTCCCAATACATAATTGCGTTCTTACATGAAACCATGATTGTTTCTTACATCCGGGCACCAAGTCTATATCACCATCCACACATTACATAATGTGTTGCATCGAATTATATCGTGCTCGGATCGGCAGTTACAATCTAAGAGCGTATGTTCGCAACTTGAAGCTCAGATTACGCAATGATCAATCCATTTGTGTCTCAACTTACTTGTATATGCGTCTTCGCGGCGATGGGTGTTATGAAAGTTTTACAACCATGACTGCTTTGTTTTTCTGTCCTTATATAAGTAACGCCCATTGCTGGGGAAAAGCTCTTGAACCAAATTGGTACCTATCCAGTGGTATCGAAGCCTACAAGGTCGTCATCGTCCCAGAATCAATCTTCTCTCCAACTGATATTTTCACCTTCCTCTGTTTGGCTGCAATTTTATTATTGTCGGGTGATATTGAAACTTACCCCGGACCAAACTCGTGTAATTTGGAGCACACCCAGAACAGTTTAAAAATTCTCCACCTCAATATCCAAAGTTTAAAACCCAAAATAGATATTACCGAATACGAATCTTCAACCTACAATATTCTGACATTCACTGAGACTTGGCTAAACAGTACCGAACCCTCTTCTGAAATCCTATTCCATGGGTTCCACGAGCCCCTGGATTCAATCGGTTGACTAGAGGTGGTGGGGTTGCTATTTACACCAAAGAGGGAATCTCATTTATAAACTGACCCGATCTTGAGACGCCCAACACGGAGTGTTTATGGGTTGAGGTATTTACAAAACGGAACAGACCGCTATTATCAGGGGTACTCTGTCGCCCTCCCAATAGTCCTCCAGATACATGGAGCGCTATATCAGCCTCCATCGAAAAAGCCAGAGACACATCAATTGCTGATTTAATTGTTACAGGTGATTTTAACGATAACCAGATAGGTCGCACAACAAGCGGTTTTTCAGAAATAATTACATACTTCAATCGAATACAACTCACTCATAAGTGAACCCACACATTTTACAGAGACTTCAGCTTCACTGATAGATCTTTTTGTTCAAAGTAACAGTCAATGTAAAGACCTGCGAGGTCCTTGAACCTCTTATTCCAGATATGACCCGCTACCATTGTCAAATCTTATTAGAAATCGAATTTTCAAAATCACCACCGAGACGGATATGATGGTTGTATTATCAAGGCAATTTCGAAGCACTAAACGCGGCATTCCGTAATGAAGACTGGAACTCTCTTTTTGACAATTCGTGTCTTGATACTATAGTGTCTACTCTTTCCGACAAACTTCTTTGCACTGCATCCAAATATATTCCAAATAAGTTGATTACGTCGAGAATAAGCCAACCGAAATGGATTCACAATGAAATAACATTACTGATAAGGCAGAAAAAAACGTTTGTATCATACAGCTAAACGCACTGGTCTCCCTCGTGCATGGGAAAAATACCGACTTAAACGTAATGAAGTTGTATCGTCGGTTAGGAAGGCCAAAGCCTCATATCTTTCCAAAGTACAATCCACTCTGGGAAGTAGTGAAACAAGTACATCTCAGTGGTGGAAAACCCTTAAAACATTCATCGGTGGCAATAAAACGACAGGCATTCCAGCCATAAATCATTTAAACAAATTATATTATTTAAATGCCGAGAAAGCATCGTTGTTTAATGAATATTTTTGTTCTATCGCTTCTATTGACGACTCAAATGCCTCTCTGCTAGATCTTCCACACCATATTCCCCTTAAACCTGACCGTATAACCCTACAATGCAGTGAAGTATATGAAGCAATGGAAACTATTAAGGTGTCCAAGGCGTCTGGACCTGATCTTATCAGTCCGCGTCTCCTCAAAGAATGTAAGTCCTCCTTATGTGAACCATTTTCGTTACTTTTAATATACTACTTAACAGTTCTTATTTCCCGCAGGGTGGAAAAAAGCCAATGTCTCTCCAATTCTGAAAAAACAACCCTCGAATCTAGTTTCTAATTATCGCCCAATATCACTACTTAGCTGCCTTGGTAAACTATTTGAAAAATGTGTTTTTAAACATCTGTGAAATTTTATGATTGAAAACGATGTGCTTAGTCAGTTTCAGTCAGGGTTTATAGCCGGCGATTCAACTGTTCTTCAACTAACTGACATATATGATGAGTTTTGTCAAGCTCTTGACGATGGCAAAGAGGTTCGTGTGGTCTTCTGTGATGCCAGTAAAGCTTTGGATAAGGTATGGCATGCGGGTCTCATCCACAAGCTAGAGAGAATTGGCATTTCAGGGGAATTACTGTTATTTTTAAAATCGTACCTTTCGGATAGATCGCAGATGGTTGTTATAGCGTCGGAGGTATCGGCTTGGAGACCAATTAACGCTGGAGTTCCCCAAGGGTCAATCCTGGGTCTCCTATTGTTTTTAATCTACATCAATGATATAACCGAAATTCTACTCAGTAACATACGCCTCTTTGCTGACGATACGTCCCTGTACCTTGTAGTAGAAAATCCGGGTCGGGCATCGAACTCGATCAACAATGATTTGGCGTCAATAGAACAATGGTCTAAAACATGGTTGGTTGAGTTCAATCCCCATAAAACAGAAACTATGCTTATATCCCGCAAAAGCAACTCCTCGGCGCATCCCCCGCTCTATTTAGCTGATACAAAAAAAAGTCGAAACCCAAAAACACTTGGGAGTGATATTAAATAATATGTGGAACGATCACATCGACCATATCTGCTCGAAAGCCTGGCCTTGATTGGCGGATCTGCTGCGAAAGCACAAATTTAAACTCGATCGTAATGTCTTAGAAAAAATATACTTTGCTTTCATAAGGCCTCTTCGCGAATACGCTAACAGAGTTTGGGATAACTGTCCAGCATCTGAAGCGGATGACTTAGAAAAAATCCAAATTGCAGCTGCGCGAATGAGTACGGGGGGCAACCGTTAGTGCTAATAAAGCTCTGTTATACTCAGAAGGAACTCTCTGCAGGGGAGACGTCGCAAGATAAAGTTGATACAATATTTTAAAATGTATCACCACATGCTGCCGCCTTCCATCAACAATAAAGTTCCTCCACTTATTTCGACAATGAATCCACCAATTAATCTCCGTTCAGGCCAAAATCACCGAGTTCCGTTTTGGCGGTCACAACTTTATAAATCCTCCTTCATCCCAAACGTTACTGAACAAGGGAATAACTTACCCTTGCATATCCGCGAAAACTCGTCACTGAGCAAGTTTAAGATTTTTTTAAATGATGGAAACCTACGACCACCACGGCTTTATGGTGGCGCCAAGTCTCGCACTGCTCAAATTTATCATTGCAGATTGCGCTTGCACTGTAGCGGTCTTAACTCTCACTTTTATGACAATCATTTAATATCTCATCAGCTCTGTCAGTGTGGCGAGTTTGAGACGTCTGAACATTTTTAGCTCATCTTGACAAAGTCAAGCTGTGCTAATCTCATCGCTCTCCGTCCGGCATCCGTCGACCGTGGTCCGTCGTCCGTCAACACCATGTTTTGGTCTTCTCCTCCAAAGCCACTGGGCCAATTCAAGTGAAAGCTTGTGTGAGTGATGGTCCCAAAGGGGCATTGCATTTTTGTTCAACTCAACATGCCCAGCCCCATAGGGAGGGAGTGGGGCAAAAAGCTCCAAAATATTTTTAAAATCTTCTTCTCATGAACCAGTGTGTAGAATGACTTGGTATTTGCTATGGAGCTTCCTTTTGAGGTGTAGAATCAAGTTTGTTCAAACGAAGTTCGTGAAATAATATTTGGCTTTGTAATGGGAGGGGTAAGATTTTTGGCCCCGCCCAAATTTCTATTTTCTGAACCGATGGTCCGGTTTGAACCAAATTTGGTATGTAATATTATTGGGTCCTAAATACTTGACCCATGCAAAAAAAAAATATTCCCGCATCCCCATGGGAACCCTGGGAGCTAAAAATAGAAATATTTTCAAACGCCCATATTTCCCAAACCAAGCGGAACAGAGAGCTGTTGTTTGGTATGAAGTATCCTTAGGACCAGTAGAATTGAACGGTAAAAACAATTTGCCATCGGTTATGTTAGGGTGTTCTGTAATGGGTATCGAAAAAATGCTGAGTCAGCATATTTGCAAAAATTTAAAAAATCTTTTCTCCAGAACCACTCATCAGAATCTTTTGATATTCGGTAAACAGCATTCATAGGGGAGGGGGGGGGGGGGGCAGATACAAGTTGGTTAAAATAAAGCCCATTCGTTCATATTTGGGCTCAATACAGGAGCCCAAATTTTGTACATAAGGTAATATGGGGAATATTCTTTAAAAATCTTCTTCAGAACCACCAGTCATAATCTGTTATTGTTTGATATACATCATTGTTATGAGGATCAGATTCAAGATTGTTCAAACCAAGTCCATAGGTTAATATTTGGGCTTCCTACGGAAGCCAAATTTGAACTTTGTTCAATATGGGGGATAATTTTAAAAAATCTTCTTCTTCAGATCCACCAGTCAGAATGCTTTCACATTTGGTATGCAACATCTCTAGGGGGGGGGGGGGGGGGGGGGGGTCAGATTCAAATTTGTTCAAATCAGATCCCTAGGTATATATTTGGTCTCGCTACGGTAGCCCAAATTTTTACTTAGTGCGATATGAGGAAATTTCTTTGAAAAGCTTCTTCTTCAGATCCACAGTCGGAATGCTTTCATATTTGGTATACAACACCTCTAGGGGGTCAGATTCCAGTTTGTTCAATTCAAGTGCCTGGGTTAATATTTGGACTCTATATGGAAACCTGAAATTTAACTTAGTACAATATGAGGGAATTTCTTAAAAAATCTTCTTCAGATCCACTATTCATAATGCTTTCATATTTGGTATACAACATCTTCTGGGGGGAGGGGGGGGGGAGTCAGATTAAAGTTTGTTCAAATCGGATCCATAGATTAATATTTGGGCTCGCTATGGTATCCCAAATTTTAACTTAGTGCAATATGAAAAAATTTCTTTAAAATTTCTCTTCTTCAGATCCAACAGTCAGAATGCTTTCATATTTGGTACACAACATCTCTAGGGAAGTCAGATTCAACTGTGTTCAAATTGAGTCGCTGGGTTAATATTTGGGCTTCCAATGGGAGTCGGAATTTGACATTTTGCTGAAAAATTAAAAATTTTGTATTCAGTACCCTCTAGAAGTGTGTAACTAAGATTAATCCACAAAGGTTGTATCAAGAGGCTTCATAGGGGAGCTCTACATTTTACATTATGATCAACTGAAGAAAAGGCATGATGCCCGGATTATTTTTGTCACTGCTGAGGGACTCAAGGATTGACAGTGTAGCCTATGGAGATGGATTGCTTAATGTAGACTCATTCTTGGACTCTGTTTATATTGTGTTCTGTTCAAGATGAGCGCTCCAGGCCCCGTGGGGCCTCTTGTTTATTGTTTTGTCCAGTCTTTTCAGATATTCGAAACGACACGATCAGCCACCTCCCATTTGTAATAGATGTATTCACCTTACTTTTTGGCTCTGAATTTTTAAGTAATGCTGATAATCGCTGTATCTTTAGTGCGGTACACGATTTTATTCTAGTGAGCAAGCGATTCCACTGAACGTTAAAATAACCAAATGAAGATTAAGAAATGTTATCCATAAAAAGATGAGTGTTCTCCATCTCAACCGTGAGCGCCTGCCACGTACGTTGTCCCGACATTAACTCCTTCCCAACATTGTGTACGAGAGTGGCTTCTTCAACACGTGTTTTAAAGGTACGGAAACTCGTGTTCAGACTGGTTTGCTCACCTTCTTCCTACCTTCACTTTGTTCTTCTCTTCCTCTATTCCGTTTTGTTCTGCATATATCTGCTTAAAGAGTTAAACATTTGAAAATAGCGTCGCCCAGGGAGCGGTGCTCCTTTGGCCAACTCAGAATGTCTTTCACCAGCCGTCGCACCTGTTTTGTGGTGGGTTAGGTTGAGAGGCATTTTCTGTTTCAGTGTTTGCGAGGAGGGGCGGTTGCTGGTGCTGTGACTTTAACTTATTCTATTAGGTTGTCTATTGGGACCTCTGTCTATGGGTGATGCTCTATAAGTTCACCTACTGCCACAAATCATATGGCGTAAATTTATTTCGAGCTAGGGAGACGACACATATAAGCTTAAAGCTTCCCGTAGAATCCCTAATCTGTCTTGTTTAAAAAAATTGTCGACTGTCATGTTATGTGCTGTATTTCCTGTAGTATTGTGTTCATCCTTTGTCTTATACTGTGTATTCATGTTACATGATATTCATTTCTTTCATTTTCAATAAATATTGTTTAAACTAACATGCACCTTCATGAGAAATCCTCATGTGAGAGTTTTATTAACCTCCTGAATACTAAAGTCAAAATATGGAAATTTCAAGCAGTCCATAATGCATTAGAAACTTACCCAATTCAATCTTATTCGACAGAGCTCGCTGGGTGCTACTGAACAAGATTGAATTGGTTAAATTCCTAATTGCATTACAGAAAAACATTGAAACTAAAATGTTTACATTTTTTACCTCGGTGTCAAGAGGGTTAACCCATCATCTAACAAATTTCCCGTCTCTGTGGCATAGCCTGTGGCCTCTCGTTGAAACGAACCCAATGAGCTCGTTCTGGTGGTTGGTCATCCATTGTGAGTCTGAAACAGTGAATGAAAACATAGTATTATTTGAAGGGCGATTGTTGTGAATATAGTGTCCATTGCTCTGTTTCCTAGCTCCATATACTGCAGTCAAATCCGTGAGCTAAACTTTTTGTCCTGACAATTGGCCTCACTTGTCACTTGTGACCCTTCAATGGCCCAGGCTCCATGAAGGGTCACAGGCTGTGCTTCTGGGACAGCAAATGTAAATAGAGTAAAATTTAAATGCGATCTTCGTAAATAGTGCGCATTGACTTAATTCCGAGTCTCATATAGCAGTCGAAGGTGCTACTCACTGCGAAGTACCAACTCCGTATTTTGAACTGAGTGCTGTGTGCGACGAGTCGTTGGGCATCTGTGCTGGCCCTACAGACCTTCCTTTACTTTCGCTAACTTTCGAATTTGTAGAGCTGCAACTCCATTTTTTTTCTTCACAAAAAGGAAGCTCCCTAAAGTAGGGATCGAGCACATTTTGATTACAGCCCCAGTGGCACCTCAAAAGCACTAATTGTGATGAACCAGTTATTGCTTGGCACGGAACATTTCCTTTGATTGACGGTAACTCACTAAACACAGTACCAAGCACACAGGCTCTCCGATGACTCATTCCATGCAGCATCTCAGTTTCACTCCCTCGATACGTTTTAGTTCTCGCCACAAAAGTGCTAGCTTACGCACGCCAAGTACAGCGCTCCCTACATGTAAGTCCCAAGCGTGTTTTAATGGGGAGGTTGTGCATCCTAGTTTGAAATGCGAATAACGACGATTTTGCCACACGTTCTCTTGTTCCTCAGATAGATTGGCAAATGCACACATACCTGCACCCCCCCCCCCCCCCCGGCATGTGAGGAAATGCTTGTTAACTACGGTAAACAAGCCCCATTTCACTGATAAAATAGAACCCAGTTGCCAACGCTTGGGGTGGAAATCCTTTAAAATGGGTAGCATTGGTATTAACAATTGATAAAACATGACTTTATCTCCATGTTATGCAGGAAAATACACAAATATTACAATAACGGAGTTCAAAGATTTATAAGAATGCCATTCAAACTGATGAGTCTTGACATCCATATATGTGTGGTTTTATCATAAATTATTGAACGTTTGTGGTGGGCCATAATAGGCATATACAGGAAAATACACAAATATTACAATCACGGAGTTCAAAGATTTATAAGAATGCCATTCAAACTGATGAGTCTTGACATCCATATTTGTGTGGTTTTATTATAAATTATTGAACGTTTGTGTTGGGCCATAATAGGCATATACAGGAAAATACACAAATATTACAATAACGGAGTTCAAAGATTTATAAGAATGCCATTCAAACTGATGAGTCTTGACATCCATATATGTGTGGTTTTATCATAAATTATTGAACGTTTGTGGTGGGCCATAATAGGCATATACAGGAAAATACACAAATATTACAATCACGGAGTTCAAAGATTTATAAGAATGCCATTCAAACTGATGAGTCTTGACATCCATATTTGTGTGGTTTTATTATAAATTATTGAACGTTTGTGTTGGGCCATAATAGGCATATACAGGAAAATACACAAATATTAC